>CM052440.1:136709043-136784189 GCA_028533085.1 Varecia variegata
TGGGTCTACGGGCATGCACCACCATCCCTGGCTAATTTTTTCTATATATTTTTTAGTTGTCTGGCTAATTGCTTTCTATTTTTAGTAGAGACGGGGGTCTCACTCTTGCTCAGGCTGGTCTTGAACTCCTGACCTCGAGTGATCCTCCTGCCTCGGCCTCCCGGAGTTTTGGCATTACAGGCGTGAGCCACCACACCCGGCCGGTTCTGACTTTTATATAATAGAAGAACACTGATATTATACTTTAAAGCATCATAAAGATACAAGGAAATATCATCAAAGGTGTGTTTTACATGCTATTCTATTATAAAAAGGCAAGTCAAAGTACCAATGATTTGAAGAATCATTTCTTAGATTCAAGGTAAATTTCTGCCCCCACTTTCACTTTTCAAGGTCAATGGCTTAACCTACATTATAATCATTTGCAAGAGAATCCATTTTTTTTACTTCCCCTCCCCCCTCCAGTTTTTAATTGTAGTCTACATATGCTCAAAATACTGCCAAACTGAATTATAGGAGCTGTTGGTTTTAATGGCCAAAACTCTCCTATTCTCTTTGAGAGTATGGAGTCTACACATTGCCAGTGGTATCACATCTAAACTGCTTAATTTCACTGCTGCTTGTCATTTCCTTATGCATTGATCTTTTGTGCCAGGCAAACTAATTTCTGTTCCTTGACTCTAAATTCATTACCATTGCCTTTCCTAATAAACACCCCTGCTCTTTTTCCTTCCCTTCCCTTACTTCAAGTTTGACTTAAAATTTACTTCTCCTGTGTAAGTATTTGCCTGTTAAATAGATTGATTCATTTTTAGTAAAGCTTAAAGCTTTGCTATCCTAGCAATGGGAGACAGTTGATGTAGGTGTCAACCCTTATGCATGAGGGAAACAAAGGGACACCCTTGTAGTCAGAAAGGAGATACCATGGCTGTAGATCAGTTAACAGAGAATCACCCTGTGTTAAAAGTTGGGTAAGCCAAAGGACAACACTTTAAGCTGAGTTTTACTATTAAAAAACATAAGTGGACTATTTTTATACCTTTTTGCAAAGGTCAATATATCTTTAAAGACAGATGTTTCTTAAACATTTTAAAGAAAAAAAATTGAAATAGCTACCTTGGAGAGTTTATGAAGCAAATATATTCATATTGTATGAATTTCACTCTTTGTTCTTTTCTAAATCCAAAGAGCAAATTACCAATTATATATTTTTTAATACAAATACTATAGGTGAATTAAAAGAAATCAAGCAAGATATCTCCAGCCTTCGTTATGAACTTTTGGAGGACAAGAGCCAAGCAACTGAGGAATTAGCCATTCTTATTCATAAACTTAGTGAGAAACTCAATCCCAGCATGCTGAGATGTGAATGACACAGCAACCTGGAATGATGGCTTTGACTATAGCACAAATGTGGGCAATAATATTTCTAAGTATGAAATACTTGAAAAACTATGGTGTAAATTTTTAGTATTAACTACCTTTATCATGTGAATCTTTAAAAGTTAGGTCTTAATGATTTTACTGTTTTATCATGAAAATGCATTTTATTTCTCTGCCTTGACATTATAAACAATGACATACCATTGTATTTAAAGGCCCAATATTACTACATTACTGACATTTTTATCCATTTTAGAGTAAACTCTACATCTTTGCACTACCTGTTTGCCTCCAAGAGACTGCCACATTCTTGGGGACTGGGACCATGTCTTATTCATCTTTGTGTCTCCAGCATCTAGTACAGTGCCTGGTACATAGTAGGTGCTCAATAAATGTTGAAACCAACTGAACTGCCAACAAAATACAAATAAAAATAAAAGGTCATCACTATGTAGCATACCTTCCCTTGTCCAAGTGCTGAAGAGATTTTTTTTTAAAATAGAAAGTGAAGAAATTTTACAAATAGCTATGACTTGGAGAGTTTTTCTTAGAATTTTAGGGGTCACTGATAATCTTAGAACTACTGAGCCCTGAATGAAGAATTTAACAATGAAGTGGGTTAATAGAAAATATGATTACATTACATATTTAAGTTTCATAGAATTGTCCAAAATAATGCATTAAAGATTTTTCTAAAACATACACTGTTTCCTTTCTGTTTTAGACTTTCATTTGTTGTTTTTCAGTAATGTGAATTTTTTAAAAGATGGGGTTATGGAGGGTTGTTATTTTGTTATAACCTTCTAATTTCTGCCTCTACTTTAATGCTAAATAAGATACCAACAACTGACTTCATACCTTGCCCATTAGCTCCATTCTGAGTTTTGGAAGGTCTGTTTATAGGAAGAAATAGGAAAGAACCACAACTGTGTGTGTATCTGGAAAGACATGGCCAAGCATTGCCAGGTGTGTTTCATTTCCTTTTGAGGCATTTCTTGCCATCATTGCTTACAATGATTGACATCTTTTTTCTTATCAGAGTATTTCAATTCCACTTTGTATGCAAAATAGATTATGATCTATCTGTATTTGCCTTAGTAAATAACTCAGCTGAATACTGTTAATATCCACAATGCCTCATGACTTTCACCGCAAAGAGGATACAGGCCAGTAAGTCCCCTGGTCTTGTCACAGACTATACAACACTCAAAGTATTTTTTAACCAGCTGAGTTTAAATCTCTCATAGAGTTATGTTTAGCATCTTGAGTCCCTTCAGTCAGTTCCATCCAAGTTTTACAGGAATGCAAATTGTGATAATAGCTCAATGAGTTTTATAGGTCCTTAAAACCAATTAAATACATGACCTTTAAAATCATGGCTATCACACAGGAAGCCTTTCTAGACATGATGACAAGAAGAAATGAACACTAAATGGAACTACATAAAGCTCTTTAAAGATTATTTCTTAATTTCTACTTTTTTCGGAGTTAAAACAAATTAAGAGAAGAACTTTATACATTTTTCGCTGTCATTGTAGAATATTTCATTAACTTTTGTGCTATGCTAATAATGTGTCTTAACCATTTTTCAAACTTTATGTACTTTATGTCATGCCTTAGAACTGAATAAAATATTGAATTTTTCCATTGTTATATATTGCTATACATTGTATTTTAACAGTAAATACATGGAGTTTTTATAATAGATGATAGTTTTTAGTTTTATGGTATGGTCTAGGATCTCAGGTGTGGAAGTTTTTGCTTATACCTAGGGAACAGAATATTTACGAATTTTCCTGTTTGGGGTTGGAAAAATGCTGAATGAAAAAGTGGCAGATTCAGCCAGCTGGAGACATTCAGCCAAGGATCCTTGGAATCTGGATATCAGAGAGGTATGAAGAGAAAGCTCATGCTCATGGCATTTGTGTCATGTGTGCACATTTTCTTTCTTTCTTTTTCTTTTTTTGGTTTATGCCTCTCACTACTATAGAACTCTTAACCGGTTATTGTTTCTTTATCGACTATGCTTGTATAAAACTGATACAGTTTTACTAGTTGATCTTTTTCCTTCTTCGTAGTATCGAGGTATTAGTCAAGAAGGGGAATATGATGACAAGGTATAGTGGATACTGTCAATTTTTTTATCTTTTATTTTTATTTATTTAATTTTTTTGAGATAGGATCTCACTCTGTTGACTGGGCTAGAGTGTGGTAGCATCACCATAGCTCACTGCAACCTCAAATTCCTGGGCTCAAGGGATCTTTCTGCCTCAGCTTCCTGAGTAGCTGGAACTATAGGTGGGCCCCATTATGCCTGGCTAACTTTTCTTTTCTTTTCTTTTTTTGTTTTGTTTTTTGTTTCTGTTTTTGTTTTTTGCTGTTGTTATCTTCTATGCCCTGCCCAGATCTCCTCTGCTGGGCCAGTGCACCCATCTCCCAGTACTCCTGTGCAGTTCCCAGCTGATCACTTCCCCTGGAGAGTTGCCTTCAGCAGAAAGAAAGCAGCCTTGCCCTGGATGTGATGCCTCCTCCTCCCCGTGGCTGACTGGGGTTGGGGCAAAAAAGGCTGGCCCCTTGTCTCAAGGTGGGGTCAACTTTTTGGTGCACTTCATTCTCCAGAGCTCCTGAAGGGATTAGGCTGGAACCAGACTCAAGCTGAGATGTATTCTTTGTTTAGCTTCTTCATCTGCCTTTTCCTGCTTCCTTCCCTCCCTTTCTCCTGAGAGCATTCCCTCAATGAATCACTGCATCCAAATCTTGTCAGATTTTCCTCTTAGGGAACCCACCCTAAGACATAAGGTATTAATATGGTAGCATATGGGCAAGGTGAGGATTAGTTTAGGGGATTGCTGTCAGAATTAGCCCTTCTTCTGAGGATAAAGATAGCTCTGGGTCAGCAAGTCCTTGCCCTATCCACTATTGTAACAGGCACAGTTGGGAAAACAAAGCTCAAAGAAGTTGGTGGGGCAACTCAGAGATGGTTGCATTTAAGCAGTACCAAAAACAACTTGTCTAGAAAAAAAACATTTAGGTGCTTGCCATTAATTAAAGGATTGTCAAAGCCTCAGGGCTTTTCTTTCCTTGTGTCAGCTCTTCCTTTTTGAGCCCTTTACTCTCCTTAGTTCTTTTCTCAATTAAAGATCAGATAGAAGAAAGACGACAACACTTCAACTGCTTCTTACTCCTACTGTTTAAAAAGTTTGAGACTTTGTAAGTGCCTGCTGTGTTAAATTTACATAGCACCCTTGATTTTATGAAATTCACAATCTTTCAGAAGCTTGGATTCGTAGACTTGAAAGAAAATAGGGAACTATGTAAAAATGGCATGTCTTCAAAGAATTCTGTGCACTATCAAAACTTAAAAATGACATAAATATGTTGTGATTATTAAAAGAAAATTTAGTACAATTTAGAACAACTATCTGACCAATCATGTCCAATATACTTATATTTCAAATGCATAAGCCAAATGAAAGCAGATTTTGTAAATAGGAAGGAAAATTGTCTTATGGACAATATCTAAAGAGAACTGAAGTCACATTGTTACTATGTGGACTGGGACAAATCACTTAACCTTTCTGATCTTCATAAATAGTTCAGTCAAACATGGTTATGCTACATCAGGGAGTTCCTGGTCCCTAGGGGTCATAGAGATATTTCAGCAGGTTAATATCATTGATCATCCATAGTGGTAATGATTTTTCTTTCTGTGTCTTTCTTTTTTTTTTTTTTTTTTTAAAAAAAACCCTCAATCTAAAATGGGTATCTAGGCTGAGTGTGGGGACTCACACCTGTAATCATAGCACTTTGGGAGGCCAAGGTGGGAGGATCACTTGAGGCCAGGAGTTTGAAACCAGCCTGCATAACACAGTGAGATCTCATCTCTACAAAAAATAAAAAAATTAGTTGGGTATGATGGCATACACCTGTGGGCTTAGCTACTCAAGAGGCTGAGGCAAAAGAATCTATTGTCTGAGCCCAGGAGCTGGAGGTTGCAGTGAGCCGTGATCACACTGATACAGGAAAGTGGACCCCAACACTGGGGTCCAGACTGAAGGCCAAGCAGGTTCTTGGCTTCATGCAGGACAGAATTCAAGAATAAAGCAAAAGCAGGTTTATTGAAGTAACAAACATAAGGAAGCCTTGCTTTGCAGGCAGAGCAGCCTGTGGCTTATCTCTCAGAGTAACAAAGGGGTAGCACTTTGTGAGCTTCGGGGTCTTACTTTACACCTTCTATTTAATGGTATGTTAAGCAGAGGGAGGATTATTCATAGATTTCTGTGAAAGGGGTGGGGAGTTCCCGGAATCAAGGGTTCCTCTTCTTTTAAAACCATATAGGGTAACTTCTGGGAGTTGTCATGGCATTTGTGAACTGTCATGGCACTGGTGGGAGCTTCTTTTAGTATGCCAATACATTATAAGCAGGAGATAATGAGAATGACATTCTTTTTCATGGCCACCTTTGTTCTGGTTGGTTTGGGCCAGCTTCTCCACCACCTTCTGTTTTATCAGAGACTTGACTTTGGACCTTATGACTCTTTATTGAACAATAAAGTGGTTCCCTATCTCAGAACCACTGCACTCCAGCTTGGGCAGCAGAGTGAGACTCTGTCTCCAAATAAAATAAAATATGAAATGAATAACATAAATCTATCACTTTTTTCCTCTTAGAACAAGAGTTTGAGAGTTTCCAGATTTGTACCATGTGTTAGTGGGAACTAATGTCTGTACCACTAGTTGTGTTGATGGTTTTAACTGTAATACAATTTAAATTGCTTTTATGTATTTGTTTATGTTTTGAAACAAGAGTCTTGCCCTGTCACCCAGGCTAGAGTGCAGTGGCATCGTCATAGCTCACTGCAGCCTCCAACTCCAGGGCTCAAGCCATCCTCCAGCCTCAGCTTCCTGAGTAGCTGGGACTACAGGTGTGTGCCACTTCGGGCCGGCTAATTTTTCTAATTTTTTCTATTTTTAGTAGAGACAGGGTCTCGTGCTTGCTCAGGCTGGTCTCAAACTCCTGAGCTCAAGTGATGCTCCCTCCTCGGCCTTCCAGAGTGCTAGGATTACAGGTGTGAGCCACCACACCCAACCCTACTTTTATTTTTAGTCATAAGTTGTTTACTTATAATGGTTGCTTTAACACTACATCATAAGGTTATAAATTACTGAGGTGCATGATATTTCTGCAAATTTGTCTCACAGTGATGTTTATCACATCTGAGATGTAGTCATCTTCTGTTAATTTTTATGTAGATAACCAAGATGTCTCTAGTACCATAAAACATATTTAAAAAGAGAAAATATGGTGGCAATTTTATCTAACTTGGCATTTCCTTTATTGTGAATAAAAACTCTCCATGCTGCTGATTAATTATTTGAGAAGTGCTTAAAATTAGTAGCTGGAAATTTGATAATCATTTAGAAACAAAAGGTAGTATTTTTTAAGTATTACTTTTTAGATGAAAAATGAAAGAATTCCAAATATCATAATTTGCAAACTCTTTTTGTCCATTTTTGATGCTATTTCATAGCCTAATTTCATTGCTTTGAAATAAATTTAATCTTCAAAATTTAATCTCGTTTTCTTCTACACAATTAATTTAAAGTAAAATAAATAGTGGGCATCAATTGTTAAATGGAAAATAAGCATGGCCAGCATGTTTTTATTACAAACATTGTAAAGATTGTATAAAAATGAATTTTATAATGCTACCTTAGTATAGCAATCTATAATAAAATACCTTTTCTTTAAAATTACCTTTCTTTTACATACAATGAAAATATAAGATTATTAAAATTCCTTGTAGTCCCAGCTACTGGGGAGACTGAGGCAGGAGGATCACTTGAACCCAAGAATTTGAGCCTGCAGTGAGCTGTCATTGCACCACTGTGCTCCAGCCTGGGCATTAGAGTAAGACCCTGTGAAGAAGGAAGGAAGGGAGGGAGAGAAGGAAGGAGGGAGAAGGGAAGGAAGCAAAATTCCTAAGGGCTTTGAAAGATTACATAGTACTATGAAAGGGGTTTGTGAATCCAAAAGGAAAAACATTAGATTAACGATTCCTAAGATTTGACTCAGCCTCAGAATACTCTGCATACTCCCCAAAGGTCATTTTTCAAAAGATCATTTCTACGCAATTCATCAAGTTTTCAGTATTTTGATATGTCAACTGAAGACATGATGAGGTTCATAAATTTGGAAAGAAGAACTTTATTTGTCATAAAGGGTTGCAGCCAGCAGGGTGGCCATTCTGACATCCTGAGAAACAGACTGGGGTAAAATCTGAGAGCATTTATTTCAGGGAGGCATGGGAACAGGAATTTATGCTGAGCTGGGCAGCTGAATATACGTGTTTAATAAAATACAGGAGGAGTCATGAATATTTATGAAAGGAGAAATATGCTTATGCACAATTGAGCTTCATGCCCCTTTATAGGTTGCATGTACAAAAATACCTGCATTAGCATGATCCGAGAGTGGAGTTTTGGGCCCTCTGAGATCAAAAGGTGAAGCAGAGGACATCAAAACCCTCACTGTACATCCTGCGTAGACTGCTCAGAACCATTCCTCGTAGGTGGTCTCTTCTCAGGAAAGAATTTTGGTCAACTCTAGTGCTGAAACCACAAAAAGGGAAGAGCAGCCTTAGCAGCTGATTGAAATCAGCAGTAGAACAAATCTTTCCAAAGGGCTGGTTCTGTTTAACCCTTAGGGAAGAAAGCTTAATGGCGATTAGTGAGGGGATATAATGAGGTGTGTCTGACCTCCCATCCTAGCATGGATGGGATTTAAATATTAAGGTTTTTCTGGGGTCCCCTTGGCCAAGAAGAGGTCCATTCAGCCAGTTGGAGAGGGGGGACTTAGGATTTTATTTTTAATTTTATTTCTCAGATGGCTTGTCTGTTATAATACAAAAACATAGTAATAATGATATCAGTACCATTTTCCTGAAGTTGTTAACATGCATTGCCAGGACCTGAGAATAGAAACAAGAAAATAGTGGGAGAATTTGGTGCCCACTGCCTTTTATCTGACCCTTTATCCGAATCTTGTAATCGGTGTGACAATGGAGTGCCTCATCTGAAAACTATGCAGTGTTAAACAGAGAACTCTTATAATCTCATGGTTATTAAGTAATTTTTATCTTATAAAAAAATTTTTTGAGACACGGTCTTGCTCTGTTGCCCTGGCTGGAGTGCAGTGGCATGATCATAGCTCAGCCTAAACTCCTGGGCCCAAGTGATACTCCTGCCTTGGCCTCCTTAGTAGCTGAGACTACAGGTGCATGCCACCATGCCTGGCTAATTTTTTTTATTTGTTTTTGATAGAGACAGAGTCTTGCTACCTTGCCCAGGCTGTCTGCAACACTTGGTCTCAAGCGATCCTGCCTTGGCCTCCCAAAGTGTTGGAATTACAGGAGCAAGCCATCATGCCCGGCAAAATTTTATTTTCAAAATGCAAACTTTTACTTAAAAATAATGCAAACATTTTATAGAAAAACACAAAAAATAGGAGGGGAAAGCCCATAATCCTTCAATTTACAACCAACTAACATTTTTTGATATATTTCTTAACAATCCTTTCATATAATTGTAATCATAGTATACACACAATTTTATATTTGTTTTTGTTATTATCCTTAATGCTTTCCACATTGCTATGCAGCCTTCGTTATTTTCACTTTCAGTGACTGTACAATAGTCCACAATGTGTATGTATGCACCATTCCCATATTACTAGACAGGTCCCTATTTTAAATAATGCCTCAATTATGACTTCTTACCTACTTTGTATTGTTTTTATAGAATAAATTTCCAGAATTGGAGTTATGGGATAAAAATATAGTCATACATCTAAAGGTTTGGATCAGGTGTGAGGAACTTTTTCATGTTTGAAGGCTGCATTAATTTAGCTGTAATCAAATAAGGCTGAATTCAAGAAACTTCAATTAGATATACTTAAAAATGTACATTATTTTGTAAAAATCTAACTACTATGTACTTAATAATTTCAAAAAATGAAAACTATTAGTTAATTCTAAAGTTAACTAACCTTTTAGTGACTTTGATGTGTCTGCTTTTTGTTGGAAAGTATTTGAATATTTGGTTGCAGCATAGAGGTCTGCAGTTTCAGTTGATCTTCTAGATGGGTATCAGTCATTTGTGACCTTAAGGGTGTCTTGATTTTGGTTGGGTAGGAGAATGTAGATTTGCAGCAATAAGCCATTGAAAAGCAAGAAAGCATTTTGGGGGCATGTTGCCAAAGGTACGGATATTCTACTACATTTTTCCATATTTCAGTTGGATCTTTGTTAGCATCAATGACTTTAAAATGTCATCTACTGACAGCTCAATCAATTCCATCTGTAGCTCTTTAGGTGCCTTGGTGAGATCAAGTAGGTGAGACTGAAATGCTAATTTCAGTGTGATGTCATGATTCTCATAGTCAGTGAAACTTTCATTGTATTCTCCAATTAATAGGTCTATAACAGCTCCATATTCTTCAAATGATTTGCATATATCATCCTGCTCATCAATGACTTTTGCTAACTGTGGAAAATGTTCATCCAAAATTTCCTTTTGAAGAAGTGTTTTGAAAAAAGATAGCTTTTTTCCAAATGCTTGGATTTTTTGCCACATATCATATATAGACTAAGTTTTACCTTGCAAAGAAATATTCAAGTCATTTTGATTTGACATGATATCACACAGAAATGTTGCATTCCTATAGAAATCTTCTTTCAATAATTCACACTGCTGATTCTTTTCTTCATAAAATTTAACTAGCTGTTCTGTCAGAGATAAAATTTTGGCTAACACCTGTCCCTATGATGGCCAACACACTTTAGAATAAGGCAAATCCATACTGAATACCTCATTGTTCAACTTTAGCATGTTACAAAACCGATGATGCCATGTTGCATTTGCATGAATGTAGTCAACAATACTTATAATTTGTTGCAAAGTGTCACTTAAAATAGTAGCTTTAGCACAGAGAGTTTGCTGATACAAGATACAATGAAAAGAAATGAGACCAGCTGGATCTGTCAATACTTTTTAAATCTATGCAATAAACCCTTTATGTTTTCCTGTCATGGAAGGTGCACTGTCTGTACGAACACTCGCTAAATTTACCAAATTCAGTCCAACTTCACGACATTTATCTTGAAAGTTCTTGAGGATTTCCCGTGTTCCGTTGGCAAGAGTGCCCAAAGCAAGTAACTTTTCTTATGGTTCTCCTTGAAAGAGGCAGTTGTTTGTACTTTGAAACGTTATCGGGGTCTAAGCATCCTATAGCTTTGACAATACATTCTTTCACAATTTCTACATCACTGAATGGCCTCCCTTTTTCCTCCAAGTATGTAAACTACTTTATAAGTTGCATCAGTGCCATTATTTCCAGGTCTTATTGCTGCTTGCAAGAATTGTATTTGCTTTTGCTTTTCATCTTTTAATTTCTGCAACACAACCTTACGTGCCTCTCCCTCTAAGTTAAAATATTTGTAGTCCGTATGAGTGTTATAATGCTGATGAGCATTGAATTTCTTTAATGTTGATATTGCAGTATCACAAAGCAAGCAAATCATCTTATCTTTAGCAAAAACAAGGTAATATTGCAATTCCCCATCCTCATTAAAAAATCTGTTTTCTTCCTTCAGTGTTCTCTTGGTCTTCTTTGACATGATGATGGGCTATTAACAGACAGAATTAAAAAATACTGTTTAGCTGTGCAACTATTCACAAATTCCACTTCAAACAGAAACACAGTGCACTGTTGTCAAAAGCTGATAACGGACTGGCCTACTTGACCCCCATAAACTTTGCCAACCAGCCTCATGTAGTAATGGCCCCAGTCAGGAGGGGAAAGTTAGAACTAAATCATGAGCATAGCAGCCATCACTTTAGTCCTTACTAATGTTCTAATTGTACTGATCAATCAGGGAGGCTTATTTCATTGAAATGTATTTTATTCTTTGGTATTTTAAATATGCTTATTTTTAAAATAAAATAAAAATATAAAAAACAAACACAAATGTATTAATAAAAATAAAAGGATTTGTTCTGTAAAATTTGGATTCAGTCAAAAGGCAGCACTTAAGCACCTAGAAGGCCACATGTGGCCTTAAGGCCCCAGGTTCACACTCCTGGTTTTTGAAATGTTTTACTAGTTTAAAACATCACAGTGGATGAGCACATGCTTCCTTTGCAGTATATAATGTTACCATGTAAATATTTTTTTCTAATTTGAAAGACAAAATAAAATAAAAATGTACCTTGTTTTAATATTATTGATTACAAGTGAAAGTAAAAGATTTCTGTATGTTTGTACAGTAGCCACCTTCTTTGTGAATTGTTTTTGTTTTTTACCTATTTATGTGTTGGAATCATAGTATTTCTTTTTTATTATTAATTTCTATAAACTATTTATAAACATATTAACTCTTTGCACATATTTTTCTCAAATTTTCATTTATACTTAAAAATTTTTGTGACACATTGAAATGTTTAATCTTTACTTTTAATATCTGTTTTTTTCTTTATGATTTCTTCTATTCCTTTTGAGATCAGTTTCCTTCTGGTAAGGGCTGAATTGTGTCCACTCAAATATGTTGAACTCTTTACCCCCAGTATATTAAACTGTGACTGTAGTTGGAGATAGTGTCCTTAAAGAGATAATTAGGCTAAAATGAGGTCAGTAGGATGAGCCCTAATTGAATATGACTGGTGTCCTTGCAAAAAGAGAAAATAAGACACAGGCAGACATAGATAAGACCATGAGAAGACACAGGGAGAAGACAGCCATCTCTAGAGGACTTGGAAGATTGGTTTGGTTTCCTGATGACACCTTGACCTCTGACTTCTAGCCTCCAGGAGTGTGAGAAAATAAATTTCTGATGTATAAGCCACCCAGTTTATGGTACTTTGTTATGGCCATCCTAGAAATCTAATAATATACCTTCCAACCTACAAAATTCTATAAAATTCTTTACAAGTCTCTTTTCTCCTATCTCCTCTATGGCTTTATTTTTTAGTTTATTTCTAAAAGTTATCTCTAAAGTATTTTTCTCTTGTGTCTAAATTGATATATTTTTTCCCATACTGCTAAATAGTTAACTCATCTTCATGTACTGTCTGTTTTAATAGGATGTTATTTTAGCATTAGAGAAAGAATTATCTGGAATATTCTGGGACCTAGGGAAAACTTTGTCAGATACCTCTGCAGGATAATTTCTTTTCTTTTCTTTTTTTTTTGAGACAGAGTCTCGCTCTGTTGCCCGGGCTAGACTGAATGCCGTGGCGTCAGCCTAGCTCACAGCAACCTCAAACTCCTGGGCTCAAACGATCCTACTGCCTCAGCCTCCCGAGTAGCTGGGACTACAGGCATGCGCCACCATGCCCGGCTAATTTTTCTATATATATTTTAGCTGTCCATATAATTTCTTTCTATTTTTAGTAAAGACGGGGGTCTCGCTCTTGCTCAGGCTGGTCTCGAACTCCTGAGCTCAAACAATCTGCCCGCCTCGGCCTCCCAGAGTGCTAGGATTACAAGCGTGAGCCACCGCGCCCGGCCAGGATAATTTCTTTTCTTAAAAAGCACCTCTTCTCAGGAGTTTAATTCTTCTTGTTTTACAATCATTTGCAATCTCTCCTCTAGAAGATCACAAAAATCAGAAAAGCAGCTATATATTACTCATTTGTATTTCCATAGGCAGAGTGCTGTGTGCATGAAGGAAGGACTGATGAAAGTGAATCAAGGAATGCTATCTCTCTGTTAGATCTTGGTTTATTCTGGGCCAGCAGTAGTCTGTGGGTCCTTGGGGCCATTTCAGAGCTGTCTGCAATTTTGAAACTATTTTCACAACACTAAGATGTTATTTGCCTTTTCACTGTGTTGACATTTGTACTGATGGTACAAAAGCAATGGTGGTTAATATTGCTGGTGCTTAAGCATAAACCAAAGCAGTGGCTCCAAACTGTACTAGTAGTCACCATATTCTACATGCCATGCACTTACATTTTATATAAAACTGTTCTTTATGAAGCAGTGAAAATTGTTAATTTTAAGTCTCAACTCCTGAGCACATGTCTTTTTTAATACTATGAGTGATGATATGGGAACTATGTATAAAACACCTTCTACTGAATATTGAAATCCATTAGTTGTCTCAAGGAAAAGCATTTGTGTGATTAAGTTGCTAGCTGAACTCGCTGCTTTTTTCATGGAACACTATTTTTATCTGAGGGCACTACTGACAAATTATGATTATTCAGACTTGGAGATTTGGCATACATTTTCTTGTGAATTCAAGGAGGGAAACCTCAGTTCAAGGAAAACAACTGACATTTGTTACTAATGCTTAAATTTCAAGCACGAATTAGAATTTTGGAAAATGTGTGTTTACCATCTGAATTCGATAGCTTCTCAATACTTCTTGACTTTTTTAATGAGATCCATGGTGATATTAATAGATGGGATTTTTTGGGGGGATGTTATATAGTGAAGTTACATTCTACATTGCAACTAATCTTTCAAAACACTACCACGTGTTGAGTTTGGAACAAATTTTCTTCATATACTTAAACAAAAACAACATACAGCAATAGATGGAATGCAGAAGCAGATCTGGGACTCCCACTGTCCACTACTAAGGTGGACAGAAAATAGATTTGCACACAATGCCAGTCGTTTCATTTTATCATATTTTTATTTTGGAAAATATAGTTATTTTTCATAAGATATTTATGTCATGGGTTTATTTTTTAAACAAATTAATATTTTTTCAGTTCTAATGTCTAATATGGCAAATAATCAGTAGATCACTTATATAAGCAAATGGTCTTTGGAGTCCTCAATCATTTTTTTAAGAGTCTTGTAAAGGGGTCCTAAGGCTGAAAGTTTGAGAACTGCTGCTGGAAGCTAACGCTTATTACAGTGGAACCTAATTCTTTGCGCGTCCCTTTCCACTGTCAGAGTGAAAGGTCAGAATCTACCCGGGCTTCACATTAGCGCTCTCTACACAGAGGGAGAAAGACGCCTAGGATCAGCTCAGGGCCCCAGTGAATAAGGAGCCAAGAGGGCGTCTCCGGTCTCTGTGGAAACCGTTCCTCCCTGGTTTCCGGGAGGCTTGTCCTTCGTTCCTCTCCGCTTCTGATTGGAGCAGGCTGTCAGTGGGCGGTGCATCGGGGAAGAGGCGGGGCTTCATCTTCGTCCCGGAGCCACTCGCACGAGCGTACTGACGTCACGCAAAACGCCGCTGCCCTGACGCCCAGCTTGTGCAACCCCGGCGGAGACGCTGGGTTTATCCCTCAGAGGGGGCGTGAGCGGCCTGCGCGGCGGGGTCCTACGCTTGGGCGCCGGCAGTCTCTGTCCCCCGGCTTTTCCTGCCTGGTGCTCCCTGGCGCGTCCGTGTAGTCGTCATGGAGCTGGTTTTAAACCGAACGGATTATTTACAGGTAAACCCAAGGGATGAGGCTGGCGGTGCGCTGGTCGAGTCCAGTTCCCTGAGAGGATTCGTTCCTTCCACTGACGTAAAGCGGGGTCGCCAGGAGCGGGTACGGAGCCGAAGGAGCTGGACTGGGTGCTGCCCTCCTGGCTCCCCTCATCGCAGGCAGCTCCGCCTTGTCTGTGACGGTCCGCTGGGACTGGGAAAGAAAAGGCACAAGCTCCCGCCGTGCCGGCGCGGGCCGGGTCCTAAGGATGCTCCCCGCGTCCTGGCGCGGTCTGATCCGGAATTCCTCCCCCAGGGCCCTTCCCGCCTCCTCCCCGCCTGCCGCTAACTCCTGAATCTCCGTCTCTACCTGGTCCCTTCTCCCGAGAGCCAGACGATTGTTTCTTACTGTGAGCTGGACCACATTAGTCAGATCATAATAGAAGCAATTCCAACCGTTTATTGTGCATCTAGTTTATTCTGAGAGTTAGCATACATAAATGTTTAATCCTTTTAAGAATTTTCAAAGTAGTCAGTATTAGAAATGAGGATCCAAGGGCTTAGAGAAGATAAATTATTTGCTTAATTGCTAAAAATTATGGAGTTGCTGTTTGAATCAAAATCTCGGAGTGCGGAGCTGGTGTTCTTTCCGTTATACCACATTGCCTTCCAGAGTTCTATCAGCCCTAGAATTCTCTTTCTCCGAATTCCCCGTCTCCTCATTTTTCAGCCATCCCCTTTTAGCTGATGGTACAGATGTTTGCCCAATTTTCCAGGGAATTATGCTAGGTACTTCCCACCTGAATATCTTCCATATCCAACTGGTCATCACATCCTGTTGCTTTTATCTCCTAAATATCTCTTGAATTTGTACCATTTTCCTCTGTTACCCTCAGTTTGATTTATCATCTTCCCTTGCTTGAATAATTGAAATAGCTTTCTATTTGGGCTCCTTAGCCTCCACTTTCATCTCTCCAAGCCATCCTTCACATCTCTTGCTAGACTGATGTTTCAGAAATACAAATCTAGACAGATTACTTTAAACTTTAATATTACTCCCTGGAATGCAGAATAATTATCTATACTAATATGCAAGTTCTTTCATGCTGTGTTGTTTTCTCCAACTTCTCTCCCGTTAGTCCCATCCTCCTCCCCTAACAGTGACAGTTCCCTGCCCAATAAACCATGCTGTTTTCATTCTTTGTGCCTTTTGTAAAATAATTTAAATCATCAGTTAGATAGGATGTCATTGACATCAGCATGTTTGGTATTTTATTTATTTACTTACTTATTTTAGAGACAGGGTTTTTGCTTTGTTGCCCAGGCTGGAGTACAGTGGCACAATCACAGCTCACTGTTACCTTGAATTCCTAGACTCAAACAATCCTCTTGCCTTGGACTCCTGAGTAGCTGGGATGACAGGCATGCACCACCATGTCAGACAAATTTTCAAATTTTTCTGTAGAGATGAGGTCTCGCTATGTTGCCCAGGCTGGTCTTGAACTCCTGGCCTGAAGTGATCCTCTTGCCTTGGCCTCTCGAAGTGCTGGGATTATAGGTATAAGCCATCATACTTGGCTAGCATATTTGGTATTTTAGCAGAAATCTTCTATGTTGCATTTTTAATAACTATAACCTATTTCCAAAAATTTTTAATCACTTTAGGAAACAACTGAATGAAGTTAGAAAAGAAGGCTTCTAGAAATATTTTTTTCATAACGTTCTTTACTGGTAATGTCACACAATTATTTTTCAGTGTGACAACTTTATAGGATAAATTACTGTTTGGGTTGTTTCTTATATGCTTTCTGACTTTTGTGACATATTTCATTAGAAAATAAGTTCATAGGCTGGATACTGTGTCTCACTTTTATAATCCCAGCACCACGGGAAGCTGAGGCGGGAGGATTGCTTGAGGCCAGGAGTTTGAGACCAGCCTGGGTGACATAGTGAGACCCCATCTCTAAAAAATTTTTTTTTAAAGTTCATTACTGATATTAATAGTTATATTGCTAATTTCAGTTAAAGAAAAAAAAGCTCACTATGACCTGAGTCTGCTGATACTTTTAATCTCTGATGTAATAACTTCAAATTAAATTCACTAGGTGGCTGGTGTTTTTCCTTAGGTGGGAGTAACTTCTCAGAAGACTATGAAGCTACTTCCTGCCTCAAAACATAAAGCTACACAAAAGGTACTGTATAAATTCTGATTGTTCTACTTTTCCCTAGCTCTGACAATAGAGAGGTGCATATTAATAAGTTATTCTTTTAAAAGTGCTAATGTTAAAGTGGAAATTAATTTTTAAAAATTTGAACAGAAGTTGAAATACCAAGGGACATTTATAGACAATAATCTTGGACGTTAAAACTATTACATACAGTTAGTAAACAGTGTAAGCAAATTTGCTAAAAATCGTACTCCATTTTTCTGGTGATAATTTATTATGCTGTGTGTACTTGTGTCTACCAGATTGTGTATGTGGAAAAAGAAATAAGAAACACAATATGATATGGAGAAAATGCTTTTTTAAAACTTTAAAATAGTTACAAATAAGATAGAATACCCAGGAATAAATTTAACCAAGGAGGTGAAAGACCTCTACAATAAAAACTACAAAACACTGATGGAAGAAATTGAAGTGGATACAAACTAATGGAAAGATGTCCCATGCTCATGGATTAGAAGAATTAATATTGTTAAAATGACCATACTACCCAAAGGAATCTGTGGATTCAATGCAGCCTCTATCAAAATACCAATGACATTCTTCACGGAAATAGAAAAAAAAAAATCCTAAAATTTGTATAGAAACCACAAAAGACCTAATAACCAAAGCAATCCTGAACAAAAAGAACAAAACTGGAATTATCATACTACCAGACCTCAAAATATACCACAAAGTTGTAACCAAAACACCATGATACTGGCATAAAAACAGACACACAGACCAATGGAACAGAATAGAGAACCCAGGAATTAATCCACATATCTACAGTCAACTGATTTTTGACAAAGTTGCCAAGAACACTCACTGGGGAAAGGACAGTCTGTTTAATAAATGAAGATGGGAAAACTAGATATCCATATGCTGAAGAGTGAAACTAGACTCCTACCTCTTTCCCTATGCAAAAATCAATTCAAAATGCATCAGAGACCTAAATGTAAGATCTGAAACAATAAAACTACCAGAAGAAAACATAAGGGAAATGATTCAGGACATTTGTCTGGGAAAAGATTTTATGAAAATCTCAAAAAAACAGGGAGCAAAAGAAAAAGTAAACAAATGGGATTATATCAAACTAAAAAGCTACACAGCAAAGGAAACAATCAACAGAGTGAAAAAATAATCTATAGAATGGGAGAAAATATTTGTAAACTACTCATTTGACAGAGGATTAATACCCAGAATATAAAGAAGATGTACAAATGGCCAAGAAATATATGAAAAATTGTTCAACATCACTAATCATCAGGGAAATAAAATCAAAACCACAATGAAGGGTTGGGCATGGTAGCTCATGCAGGTAATCTCAGCACTTTTGAGTACAAGGTGGGAGGATTGATTGAGGCCAGGAGTTCGAGACCAGTCCAGGCAACAACATAGACCACAATTGTACAAAAAGTAAAAAATAAAAATATAAAAAATTAATTGGGCTTGTGGTACATGTGTGTAGTCCTAGTGACTTGGGAGGCTGAGGCAGAGGATTGCTTGAGCTCCGCAGTTCCAGGTTGCAGTGAGCTGTGATCATGCCACTGTGTTCTACCCTGTTTCTAAAAACAAAACAAAACCACCACAATGAGGTATCATGGTATCATCTCACCCCAGTTAGAATGGCTATTAAAAAGACAAAAAATAACAAATGCTGGCACAGATGTGGAGAAAAGGGAACACTTTTGTACTGATAGTGGGAATGTAAGCTACTATAACCCATATGGAGAACATAGAAATTCCTGAAAAAACTACAAATAAAACTATTAATACTGTATGATCCAGCAATCCCACTACTGGGAATTTACATGTTCACCCCTATGTTTACTGTAGCACTATTCACAATAGCTAAGATATGGAATCAACCTAGGTGTCCAACAGCAGATGAATGGATAAAGAAAATGTAGTCTATATACACAATGAAATACTACTGAGCCATAAAAAAGAATGAAATCCTGTTATTTTTGTCAACATGAATGGAACTGGAGGACATTATGTTAAGTGAAATAAGGCAGGAACAGAAAGTTGAAGTGCTGTATGTTCTCTCATGTGGAAGCTAAAAAAAGTTGATCTTATAAAAGCAAAATATAGGACAGAGGATACTAGAGGCCGGGAAGAGTAGAGGGAAGGAAGGGATAAGGAGAGATTTGTTACAGGATACAAAATTACAGCTAGATAGGAAGAATAAGCTCTAGTGTTGTGTACCACTGTAGGGTGACTATAGTTAACAATAATGTATAATTTCAAATAGGAAGAGGATATTGAACAATCATAACACAAAGAAATATTTGAGATGATTGATATGCTACTTACCCTGATCTGATCACTATACATTATATGTATCAAAACATCACTATGTATTCCATGAATATGTACAATTATTGTTTGCCAATTAAAAAATAAAAAAGTGAAAAAATAAAAAATAAAAAATTCTTTATTGCCACTTATTATATTCAGTCTACAAGATCAGTACTTCTCAAACTTCTTGGTCTTAGGACCCCTTAACACACTTAAATTGTTGAGGATTTCAAAGAACTTTTGTTTATGTAGGCTATATCTATCAATGCTTACTGTATTAAAATTAAAACTGAGAATATTTTATTTTAAAAAACAAGCTCATTATGTTTACATAAATAACACATTTTTACTGTTTTTCAAAACAAAAAAGAAGTAAGAGTGGCATTATGTTACTTTTTTTGTACCTTCTTTACTGTCTAACATAAGCAGAAGCACATGGATTCTCATATCTGTTTTCTGCATTCAGTCTGTTGTGATATGTTGTTTTGGTTGAAATATATGAAGAAAATCAGCTTACACTGACAAGATATTTGAAAATATGGAGTACTATTTAAATAGCTTTTCCAGATAATTAAGACTCTTCCTATTTGATACTACACATAAGTTGGGTAAGTGGTAGTTTCTTAGACGCTAATTGCAGTGTGGAATCTGAAACCATATTGGCAAACTTTTCATACTTTGATACATTAAAATCCATTGGTCTGTTTTTTCCCCCGTACATGATTTTATAGCATCCAATAATGATCGTTTAATATGACTACTTGTTGGTTCAATGAGTTACACATATCTTTCAAATGTTGACACATATTAGAATATTATTGTATTCTATAGAATATCAAATCACATTTGTTCATATTGCTACTGATTTCATCAGAAAAGTGTTTCAAAGATGTCATGCTCACAGAGGCACATACAAGTCTTCCAAGGTGCTGATTTTCATTTGAAAGCTCATATTTTATCATTGGCAACAAATAATGTCAGTTATTTTTCTTTTCTTTGAAGTGACAGGCTCACTTCTTTCAGTTTAAAGAAAATGTCTATGAAGTATCCAAGTGTTAACGTGGTTTTCAGTTATTCTTTAATTCTTAAAAATGGTGTTTCTTACACAAGGGCTTTTTCTCAAGACTTTTGGTATGCAGCAGAAGTGCTTTATGCATACTTCCTATTTTGTTACACTAAATATTAAAAAGACATGTACTTGGGTTGAGATTTAATAAAATTAATAGTATTTATTGCTTCATCAAGGACATTCTTTTTTTTTTTTTGAGACAGAGTCTCGCTTTGTTGCCCGGGCTAGAGTGAATGCCGTGGCGTCAGCCTAGCTCACAGCAACCTCAAACTCCTGGGCTTAAGCGATCCTACTGCCTCAGCCTCCCGAGTAGCTGGGACTACAGGCATGCACCACCATGCCCAGCTAATTTTTTCTATATATATATTTTAGTTGGCCAGATAATTTCTTTCTATTTTTAGTAGAGACGGGGTCTCACTCTTGCTCAGGCTGGTCTTGAACTCCTGACCTTGAGCGATCCACCCGCCTCGGCCTCCCAGAGTGCTAGGATTACAGGCGTGAGCCACCGCGCCTGGCCCATCAAGGACATTCTTAAGTGAAATGTTTTTTTTTTTTTCTTTACTCTCAAGTGGCGATGAAGATTATGGTGACTACTGGTATAGTTTGGTGTCATATTTTTTAAACTTTAAAAAAAAATTTTTGTAGGTATCATTGTTTTGATTCTTTCCAGATACTGGCAATTTTACCCACCATCATCATCATTGCAACTATCAACCCAGTGAAAAAGGAAAATAAAGATTTACAGTGATTAAAAAAATAGTTTTGAACTGGCAGATTCCCTAAAATGGTCTCATTGACCGCCCCTCTGCCAAGGAGTACAGCGATCACACTATGGGAATCTCTGTTAATAGATCATTATTTTACAAATTATTAGAATAGTATATTGTCAAAAAATTTAAAACCTTAACTATTCTTATATATTTTTTCCATCTGAAAATAATTATTTGTGAATATACGTTGTTCTTGGAAGAGTGTCCACAGCTTTCATCAGATACACAAAGGGGTTTATGATCCCTCCAGAAAGTTAAGAATCAATGGCCCAAGAACGTGCTCTGTACAATATGAACTTTTTGATATTTGAGACTTGTTTTATGTCCTAATACATGATACATGGTCAATTTTCTAATGTTCCTGTGCTTAAAAAGAACACTTATACTCTAATTTTTGGGATGGGTGATTAATTAATTTATTAATATACACACACCCCTGTATATGTACATGCACACATAGATACATGTGTGCATATATATTAGGTAAAAGATAATTGTTCTTCTAATGTATATCCTTATCTTTTGTTGCTTAATCATCCATTTCTGAGAAAGAAATGTTAAAATTTCCCTCTGTATTTCTTTCAAAATAATTCATTGGCCACATGTTGATAATTGAAGCTGGGTGATAGATACGTGAGAATTCATTATAGTATTTTGTGTACTTTTTGAATGTTAATTTTTTCATTAAAAGGTTTAAAAATTATCAAATAGGTCAGTCACAATCCTTATTTGATAATCTGTTTTGAAAGTGAGTCTTAAAATGTTCTTTTGCTCCAGTTAAGAAAAAAAAATTACTAAATTACTTCTTGGGCCATTTATGCCCATATTTTCTTTTTCTGTCAACACTGTAGGAATAAAATATGTGGCCAAGTACTTTCGTAAGGCTTTCCATAGCCTTCTCTTGGCTCTTATTCTTTGGAGGATTAACTTTTGTGAGGGTGTCTTTTCTAGATTTTCTGATCTCTATTTTTAATGTCATAATTTATGTATTGAGAATCTTGTTTTCTCCATATACAAATTACTAGGGTGTAATAATAGTAATTTTAGATTTCCCCTCCCATTACAGGTGGTTATTGGAGATCATGATGGGGTAGTTATGTGCTTTGGCATGAAGAAAGGAGAAGCAGTGGTAAGTATAGCTTTTTAAAGGGGGGAAAAATGGTTTTCTAAAAGAGGAATACACTACTTATTGAATACTCCTAGGTTAAAAATTTCCAAAAATACAGACAATGGAATATGGGTTGTGAGGGAAGTAGTTATATGAAGTATGAGGCTGCAGACAGCACAAGAGTCATTTGCTAGCTCGTTGTAAAACACCTTTGGCAGCCTATGGTGGTGCTTTCCGTGCTGTGTAACACTGAGGCCCCCAACCCTTGGACTGAGGATGGGTACCAGTCCGTGGCCTGTTAGGAACTGGGCCACACAGCAGGAGGTGAGTGACGAGTGAGCAAAGCTTCATCTGTATTTACAGTAGTTCCCCATTGCTTACGTCACTGCATAAGCTCCACCTCCTGTCATTTCAACAGCAGCATTAGATTCTCATAGGAGCACGAACCCTACTATAAACTGCGCATGCAAGGGATCTTGGTTGCCCATTCCTTATGAGAATCTAATGCCTGATGATCTGAGATGGAGCTGAGGCGATGATGCTAGCACTGGGGAGCAGCTGCAAACACAGATTATCATTAGCAGAGAGGTTTGACTGTGCATGAATCATCCTGAAACCACCCCACCCCTCCCCCAAGGTCTGTGGAACAGTTGTCTTCCATGAAACCGATCCCTGGTGCCAAAAATGTTGGGGACTGCTGGTGTAACATTATTATTTTTATTTTTATTTTTTAATAGAGACAGGGTCTTGCTGTTGCCTAGGCTGGTCTCGAACTCCTGAGCTCAAGCAATTCTCCTGCCTCGACCTCCCAGAGTGCTAGGATTACAGGCTTGAGCCACCACGCCTGGCCTAGTATAACATTATTACCTCAAATTTAGGGGCTTAAAACAACACACATTTATTATCCGACAGTTTCTGTGGTTCAGAAGTCTGGGCTCAAGGTTTCACATGGCTATAATTTAGGTATTGGCTGGGCTATATTCCTTTCTGGAGAATGGGGTTTTATTCCAAGCTCATGTGGTTGCTGGCAGAAATCAGTTCCTTGCTGTTGTAGGACTGTGATGCCTTTATTGCTGTCTGTAAGCTAGAGGCTGCTCTCAGCCCTTTGAGGCCTCTACAGTTCCTTGCCATGTGGTCCTCTCACAATAGGGTAACTTAATTCTTCAAAGTCAGCAGGAGGAAAATCTCTAGTCTTCTAAGATGGAGTCTTATATAGCATAATGTAATCATGGAAGGGACTATCCATCATTTTACCACTTACTGTAACCTAATCAAGGAAGTGATTACTACTATATCATCATATTCACAGGTCATAGTTTACAAGTGGTGGGTCTGCAATGTCAACTCTGATATTCATGGTATATTATATGGCATTTACAAAAATATGAAGAATAAAAACTACTAGAAACCCAATGTTTCCATTATCATATATTCTTTCAGATATTTTATTCTCTGTATGAAGTCTTTGGTGGGGGAAGGAAAGAAACTGGTGCAAATAATAAAATGGAAAATAACCAAGAAAAAAAATAATGATAAGAATGTTGTTTTCAGTCTGGGCGTGGTGGCTCATGCCTGTAATTCTAGTACTTTGGGATGCCAAGGTAGGGGAATTGCTTGAGGCCAGGAGTTCAAGACCAACGTAGTGAGACCCTGTCTCAACAAAAAAATAAAAAATTAGCCAGGTGTGATGATAGCTGCCTGAAGTCCCAGCTACTTAGGAGGCTGAGCCAGGAGGATTGCTTGAGCCCAGAAGTTTGAAGCTGCAGTGAGCTATGATCAAGCCACTGTACTCTAGCTCAGGCAACAGAGTGAGATCCTGTCTCAATAAAAATATAAATAAATAAAAATGTTGTTTTCAGTTAAATAAAGAGATACATGATTATAGGTATTAAGTTATACATTCATATTTTCAGTAAATTCTATAGTCCTCAAATATTAAAATTTATAAACACTGAAAAGCCAGGAGAGATTAGTTTTAAAAAGTTGATTGAAATGTAAAAACGTGTTCATTGGATCTAAAGAATTTGCCAAGTGAACTTCCCTGTTGATAGGAGTATTATTTAAGCTAAGTGCTTCTCAAATTTTAATGTGCATTAAGCCAGCTACAGAATCTTGTTAAAATTCAGATTTTCATTCAGTTGATCTAAGGTTGAGCCTTATATTCTACATTTTTAATAAATTTAGTGATGCTAATGTTGCTGCTTAGTGAACCCTACTTTGATTTATGAGAGTGTAGACTTCAATGATGTAATAAAAATATTATATTTATGGGAATATCTAGTCCAAAGTTTAAGGATACTTAGCAAAATACCTGAAAACCCACTAAATAGATTATTATCTAAAGTTTTTATGTAGAACTATAATATTTTGTAAGTTTAAAATCAAGATTTTTTATGGTAAAAGAAAATGCTTACAATAAGATAATTTGTGTAATTTTTTCCAAAATGATTTTTACAGGCAGTGTTCAAGACTTTACCGGGGCAGAAGATTGCAAGGCTGGAACTAGGAGGGGTTCTTAACACACCTCAGGAGAGAATTTTTATTGCTGCAGGATCTGAGATTAGAGGCTTCACAAAGAGAGGAAAACAGTTCCTCTCTTTTGAAACAAACCTCACTGAAAGCATTAAAGCTATGTATGTTTATTTTTTTATTTTTACATATTTACAATATTTTAGATAGATGTAGGGCATCTAATTAAGTATCATATCTTAATAGGTTTTCTGGAAAATAAAATTTACTAAAAGTATTAGTCAGAAACTAAATTTGACCTAGAATCAATATAAAATTGATTGGTTGTTAAAATGTTGTTTTCTTTTTAAGAACCTTACAGTATTTATGCATTCATTTTTGACTACTTGGTTCAGTTATGATTCTTGATCAAGGTATGGAGAAAAAATTGAGAGAAATCTCTAGATATTTAGGTTCATGTTCCTTGGCTATATCTTTGTTAGTTCTGGTTTTGAGGTAGCATCATTATGTTAAAAAGCTGGCTGTCAAAAGTTGGTGACTACCAATAGGGTGTAATTTCAGGTGAATCAGGTAAGACTCTAAGTGAAAAATAGGTCCCTTAATGGCTTCGATATGTGAAATTTTGCAATTAAAATTTTAGTTTTTGAATCATGGGGAGGTGGAAAGGGCTTTAAAGTTCATCTCATACCCTGTTCCTCAAACCTGCTACTTAGGAGAATCCCTTGGGATGCTTAAACAATTGATTCCTTGTTGGACCTCCTCACACCTGCTGAATCAGAATAATCAAGAGTGTTTTTTTGTTTTTAAAGTTCTTCATTTGAATCTGATGCAGCCAACTTGTATAAGCAACCAGACTCCTTGGTTTAGAAACTACTAATTCAGTCTGGAGTTCTGTGTAATGCACAGCACATCTCCTGATGTTTGGGCTGTAAAACTTTTGCTTGTTTGGAAGTAGAAGTATGTAATTTCAAGTGGTTTAACAAGAATGTGACACTTCTGAAATACTCTTGTAGATAGACATGGCCAATGATAATTGTGAAATAATAAAATCAAAGTAATATATTAATATATTCAGAGAAGTATATGAATAATGGTATGAGGAAGATAAGGAGTTTCTCAGTAATAGTTTCTTTAACTATAATAGTGTCTTAAATGTTTTTATTGGAATGGTAGAGGTGGGATAGAAAAGTTCTTTACTCAGTTTTTGAAAATTGATTTTCTGAATCCCCACATTTATAAAGTTTTATAGAAAAAAAATATTATAACTTGAAAATATTGAGTAAGGAAACTGACCACTGACATCATTGGTCATAACATATCCTTCCTTGCTTAATGCTGCCATCTGTTTCCATTGTTGTCAACAGCAGTGATTGTTAAATGGTACTTTGGCCAATATAATGCAAATATAATGCAGATTTATTCAAAATGGAATTGCAAATCTTGAAAAAGATAAAGAATTTCATGAGGTTGATAAAAATGATATTAAGAAAACTACTCAATCATATGCAGAGCCACAAAGTGAGACCACTTAATAACTGAAGAGAAACATCAGTGAAAATCATTATAGGATAAGCTTTTCAAAGAATAACTTTAATATGAAAAAATTTAAATAGACCTTGGAGGTCTATTTAAAGGAATAGATGAAACCTTCAAATAAAATTACCCTCTTTTTGATTATATAGTGATAGAAATCTAGAGTGAAAGATATACTATACTATTATATAACTTTTGTCCAAAAATTTCAGCTTCCCCAAGCAAAAACTTGATTCAGTCTAAGAATTAGAACATAGTTGTATATTGCCTAAATTTTGTTATATATAATTTGAAATGAACTTGATTTCATGTTTTTTCAAGACACAGTTCTAATAAAATCATTTTTTTCTACTGCTTCTCATTTAATTTGAGGTAGATTCACTTCAAATAGACTTTTCCAGGCAATTTAGTGTGGTAGTAAGAAAGCTAATTCTAAGTCAGGTGCAGTGGTACATATCTATAGTCTCAGGTACTTGGGAAACTGAGGCAGGAGGTTTACTTGAACAACATAGAGAGACCCCTGTCTCAAAAAAAGCTAACTCTAGAGCTAAAAACTACCTGAGTTGCAATCCAGTCTACTACTTACTAGTTATGTGCCAATAGGCAAGTTAATTAACATTTTATTATTCACCTGTGAAAAGGAATAATAATGGTCCATGGTTTATAGGGTTATGAGGATTAATTGAGCTAATACATGTAAATCACTTAGGACAGTGATTGGCAGATAGTGTACAAAGAAAGTTACTTTTTGACAATTGTCTTCCGATATAGACAATTATTATCTTGTCTTTGTTTTCAGTTTTTCTGAGCTCAGCTTTTATTGAGAAGCCTGAGGCCTTAACATCCTCATTTTCAGCTTTCAAAATTGAAAACAGTATTAAACCAAAAAGGCTAGAAATTAACTGGGGAAAATGAAAATAAATTGTGTTCTCTAAGTCTGTGATACAATGATAGTAAACTATGTAAATGAACTTTTGATTTCATCTCTGAAAAAAATTCATGAGTTACTTGTGCTTATTTTCAGAAATATGGTTGTATTAAATTACTATTTTAATGTTCTCAGGCACATATCTGGCTCAGACCTCTTTCTCAGTGCAAGTTACATCTATAACCATTACTGTGACTGCAAAGACCAACATTATTACCTTTGTGGGGATAAAATCAATGATGTCATCTGCCTTCCAGTGGAAAGATTACCTCGTATTGTACCAATATTGGCCTGTCAAGACAGAATGCTCAGAGTTTTACAGGTTGCTGTTATTTGCATTTTATAATTTTTCATATTTTAGGTAAATGAATATGGATAAACATTATATATTTGAGATAAATTACTTTAGTAATTACTACTTTAGTGTCCTACATAAAATTATATCTGAGAAAATGTTTTAAATAATTTAAATGATACATTAATTTTTTAAATTGAATCAAATGTGTTGAAATCTTTCACAAGTTTTTAGAGAGGCATATATGGAAGGAAAAGGAAACTTCCCTTCCCAATCTATGATTTCTAAGCTAGTACAATCAGAATGGAGTACTTTTGCTACAGAGACGCTTTCCTAGCCTTTTTTGGTTTTGTTTTGTTTTCTTCCTCCATTATCCTCTCCTTCCTCAAAAAATCAAATTAAAGGAGGAAATTAGGCTGGAGAGAGGGTATTATATAACTTGAGTTTATCCAGAATTTTTGACAATATGTAGAATAAAGTAAGTACTCAGTAAATATTTGTTGGATAAGTAAATGAGTGATGGGGAAAAATCATTTTGGTGTCCTTATATTTCTGGTAAAAACCATGATTGGCTAAAACAGCTGCTTCAGGTCATTGTTACTACTAATAATAGTTACCACTGTGTCTTCTTGAGAGTGGCTTTCAATAAAATACACACACACATACACACACTTCCACACATTATAGGACCTTTACAATGAAGTTTAAATGTAAATAGCATATAATATGTAGATTAATTAGATCAGAAACTTCGGCTAATAGTTGGTGTAGTTGATCAAAAAGTTTCACTATGAAGTCCATGCCATCACAGGATATCTCTCTCTTTGGAATTTCATAGCCAGCTGGCCATTTCTTGGCATCAGCTCTTTTGTAGAAAGAAAAATCTAGTGAGACTATGAGGGATTTTTTTTCCCCCTGTGGGCAAAGTAATGTTCGAGGTTTATTCTAGAGGTACGAATAATTAATTTCTTCCCCTGGCCTATACTTTCAAATATGAGTTGTTTGAAAATGGCTTTTAACAGGAACAGGCTAGTATCCAATTAAAAATTGATCTGGCTCAATTCTAGGATTGTGTTTTGTTCATAAGAAGAGATCCATATGCTTATTGCTTAAAAAGAAAATCACTAAGGATTTGTGGAAAGTAGAGTTGAAGTCTTTCCCTATGCCCTGCACACCTCTCCCCCACTCCCCATCTGCCTTTGTAGGCAATCCATTACCCCAGAGGTTACTTTGTAACAGTTTTGTGTATATTTTGTATTTATATAGTTATGTGTAGATATCTATAAATTTTAAAATTATATTTTAAATAAAAGATAAAGCATATGGCTCTCATATGTTCTAAATATAAAATTTTTTTAAAACAAAAATATAGTATAATTTTGCAAATTGTGTTTTCATTGAATATATCATGGATATTTTTTTCAATGTTAGTATAAGTATTACTTCTTTTTTTTTTTTTCTGTAAAGACAAAGTATTGCTATGGTGTCCAGGCTGGTCTTGAGCTCCTCGCCTCAAGTGATCCTCCAGCCTTGGCCTCCCAAGGTGCTGGGATTACAGGCGTGAGCCATTGCACCTGGCCAGCAGTTTTATTCTAGATGTTATTAAGAGTACCATATTTGAATATTGATGTTATCCATGAATGCCTATATTATTTTAAATATGTATTCTTTTTCAGTTTTTAAATACTTGTTCTCCTTCAGGGATCTGACGTAATGCATGAAGTTCAAATTTCTGGCCCACCTACTGTCTTAGCACTACACAATGGAAATGGCGGTAATCAGGATTTCATTTTTCACAGTCAATTAGCTGTTTATAAAAAACATTGAGTGAAAATGGGGAAGTTTAGAAAGGACATGAGTTAGAATTGAGACAGTTGTCTTCTGATAACTTGCCAGTAACTAAAAGTAGTGCGTTATTGAACTTTAATTTTCAGTTTCTTCATCTTGAAATTAGATGATGGGGAACAGTCTTATCTCTTATGGTTATAAAATTCTGTGACTATATAACCTTGCTCCCAAATTAAGTTTTCTGTCCTTTTATAATACCTTTAAAAATGAGATTTTTACATGAAAATATTTTAATTTTAAAGATACTATGAATTGTGGGATAAATATAATATGTTGACTTTAATTATAACTAGGTGACTCTGGAGAAGACGTTTTGTTTGGAACATCAGATGGAAAACTTGGGCTTATTCAGGTCACTACACCCAAACCAATACTCAAGTGGCAAATTCAAAATGAAAAAAGGAGGGGAGGTATGCTTTTGATGTAGTTCAGACTCTGAAATTTCAATGATTCTTAAGTAAAATATCTTAGATTATATAATTCATTGTGTTTTATTTATTCATATTATATAGCAGATTCAGCAATTCACAGAGCCACCTCTGATTTATCTAGTATTTCTTAGGTCTGCTAAAGTAAGAAATGCTTGTAGTAATTTGGGATAGATAGCTTTTATAGGGTTCTCCATTCTATGTCTGGGGTAGGGAATTAATTGGAATCTGGAAGTCTTTGGTATGAGGCAAAGAAGTAGTATAGTGGGTCAGGGATAATTCCTGTTTTCTAAGGAATTTATACCTTTCTGAGGAGACTTTATAACTGAGTTGGTAGGTAGTGAGATGCCTATTTATATGTACAGGATGTTTAGGCATATATTCATTTATTCCTTCAACAAATATTTGTTAGGGGAGACAGAGGCTAAACTAATTAAAACATGAGGTAGCTTCACCTAGTCACTTGATGAAAAGACATGATAGGGCAATGAATTTGAGAGTGATGGTGGAAGGAGGAGGGCTACTTTTGGACTACTTTTAGATGGTCAAAGAAAGCCTCTGAGAAGAGGCAAAATTTGAGCTGAGATATGGTTGATAAGAAAAAGAATTAGCAATGTGAAGATTTGAGGGGAAAGAATGTTCCAGTAAGAGAAAAAAGTAAATGCAAAGGATTTGAGGCAGAGGCAAACTTGATTCATTTGAAGAGCAATAGGAAGACCAGTGTGGCTAAATGCATTAACATGGCAGGAGATGAAATCAGAGAGTTAAGAGTAGAGCCAACTTGTGTAGGTCCTTATAAGCCTTGGAAAAGTAAATTTTTTTTTTTTTTTTTTTTTTTGAGACAGAGTCTCACTTTGTTGCCCGGGCTAGAGTGAGTGCCGTGGCGTCAGCCTAGCTCACAGCAACCTCAAACTCCTGGGCTTAAGCGATCCTCCTGCCTCAGCCCCCCGGGTAGCTGGGACTACAGGCATGCGCCACCATGCCCGGCTAATTTTTTCTATATATATTTTTAGTTGGCCGGATCATTTCTTTCTATTTTTAGTAGAGACGGGGTCTCGCTCTTGCTCAGGCTGGTCTCGAACTCCTGAGCTCAAATGATCCGCCCGCCTCGGCCTCCCAAGTGCTAGGATTACAGGCATGAGCCACCGCGCCCGGCCTAGGAAAAGTAAATTTTAATCTGAGTTCGGTAGGAAGTCATTGGAGAATTGTAAGTGGGGATGTGACATGATCTAATTTACTAAAAGCAAAACAAAGTACACTGCATGGAGAATGGATTTGGGGGAAGCAGGTCAAAATTGGAAGCATGGAGGCCAGTTAGAAGTTACAGTTATTATAATTTATTCTAGTCTAGGCTAGGGTAGTCCAGGCTCATGGTAGCTGGAAATGGAAAGAAGACAATTTCAATGTATATTGTGGAGGTAGAACAGATAGAATTTGCTAGTGGATTTAATATGTGGGGATGGGGTGTGAGAAAAAGACAGAAATCAGAGATGTAGCCAAGATTTTTGGCCTGAACAACTGGATGGTATAATTTACTAAGATGGGAAAGGCTAGCAAAGGAGCAATATTGCAAGAGGTGGGGTGCTAAAGAGGAGAATAAGAGTTTTGTTTGGGGCACAGAAAGTTTGAGATGCAGATGTTTATGAGAAGATGCTAAATTGGATATATGGGTGAGGAGCTCTGAGAGGCTAGAGCTGGAGGGAGATGTAAATTTAGGGGTCATTGCCACATAGATTACATTTAATATTTAAAGCCATGGAAATTAGATAAATGTGGATGGACAAGAGAAGGGTAACTGCTTATGCTCAAAGTTGTTTTTTTCCCCATTCTGAGTTGGTATATATGTTTTTTCATTCTTACTTGGTATGTATTTTACTATAACTATTAGTTTTCTTAATAACTTATCATATATCTTTTTTTTAAAGGTATTTTATGTATTGACAGCTTTGACATTTTGGGTGATGGGGTTAAAGATTTGCTTGTTGGTAGAGATGATGGAATGCTGGAAGTGTATAGTTTTGATAATGCAAATGAGCCTCTTCTACGATTTGATCAGGTAAGGTTCATTAAACAAAGACTATATGTGCTCATTATTTGTCAGATTATTATACTGATGACTGATGGTTTGAATTTTAATAAGTGAGAATATGTTAAAATGTTATGTTTGGTTTAAAATATTGCCATTTTGATGTTATCAGAATCTTTAAATTACTCTTGTGTTTGAATAATAGACCACTGCCTTCAAGCAGAATAATAAATTACTTTTTCATTATACTTTTAAATATTATAAACTTCTAAAGTATTAAATATTTTAGTTTTTAATGTATAATAACACAGTATGGGAGTAACATTTTATATCTTTGGGTAATATAATTGAAACTTGTTTTAAAGCAATAAGATTTTAGGAATAACCTTCGTATTGTTAGGACAGTATCAGAAATGTCCTTAAGAAGAGAGGAAAAAGTAGCAATTTCACTTCTAGCTACTGAAGTGCCAGCTTTATAAGAAGAAAGACTAGATAAAAGTAACTTTAAAGTACAAACTATAAATGTAAGTAAGCTTATTTGTGCCAAGCTATACAGTTGTATACAGAAGCATTCTGGTATAAACTGAATCTTTCATTTTCGTGAACTGGTGTTCTCCAATCCAGGGCTTCCCCAGCCTGCCTCATGCAGGAAGCACTGAGACTGTTTACAAAAGAAAAAGTCCACAACTCAGTCTCAACTGTTTTCTTTTTTTTTCTAATTTCTCTTCATAGTGGCACATCCCAATCCCAACTTAGTTTAACTGCAGTTCAGCAAATGCAAGTGGTTTGGAGCATAGGTAGAATATATAGATAATATGAGAATAAAAATGTTACACAGTTAAGCTTATTTTGTAGATTTATTTCAAATTTATTCATCTTACCTTGGTGAAAAAAGTCATCCTGTGAATGATGCAAGTAATAGTTTAGGCTTCAAAGTATGTAATAATCCTTTGTTGATGATCTCCTGTTTTTTTTTCTCATCAGCCCTTGAGAAACTTTCTTATTTAGACTCCAGTCTCCTCTTTGACTTCTATTCTAAACCCCAGTAACATCATAGCATTTACCTGTTCTGCTAGGTCTGGCACTAAGAAATCCTATCTTCTCCCTATTTCTTCTGTTTGTCTGATGACAGAGGTACTGCTTTTAGGTTAAGCTTAGGCTGGGAATAGTCTGCCTCATCTTGAATTTATTGTATTTTAACTTAAACTTATATATTCGTTTGCCAGTATTTTCAGGAATGACCAAGTTTGTAAGTTTAGTTCCATGTTGTTTTCTTACATAAACCTTATCCATACTATATTGTCTAGGATCTCTGATTTTATGGTTCCATGACTGGTGTTTTAAAAATATTAGTTGATGTAGATAAATCTACATCTCCAAGAATTTTACAAAAATGTATTTAGAGTACATAAGATAAATGAATTTCATTAAAATATTGGCAAAAAATGAACAGTTTTTAAAGTACTTCTAGGTGAAAGTAAAAGTTATAATAGTCACCTGAAAAAACACTCAGCAAGTGAGTAGATTTACATACATCTTTCTGCAAGTCAGGTGATTTCCAGTATTTTGCATTCAATAAATTAAAGGAGGACTTAACCAAGTTGTCAGATGATATATCATTAGAAAACATTTGGGGTGGTAGATCAGTTGGTGATTTAGGTAGATAACTTGGAAGATGTTTAAGCAATTGGGTGAACCTTCTGTCACAAAATTTTTATTCTCATCAACGTCTTTATGTGACCAAGGTTGATCAGGGCTTATTCTGTAAAAATGAAAAAGTTTGAAGACTTCTATTATGTATGATTGACTGGGACACTTATTCAAAATGCAGGTATTTGACTCCATGTATGAATCTAACTTTATTAGACTTATAATCAAAGCCTTGTTTCTTGAATCTCTCAGGTAATTAACCCCAGGAGCAACTAAGATAGCCTAATTTGCTATAGCACAGAGGTTTGCCTCCTACAGGGTAGATTAAGAGAAGAGCATTTTGTTAATTGTCTAGTTTAATGCTAGTCACCCTCCACCGACTCCTTTAAAATGATGGTTCTGGCCTGGTGGCTTACCCTTGTAACTCTAGCACTTTGGGAGGATTGCTTGAGCCAGGAGTTTGAGATCAGCCTGGGCAATGTAGTGAGATTCTGTCTCTACAAAAAAAATAAAACAAACAAAACTATGGTTCTCAGCCTGGCTTGGTAAGAATTTCCTACCTGACTTTTTCAAACTGCTAGTCAAAACTAGTTAGTGGGTTGCCAATGCATTTCTTAAAAAAATGAAATATTAATAGAATAGATTAGAATATATCAGAGTGCAACACAAACCTTTAAAGTTTTATACGTCGTTGTGTACATACATGTGTGACTGTATACCAGATTGCAATATGCAGTTTATTGCTTGCATTCCAAATAGCTTGGAAGCCAATGACCTAGAATCCTTGTTAAAAATACAGATTCCTAGTTGACCTACCTAAGTGATTATGAAAGGCAAGCTTGGGAAGTATTACTTAGAAGATGGTTACTGTAAACCATGAACCATCTGAGAAACTTGGTTTCTCTCCATACTAGCAGATTTCCTAAAGGCTCCATATAGGCTATCATCTTCTTTATGCATCTAAAAAACTATTTGGAGAAAACACATGAGAGATAGTCTACAGAATTCAGATAATAAACTAAACTTACTGGGAGTTTTGCTTATATGATTTTTTTAAAAAAAAACTTTATATAAATAATTTGTGCTCACTAGATGATTATACTGTTAGCTGAGTGGTGCATACAAATATACTAGAGTCATTTCAAATCTCCCTACCCAAATTTGAAACCCTGGCCAGGCACAGTGGCTCACACCTAAAATCCTTACACTTTGGGAGGCTGAGGTAGGAGGATCGCTTGAGCCCAGGAGTTCAAGACCAGCCTGGGCAATATAATGAGACCCTGTCTCTAAAAAAAATTTTTTTTTTTTTTTGAGACTCTATTGCCCGGGCTAGAGTGTCGTGGCGTCAGCCTAGCTCACAGCAACCTCAAACTCCTGGGCTCGAGCAATCCTCCTGCCTCAGCCTCCTGAGTAGCTGGGACTACAGGCATGTGCCACCATGCCCAGCTAATTTTTTCTATATATATATATTTTTAGCTGTCCATATAATTTCTTTCTATTTTTAGTAGAGACGGAGTCTCGCTCTTGCTCAGTCTGGTCTCGAACTCCTGAGCTCAAACAATCCGCCCGCCTCGGCCTCCCAGAGTGCTAGGATTACAGGCGTGAGCCACCGTGCCCCAGCCTAAAAAATTTTTTTAATTATCTTGATGTGTTGGTATGTGCCTGTAGTCCTAGCTACTCTGGAGGCTGAGCCAGGAGAATTGCTTGAAGCCCAGGAGTTTGAGGCTGCAGTGAGCTACAGTGGATCACGCCACTGTACTCCAACCTGGGTGTCTCTAAAAAAAAGAAAAGAAAAAAAAAGCACTGCAATTTTCTGCCATTTGTTCAATATTTTGTCTTTCTAATCTCAGTGTCTGCACACAATAAGTATTCAATAAATAATACATGTAGAATGTCTGGAGACAGGAAAATAAGTTTTGTGGCTTATTTTAACATATCTGAGAAATTTTTAGTTACTAATTATGTGCTTGGTCTTAAATTTTTCTAGATGTTGTCTGAAAGTGTCACATCTATCCAGGGTGGCTGTGTAGGGAAAGATGGCTATGATGAAATCGTGGTGTCCACATATTCAGGTAAAGTAAATAATAATAGGTAGTTGAAGAAAGATTCAGTAACAAAAAATCTAAATTTAATAAATTACTTTTGATGACAACTTTTTAACAAAGTATTACAGTAGTTTCCCCTTATCCACAGGGGCTATGGTCTAAGACCCCCAGTGGATGCCTGAAACCTCAGATAGTACTGAATCCTATATATACTGTGTTTTTTCTTATACATTCATACCTATGTATAAAAATTTAATTTATAAATTAGGCACAGTAAGCAATTAACAACCATAACTAATAATAAAATAGAGCAATTATAACAGTATTCCAGCATCAATATTCTTGTGCTTTGGGGCCCTTATTAAGTAAAATAACAGTTACTTAAACACAAGCACTACATACTACAGCAGTTGATCTGATAGATAACCAAGATGCCTTCTAAGTGACTAACAAGCAGGTAGTGGGCACAGTGGGAAATACACTGGACAAAGGGATGATTCATATCCAGGGCTAAATGGAGCCAGATGGCTTTCATCATGCTACTCAGAATGGCATGCAGTTTAAAACTTATAAGTTATTTCTGGAATTTTCATTTAATATTTTCAGACTGTCATTGACTAGAAACTGAAACCATGGAAAGTGAAACCATGGATAAAGGGATACTACTACTGTATTAGTAAATCACTCTTACCTACAGCATTAAAAATTTTATTGGTTAAAAAATAAGGAGGGAGAGTAGGCTTCTTGATTTATAAAATAGTTAATATTTGAATAATATTTTTAAGAGTGCTTAGCATGTCTCTAGTATTTTTAAATATTAAATGATATTCTTTGTTTTAAGGAGAAGTATTTATTGAAATTTAGTTTATGTTTTGGACTATGTGGATTTCTTATAAAAACTTACTTTTGATTAGATAATTTTTGCATTTTCACAATAGTCATGTGTGAGTTTAAATTTCCGTGCAAGTAATTTTTGAAAGACAGTTCATATTTTTCAACTATTTTTGAATTTGCTAGAATGTGTTGACTTACTCTGGACTTGAAAACTAAAACTGTTAAGAAGTGCAAGACTCTCATGATCATAGTATGCAGACAAAAAAAAAAAATAGTATCACAAAATGCTTAAGTAATTTTTTTTTTCCTTTTTTAGGACACAATTCTTGCTCCAGATTAAGTAATTTCTTCATAGTTTGAATGTTTTCCAGCTTGATTTTATGCTTTGTTTCATTATTTAAAGTAGTCCTGGGCTATGTTAGGTTAATGTTGGTGAACAAAGGGGCATGTATATTGGGGTTTCTGCTCTACAATGTATAATATGTCTCTTTTAACACTGGCAGTACTAAATGGAGCATTATTGTAATTCATCTTTACAGGCTGGGTTACAGGTCTGACAACAGAGCCAATTCATAAGGAAAGTGGACCAGGAGAAGAACTAAAAATCAATCAGGAGATGCAGAATAAAATTTCTTCTTTACGGTAACATTGAGCTTTTTGTTTGCTTTTTTTTCCCATCTCATGTAGTGTGTGGTTGTTGTTTTTTATTACTTATAGATGCAGTATATTTTATTGGAAGGAATAATGTAATTAGTTTATCACCTTTTAAAATGAGAGTTTATGGGTTTGAGAAAATTAGCAGTGCTGATTAATATTTTGGAGTTAGAAATATACTTTCGTTTGCTTTATTCTATATTGACTTTTTCGTAGATCAAGAATTTTTTTTTTTTTTCATTTGTTTGGTCATGGAGAGTTTTTGTTTTTCACAGACATTAGAAAGAACCCAACACAGATGGCTGTGTTTTTCATTGACTCTAATGTTCACTGACCCTCTGAACCTATATTGTTAGTTTAAAAGTTTTCTTACTGGAACTGAGTAACGTTGACTCCCTTAAATACAGGGATTGCTTTCATGGCCTGCTCAATTTGACGTGTCCTGTGAAAAGGAACCCTAGACTCATGTGAAGTTGCTTCATACAATGGAGTTGCTGAAATTTTTAATGACTACTTGCCCCATTTCAACCTCTGCTAAGCTCTTGTGTAAATGAGGGCTGATCTTTCATTGGTGGTAGTTGAAGGCTTCAGAAACTTTTAAGGCAGAAAATGCCACAAGTACTCATAGCACAAACCAGTTCACCAAAGCCACCAGGACAGCAAGCTGTAATGTTCTGGATCCTTGAGGGTGGCCTTTTGACTGAATCCAAATTTTACAGAACAAATCCTTCAAATAAAGGGATTTGTTCTATGAAGTTTGGATTCGGTTGAGGGTCCGTACTTGGGGTTCTGGAGGGCCACATGTGGCCTTGAGGCCGCAGGTTCCTCATCCCAATACCTTTTATTTATAACGAAATCTACCCACCTCGATGCCACTGGAATGTAAGCTTTCTGAGAATTTGTTTGTTTATTCATTTAGTACCTGGAATATTGCTTGGTACATAGGAGTAAATATGTAATATTTAGCAATAAATATTCCTTGGATAACTGAAGCTTTTCCTTTGTTCATTGCACAAATGCCTTCCAATCTCCTCCCCAGACTTTTCTCCCTAAATTGGGGCTAGCTAAGCCTCATGTTGTGCTACCCCAGTTACTGTTAACTTCATTTGCATGTGGCTTTTCCCCTTAGCTGGAGCTACTCTAAGCAATACTTGTACAATCTCAGTAAAATCCTCTCCAACACTTAGTAGAACTTAAGCTGTGCTACTGGTTCATGATCATCCTTGTGATCCCCAAAATCTTAAAACTGCAGCTGCCTCCTTATTTTGTTCACCTACCTTAATGTCTTACTGAAAAGTATATATTTACTGGCTTCACCACATTTTGTTTCTTCTTATTAAGTCTAATATGTTCTTCTGCCATATTAGTTTCTCTTCTGATCAGTACTATTAATATACATAACTGTAACTAGATTTCTTGTGTTAGAATTGATTATTTGCAACCTGCCTTGATGCTTAAATTCTTGATTAATTTTGCTGATGTGGGACTGAGTAGATGTTTTAATTTTGGATTAGGGATAAATAATGTAGAATCATTTGGTCAGTCATAGAAGCAAAAATTTTGTTCCTATTGGTGTTGTAGTTCTAGCTCAACCAATAAAACCCATTTTGCAAAAGCAAATGTCTCAAATTTTTGTAAACATTCAAAAGACTTCAAATGTTTATACTTACAGGTGACAAAGTTGTATATATTTTCCTCTAGGAGTGAGTTGGAACATCTGCAGTATAAAGTGTTGCAGGAAAGAGAGAACTATCAACAGTGTTCTCAATCAAACAAAGCAAAATCAGTAGTACCTTCATTTAGCATAAATGACAAATTTACATTAAATAAAGATGATGCCAGCTACACCCTTATCTTAGAGGTGCAGACTGCAATAGATAATGTCTTAATACAGGTAAGCAAAATATCTACTTTCTTAGTTATATGACTGGGATCTATTTTGCAAACCAATCATAAGCACTAATTACTATTGAATGCTTTTAGTGTTAGTAATTTTGAATGTTTTGGCTTTTTAGTCTTCTATTAGATAATCAGTTTGCTCATAATTTATTGGGATTATATCATTACTTTTATTTGTCCTATACTTAATAAACAAAAGATGTACTTAATTTTCAGGAGGAGATAGAAAGGACAGTAAGGATTTTCTTCTTTGGCTACCCTCTGGGAGAATCTTTCTTCTTTGGCTACCCTCTAGGAGAATCTTAACAGAGATGTGACTTAGAAAACTACTGTATTTAATGCGTTTATTAGAACTTCTTTAAAAAGTCCTAAACACTAAAGTGATAGCTTTCAGTACAGCTTGCTCATTAACCTAATAGTTTCTAGGTAGGTTAATAGGCAAAGAAGATAATTCCAAAGGGTGAAATTTGGAGATAATAATATACAACCCCATTTATCACTATATATATTTACTTATTTAAATTGGAAGATATTCAGGAAGTAGAAAAGGATGATAGGATGAATGGAAAACAAGCAAAAGATAGTAAACCCATCACAAAATGAGAAAATAATAAATTAGAGAAAGAAGACCAGATTTAAAAAGATGTTATGGAGAGGTCAGATTATTAATTAAAACTTAAAGGCAGAAAACTCTAAAGCAATGCTAGCTCACAGGCTGTTGCATTGAACAACTCTAAGAGTGGCATTCACACATAATAGAGTGCAACAGCTTTGTCTTAGAAACTGCTCCAGAGGAGACAAAAGTTATCTTCTTTCTGTGTTACGGATGAAATTAAAATTGATAAAAATGAACTGATACAATCAGAATGGCCATCTGATTATTTACAGCTCATGGTAACATATTTAGCACTGACAAAAATAGGTAGGAAGGTTGTACTTTTAAGAAAGTGGTGATAAATGATATTCTACGATTTCTGATAATCCAAATTAGAAAAAAGTAGGTAATTATAAAATAATATTCTTTCTTTATTTTCTAGAAGTATGCACTATCAAATATAAATTAAGAGAACTCTCAAATTTGAAGATGAACTGAAACTAGAACTAAAGAGAACACTTAGAGAAAACATAATTTATGAACATATTTAGGTTTTCCATGTGAACTTTTTTTTTTATATTGACTGTAGAGTGATGTGCCAATAGATTTACTTGATGTGGATAAAAACTCTGCTGTTGTTAGCTTTAGCAGCTGTGATTCTGAGGTGAGTAAAAACTATAAAGAATTCTTCACATGCTTTTTCTTTATGCCATTTGATTAAAGTCTATAAATGCTACTAGGGTTTGATGTTTCTTTTTCAATCATTTCTTACATAACCTTTCCCTTAAAATCTGCTTCTGTTCTCTTTCCCTGTCCTCAGATAATCCAGAAACCAGGGTGTTTGTCCTAGATTCCTTCTTTTCTCTGATCTGTTACAGGTTTATATCCCTTATGTGAATGCTTGGGACCACAAGTGTTTCAGATTCTAGATTTTTTTGGATTTTGGAATATTTGCATTATACTTACTGATTGAGTATCCCAGATTCAAAAACCTGAAATCTGCAATATACCAATGAGCATTTTCTTTGAGAGTCATGTTGGTACTGAGAAAGTTTCAGATTTTGGAGCGTTTCAGATTTTTGAATTTAGGAGGCTTAACCCGTATATCCAGTTAGTCACTAATTATTGTCAGTTCTACCTCTATGGCTATCATACCTCTACTTGGCTTCATTCCCACTTCTGTTAACTTAGTCCAGGCCCTTATCATGTCATGTTTGAACTACTTACTCTATCAGTTTCTCTGCCTCCAGGCTATGCTGTACATTGGCCACCTGAGAGGTCTTCCTAAAACAACATTATGGTATCATTTCTTTCTCAACACCTTGTAAATATTCCTTATTTCCTGGTGGATGTAAGTCTAGATTCCTTATTGTGGCATAGAAAACTTTCCATGATTCAGCTCTTGATTAAATTTCCAACTTCTTTGTCACCAGCTGCTACCTCCCCTCCCATGCACATTATTTCTGCCAAACTGAAGTTCTTAAAATTTCTTGAAAATGCTATACAGTTTCACACATCCTTGCATTTGAACATGATCTATTCCTTCCCCCGCTCTTCCTGGTCTGCCCTACTTTTTCTGGGCTTGTTCAATGTGTGGTTAACCTTCATTCAGCAGACATTTGTTGAACACTTAGTATGTGCAAAGTACCTATGATGAGATCATGTTAGTGCTTTTGGACCTGCTTACTGTATCACTTCCTTTTTGCTTAGTACTAGGAGACAAACAGTCTCAGAGCTAGGTGTGACTACTGAAGAGAAGTTAGGGTAAAGATAAGGTCTGGATTAACTGCATTGGAAAAGGCAAGCCAGAGCAGAAGGAGATGGTGACTGGAGTTGGTGGGTAGTTAATTAGATATTTTTAAAAAGGAGGAATAAGAGAATAAAGAAAAAGGTTGATAGTTATATGAGGGAATAATTTTCAATAAAATTTCATAGTAAGCATTTTGTTTTTAATAAGAGATTTTATAACAATTGTATTATGTTACCTATATATGGTTTGCCATCCTTGTTTGAGAAGAAAACATAAAAGATTTGGACCTACATTTTTATGATCATTTAAAAAATCAAGTTAACATAAACTTAAAATCTTAAATTAACCTGTTTTACTTATATCACTGCAGGATTCTTTGAAATGAGTTATTTTATACTAATTTAAAGCCTATTTTCTAGGACAGTGGCTTTAAAAAAAAAACTCATTATGGAGATTTCAAATATACACAAAAGTAGAAAGACTAGTATAATAACCTCCATGTACCTATCAGTAATTTTCAATATATGGCCAGTCTTATCTTATGCTCTTTAGCTTCTTTTTCCCCACTCTCAAACATAATCCCAGACATATTATTTTATTTAATTTATCATTTAATCCCTAAATACTTGAGTACTAACATTTTTATTTTTAAAATTTTTAAATATTTATTTATTTATTTATTTTTGAGACAGGGTCTTGCTCTGTTGCTTAGACTAGAGTGTAGTGGCATCATCACAGCTCACTGCGGTCTCAAACTCCAGGGCTAAAGTGATCCTCCTGACTCAATTTCCGTAGTAGCTGGGACTATAGGCACGTGCTATCGTGGCCAGCTAACTTTCTTATTTTTTACAGAGATAGGGTCTCACCATGTTGCCCAGGCTAATATCAGACTCCTGGCCTCAAGCAATCCTCCTGCCTCAACTTCCCAAAGTGCTAGGATTACAGGTGTGAGCTACTGCACCCAGGCTTATTTATTTTTAAATTTTTATTTTTATTTATTTATTTTTTTAGAGACCGGATCTCGCTCTGGTGCCTAAGCTGGAGTGCAGTGGCACAATCTTAGGTCACTGCAGCCTCAAACTCCTGGGCTCAGGTGATCTTCCTCTGTTGGCCTCCTGAGTTGCTGGAACTACAGGCATGCACCACTGTATCTGGCTGATTTAAAAAAAAAAATTTTTGTAGAGACAGGGTTTTAATATGTTGCCCAAGGCTGGTTTCAAACTTCTGGCCTCAAGCAATCTTCCTGCCTCGGACTCCCAAAGTGCTGGGATTACAAGTGTGAGCCACCATGCCCAGCCAGCATTTGTTTTTAATCACATGAGTATATTTACTGTTTTTTTTTTACTTTTTAATTATGGGTACATAATAGTTGTATATCTTTATATAGGGTACATGTGATGTTTTGATACAGGCATATAAGGTGAATTAATCAAATCAGGGTAATTGGGGTATCCATCACCTCAGGCATTTAACATTTCTTTGTGTTGTATATTTCCTTTTTTTAAAAAAATTATTTAAGACCTTTATTAACAGGTGCTTGCAGTTTGTTGACTTTTTTGAAAAAATCAAGTTGTAAACTTTTATTATAAATTAAAAATGAAGTTCTTAAAAATCTCAACTTGACCAGATATGAAACAATTTAAAAACCTTTAAAGGCATATTGAGAAAAATCGGGCTTTTTTAAAAAACATGTTTGTTATTACCAAAAATGATGTCTTTAGGTAAAAATAATAAAAACCTCATGCTGCATAGATAATGCATCTAGTTCTAGTTATCTGGTCAACAGGCAAAAAGCAAGCACTTAAGGTCTTCAGCTCCAATCTTTTGTTCATTTCTTATTGCTGGAATTTCATATTTATTTCTTTTGGTTGGATGACTAAACCGGACATGGTGGAGATGATAAGCCGGCATTTACTCAGCCCCGCCATGCTCAGCCTCAGGAACGGACGAATTCTCAGCTGTGGATCGGCTGCTTTGTCTCTTTGCCGTCTTGTGGTGTAGGGTTTTCTGGGCGTCTGTGTCGGTAATTGAAGTTGCAGCGGTACCGACATTGAGGCGGCTGCTGACCTTGGGCCTCATCTCCTTGATTCTCTTTATCCTCTTCATTGCCATCCTCTCTGGGCTGTCTTTGGCCAGGAGGGCCCCTGCGGAATCGTGGTCTATGACCCCGTATATATTCTGTCTTACTGGTGGTCTACCTTGTTCTGCAGCCTGTCAGCACCCTCCATCACTTCTCCTTGCACAGGAGGGTTGGGATACTGTGGTCCACGCCCATAGGGTCTCCGCATGTAGTAAGGTGGGAACCTTCGCCTGCGGTAGGGCTGGCGTTGTTGGGCCTGGCCTTCAGGAGCACTCTCCGGTCCCTCGTTCTTTTCCCCCACTCTCACTCTTCTGGTAATTCTGCTGGTAATTGCGTGGAGGACCCCTGCGATGTGGATAGCGTCTGTAATGGTTACGGTCTGTTGCGTATTTACTGCCTTGAACTGGAATTCCACCAGGGCCTGTAACATTTGCTGCCTCCGCACCCTTTCCTCCTTCAACAACATCAAAGTCCACAGTCTCTCCATCTCTTACACCGCAAAGGTACTTCCTGGGGTTGTTCTTCTTTATGGCAGTCTGGTGTACAAATACATCTATCTTGGTGTCATTCCTGTTGATGAAACCATATCCGTTTCTTACAGTGAACCATTTTACTGTCCCCAAAACCTTCCTTGCGTTAACCTTGTGCCAACCAGCAGGCGCCGCCGATGTGAGGCTGCCTGGGAGGCTGCCGGGGCCACCGCTCCCTGCACCGCTGCCCGTGGTGCTGCCATGCTTGGTGTCTGAAGCGCTGAGGGCGGGGGTGGCGGGTGGCTGCTGGGTCTCGGCCTCGCTGCTCATGGTTGCGGTGATGGTGACGGGGGCCAGAGATTCAACATCAAACATTAATGTACATGCCTTTATAATATAAACCTTTGGTGTTTGTATTGTCAGATTTTAGAACTCTTAATGTTTAAAAATGTTACTGTAGAGACTCAAGATGAAAAGAGCATGGGCTGTAGAGTCTTAAAGATAATGAATTTGAACACCAGTTTCATCACTCACTAGCTTTGGGGAAATTAACCCCTGATAAGCTCAGTTTCTTAGTCTGTTAAAACAGTAAAACTTAGTGTGCATAAGGTTGTTCATAGGAATAAGTGAAAACATGTTCGAAAAGTACTTAGCACTAATTATAGGTACTCAAGTAAATGGTAATTATTATTATTGATGCTGTTTTTGTTATTAAAAACATGGATTCATTCTTTTCCTCAATTTTGAATTCTTCCCAGTCAAATGACAACTTTCTTCTCGCCACTTATCGATGCCAGGCAAATACCACTAGGCTGGAACTCAAGGTAAAAATGCTAGAAGTTACCTAATATTTGAACTTTTCCCCAACTTTGTATGTTTTACAACATACTGTATTATATTATTTCTTTGTATTGAATTTCTCCCTGAAACCAGTTATTTTGGAGTAATGACTTTTGAATGACCAGTTAAGTTTTAATTTAGCCCAAACCACAATCTGTATCATTATAGTATTCAATTACCTTCTCTAAAATTATTGATCTTAAAGTTTCTTCTTACTGGAAATTTTTTCCTTATTTTTTATTATGGAAAGTTTCAAACATATATAAAAGTAATGGATTCCTATGTATTTATCACCTAGCTTCAGCAATGATGAACTCATGGCAATTTTGTTTATATGTCTCTTACTGCCCCAAATTACTTTGAAGCAAACACAAGATATTTATGATTTAATTTGTAAATATTTTAGTATGTATGTCTGAAAGAGTACTTGTACTCTTTTTTTAAACATAACTACAACACTATTATCACACCTAAGAAAAATTAAAAATAATTCCTTAATATTATCAAATATTTAGTATACAGATTCCACTGATTTTTGTTGTTACTGATGATTTGATCCTGTCATGATCCAAATAACTAGTTATTAAAGTATCTGGGCATTCACCCTATATTTTCCTACTGTCTATTATAGATTTCGCTGTTTGTACTCCAACAATGTCATGTATTACCATCTATTCTACAGAAAACCTTTTAAAGTTTTCTTTAGCAATTTAATAACATAATCATTTTTATAATTAAATATTGAACGTAGCACACAAATCTATTTTAGTTATTTGTAGTGTGAGATTTTTAAAAATTTTTAGTTTTTATACACCTATGATTTAAAAATTAAGGACTATAACTTTTTTTCCTGGTGTTGCTGATGTTTTGAAACTCAAACTATTTTTTTTCAGCAGAGATGCTGTCATACAATAATTTTTTCACATCTGGTCAAGGAAGTTCCAGTTAAATGTAATTTTTGCCCTAAATAATCCATTTTGTCTGCATAAGTTCCCTGTCATGTATTTTGAAAGAAAAATGGAAAACCGGGATAAATTTATTTCTAAAAGAATATACTTAAGCATATTTTCTAAGTGGCCTAATTAAACATTTTAAATTATAAATCACTGAACAAGTTTGTGCCAATAAATTTGGAAGTAGGCCTAAAACTTTTTTTAAAAGCAACATTCCTTTTTTTTATTAATAATTGGATACAATAATTTTAAAGTACAGAGAAAAATAAATGCCTAAAAAGAGCCAAGAAAATTATGAAAAAATCTCAACACAGTATTCCTAAAAAAGGGAAAAAAATTATGAAAAGGAAGAAAAGTAAAGTGGAACTTGCTTTGCCATATAATAAAACATTCTATAGAACTATCATAACAAAAATAATGGGGGGGGGGTATTTCCAAGCCTAAATAAATAGGCCATGTAACAGAATAGAGTCTAGAAATAGATTCCAGCACACATTTATGGTAATTTAATGTATTGCATTTCTATTTAGGGAAAAATTCTATTAAATTACTATTTCTATTTAAAAACTGGTGTTTGCACAGCTGGCATTCGTCTGGAAGAAAGTTAAGTGGATTCTGATCTTACTCCATAAATAAATTCAGATGAATTAAGTACCTAGTTATTTAAAAAGAAGAAAATTTGTCTTCCAGATAATAGGTAATTATCAATAAAATACAAAGACAGCCTATAAATTGTTATAACAAAGACCATTAATTAAGGAATATAGGCAAAGGATATGGATAGGCAGTTCACAGAAGAGGGAATTAAAATAGTTAACAAAAAAGTCCTACCTCATTATTAGCTAGGGAAATTCAAATCAAAATAAAAAAAAGCAATTTCTGCTTATCAGATTGGCAAAACATGTTAAAGAACAATATCACTAGATGACATGAATGACTGTCAGTCATAGCTGGTGGAAATAGAAATTGTTACAGCCACTTTGGAAAATAGGTAATAGCTTCATTTGAGAGAATCTATTTAATAGCAATAAATTCACAGTAATATACAGACAGATATGTATATAATTAACTGCAGCATTGCTTGAAGAGGCAGAAAAGTGGAACCAAAGTGAATATTCAAATGATTGAATGGTTGAATAAATAACTACTTATCTACACCATGGATATCTAATGGAATATTATACAGCTACTAAAAAGAATGAGTTGATCTATACCTGTTAACATGGAGGGAATTTCATGAAAAACATGAAATACAAATAAAATCCCTATATATTTGTATATATTTATATCTATAAATATTAAGAAAGCTATGAAAAGAAACATACCTGTCTGGTACAGCAGGTGATACAATATGGGGAAGGCATAAGTGGAATGAAAGGGCAGGGGACGTGATAGTAACAGGAGAGTCAGAGATAAGGGGGAAAAAGTGAATTTTGGAAATGAAAGCAAAGATGTCCATAGTATAAATAGAACTTATTCTTGTGAAATTATCTATTTGTTTTTGTACATGTGCATAGAAAGACATGAAAGGATAACTTCCAAAATGGTTACAATGATCATCTCTGGGTGGGAGGATTTCAGATGACTTGCATCTTTGTCCAAATTTTTCTTTATTGCTTGACTTTCTGAATATGAATATGAATTGTTATGTTCATTATTAAAAAATAAAAACTTTTTCATAGAAAAATTGTCATATTCATTATTAAAGCTCTTTTTATTGTGAAAAAATTCTGTTGCCAGTATGAGCTTACCCTTTAAAATAAAGCCCAAAATATAGGTTTGTCAGATCTATTTTTTATTTTCTTTCTATATTTTTATTCATTACTTTTCTTATTCTTTTATTTTTCCTCTCTCCCCAGTCAGAGCAATATTTGCAATGCAACATTTGCAAAAACTCTTGCCATAAACTTTTATTTATATTTCTCACTTAGGTAAAACATTCATTTCTTTTTCCCTCATGCCACGAAAAGTGTGAGTTAAAATATCAGATTAGAGAAGTTACCTTTGTAGTACAAGAGGTACTACAATCCATCCCATGAATTGGAACAGAGAAGAATGGAAAGGAGGGCATGAGGAAGAATCCAGACAACTTTCCGACTCCTCTTATACTAGGTCTCATAGTTTATTGAATTATTATTTTCTGTTAACAGTTTTGAATTCTCAGTATATCCAACCTGCCATATTCAAAATAACGAAAAAGAGTTTTCCAGTCCAAATATGCCATAATTAGATTGTAGGTATGCATCTCCATTTTCACAGAAAATTAAGAATTAAGTTCTTAGAAATGTATTGTCAGTAGATTTTTATATTAACAATAGTTATATGCTATAATGATCTCATTTCTGAGAAAAAGAAGTATTTCATATAAGTTTTAGTTATTTTGAAAACTTAACAAAATATCTGATTTTAGCCATTTTTTATGTGAATCTTACAAAATATTAATGTATAGAGGTGATGGGGTAGTATGTGAGAATATATGTCTTGGAATGGCGTCGTGGTGGAGATAACTTACAAATTAATTAATTTTTCTATTGACTACTAAAAATCTTTTTAGTTTTCTTTTACTCTAGTGGCAAAATGTAGTTGTTTAAAGGAATGTCATAATATCCTTCAAAATAGTATAGAAGAGAATAAGGCATAAATACTTGATAACTTGTGTTGAACATTTTAAAAATGTGTTTATGTTGCTAGATATTCTTTTCTTTCCTCTTTAATGTTGAATCAGATTCGCTCAATTGAAGGCCAGTATGGCACACTTCAAGCATATGTGACTCCAAGAATTCAGCCCAAAACCTGTCAGGTCCGCCAGTACCACATCAAACCTCTTTCACTCCATCAAAGAACTCACTCTATTGATCATGACAGGTAGGACAAAAGAAAGAGTAGTTTATTTTTAGGATATTACACAATTTAGATAAACCTGATTTATATTTTTATAGTATAAATTCTGGTAGTTCTTTCTATATCTTAAAAATGAAATAAATATTTTAAATGGTATGGATTTAGTATTTCTAATAAATATAAGATTCTTTGTCTTATTTTAGAAACTGATTTGAGTTGGTATTTCCTATCTTTCTCATATATTACCATTCTGAGATCATTATAAGAGTAGTAGTTCTCTCTCAAACACCTATTGTGAGCAAATACTGTTTAGGTTAGATCTAAGAGTAGTTGTCTGTGAATAGAACCTCATTGTATTAGCCTCAAGCATCATATTTCCTTTCTCTTTCTCCTCACGGAATAGTGGTAGAACCATTGGTTGTTATAGTCCCTTTTGTTTCTGACTTTCATTCCAACTTAAGCATCCTTCTGTTTGTAGTTTTTTGGGACTAGATAACATGGGCTTAAATGAAAGAGAAGGGAAAGAGATGAACAGTTATTGATTACTTTCTTTGTGCTATGTATTGTGCTACGTGTTTATGTATTATCATTTAATTCTTATGCCAGTTTGTACAGTAATGTCTCCATTTCACAAGTGACAAATGGAGGCTTAGAAAAGCAAGTAACTTGCTAATAAAAGGACCAAAGGTATGAATTGAGGCCTAAGCCCATGTTCTTTCTATTGCAGCTTGTCATTTTAAAGATATATAATTTAAATAAGATATAAGGGGGGAATATTCCTAACTAAGATTTCTGAAAAACATTAAAGAGAATAGATTCTTTTTGGAGTATCTTGCTGCTTAAAAGTCAAAGTTGGCATTAATGGAGGCAACATGGTGTGCTTTACAGAACAACAAATTGAGACTCAAGAGACTTGGATTATAATCCGTTCCTATGTGACTTTAGGGAAATAATTTCTCTGGATTTTATTTTTTTCATCTGTAAATGAGAGGATTGGTCTGGATGATCTTAAAAGTTCTTCTAGCTTTTAGATTTCTTTTTTTTTTTTTAAGTTTTATTTATTTAAGACACAGGGTCTTGCTCTGTTGCCCAGGCTGAAGTGTAGTGGTGCAATGATAGCTTACTGCAGGTTTGAACTCCTGGGTTCAAGTGATCCTCCTGCCTCAGGCTCCCAAGTAGCTAGGACTAGGACTACAGGCTTGTGCCACCACACTCAGCTAATTTTTTAATTTTTTGTAGAGACAAAGTCTGACTATGTGCCCAGGCTAGTCTCAAACTCCTGGGCTCAAGTGATCCTCCTCCCTTGACCTCCCAAATGCTGGGATTATAGGCATGAGCCAAGATTTCTTAATTCTGTATCCTATTAAAGTTCTTCAGAACTTTTCATTCCATAAACTTTGTATTTTCTTAACTCTTTAAAATTATCCATTTGATTTATTTTAAATTTATTTGATTTATTTTACAACTTTTGCAAGATAGAAAGTATGATCCCATATCTCTGTAAGATAGAAGGTATTATTCTCTAACTTGCCTAATGACACACACCCAGTAAATACTGGAGCAAGGTTTTCAATCCATGCCTATCTTACCCACAAGCCCAATTCTTTGCCTTCACATTGTACTGATCCTTTTACTAAGGAGATTCTTGTATAAGTATATTTAGTAGTTTATATGTTATAAATACTAGATAAACTTTTAAAAAATAAAATCTACCTGAGTAAACTGAATTTTATTTGTAAAGCCTGTTATAATGAAAAAAAATCACTTGACTGAATATTAAGACACCTAGCACAAGTGCAGGTATAGACAAGTGTTTAAATTTTTTTTCAGGAAATTGGAATGTTCATTTATTTGATGTGTCAGATTAATCTGAGAAAATTAAATGGGTTCTTATGTTTGTTTAGCTACAGTTGCAGAATTCTGCTTTTTAATGCATACATATAATACTTCTACGTATTCTCACATACAAATGTGTACCTCTGTCATTACATTACAGACCCATGAATACACTGACTCTAACAGGCCAGTTCAGTTTTGCTGAAGTTCACTCCTGGGTGGTTTTTTGCCTGCCTGAAGTTCCTGAAAAACCTCCAGTAAAATGTGTGACATTTTACTTTCAGAACACCTTCCTGGATACACAACTTGAAAGTATCTACAGGTAAATCAAACTTATTACTGGTTCATAAGTGTTGTTTTATATAAATGTAGCTTCTAAGTTTTCATTTGTTCTAAGGCAGGAATAATTTGCAAATAATATGATTGGAAACCTATACCATTCAAGAGAATCTATTGAAAAACAAGTAGAATTAATAAGTTTAGAAAAGTGATTGAGTAAAGATGAATATGCAAAGATCAATACCTTTCCTAAATTCCCAACAATAACATTAGAAAATAATAAAAAACCCTTTCAGAGTAGCAATAATAACAAAGTAGCCACATAAAATCTGTAAGAATAGTCTTAATTTGAAATACATAGAATTTACATAAAGAAAACTATAAAATTTTGTTGACATAAAAGGTTAAATGGAGTAATCAGTAGTCATCAAAATGAAGCTGTTGTAAAAGATTGTAAAAGATCAGTGGTACCCAAAATGATTTGAATATTCTAATTCCAATAAAAATTCCAGTTGAATTTCTTTATGCAAAAATATAAGATAGCTTACAACATACAGGCTTGTCGAAACTATCATGTTACAATGTGGAGGTCGTTGTATCTTTTATACTCTTTCAAACTTCTAGTTGCCTTCACCTCCTCCTCCGCTGTCACTTCTCACTCATCTCTCATAAGCTCCAATAATTTTTCTCAGTTTCTTGAGGCAGTGAAGGCTAAAAATTTCCTTCTCTTTTTTTACCTATTTCTGAATGTCAAATGGCCTACTTCTTGGGCAAGGCTAGTATCTCTGCATCTGCTCTTTGAGCTTGGACCCTCTGGCTTCTTCACGGTCTTTGCATTCTCATTCTTACATCTGTAAGTTTGTTTTTATTTGTGTTTGTTTGCTTTGTGTTGTAGGGGAGAGAGCTTCTTATCCTCTCTTTGCCTGCTAAGGATTTTTTCCCTAAGCAGATAAATGAGGTATTCTCTTATACTTCCTCCTCCCTTGTTGAGACTTTATCATGATAAATTCAAGAAACAGCAGTGAACACATAATTTTACCTTAGAATTTAGCCTTTTGGCATCAAGAAGTTGTCGGAAATCTAATTGGTTTTAACATCAGTTCTATGTAAGTGTTTCTCTGTACCCTCCAAGGAAGCTTATCTGTGTCTAAACCTGTAATAGTTACTCCTGTTTTGAAGTACCACAGTGAACCTCACTCACTAATCCTAGCAGACAATTCAGCATGCTCCTAGCATATTATACACTTTTATAACAGCATACCTTTGTTCTTTCCTGTGTCTTTAAAATTTTTTTCCTTAGCAGTCAAAACTCTATTTCTCCTTCAAGGCCCAACTTAATGGTGACATTTTTAAAGCCTACATTCTTTTCTCTTTTCCCATAGCATTTTATTCTTACCTGTCTTTTGTATTGTTATTTGCTTAAAGTATATAATAATTTTTATGTAGGCTTATCTCTCGAAGTTAGATTATATCTTCCTGGGCAGAGTCTATTTTTAATTATCTTTGTATGTATCCTCCAAGGACCTACCATATAGTTTTGCACATAATAGATGCTCAACAAATGTTTTTTGGGTCCCTGAATGAAATACATGTATATGGAGGGTAGTGTAGAAGCATGTGCTCTGGAGGCAGACATACTTAGGTTTAAATTTTGGCTTTGTGACTCACCAGCTATGTGACCTTAGCTGATTACTTATTCTCTGAGCTTCAGTTTTCTTTTCTGAGGAATGGAAATAATAGCACTTCCTTGAATTGTTCTGATGATTAAAAGAAGATAAACTATGTGAGTCATTCCACGGTGCCTGACACTGTGTAAGTGTTTACTAAATATCATTGTTAAGATGAAAGACTAATAAAAATGTCATGATTTCTAAAACATAATTAGGATCAAAATAGTAGGGGTATATTATTCATCTTTCTAGAAAAAAATGATTAGCATTTGCCCACACCTAGTCAATATCAATGATTTGTGTGTGTGTGTGAGAAAATAAAATGAACAGGCAACATTGAATAAGTGAAAGAGGGTATATATTATTTAGGAAACTTGGTCATCATAAAAAGGAAGAAAACAGGCTTAACCAAATAAAAGGAATTTATTGGCTCACATAAAAGTATAGCAGTAATCTGCCTCAGGCACAACTGGATCAAATTAACTGATGTCATCAAGACTTTATCTCTTTCCATTGCTCAGTTCTGCTTTTGTCTTTTCTTCACTTTACCACGTAGCCACCAGCAGTTTTTGGAATCTAGCCTCATAACTTTTCAGCTACCATAGAGCTTCTCTTTCCCGCTAGTTCCAGTAACAGTTCCAGAATTTAGTAGTATTGTCAAGCTGTGAATTCCTGTAGTCAGGGGTATGGAATATACTGCTAAATGCTTTCTCTGGAAGTCCCAAAAATGGGTTGAGGCCACTGCCACTGAAACTATGCAGACTGAGAAGGGGGAGGCAGAGAGAGAGAAGGAATAATTCCCTAAAGAAAAATAAGCGTCCTATGGCCATAAGCTGTGGCAATGGATGCTGGCACGTAAAAACAGCAGATGCCATTCTTTCAGGTTTGATATCAGATTTCTTTTAAGAATGAAACATAGGCCCAGGTGTGGTGGCTCACACCTATAATCCTAACATGTTGGGAGGCTGAGGCAGGAGGATCATTTGAGGCCAGGAGTTTGAGACAAGCCTGGGCAACATAGTTTGAGACCAGCCTGGGCAAGAAATAGAAAAAGTTATCCAGGCATGGCAGTGTGTACTGTAGTCCCAGCTACTTGGGAGGTTGAGACAAGATCACTTGAGCCCAGGAGTTTGAGGTTGCCGTGAGCTGCACTGCATTCCAGCCTGGGCGACAGAGCAAAACCTTTAGAGAATGCAGCATATAGTCATGCTGTAATTTGTGTTATTATATCAAAGAAAAACATACTGTGTATAAGTAAGCAATTCCAAATATATTTTATATATAAGAGGTTAGCTATAGTGAAAATGAAAAAAGTTGTTTTAAATTAAGTGCTTACATAAATTGTCATATCTTTAGGAGGCATATATCTAGCATATTTTGTTTAGTTTTGCGAGTATGTTCAGAAGCTGAATTCATATAGTGAAGGATTACATATTTAAATATGCTTCATATTAATGATATATGTATACAGAGAAATCTAAAATCAAATGAAATCTAAACACTAATATACTTAGAAATAAAATATGTATTTACTAGACCACTTCCTTCTACAGCTCTTCTTTTAAAAATATATTAATTTTATAGAAAAGGAGAAGGAGTTTTTAAATCTGACAACATTTCTACTATATCCATCCTAAAAGATGTGCTTTCTAAAGAAGCTACAAAAAGGAAAATTAACCTCAACATAACATACGGTAAAAATAAAGAAAAATTAATTATTCTTTCTGATTTTTGTTGTTATTACCATAATGTTTGTGATCAAAGTGACTTACCTAATTGTGCCTGGCCAACTCCTTCTAGACATAAATGAAGTATCAGTCAAACATACTTTAAAGCTAATCCACCCAAAGCTGGAATACCAGTTGCTTTTGGCTAAGAAAGTGCAGTTAATTGATGCTTTAAAAGTAAGTATTTGTGTTGTGGACTCATGATCATTTTAAGTAATGGAATTTTAAAAATTATGAATACTTTTGTATTACACTGGATTGAATTTTGAATATTAAAGTGCTTCTGTTTTTACTTTTAAATAAGGAATTGCAGGTTCATGAGGGAAATATAGACTTTCTGATACCAGAATATCGCAGTATTCTAGAAGAGGCAGATCATCTGCAGGAAGAATACAAAAAGCAACCTGCACATCTTGAAAGACTCTATGGTTAGTGGACTGTTCTAGAGTACCATGTCATATTTCTTTTGAACTGCCTATTTTCCCAAGGATCATGTGAAAGAAGCTGGGCAGAAAGAGACAAAGATTACAGCAGTCATGAACCAATGACAACTAGTTTATTGCACAGAATATTTCTGTATTTTGTCAAGCTAGTTTAATATTTTTACTTGATAAAATACAAGTAAAAAGAAGTAAAACAAGTGCACTGTGATGAATTTGTATATTATGAGGAAACCTGGTATAAAATGAATATAACCTAAGAAGCATTAGAATATAGACTATATTTCACACAAATAATTTTTAGGTTTTGTTGCTATTGTGAAATATAAAAATGTGAAATTTAATTTTTATATTTCACATATATAGATTATATATAATCTTTATATTTTTAGGCAAAATTTAATTAGGGATATATAGTATATGTGATGATAATTTACAGTTCAAAACTAACTTTGGTGCTGAGAGGTTTTTCACAAATTGTATTAAAAGAAAGAATGAAGGAGTTCAGGGGAGAGAGAGGGAGGAAGAAAGTAATGAACAGCTTAAGAAAAACAATTTTGTTAGCAATCTTTACGTAAAACCTAATGTGTATAGCATTCTATTTGTACCATCTTCATAATCAAGTGGGATTTTTAATCCTTATAAGAGGTCTGCAAGGTAGATGGTGTTGTCTTCATTTTTCATATTCTTTAACTGAAATCTGAGACTAAAGACGTTGTTGTCACATAGCTAATTAGTGGCAAAGCCTGCGTTAGAGTCTTCTCATCCCAAAATGCATGCTTTTTACACTATGCCGAGTCTTCCATAGTCACTCTAGAGTCAATTGATCCTTAAGCCTACTGCTGAATTTCTTATTACATACCTAGGGGCTTTCTTACAAACTGTAACGATATCTAATATCTTAATGTTTACTATATGGCAAGCCCATGATCTCTTTTATTCTTATAACAACTTAAGAGATCAGTGGTGTAGATCCATTAACTCTTAGCACTGGATTCCAAAATCCAGAAAGCTTTGAAAACTGAAGCTTTTTTCAAAAATCATTTGGCAGCAAAATCTTGACTTAATCTGAACTAATTTAATGACAAAACTTGACTTAGCCTTAGGTGAGGTGATTTATAATCTTTTTTTATTCAATGTAGTGTAGATATTCATCATATATTTGGTTGCAGAAATATTACTATTTTTTGTTTTTGGATGCTGCCATTCAGTCCCTTTGGGTTAATACTATATGTAGTATATTCCTTTTATTATCTTACAAAAATATGGAAAATTCTGAAATACATTTGCATCAAGGGTTTTGGATAAAGTATTGACAGCTTGAATTATTCCCATTTTATATATGAGAAAACTCAAAGGTGAAATAATTTGCCCAGGTCCTTGAACCCAGGACTGTTTGCCTTCAAGATAAATCCCAAGAATGGTCAACATATAGGTGGAGTATTTTGATTCATGGAAAGCTGTTAAGAATAGAATCTGACTACATTATGTCAAAATAGTCTGCTTGGTGGGAAAAATAAACCACTTGTAATGGTGTTATATATACTGACAGCATTTCAGAAATGGACAGCAGTTGATTGTGTGAATTAATAGCTTGTAACCAGTTGTTAAGACGGTTATTAGTCAAATGATTTGTATCTTGAAACTTGCTTTAAAATCTCCCCAAAATGACTATTTTTAAAAAACATCAACCCTTTTAAGTTTGTGTGTGTTAAATAGTAGAATTACAGATGCTTAAAATAGATTATCAAGCAAATGAAATACTATGTCATTAAATAGAACTAATCAGTGACAGGAAATTAACATTTTTCTTTATAGGCATGATTACAGATCTTTTCATAGATAAGTTTAAGTTCAAAGGCACCAATGTAAAATCAAAAGTACCTCTTCTGCTGGAGATTCTGGACAGTTATGACCAAAATGCATTGATTGCTTTCTTTGATGCAGCATGAAATATAAACAAGGTAAAGTCCCAAAGAAATGATCTTTTTAAATGAAAAATGTTAAAACAGAATTTCAAGCTAACTGTATATACTTTTATTTCAAATGCTTTTTAATATAATCTAAAAATATTTGCGATATGACTTTTTTAGTAGTGCTTCTATTTCTTGTGACAAATGGAACTTTCTAGAACCAAAGAGGAATTTTATTTTTAAAACACAAGTAGAATGGTTATAAGTAGGATTGTAATGAATTTTTGGCAAGTAGCTGTTTTTATTTTTTAATTGAGAAATAACATTTGGAAAATAAAAATATATTCAAATGTTTTACAGGGTAGACACATAAATGTGTAAACTTGCTTTACAGATTTCAAAATGTATCGTTATATATTGCCATATTTGATCTTCACAATTGTTCTATAAGTTTGTGAAATCATATAAGAAAACTGATTCTCAGTGAGGTTACATGATTTACAGAACAGGCTGGCATTTTATAAAGCTGGGACCAGAACCCAGGTGCTTGGTACACCTGGTTTGTGTCTTGGTTATAAGTATGGTCATCAACAACTGTAAATAACCTACCAATTATTTTTTCTAGCAGTTAGGGTTGATTTGCAACTGATTTCTCTCTTGTTTGGTGTAATGTTTTATGACCCTGCTGTGGTTTGTGAAATGCTTGACTTGGCTTAGTGCTGTAAATTGTGGCCAGGGAAGTAAGCAGAGCTTGCGTAGAGTTAGGGGGATCTTAATTTGTGCTGTAACCAGTTGAACTATACAAATGCACTATAGATAGGTGAAGGGTGCAGAAATAGTGATGGGTTTTTAGATTTTTCTGCACTAGCATCCTCTAATTCCCTTATCATTTATGAATTAAAATATGTCTTTAAGGCTACAGAGGTTTTGTTCATAAATTTGAATTCATATTTATTGATTTCAAGGGAAAAGAGTTTAAAATGGCATAAAGATAATGGAAAATAAGCTATTCTTTATGTTTTCAAGAAGGGCAGATTCATGAATTTTTCAGAAAACAATGCTTCTTGGTTATATACATTATATTTATTAATTATGTGCCAGCCTTATATATAAATATAAAAATTTGTGAAAGGTACATATAATTAAGAGAGTTTTATTTTAATAAGGTCATATTGTTTTTATTAAACAGCCTTCATTTATGAATAGAGCATATAATTGTATGTCAGTCACTAGAATTTCACTGTGTGTTTTTTGTTGGCTGCCACAGCTTGGGAAAAATTGATAAAATTAATAACTACTTGAATTTCTTGTAATACATTACTATTTGTTATATATACAACAGTAGTTGGCATCTTAATTGCATCTTCATTACGAAAAATAAAAAGCGTAAGACACAACTTCTGCCTACTGTGAATAAACATCTAAATGGTGAGATAACATTATAGTCTGCCACCTGAGTACTGTATTACTTGTGAGCATTACCGGGGATCCGCCTAGTGGCTCAGTTTAAAGCCAGGAGAAGCTCGGGCCCTGTGTCCTCCCTACCCCTCCGCCCAGCGCAGGCGTTTTTCTTCCCGCCCCATTTCGACGTTTCTCCGCCCCGTCCCGCCCCTTCGCCGGGCGGAGGGAACCAGTCCCGCCCCTTCGTGGCCTCCTTTACTCTCCTGCGACCCCGTCGCCTAGAGTGACGTCACGGGCCTCGACCGCTTTCATTGGTCCATTTCAATAGTCGCGGGATACTTGAACTGCATGAACAGCCGCCGCTCCGGCGGGCTGCTTGCTACAGCTCGGGGGTGTCTTTGGCCCGCCACGCCTGTCCGTGCTTGGCCTTGCCTGCCCGCGCCTTTCACGACCCCCTTGATCCTACGTGGTCTGGAGCCGGGTGAGCAGGCAGGCGGGCAGGCTGGCCTGGGCTGCAGTGGGCAGCTACGGCTGGAGTATTCCTCGGCTGAGTTGGCGCAACCGGTCGGCTGGCGGGGAGTGCACGCTGCTTGGCGCCGCAGGCTGATCCCGCCGCCCGCCCCCGGGAGCAGTGATGTTGGGCAGCTCTGCGCCGGGGCCTGCAGCCGGCGAGGCAGGCTCGGCACTGCTAACACTGCAGCAGACGGCGCTCCAAGAGGATCAGGAGAACATCAACCCGGAGAAGGCAGCGCCTACCCAGCAGCCTCGGACCCGGGCTGCGCTGGCTGTACTGAAGGCCGGTAACCCGCGGGGTCCAGCGCCGCAGCAGAGGCCCAAGACGCGACGGGTAAAAGGATGCGAGATGTCTGTAGGAGGGTGGGCCGAGCGGGAATTGGGCATAGGATTAGCGGGAAGAGTGGAGTGGCGATAGAGCATCCCCTGGGCTTTTGAGGGGAGGGAGTCTGGAGTTCACCTGGTCCCCAGTTTCCGGTGCACGAGATAGCACAGCAGGAGCTTCTCGCATTATTCTTAGCATCACGACCCCCGCCAACACTGCGTATGCTGCCTGTCTGCTGTCTATTGGGGGCATCTTCCCATAGATAAAGGGATCCAACCAAGCCATAAAATATGTGTCGTCTTTGCCAAGCTCAGTGCCCTTCTCTCCACTTATAAACCCTAGGCACTGCTTTAGGACCCGGTTCCCCTTCCACTTCATCATCTGTTTAAGAGATCTACTGTAGGAAAGGCTATAAAAAATACTTTGCTTTTGGTAAATTCCGCCATTTTAACCGGATTTGCTCTGTTGCTCCACCGTGGGGCGAAAGCGGTGAACCAATACTTTTTTGCCAACTCTTCCCTAAACTTGTCATCTATTGGCCTGCCACTCCACCTTTCTTGTGGCCTTGATTACTTTTACATAATTCCACTTAGTATTATAACCTTTGTGGTAATGCCTGTGACAAACTGGAACATCCTTTCTGTCTTTGCTCAAACTATTGTTTGCCTGGACTTTGCCTCAGAAAGTTTAATTTTCCTGATAGAGTATTTAGGAGAAAAAGCAAAGGCTGAGACCCATGAGAGAAAGAAAGCAAAACTCCATTTAATAGGCTTAAAGCCAGTTATCAATTTCTTTTTAGGTTGCACCTCTTAAGGATCTTCCTATAAATGATGATCACGTCACTGTTCCTCCTTGGAAAACAAATAGTAAACAGCCTGCATTCACCATTCATGTGGATGAAGCAGAAGAAGAGACACAAAAGAGGCCAGCAGAATCCAAAAAAACAGAACATGAAGATGTCCTGGCTTTTAATTCAGCTATTACTTTACCTGCACCACGAAAACCACTGGTACCCCTTGATTATCCAATGGATGGTAGTTTTGGTAAGTTTTAAGAAAGTCTCTATCGAATTAAGGTAATTATAACTAGATTGGATTGCTGTTATTTTGCATTTTAAGGCAATGTCTTACTTGATCATTATGATGAAGTGAGTTAGGTTTAATGTAACAAAGCTTTAAAAGGGTGTGACTTATCTCAGGTATCACAGCTAACACTTGACCTAGTGACCTACAGAAGGATCCTAACCTGGGCACACTGTCAAAATTACATCAATCTAATTAGATTTTGAGTACTTATTTAATGCGATCCCATAAATGTTTGCTTGGTTGGGAGAATAGATTTCAGTTACATTTATAAGACTCACTTCTTCCATACCACTTTAGAATGTGCTACTTGAGGATGCAGTCGTAAATAAGGTGATATCTAACATCTCTTCCAGCTTTACAATTGTGTTTCTATAAAACCAGTCTGTGATCATTTGATAGCAGAAAGTGACACTGCCCTCCTGGGTCAGTCAATGGTTATACCATGGCTATTTGCTCTTACCAACATACAGAATAGAGTAGCTGTTGTAGATGGCTCTGCCTAAGGTTTGTGCATTTTATTTACCAAAGGGCTAGGATCACTGGACAGCTTACTAAATCCAATCTCATTTTAGTTTTAGTTATATTGATTGTGGGGGATGAGGGGTAAGAGGAAAGTCCTTTGGAAATAATTTGTGTTATTCAAATTATGCAACAGATTTTTAACCTCAAGATGATCTTTGAAGTGAAAAGAATAATGGATGATATTATTTGCCTCAAGATAATTTGTTACAAGAAATGAATCACTTATTATAATGTTAATCTGAAGTGACATAACAAACCTAATTTCCTCATTAACACTTGTTAATGAAAATCATTTCATTGATTCTAGCTATTGCCTAATTCTGCTTTGAATATGTTAAACTCTGGGGGTCTGTAATACCTCTTAAGGCAAATCTTAGATACTATCTTAAAACTTGGATTTTAAGTGCTTTATGCTAACAGAACCACCATACCATTTGTTCCTTTTGCTCATGGAAGATGCATACTTTAAGATAACACCCAATCCTTGTTTTCCTGTTAGTGGCCTATCAATATTTTCTTCTTAAAATCATTCCAAAGCTATGTGCACAGAGATATTAAAATCAGAGTGAAATATTTGTTTTGTCACGAAAAACCCTTTTTAGTTGAGTGAAATAAATGCTTTGGTAGTATGAGATTCCTTACAAGGGCAGTCATTTTTAGCTATTAAACCAAATAGAAAATTAAGCAATTAATCATATCTTTTTAACTGTCCCAGAATCACCACATACTATGGATATGTCAATTGTATTAGAAGATGAAAAGCCACTGAGTGTTAATGAAGTACCAGACTACCATGAGGATATTCACACATATCTTAGGGAAATGGAGGTAAAGGCTCTCTGTATCCAATGTATGTAATGTATTCATTAAATGTGGCCAAATGAAATTGAGAGGATAATGTTTAAGTTTTTTAACTACTAGTGAATTACTTTAATGCTGTACTTAAGTTTATAGCATGCAGCATCTTTGTTAATGATAAAATAACCTCATTGCAGTTTTAACACTACTAAATAACTTTTTCAACAGGTTAAGTGTAAACCTAAAGTGGGTTACATGAAGAAACAGCCAGACATCACTAACAGTATGAGGGCTATCCTGGTGGATTGGTTAGTTGAAGTAGGAGAAGAATATAAACTACAGAATGAGACTTTGCATTTGGCTGTGAACTACATTGATAGATTCCTTTCTTCGATGTCTGTGTTAAGAGGAAAGCTTCAGCTTGTGGGCACTGCTGCTATGCTGTTAGCCTCGTAAGTCCACCTTGGTTTGCTCGATTAAAAGTGACCACTACCTTTTTGTGTAGGGAAGAAATTGAGATTAATGGTGATATTTTAACATATTACACCAGGCAGAGAGTCAGTGACTACTTTAGGGATGGCAGTGTGGTGGAGTTTGGAGGAGTGGAGCAAGATAAAACTGTGTTCTAATCTAGTACACTAATTTTCCTGATCTGGATTCCAGGATACCTTTAATGAACATGGAGACTGGCTACACTTTCTGTACACTAGGACTGGATTACAAGTTTTAAAAGCATAGTTCCTTCCATAATAGTGCTTTCTGGGATATAAGCAGTGTCTTCTCTCAATTAAGACGTGAAAACTAAACGTAAAAGTGAAAACATGTTTACTTTCCTAAGACTTGTATTTCCTAAATTTCTAGTTGCTTGGTGAACGCTGGCATTGTCCCCATCTTGGGAAATCTCATGCCTTTCATTTATTTCCTTTGCATGGGGAGAAATCTCGAAAGTCCTTTATCGATTTGGGCCTTTTAATTAGCAGTTAGCTACCCAGTCCTGCTAGAAATGATGATCAAGTGTCTGTGGAAGTGCAGTTGGTAGAGTGTGTAGGTTTTGGATTCATTCCGTGTATTCTGCTAATGGGATTTCAGAATTGGGATAAAGAAGCTTCTCTTGACTGATTACTTAAAACTTTTTTCATTGTAGAAAGTTTGAAGAAATATACCCCCCAGAAGTAGCAGAGTTTGTGTACATTACAGATGATACCTATACCAAGAAACAAGTTCTGAGAATGGAGCACCTAGTTTTGAAAGTCCTTTCTTTTGACTTAGCTGCACCAACAGTAAATCAGTTTCTTACCCAATACTTTTTGCATCTGCAGCCTGCAAACTGCAAAGTTGAAAGTTTAGCAATGGTAAGTTACTTTCATTTTGTTGGATGGAGATTCTTAGGTAATAATTAGGGTCAAGCTCTAGTTTCATTGTACAGCTTTGGTCAAGAGGTTTAGTGTTCTGGGGCGAGATTAATGCTACAGTATGGGGGGAAAAAAGCCTACCACTGGCAAAAGATAGTATCAGGAAAGCACTAGGAGTTAGTGGTATGAGGATGAAGCCTTGGAAGATAGTAGTCAGAAGAGCTGTTGTTTTAAAAAGTTATTAAAGGAGGGAAAATACAAGATAGGAATGGTACAAAACACTGATAGTGTATGTTTAATGATGAGGCTGTGGAATATTTTTTCTAGAGTTGCTACAAAGCCAATTTCAAAGATAGGAAAAAAATAGGTCAGAAGGCAAGGATTTGAGGTTTGAATTCTAAAGCTCTAAAGTAATTTTCATTTCAGTTTTTAGGAGAATTAAGCTTGATAGATGCTGACCCATACCTAAAGTATTTACCATCAGTTATTGCTGGAGCAGCCTTTCATTTAGCACTCTACACAATCACGGGACGAAGCTGGGTATGTATTACATTGTCTTCACATATTTACCTTGTGACTGAAATGCTTGTGCCAGATAAGTTGAATAATTGTCCTGTAGAACTGATGGTTGTCTAGATGTTCTTACTTGGAAAAACTGGTCAAATATATATGGTTGACCCTTGAACACCACAGGTTTGAACTGCAAAGGTCCACTTATCCGTAGATGTTTTTTCAACCAAATGCGGATTCAATACATAATATTCTTGGGATGTGAAACCTGTGTACATGAAGGGCCAACTTTTCATATACCCAGGTTCCACAGGGACAACTGAGGGACTTGAGTATGCCCAGACTTGAGTATACACCGGAGGTCCTGGAACCAATCCCCTAAGTATATTGGAGGGGCAGCTGTGTATTGTTTAAGGTATCTTACCTGTTGGATAGCATCTGCTTGCAATAGAAAGCTTAGTTATAACTTGGATTTGGATTTCAAAGGTGTGCTTAAAGAATTCAGGCCATCTGACCTGCTGCTTGCAGGGAAAAGTAAAAATGGATCAGTTAGCATAAATGAGATGGAATAGTGGCGCAAGAAACTAGATTTGTTAGTTGGAGGTGTTAAAGATTAGTACTGAAATTTAACATAAGTTAAGCTTAATGTCAGCTATTATTGTGTCTGTTACAAAAACCAAATTCAGTGGTTCTCTACTCCTTTCTCTATAGCCTGAATCATTAGTACAGAAGACTGGATATACTCTGGAAAGTCTTAAGCCTTGTCTCATGGACCTTCACCAGACCTACCTCAAAGCACCACAGCATGCACAACAGTCAATAAGAGAAAAGTATAAAAATTCAAAGTAAGAGGAGTTAACTTGAATAGATACTGAAGAAACTTGGTTTTCTAGGTTATCATTCAGGGATGTTTGACATTTAACTTTATTAGAGGATTAACTAATCTGCCACAGCCTCCTTGAGAAGCTGTTCTCTTAACAGATCCTGTGTTTAGAGACAGCTGTAGTTAGTGCTTTCTGCTCTGCATGGCGGGGAAGGGACGGGGGACAGATGACATGCATGCATGGTTTGGGGACCAATGTTTCTGAAACCATCAACTCAATCAGATAGAAACAGCATTTTTTGAGTTTCCAATGTGTATTATCCCATAATATTGCTAAAAATGGTTTTTGTCTTCTTACAGGTATCATGGTGTTTCTCTCCTCAACCCACCAGAGACACTAAATCTGTAACAGTGAAAGACTGCCTTTGTTTTCTAAGATGTAAATCACTCAAAGTATATGGTGTACAGTTTTTATCTTTGGTTTTAATTTTACAATCATTTCTGAATACAGGAGTTATGGCCAAGTACAAATTATGGTATCTATTACTTTTTAAATGGTTTTAATTTGTATATCTTTTGTACATGTATCTTAGATATTTGGCTAATTTTAAGTGATTTCTGTTAAAGTATTAATGATGCCAGCTGTCAAGATAATAAGAATGAATAAATTGATTTGGAAAACCTTGTTTGCAAGTCACATTTAATTTGAGGTAAAAGATTTTGACTTCAGGACTTCACTTACAAAAGTTAACTTGGGTTTTACTGTATAATAGGGAGCAGAAAGCCTTCTCCTAAAATTAGTTTTAGGAAAACAGACACTCAAATTTTGGCAGTCATTTTCCTAAGCAACTGGACATTTTGCTGACTTGGGCATACTCTAAGCATATCTGGAATAAATTTGTGCTTATTTATCAGTACAGTAAAGATTCCAAGACTCTTTCAGCTCTTTGTACACACTGCAGCAGCTTAAAAAAATGCGTTTTCATTCATTTCTGATCAACTTTTACATTCTACCAGGTCACAGTTGTTTAAAACCTGCTCAGGTTTTAAGAGTACCAAAAACTCAACTGAGGTTATGGATGGGGTGGGAAGCTTTTGTGCAAATTAACAGACTAGGAAGTTCTCCAGAAAGTTAAAAGGCCACTAGATTTTATAATAGATTTATGAATAAAACATACCCAGGGTTGTCAGCACTGAATAAATATCCATTTAATAGTTATATATACAAATATACAACTATGTTAGCTTTAATTAGCAGCTCTCTTTTTTTTTCTCTTTTTCACTGGCTTCTTTACTTGACTTGTTGCTTTTTCTTGCTTTGCACTGATGGTCTGTGTTCTGTGAATCAAGTAAGAGTTTACTAACAGTATGTTAAAGTTTATATCATTGAAATAGGCCTTCCTTATTTTTTTCCAGTACGATATAAAATGTGTCAGCTATGAAAGTAAAATACAGTAACTCTGAAAGGCATCCAAGAGTTTATAGAATTAGGTCTGATTTTTATAAATCATCAAAAGAACACATGGATATCTAATGAAAAAGGGGGGTATCTTTTTGTTTGTAGTAGTATATAAAAAGAAAGCCTGAGAGCAAGCCTCCAAAAGTCTGTATATATTTGAAATAAACCAGAAATTTGTTACCTTATTTTCTTCGGATTCTTGTCTGGTTCTAAAATGATCATTTCTTCTTCTTCACTATCTGAGAGTACTATAGGGGCATCTTTAAAAAAAAAAAAAACATGTTAAATATAAGCAATCTCTTGGGAAACAAATCCACATGAGTTTATGTCAGAGGTTCTAAAACTCCCATTTCCATGCTAATATAGACAGCCCAAGCTACTCTGGGTGGAGGCTTATAGATACACTTTGTTCTTTCCCTATCTTTCTCTCTGAAATAGTTCCTTTCTCACCAACTCTGAAAAACTCTCCTGTAAAAATTCAATGTTTAACTTTTATTTCCTAAAGATTCTTTAATTGTATGACCACTTGATATATGTCATACCTAAAAATTAGGGGAAATGTCCATATGGCATCTTTTGTAGAACCAATTTGGAAATGATTCGAAGTCAATATGCCAATTGAATTATTTGTGCCACTCAGTAAGAAAATACCACAGTTTACCTTAGAATTTGTTATTTTTACTTTCTCCCTATTAAAAACACTGGGAAAAAAATTTTTAGAAGCAGAATTGTTGGTTCAAAAGGCACATACATTCTAAGATGCTTTTGCCAAATCTCTCTAGAAATAGTAAATGAAGAACCATTTCCCATATAACGTTACCAATGTTGGTATTTTTAATATTGCCGAGTATGGTAATCAAAAAATGCCATGTCATTTTTCTTTGAATTTATTTCTTTTATTACTACCAGCGTTGACCATGAAAAATACTGCCTTTGAGCAAAATATTGATTGTCTTTGAGAACTGTTTTCTATCTTTTGCCCATTTTTCTCCTGGGCACTAGTGAGTGATATATACATAAAGTGAATTAACCCTTTTCCCAGTTGGTTGTATATCAATTCTCTATATTTTTAGTTTTCAAATGGTTTCTCCCCTTTGTTCACATGCTTTAGAAAGGGTTTACCTGCTCCATCTCATGTCCACCTTCATTATTCAGTTGAAAATTTTGCTCTTTAAACCAACAATAGAATGTCTAGCTATTAACCAGTTCTTAGAATACTAAACAAATATAGAAGTAATCACTCCTCGGAAAACTGAATAAGGGTTTCAATCAATGGGGATTTTTTTCCCCCTTATCTATTTACCTGAGTACTTAAAAAAACAACAACATCAAAAAACCCAACAGGCTCTCAGTAGTGTTCATAAGCAATAGTTTCCTCCTTGAAGGCAGGTGGTATATGCATTCACTCCTGAACAGTACCACCTTCACTGTTTCCTTAACCCGATTTAATGAGTGCATCCTCTAGTTCCCTGCCAGCCTAGTTTCTAGATCTTTGTATGATTCGTTTTTCCTACATTAAAAAAAAATTCGTTATTTTATTATATGGACCAGGCAAGAACGGTTTTTTGAAAAATAAAAATGTCCATTGGCAAAATCAACAATTTCTTTAGTCCTACAGCTTTCAGAATGCAAGGAACATCTAGGACTACTGATATTCCAGTCACTTCTAGAAATTTTTATGTTCTAATTCCACATTATCTAAGAGGGTAGCCATAGCCGAATGTGGCTATTTAATTTTATGTTAACTAAAGTTAAAATTTAAAATTCAGTTCCTCAGTCACACAAGCCACACTTTACATATTTAATTGCTACATGGAAAAAGTGGCTGCTATACCGGGCAGTGTAGACACAGAATGTTTCTGTCATTGCAAAAAGTTTTATTTAGACAGTACTATTATGTTATGATATGGGCTTTTTATTTCAGTCTAGAAATGATAATGCTACAAAAAAAGACAGCATGGAGGAATGAGATCTTCAAGAAACTCAACCCCTTGAAACTGGCCCAAATATATATGCAGAAGAAAAACAGAAAAAAAAAAGTTTTTAATTAAAAATGTTGCTACTATGTATATGCCAAAGTGTACCACTACTCCACAAAGATAAGCATATTCGTTTAGAGAAGAATTGGTGTTAATATTGCAGTTAGCCTCAGTAATTAGTTGAAATTTAAATCACAATATTTAGCCTCTCTAAAAAAAGGATACATATATTCCTGTATATAGCTACATATATTCTCTCTATATAGGTAGCTATATATATCTATATATCTGTTATATACATGTATAGTTCATATATAATATATACATATCTATATAAAGCTATCTATAATGTATAATCCATATATAACATAGGTAGCTATATATGCCATATAGAGACACCTACATCACATAAAAGGCATAAAGTATCACCCACCTTGGCTTCCAATATTGGGGACTCCTACTCCAGTGTCCATTTTTATACTATCGAGAATGATAGCTTCATCACTGCCACCTTCATCCTCATCTTCCTTCCCAGAGTCTTCAAGATCACCCCAGAAGTTTTCTATTCCCTCTCCAATTTGGGCAGTTCCAGTTGTCCATAACACAGGTTTAGAAACACTAAACAAGTTAAGGAAACTGAGTAACAAAAATACTGCTATTTGATGGACTGTTGAAAAAGAATGAGAATTAAAGTTTTCTTCTTGTAAGAGTGATTCAAGTGTGCCTCAAATTCTTAGGAAAAAAATTTAATATAGCTATATTATGGATGGCTGAACAATGAAGAGAGAAAAATTAAATTTATGACCCAGGCAAGATTTTATGGATGCAATTAATGGTAAGAAATATCGAGACAGGCTCTCAACATTTTAGTTACAGTACTAAATTTAATGAATGAATGAATAAATTTGAGAACAATGTATAATAGTATATAAAGTGTTTCACGATGACATCAATATTAAAGAATAATTTTTCAAAGGAAAAAGAAATGGTGTAAATTGGTTCTTAAAATAGAAAATTTTCTGATTTTTACAGGATAAACTGAAAAGAAGTTGAATGTTATATCATCAACTTAAATGATTCACATCACTACTTTGTATCTTAAGTGTTTTCTCTAACAAAATAGTGTTTCAGAAAACTAATTTTGGCATGTGCACCCATTCATGTAGCCTTAATAATGCCAAAAGTGTTATGAGTCTTCTTGTTACTGCCAATATCACCCAATAAAGATACACTTCTGAAGGAGGTTCAGCTTCAGCAATGATTTCTTCTGCTTTTTCCTCTACATCTGAGGTATCAATAGGGGCCTTTTCCATTTTAAATGCTGTGATCCTTTGATTTGCTATAGACTCTGCAAAGCCAAACTTTCCACCTTCTTTCCTGTATGCAGGGTTTTTTGGGAGGGAAGAGAGGATAGCAGAGGAAGATGACAGATTAACCTCACCCATTATGCCTTCAAGAGAAAAAATAAAAATAGTTACTATAATTATCATTTATTGAACCATGTGCCAGGCCTTTGCTAAGTGCTTAAAGTATACTATTTTCTAATTCTCAAATCAGCCCTACCAGGTAAGCATTAATATCCCATGTTATAGAAGAGAACACTGAACTGCTGGGCTGTATATCTTAAGATAACACAGTAAGCAGAGAGAGGAATCAACTCATTTGTGTTCTTCCCATTAATTGGTTTTTTTCCCTAAGAAAATGTTAACTTTTAAAGAAAAATCTTATGTGGCTTTGCAATATAAGTTATATTTAAATTGGATAAAATATAATGAACTGAGTCCAATGAACTTTTAAAAAACATATTAAGTAGTATATTCAACTGAGAATAACAAATAAGGAAAGATCATGTGTGAAAATTATATGGTTACCCTTGTGCAAGAACAACCCTTAACAGAAAAAAAATATAAAAAGGCCATTTAGTTCTAAAAAATTAAACTTACCTAACTTTCTGGTCATTCTCCAAAGCTTTCTGTATTAGCTCTGTAATTTCTGCTACTTTCACACCAGCTATTTTACTGCATCTCAAAACCTATTTATAAAGGTGAATTCTGTTATTTAAAGAAAACAAATCAAATGGTTTTCTCTAATGAAACTAAAACCATGAAATTAATTTTTCTATAGTTATAATTTAAGCCTGGCTCTTTTCCCCAAATATGAAAATACTATAATATAAACACAAATTAAGGCAAGTTTTGAGTTGTTTTAAAGTATTTAAAGAACTATCACATTAAGGGAACACATCCAAAAACTTTCTTAGAAGACAGTATAAAACACCATACAAGAGGCCACAGACATACATACATGCTCAGGAATGTACTAACTTCCTTTCTTTGTGAGTAATCCAAATAGAGATCTGGGTAATTATGATGCTGGTAATAAAGACAATGATGATGTTAACAGAAACTAACATTTACTGCACACTTAATATATGCTAGATACTGTGCTTATATTTATCTATCCTTATATCCTTCTAACAACGAGGTGTCAGTAATAACATTATTCCCTATTTTACCAATAAGGAAACTGGGCCCATCACCAAGGGATGAGATCAATTAAAAAAAAAAAGTCAGGGGGAGGGAAGAAGCTGGGCCCAAAGATATGAAATAATTTGCCCAAGGTCATCTAGTATAAAGCAAAGCTAGAATTCAAACTAAAGCAGCTCTCTATGCTCTTAACCACCTACACTATATACTATATGGCAATCTATTTTCTAAAAGCTCCCACGTAATCTGATACATAGCTGGGTCTGAGAACCATTGCCTATTTTATCCAAATTCTAAAAGTAAAACTATCTTTTTACCTAATTTCTACTTTTTTATTTTCTTTTTAATAGGGATATAAATCTTTTTCTCTACTAGAAGAAAAAAGTGTTCCTCTAGTTGGAAGGGTCAGATTCTGGAGGGCCAGACAAGGGAACAGCAAAGAAGGAAGGAGGCTATCTCATAGCCACCAGTCAACAGAATGAATGTGGGTATAGTACTGAAACCAGATTGTAGCACACCCTAGAATCAATCACTCAAAGTATACTCACTGGATTTTACTTAAAACACAAGCAGCTTCTAAAGAGAAGCAACCTATTCTTAATGGGACATTAATCAAAGCACTAACTTGATCTTTTAGTAGCATTATCCCACCACTGGATTGGATGGTACAAATCTCTCGATGTTTGTTCATGGCAATCACCAGCAAGCCATCCATTACACGTTCTTCTCGTTCATTGGGATCCACCAATAAATATGTTCTGAAATGAATGTTAAATGGACCTGAGCAAATCTGAGGCTGAATGCTTATCATTTTTAGGGTAATGAACTTTTTAAAAAAGATGGCATTAGTAAAGTCAACAGAGTAAAGGTATGAGCCTGTGGATTTGAGTCACTTAAATGAGGAAAGAAATGAAAATTATGTTAATGAACACAAATGAATACTAAGTAGATACCTCTAGCTATTACAGTGAAATCATATTAAATTCAGATTGGTTTTATTTAAATAAAATGTAACATAAACCTAATGCTATCTCTTTGATTAAATGCCTTCTGGCTCATTAATAAAAACTTAGATAATAGTAATTTGGTTAATTTTAAAGTTGCCCCAATGTTAAATGGACCTGAGCAAATCTGAGGCTGAATGCTTATCATTTTTAGGGTAATGAACTTTTTAAAAAAGATGGCATTAGTAAAGTCAACAGAGTAAGGGTATGAGCCTGTGGATTTGAGTCACTTAAATGAGGAAAGAAATGAAAATTGTGTTAATGAACACAAATGAATACTAAGTAGATACCTCTAGCTATTACAGTGAAATCATATTAAATTCAGATTGGTTTTATTTAAATAAAATGTAACATAAACCTAATGCTATCTCTTTGATTAAATGCCTTCTGGCTCATTAATAAAAACTTAGATAATAGTAATTTGGTTAATTTTAAAGTTGCCCCAAAGTCTGTCTCTGAAGTTCTTCTAGGTTTTGCTAATGGCTCATTAAAAAAATACCATCTCTTATCAGGCAACATTTGCTGTAAAAAAAAAAACAAACAAAACACCCTGTCTATTTTTGCACCAGCTGATACATTAGCCAACAGTCACCTATGGTTACTGAGCCCTTGAAATGTGGCCAGTCCAAACTGAGTATATAAAATACTGGATTTCAAAGACTTAATGGAAATATAAGAATGCAGAATATCTCATGAGTAATTCTTAAGCTATTGATTATATATCAAAATATTTTGCATATATTAGGTTAAATAAAATATATAAAAATTAATTTTACCCGTTTCTTTTTACTTTATATGACTATTATAAAATTAAAATTACATATATGGCTCACATTTTATTTCTAATGGACAATAGTGGTCCATTTCCCTCTAATGAAACTCTACACTACAATGACTAAAAGTTGAAAGCTTTTCTTTAGTCATTATGCTTAACATTGTCAAAATATTTATATCTCTCCTTGTTTCTAAAGAAATTTAAGGCTCAAGCTTTCATTTGAAAGCATGATTACAAAGACTCCAGGTTTTCTGTCATTGTAGGATTTAGCAGTGAGCTGTGAAGAAACTGCTGGATAGCTGAAGGAAACTATAATAGATTTTCCTCCCAGTTTGTAAACCAGCCCCACCTTGTAACCTGCTCCTAGAACTACTCCATCTAATATGCTCCAAAGTCCCCTACCTTCCATTAATCCACCATAATTTTTACCCTCCCTTTCCCAAATTAGAGGCTAACATATAATTCTCTCAACATCTGTACATTCTTAGGAAAGATAAGATACTACCATGCTACAGTAAATTCATACATTTACAAGTATGTTATGAAAAGAAAAATGTTGGGAAGTATCTTCATTATAGTATAAATGTTTTGCCACTTCTATTGAGAAAGCTTTTTGCCAGCTAATGCCCTTACAAAGAAAGAAAGAACTAATAGGTGTTTTAATATTAAAGAGGTGTTTGTTCATTTATCCAGGACACATTTGAGTAGAGTAAAAAAATTCCTAGCTGCATTTATGATTTTGGCCCACGACAAGGCAAGACTTACCCTTGCTGGAAAAAGGCAAAACTGACACAAATAGGCATGTGGTGGATGCTTAACGGTACAGGATCACGCTCTTCAGGTGTATACTGTTTCAAAAGAAAAGGTTCAATAATTATAGTCACTAAGTTATGAACCTGCAAAAAATCACCTTGAACATCAAATACCAAAAGAAAAAATGAAATTTCTTTAATTCTCAGTGAATACCTAAATAACCTTTTACAAAAACTTTACCACTCATGTTCCTCAACACTGTACAGCACCTTCCAAAAGCTTTAAAGTATAATTTATATCCCATAAAATCCACTCATTAAAAACACATGATTAAATTTTTAGTAAATGTATAGTTATGGACCCATCACCACAATCTACTTCTTTTAATATTTCCATTACCCTCCAGAATTTTCTCAAGCCTATTTGTAGTCAAGTCTTACTCCCACCCCAGCCCCGCAACCACTAACCACTGACCTATCTGCTTTCTCTCTCTCTAAATCTGCCCTCTCTGCCCCTTCCATACAAACATAATCAAACAATTTGTAGTCTTTGTGCCTGGTGTCTTCCAACTTAGCATGTTTCATCCCCCTTGCAGCATCTATCAGTAGTTCACAGTTCTCTTTATTGCTGAATAGTATTCCATTATATGTATATACCACATTTTGTTTATTCACCAATTGATGAACATTTGATTGTTTCCAGTTTTTGGCTATTACAATTAATGCTGCTGTGAACATTCGTATACAAGTCTCTGAGCGAACATACATTCTCATTCCTCCTGTAGATTTTTGGGCATGCATGGAATCGCTGGAAAAATTTTTTTTCCTGGTTTTAAGGCATTGTAATTTATTTTAATATTATAAGGTCAAATATACTAAAGATGTAAGTACTTTCTTCTTCCATTGTTATTTTTCTGAATATAGAATGTTGTTTACACTTAACTTTTTAAGAAACTGCTAAACTTTAACATGACCATACCATTTTACATTTCCACCAGCAATAATGCTATAGTATTTTTAAATTAATTACTTTTCAAGTCTATTAACTGCTCTCTACTTTATTTTTTACTTCCTTATATAAATGTACTCCTCTAAAAGAACATAATCTTTACTGTTAATAAACTTTTGTCCCTAACTCTAAGTTTTTAAGGGTCTGCTCCAATCTAATGGCTAAAAGTAGCATTACGAATTATTGCTTAGAAAATTTGGGCATCTGATGTTTTCTTTTGCAACTTTAGGACTCAAACTTTTACTACCATGCACTTATTCTAGCATGTAAATTTATATAAATCAAAACTGACATACTCAGCACAAAAGAGAAAAACAATGTAGGTCAATGATTTCCAAATGTGCTCTTGGGACCAGCAACATCAGTATTATCTGGTCCTAGCCTCCTAGCCCTACCCTACTCTAGGAGTAGAACCTAGCAATATGTTTTAACAAGCCCTCCAGGTATTTCTGATAGACTTTTATCATCTAATTTGCTTAGTGAACAAGTCCTGGAAAGAGATGTGAATCTACTGATTGTTCAGTTCTTTTCAGTTTTACTGGATGGTTCTTACAGGGTAAGTGTCTCACTGTCCTGAGAATCAAGTACTTTTCACACATTTGGCCCCTAAACACAGCCAACTGCTTCCTCTAATGCTCAATCTAAAGAAGTAGTCATCTAGTTTTATTCTAAAAAACCAGACTAAAGTCTGTTCTTACTGAAAGACATAAGAATACAGGAAATTTGACAGATTTCTAGGGCAATTTTAACCAAATGTAGTTTTGCCTTATGAACAAATTTTGGAACTTACCTAATTGCCATCTACAACAAAACTTCACGAGTAACAAGTTGCCTGCAAATTTAGGATACTCATTCATTCATAGAAAGGATTCCAGCTCCCATAATGAGACTTACCAGTGTTACTTCATCTCCTTGGACAGAGACATCAGGTCTTCGGAAGTGACTTAAGGCCACAATTGCAGCAATGCTGGCAGCATCAATAATATTTCCATCATGATTTAATAAATGTAGGTCCACACGTATTTGCCAAACCTGGAAGTGAATTTAAAATAAAAATAAATCCTAACTGATCATAACCAATGGCTTCCTATCAGGAAAAGTAACACCATACAAATTTTTTCTTGCTGTTAAAACACTCAGTTTACTCCTTCTAGTTTATCAACAACAAATATATTTAGAAAAATTTTAAGCCAAACAAACATCTGAAATACCAACAGTTCATCTTTCTATGTGAGTCATTTGACAATGGTAAAAGATACACTCTAATAAATAGAACCACTCTAACATTTAATGCTAAAATTTTCCTGACACCAAATCTAATTATATTTTTATTGTCCCTGCTAATTTAAAAACCTCAACCTCTTAGGTTTTATTTTACTTATTTATTTATTTTTTGAGACAGGGTCTTGCTCTGTTGCCCAGGCTATAGTGCAGTGGCATCATTATAGTTCACTGCAAGCTCGAATTCCTGGGCTCCAGCAATTCTCCCACCTCAGCCTCCTAAGTAGCTGAGACTACAGGTGTGTGCCACCATGCCTGGTTAATTTTTTTTTTTTTTTTTTTTTTGGTAGAGACAAAGTCTCACTAGGTTGCTTGGGCTGGTCTCAAACTCCTGGCTTCAAGTGATCCTCCCACCTCAGCTTCCCAAAGTGCTAGGATTATAGGCGTGTGACACCACTCCCAGATACCTCTTAGATTTTACAGGATAATATTTTTGATAACCTTATAGTAATACAAATAGAAAGTATTATATTCAGGTACAGAATGTGGAAAGCTAAGTGACTTCTCTGGGGTCAAAAAGCTGGTCAAAATACCCTAATCAAGAATAAAGTTCTGCCAGCCTGAGCAAGAGCGAGACCCCGTCTCTACTAAAAATAGAAAGAAATTATCTGGCCAACTAAAATATATATAGAAAAAATTAGCTGGGCATGGTGGCGCATGCCTGTAGTCCCAGCTACTCGGGAGGCTGAGGCAGTAGAATCTCTTAAGCCCAGGAGTTTGAGGTTGCTGTGAGCGAGGCTGACGCCACGGAACTCACTCTAGCCCGGGCAACAAAGCGAGACTCTGTCTCAAAAAAAAAAAAAAAAA
>CM052440.1:136784289-136805328 GCA_028533085.1 Varecia variegata
TAATATCCTCATGCAGCACAATTTACTGGGACTAAGATTTCCAAAGCCAGCCCTACCACTGATTCATTGTGTGGTCCTATATAAATCAATAAACCTATCCAAAAGAAGGATTTAATCTATTCTTCAGTTTTTCATCCATAAAAAAAGAAAACTACATGCTTCTATCAAGTCATTTAAATAACACGAGAATATAAATGAGAAACTGTATGTAAAAGCCACAAGCAAATCCACATTGCTATTTTCACCCTTTTAAGATGACAGTTTTTGTCCTTTCAGAGAGAGAAATGGCACAAAGTTCTAAGGTTAGCACTCAGGAACATCTGGAGTGAAGTGAACCAGTACAAAACTGAATTAACTAAAGCACTGAGAACAAAAGCATAGATATAGGAACCGATGAATCAACAGTATTCAACCTAAGATTGAGAATTTTGGGCATATTCCCCACCTTTTCACCAGCAACAACACAGAGAGATTCAGTGTCTATACACTTCGAATTTCTTAGACATCTTTCCAAGAGTCGATTCAACTTCACCAAGAGATCTGACTGCCTATGAAAATAGGAATGGGCTAATGTCATGAAATATAACACCAAGCATTGAAACAATAGCTTACTGCTGTTAGGTTCCCCTATGGCTAAAGCAGCTTAAGAAAAAGATTTAAATACCTGCCAGGTTCAAAAGCTGGAGCAGCCATCTGAGAGAGTTCAAGGTTAAAAAAAAGAATACCTTCTGTGGCCCTATTCAGTTTTGGAGACACAAGTTCATAGGAAACCTGTCCAAGAACTCTGCAAAGATAACGGTACAAAGTGATTAAATATATTTCCTTTCCAATTAAGAAAAAAGTCTTAGATAACAATTAAGTTTCAATCTTATTCTGAGTAATAACACACTCAGCAAATATAAGAGGTAGAAATTACATATAAAACATAGCAATAGAATATACATAGAAATAAAACATATATTGGTATACCTAAAAAGATGACCAAAAAAACTCAATTACAATATTTATTATTGCATAGATTTTTTTTTAGAAAAATCAATGACCTTTACTTCTCCTTTCTAAAACAAATATTTATTGATAAAAGAGGGCACTAAAACTTGAGATTTCTTAAGGGTTTTCCTATGGTATGGTTCATTATCTGACCAAATATCCTCACAACTTTCCAATGAATATTAAAAACCTAATTCTCACGTCGCTAAGGAAAAGAGGAAAGTTGGACCTACTTAATGACAAGATGCTCAAGGTTTCTACATTCCTCACATTAGAATGTGAAGAGAAGTGCAGCAAACAAATCCAGTGTAATCACTGCTGGCTTTCTACACGATTTACAAAGGTGAGAAAGAACTACACGATACTCATGTAAAATCATGAAATACGTTTATGATTAAAAATTTAAAGTGTGACCACAAAACCAAAACATTCTGCATAAAAAAATACTTATTTTTTTGGCAGCTAAACAAAGTACTGTCCAGACATTTTAGCTGCTTTGTAAATAACCAAATCAATAGGTTAATTTCAAACTTCTCCCTTTTGAATCTGTATCTAATTTGAATCCTGTTACCTTGTTTTCCCAAGTTCCACAATACAGCATCCATAATCTGTTCCAAATGAGATCTTGATGTTCCTATAATCATAGGTTTGTCTGCCATCCAGCCGCTGTAAGCACAACATTCACTCATTTACTCCTTCAAGTATTCCTTGAGGAACTACTTTGTGTCTGGCCTTGGGCTAAGCAGTTGGAGAAGAGTGGGATCCTAACCACCCCACCCCAATAGGAAAGTGGAAACTAGGGCCCCGACAGTTCCTGGGGCGAGTCGAGCCTTGCAAAGAACCCGTCGGAGAAAAATAACGCCTGGGTGGTTGGGAGAATGTACAGACGTACAGGCAGTTCCCCCAGGGGCTTCCCGGGCCCGCGCGGGCCATGTCTGTGAGTCCACACCGTGCGACCCGAGCGCCTACGCAGCGCGCAGTTTCGCGGGGACCGTTTACCTTCTTCTCTTCGATGGCACGGAGCAGAAATCGCCGCTCGCAGTTCGAGAGTGGCGTTTCCTTCATAATGTTGGGTGGCGAGCCCCACGGACACCAGAATCTGTGGGGGAAGTTGAACCTGAGCCTCCTCCCGCGCAACCCGCTCGCCCCGCCGCGCAGGAGATTTACGTCATCAGAGCGCAGCGGCTGAAGGTGCGGAAGCAAAGACGGACTGTCGCTACTGCGCATGCTCAAAGCCAGCTTGGGCAGGTGGAGTGGACTAAGCAAGTGCAGCTTGGGGAGGCGTGTTTCTGAACGTGAAGTCGTTTCTATTTTTTTTTATTATAAAACGTGGGGACAAAAGAACACAACTACTATCAGAATGATGGAAATTAATGTCAATAAACAGATCTCACACTTCACGCTTTCCTCAATCCTAGCGGGGTTGAGGCTAGACAGGTACTATTGCTGTTTTACAGATACGGAAGTTGACATTGGCCACTAGAGAGCTGGTGTAGCAGGGTTTGAAGCAAATTCAATGGAGAAACACTGGAATAAAGAGGCAGGGGTTGGGGGGCGGGGACGGGGGCAGGCGGGGTGGGGGAAGAGCGCTGAGATGGTGAAATGGAATGTTATTGGGGGCCAAAGGTGAAATCTTGTGGGATCTGAGAAGTTGACAAGAATTGAGAACGTTCCCACACCGTGGTGTTATTACTACTGTGGACTGAAACTAAATTTACTGTTTATTTCTTATAGTGTCTCCAGTTATTTGAAGTCGATAGTGTCAACGAGAAAAAAAGCCAAACTCTGTAAAATAATTTTAAAGAGATTTACTCTGAGCCAAATTTGAGGACCATGACCCAGAGCCACACCCAAGAAGCCTTAAGCAAGTGTGGCTGGGTTACAGTTTGGTTTTATACATTCCAGGGAGACAGGGGTTATAGGTAAAGTCATAAATCAATATGTGGGAGGCATACATTGGTTTGGCCCCAAAAGGTGGGCCATCTCAAAGCCGGGGCTTACAGGTTATATAGGTGGGTTTCAAGATTCTTTGGCTTGTAATTGGTTAAAGACATGAAGCTTTGTCTAAAGGCTTGGAATGTTTCAACATAAGGAGCTGTTTATCAGTAATAAGCCACCAGACATATATTTGTTGTGTAAATTGAGGACCTGCAGGTTCATCTTGCATACCCTTAGGGGCTGTTAATGGGTTATAAAGGATGTCCCCAAGAAGGGAGAGGGGCATGATAAGGCATGTCTGACCTCCTTCCTCCTGGCAGGCAATTTAGTTTTAGCCATGAGTGGGTCCATTCAGTCAGCCGGTGGGGGGGCGGTGAGCCTTAAAATCTTATTTTAGTTCACAATAGACTTATTTTTACAGGCATAGAGAAACTTTTAGTGGGGCCACGCTGCTAACTACTCAGCTTCTTTGGAGAGGCAATATTAAATAGTGGAGGGTGGGGGCGGGGGCACATCTAAACTGCCCGGGTTCAAATTCTGACTCTGGAGGCGGTGGTGCTGGGAGTCTCGTGGACCGGAGCCGTTACTCGCAGTCGGGCGGCGCAGTCGGTGGCGGCACAGCGCAGGGCGCGCCTTAGCAACAGCAACAGCGGAGACAGCAACCGCGGACGCAGCTCCGGGTCACAGTCCCTGCGCTGGTGCAGCCGTCCTTGCTCCCTGTGCTCTTCCGCCCTTCGCTCGCACCATGGCAGATCAGCTGACTGAAGAACAGATTGCTGAATTCAAGGAAGCTTTCTCCCTATTCTATAAAGATGGACACGGCACCATCACAACAAAGGAACTTGGAACTGTCGTGAGGTCACTGGGTCAGAACTCAACAGAAGCAGAGTTGCAGAACATGATCAACGAAGTGGACGCTGATGGTAATGGCACTATTGAGTTCCCAGAATTTTTGACTATGATGGCTAGAAAAATGAAAGACACAGACAGCGAAGAAGAAATCCGTGAAGCGTTCCCAGTCTTTGACAAGGATGGCAATGGTTACCTCAGCACAGCAGAACTACGTCACGTCATGACAAACTTAAGAGAAAAACAGAAGAAGTAGATGAAATGATCAGAGAAGCAGATATTGATGGAGACGGACAAGTCAACTATGAAGAATTCGTACAGATGATGACTGCAAAATGAAGACCTACTTTCAACTCCTTTTTCCCCCCCTAGAAGAATCAAATTGAATCTTTTACTTACCTCTTGCAAAAAAAGAAAAAAGTTCATTTATTCATTCTGTTTCTATATAGCAAAACTGAATGTCAAAAGTACCTTCTGTCCACACACACAAAATCTGCATGTATTGGTTGGTGGTCCTGTCCCCTAAAGATCAAGCTACACATTAGTTTTACAATATAAATACTTTTACTACCTTAATGATAAGGACTCCTTAAAGTTCCATTTGCTAATGATTAATACACTGTTTGGGCTGGCCAGTTTTGCATGCATGCAGCTTGATGATTGAGCACAATCAGCCATTTGTATTAAAAATGAAAAATGAAAAAAAAATTCAAAACCTATTCAAATGTGTTCTAGTTCAATTTGTTTAGTATAAACTGTCATAGCTGGTTTACTGAAAACAGACACATTGAAAATGGGTTTACCATAGGATGATGTGCAGAAAAATGAGTGAAGGATAAACTGTTGAGATGTAGCCCCACTGGTAGGATGGTCCTCTTGTACTTCGGTGTGCTCCGACCCTTGGTAATGGTGACACACCCTGGTGGCATGCCCAAGTACGTTGGTTTAGCATTGTCTGCATGGTCCTGGAGTGAAGTGGGTATTAGGCTGTCACTGTTCACACAAATTTTTAATAAGAAATCTTTACCAAGGGAGCGTCTTTGGACTCTCTGTTTTTAAACCTCCTGAACCATGACTTGGAGTAGGCTGTGTCTGTGCACTTCAGCACAACCATCAACATTGCTGTTCAAGAAATTACAATTTATGTCCATTCCAAGTTGTAAATGCTAGTTTTATTTTTTTCCCAATAAAGACCATTAACTTAACAAAAAAAAAAAATTCTGACTCTGTCCTTAACTACTTCTGTGACCTGTGCAAGTTAATTAGCCTATGTGATTCACTTTACTAACCTGCAAAAAAAAAAGGGGTGGTAAACCTATTTATTATGAGGATAAAAAAACGAACTAATCCATGTAAAATGCTTAGAATGGCGCCTGGCCGGGAGTAAGCACTATTTAAGTGTTTGCATATTATTATTTAGTTTCCTTTTGCTTTAGAGGTAGTAGGCACTGTACTCCTACACAGGCACCATGAAGCTTCTTTTGTCTCTTCTCACTTTTTTTTCCTACTAGAGATACATTTTAGTCTCAGTTTGTACCACTTGCGATACATGTACTCAATAAGTATTTAAAGAGGGCCTACTGTATCCAAGAATAATTTAAGTGCTGGATTAACAAGATCCTTTCTCTCAAGGAATTTGTATTCTCTTTGGAAGAGATAAACAAGAAAAACCTAAACAAACAAATAGAACAATTTCACACATCGTTAAGTGCTGAGAATGAGGATGCTACCTTACTGGGCTAGTTGCAGAAATAGGTGACTATAGAGGTGACATTTAAGTTAAATAAATCCTTGGTGAAAAGAGCAATCTTGATATCATCTGGAGGAGAAGGAGAGTGTTTCAAGCAGAATGAGTAACATGCAAAGACTGAAATGGGATGAACTGGACATGGTCTGGGGACAGAACTTGTGAAGAAGGAAGAACAAAGTTGACAGAAATTATTAATTTTCAAAACAAGCAAGAGGATTACAAGGTACAGGCCATTTAAGTTCTTTAACAACATAAATTCATTTTATAGTATGGTTTCACACCAGAACTCTTGGGTGTTAAGTTTGTCATTTAAATTCTTGGGTTCTTTCAGTGGGCATTTAGTAATTTCTCTTTCCTTTCGGAGATGAAATAGGTCTTTATTGAAACAGTCTATTCTTTCCTGTGAGGCAGCTTGGCAGTTGAAAGAGAAATGGACTATGGTTTAGATAAACTTCAGGTCAAATGAACTTTGAGTGAGTTAAATAATTTTTCTGAATTTTAGGTTGTGTATCTTTAGATCAGAAATAATAATGACTGTGTTAAGTAGTCTGAATGAAAGCATCTAATGAAATGTCTTGGACAAGATAGTTATTCAAACCTTAGTTTCCTTCCTTTTTTGGCTTGGCAATGCTTCCCGTGAAACTGCCCAAATTCAGCATGACAGATTGCTGTTCCAGGATTGCTGCTTGCCTGTGCTTTCCTTCCACTGATGACAGAAGCCGAGATCAAAAAGGAGAGAAGATGCTACATTGCTGGCTTTTTGAAGGTAGAGGGAGGTGACCGCAAGCCAAGGAATGTAGGGGGCCTCTGGAAACCTGGAAAAGGCAAGGAAATGGATTTTCTCCTAGATCCTTATGGATACATTTTATACTTCTGACCTCCAGGACTGTAAGATAATAAATTTATGTTGCTGTGAGCCATTAAGTTCATGGTAATTTGTTACAGCAGTGTCCTAGTCAAGACTGCTATAAAAAAATATTAATACCATAGACTGAGTGGCTTATAAACAACAGAAATTTATTTCTCACAGTTCTAGAAGCTGGGAAGTACAAGAATAATGCACCAGCAGATTTGGCGTCTGGTGAGGACTAGCTTCCTGGTTCACAGATGGCCATCTTCTTGCTATGTCTTCACATGGTGGGAGGAAGGCAAGGGAGCTCTCTGGGACTTCTTTCATAAGGGCACCAATCCCATGCCAGAGGGCTCGGCCCCCTTGACCTAATAACCTACCAAAGGCCCCACTTTCTAACACCATTACATTAGGAGTCAGGATTTTTTTTTTTTTTTTTTTTTTTTTTTTTGAGACAGAGTCTCACTCTGTTGCCCCGGCTAGAGTGAGTGCCGTGGCATCAGCCTCACTCACAGCAACCTCAAACTCCTGGGCTCAGGCGATCCTTCTGCCTCAGCCTCCTGAGTAGCTGGGACTACAGGCATGCGCCACCATGCCCGGCTAATTTTTTCTATATATATTTTTAGCTGGCCAGATAATTTCTTTCTATTTTTTAGTAGAGATGGGGGTCTCGCTCTTGCTCAGGCTAGTCTCGAACTCCTGAGCTCAAACGATCCGCCCACCTCGGCCTCCCAGAGTGCTAGGATTACAGGCGTGAGCCACCGCGCCCGGCCAGGAGTCAGGATTTTAACATATGACTTTGGTGGAGGACACAAATATTCAGTCTATAGCAAGCAAAAAACAGAGAACTAATATAGATTGACAGAATAAAAGATACTTAGCTAAAATTGAACTTCAGATAAACAATGAATTTTTTTGTATTAGTATGTCTAATTTGTTCCAAGTATTGCACAGGATGTACAGTAAAACAATTATTTGTTGTTTAGCTGAAATTCAAATGAAACTAGGCGTCCTGTATTTTATTTTTACTAAATCTGACAAACCAGATTATAATGTTCCTTATTTATTAATTTGTATTAATTTTGATATCCAGTCTTCTATGTCAAATTCTCTTTAAAAAGGTGCCACATCATGAATTACATTATTGTGGGGAGATATCGTATTCATGAAGAGATCTTTTTACCTGAGAACTTCTCAATGCAAGGGAGGATATGTAGTTGAATTGGGTGGCAATGACTCCTTTCTGTGCTAGTAGGAACTTGTTCTCTGGCAAAAAAGGGAAAGTCTATAGACATCATCTCATAATTTTAAAGCTGTATGGGCTCTGAAATATTGTCTCGTATAGGGCTTGTAAACCAAATGATTTCAAGGTCCAGGCAGATTATCAATAAGTGAAGCTGGTCAGTTACAGGATTATAGGAAGTAGTGGAGACTAAGGTGACCCACACAACACATGCCCTGTTTAAAGGATCCAAATATCGTTAAAACTCTTTGAGAGAAAAACAAAGCATGGGCTGCTAGCTTGTTTAGTCTCCTCTCATCACCTCCATCACCCTCAGCCTATCCAAATAAAATCTTATTCTAAGTAAACACAGTGTGCTTACCAAGCAAATACAGACTTCTAAGAAGTTCCTTAGTCCCTTTCAGCCAGATTGCTGATCCCAAACTCTTCCTAATTATAAATTCCAGAACTTCTACTGAGCAGAATTCATCTCTAAAAAACATCCAAATTCTTGCAACTTTTAAATGTGATCTGCTAATCATTAGCATCAGCATCACCAGAGAGCCAGTTAAACATGCAAATTCCCAGGTCCCACCCTAGATGTACTGAATCAGAAGCTCTGGGGGTAGAGCCCAGCAATGTGTGTTTTACAACTTCTGCAGGTGTTTCTTATAAACACTAAAGTTAGAGAAGCCCTGTTCTAAATTTTTGGGAGAAAGAGCTATACTCAGTCTTGTCTAACTCTAGGATTCCCAGTCTGTTTGTGCAAAATGTACTGGCAGGTGTCATCCACTCCCCTGTTCCCAGAGCACACTGCAAACTGCATGTTTACAGGTTTCTGGAATTAGTTGGGGCAGGAGAGGAATGATGGAATTCCTACTACCTCCTAGGCAGTGTGGTTGATGGCAGCAAAGTTCAGTAAGACATGCTTCCCTACAATGTTTGCCAACTTATCCTTCACTCATTTTGCAGGAGTGCTTTCAGTTACAATCTAATCTTGAGGCACATTTTAACATCATGCTTTCAAAAAAATTAATAGACAATTTTAAGAGCAATTTTAGGTTCACAGCAAAATTGAGGGGGAAAGAACAGAGAGTTTCTGTTTACCCTCCCCCCCACACAGTCTCCCCCCACCCCCTACCCCCCTTAAACCCCCCATCCCCTCCCGCCATCAACATTACTCACCAGTGTGGATAAAGAGCGCAGCCTCCAGAGCTAAGCAGCCTGGTTTAACTCCAGCTCTGCAACTTACTAGTCCAGTGACCTTGGACAAGTTGTAAACTGTTCTGAAAAATTTTTAAAAATGGGGCTAATAATAATACCTTACCTGACAAAGTGGTCATGAGGACTAAAAAAGTCAATATGTGAAAAGCACTTAAAACAGGCCTAGGCCCATATTTAGCAACAGTAAACATTAGCTACTATTCTTTTTTTTTTTTTTTTTTTGAGACAGTTTGAGACAGGGTCAGGCTAGAATGCAGTGATGTCGTCATAGCTCACTGTAACCTCAAACTCCTGAGCTCAAGCAAGCCTCTTGCCTCCGCCTCTCAAGTACCTGGTACTTCAGGCACGTGCCACCATGCCCAGCTAATTTTCCTGTTTTTTGTAGAGATGGGATCTTGCTATGTTACTCAGGCTGGTCTTGAACTCCTGGCCTCAAGTGATCCTCCCATCTCAGCCTCCCAAAGTGCTAGGATTACAGGCATGAGCCACAGCACCCAGCCCTAATATTTATTCTTTATTAAATGATGTCAACACACACTGCTCTCCAGAGGTAGAATGATATGCCTTTTAAAATAGGAGGGGTGTAGCTTTCAAAGTTGCAAACCCAATTTCCTAAGTAACTCTCCTGGCCTCCAGGAAAGTCTCAGCACAGAACATAGCTTTCCAGACACACTAGGTATAACATACATTGTTAAAACAAAGGTATAAAGAAGTGGGTGTCAAGGGTTCTTTGAAATCAGCCCAAAATTCCACACGTTTTTAAAAATGTAATTTTTATAATGGCTCAGGGCATGGACTTTGGCATTAGAAAGCTTTGGCTTTAGATCCTGGCTGGGGAAACTGTGGTGTCTTGGACACATGATCTTACTACTTGTCTTAGGCAGCTTAGACTGCTATATAACAAAATACCATCGAGTGGGTGGTTTAAGCAACAGAAATTTATCTCTCACAGTTGTGGAGACTGGAAAATCCAAGATCAAGGCACTGTTTGCAGAGAGCTACCTTCTTGCTATATGCTTACATGGTGGAGAGAGAGATCTCTTCTCTCATGTCTCTTTCTAAAAGGACACCCTCATGACCTAATTACCTCCCAAATGCCCCACCTCCAAATACCATCACATCAGAGACATATCAAAATTCAGTATATGAATTTTGGGGGAGACACAAACATTAAGTGAATAGCACCTGTCTAAAATGGAGTTGTTACAGCTGACACTCATAGAGCATTTATTATGTGCCTGACGTTTTTCTAAGATGTTTAAGTGTATTAGTTTAGTTAATCTTCACAACCCCCTTACAAGGTACTTACTATTATCCCATTTTACAGATGAGCAAAATGAGGCAGAGATTAAGTGACTATCTGGAGTCACAGCCATTTAAGTGACAGGGATAGGATTTGAACGCAGGCTGTCTGGCTCCTAGACTGTGTGCTTAAGCCACACACTCTGTTGCCTCTTGATAATAATGGCTTCTACATCACAGATACGATTGTATTAAAGGAGATGATGTGTAAGCACTCAGCACAGTGCATGACACAAAGTAAGGGCTCAATAAATACTTGTTGAATGATTGACTTTGCAAAGTCATAGTAAATTGTAACATAGTAAATAGAATATCTACATACTCTGTTATGGCTAAGTAATTCAATTTTTCATCTTTTTGGGTTCCTTTGTGTTTTTGATAGCAGCTTTTCAAACCTATTTTTGCAAAATAACCCTATTTTGATAGGACGTTATATTATCTAGCAAAATTTGTTTGTACTGAGCCCATGCTGGCTCCCGATGGTCACCTCCTGATTTCTACATGATCACAGACCATCTGTTTGAGAACCTGGTTTAGAATTTTGCCTGCAATCAGTGTAAAACTCTTCATTCTGTTTAGCTTACGGTATTTGCCTTCTTTGCATTTTTGGAACTTGGGGAACCTCTAGTTTTCTTCAGGATGCAAATCCGGCTTACATTATGGGTACACTTCATTAATGATGAAGACCATTAGAAAGTTTCTACATAATTTAAATTTTTTATGAAAAATGAGATGACTACCTTGTACTTGAAGAGCATTTGAATTATACAACCAGCAACTGACTCCTATTTCAAGCCATAACTCTGTATCAAATTGTGGGGCTGATCCAACATAAAATAAGATTACTCATCTGTTGGAGGAAAAGTTCCAACAGGAAAATTTAGGTAGGATGTGAGTCATATAATGTGACATTCTTCTGCCCTGTAAATAAATCCTGTTAACTAAACCATATGTTTTAAAGGAGTTTAAAAAAATGAAAATGTAAAATTTTTATATATCTAACCCCTTGACCAATTATATATTTTATACATTTGAATTTCTCAGGTTTATAATTGGACTTTGGAAATAAGTCAGTCATTTTCTTTGCAGCAAGCCTTTCCGACTGCATTTTTTTCTTTAATAATTTATTTTTTATCATTTAAACATAGCAAAGACATTGAGCTATGCATAATTTCCCTTTGTTGTTGTTGTTTTTATCTAGATGGTATTGTCTGCAGCAAAAGTTAGTACTAAAAGTTCTGAAATGTTGAAATATATAGTCTATGATCTCCTTTCTTAAATTTTCCAAGGGTTAGTTGAGTTGTTAAAAGATGAGAATTAAACTTCATAACTTCAATGGTCAAGTTAGCATTTCACCTCTACAACTTACCTTTAAAATAATGATATAACTTGCTTCCATTGGGAAGTTTCAGTTCAACAGCTAGAATCAGGATACTACTGAAATGGATTTAGCTTTGGTCACAGAATTTTCAAGTTGCACCCCACTCCTTGTTTCTTTCCTCTTTTGCTTTTGGAGTGTTAAGGACCACATATGAGTCACAGAGTGACTACAAAGGATGGGGGTGGTAGGAGAAGGAAAACAGGAGACAGACATTGTTGCATCTTAGAGGGACACTAATCTATCACTTGAGGATTTAAAGTCTCTGACTATGGGTACATATGGATTTATTCCTCTTTGTTGTTAAAACTAATAAAGATTGAGTCTCTACTTAATTTTTTCTGTATAATTTGATATCATCTGTCTTCTTGAAATACTTTTCTCCCTTGACTTAGGCGACCTTCCAGTACTTTTTTCTCTTGACTTTAGTGACTTGTAATTCTCCTGATTTTTCTACCTCTCTGGAATGTTCTTTTTCAGTCCCTCTTGGGGATTCTTCTCCCTTGGTTCATGTCTTAAATGTCAGTGTTTCATGGGATTCTGTTCTAGAAAATTTCTCCTCCTAGACATTCTCCCTGGTTTTCTACTTCTATGGTTTCAATATGCTGAGTGCATCCAAATCTGTCGTACCAGCCCAGACCTCTCCTCTTGGGTCTGGATGTGTCCAGATGTTCTCTGGACATTTTAAATTCATAGTGTCCACAACTGAATTCCTTTCTTCTGAAACTTGTTCTTCCTTGTGTTCCCTCTAGTGAATGGCCACACCCCAGCGGCCAGTCAACCGGAGTGTCATTCTGGATCCCTCACCCCCCACACCCACTCATCATAAAGCACCAAGTCCAACTGAGGCCACCTACTAAACACTTAACCCGCGTGTTTTCTCCAGTCCCATTGCCACAACCACAATTCAGGTCACTATCATCTTTGCCTAAATTATTGTGTCAGCCTCCAATTTAGCCTCCCAGCCTCCAGTCCTGCCCTCTAACAGTTCATTTTCCATATTACGTATAATGCTTCTAAAACACAAATCTGACCATGCTGCTTTACCTCCAGTCCTCCCATGACTTCTTACTGCATTTAAGAGAAATTCCAAACTCTATGCCATGGTTTACGATGCCTTTTATGATCTAGTCCTTGCTAATTTCCTCAGCCCTGTCTGTAAACATTTCTCTATTTATCTCATCTTCAGCATCATTGAATTATTTTCGATTATTCAAAGTTCTCTCTTACCTCCAGCCATTTGCGCTGGGGTTCCCTGCCTGACACACTTTCTCCCAGCATTTTCTGCCTGGCCAACTCCTAACTGTTTCTCAGTTTTCAGCTCAGAGAAAGCAAGAAGCCTTTCCTGAAACTCAAGACTGGGTTGAGTCCCCCCAGGCATTTGATACTTCCTCCATCTAAGCATTTATGGCATCGACTTCCAGTGGTCTGTTTGCCTGGCTGTGTCTTCCACTAAGTTCCCTTAGGAGAATCTGTTTTATTCACTTTTCACAGCCACCTTCGAGTTCCTACTGTGTCCTAGGCACTGTTCAAAGCAACTCCCATACATTTAATGTTCCCAAAAACCTGGAGTAGATGAGGAATCTGATGCTTAGGGAAATAAGTTAACTTGCTAAAGGTTAGACCTTTATTAATTTGGTGATTTCTCCTCTTTGGTGGAGAAGCTGTGAGTGTTCACTATGTCTAACAAGATAGATTACTAATCCCATTTTGCATATAAGTATCACTAACATGATTATCACAGAATTCAAGGTTGAGGTTTTAGGTTCTCTGAAGCAAACTAACAAACAAATATATTAAATCTTTAAATTAGAAAATATCATTTTATTTGAAATAACCCTACATCTTTGTTATGAGAAAACTGTTAAATGAGATTAATTATTTTCCAGAACCTTTAGTCAACATTATATAAATTATAGAAAATTTCAATGAAATCACCCTCCTTTCTTCAAAATAGTTTCAAAGCCTTCTTGAGAAAGACAGATGGTGTTTTCACAGGAAGGATATCAAAGTCAGCCGAGGTGAGACAAAACACCAAGTACTATAGAGACAGGCTATTGATTTACAACACATAAAGAAATTTGTTTATCCTTGGAAAACTTTACAGAATCCAAAAAAACCCCACAACAGATCTAGCCATACAAAATATATTTCACAAGCTTCTCGGTACACTCAATTTGCAAATAGAGATTAGTCGATATTTTGGTAATCAGGTTTGGGAAAGGCAATTTAAAACTCTGCTTTTCACAGAGAAGGTGATCAGCATGTATTTGTTGATGGAGTGGTTTTAAATGGCAACACTTTGAGCTTTATCCTGAAGGAAATATAGGCTGGTTGATTAACATTGTGTAAAAATAATTTCATAGATGAGTACTGAAAATAATCATACAAAACTTAAACCAGTGAATGTGTTAGAGTAGTGGGATTTTTCCCCCCTTAATTTTGTGGAGATGTTGTATGGTCCATAAATAAAAATCAGGAAGAAATACAAGGTTTGCCTAGCAACTTGTGTTGGGGCAGGCTCATGTATCTAGCTCACATCTAGGCGAACTCTGTGAAAACAGCCCTGTGGACTGGAATACGTGGCGTCACCCTGTGGCCATTCCCCTCAGGCTTTGATGATTATTTTGGCTCAAGACTTGTGGCACCAGTTAACAAAATCTGGCCGGGCGAGGTGGCTCATACCTGTAATACTAGCACGCACTCTGGGAGGCCGAGGTGGGAGGGTTGCTTGAGGTCAGGTGTTTGAGACCAGTCTGAGCAAGAGCAAGACCCCGTCTCTACTAAAAATAGAAAAAAAAAAAATTAGCTGAGCAACTAAAAGCAGAAAAAATTAGCCAGGCGTGGTGGCACACGTCTGTAGTCCCAGCTACTCCGGAGGCTGAGGCCGGAGGATCGCTTGAGCCCAGGAGTTTGAGGTTGCTGTGAGCTAGGCTGATGCCACAGCACTCTAGCCCTAGTGACAGAGTGAGACTCTGTCTCAAAAAAAAAAAAAAAAAAAAAATCTCATTCTGTCTCCAGGCACAAAGCAAGCTGTGATCATTTGATTGGCCCACACTCTGTAAGAGCCCTGAGCTCAGTAGCATGGAGTCATGTGAACATACTAGGTCGTAATTGTTGGGTATTTAAGAGCCTCCAGCAGAGCCTAGGGGCAGAAACAGGGATGCTCCCTGGGGCTGAGTTCTCCCCTTCTCTGTAGAAGTCACACTTCTGGGGAACAAATAGGGGGAACAGCTGGAGCGAGGCAGGGCTGTTGGCAGCAGAACGTGGCGTCAGAACCCACTTGGCGAAGAGCACCCATTGGTGGTTGCATCGGGAGCCAGGACTTCCCAAGCTGCCAAGAGAGAATGATGGTGGGTGGGTGGCTGAGTGGAACAAAGAGGCAAAGGGAGCACAGGCCCATTTCCAAAGAGGGGCAAGAAATAAGCAATGGAAAAGCTGCCCTTAGGGACGTGCCATGTTAGTGGCTGTCCTGGGGGTGACACGATCTGTATTAAGTGAACTACACGCAGATAAGGTAGGTTGAGGACTTGCTCGAGGGGCTGTTTGTGACATACTCAGGGGTAGAGTTCCAAGACAGACTTTGTGGGCTTGCTCTGACGCCACACAGGAGGTTTGGAGAGGGATGCAGGGCTCCTCGCATCTCTGCGACCGCACCGTCTTGGCACAGGATACAACTCACTAAACTGCAAGACTCTCGTGTGAATTCTGGAACAGAAAAGAGCTTCCTGAGTTTTGGGAAGATATGTTTGTGGCACCCTGGATCCACCAGGCTTGCCAAAGCAGATTAAGTGGTCTAATTTACCAGATCTGATCTCTTGAAAATCATGTATCTAAACATATTATAATGAGTGGCCTCCTAGGTGGAGAAGTGAAATATTAATATTTAGTATATTGACTCCATATCTGTAGGCATTTTTAATTCCTTTTGCCTTTTGTTCTACCCACCACCCACCCACCAATAGTCCTTGTCTCTTGGAAGCCCGAAAACAAACAGTGGGCCCCCAAAAAACAGTGGCCCAACTAGAAAAACATTTTTTAAAAAAATTCATTTTTATTTCTTTGAATGGTCTTCAGTAGTTTAAAAAAAAAATCTTTCAATGAGTGTTGCTCTCAGTCTTTCCTTACTAATCCCACTACCTTATGCTTGTTAATATCACCTCGATACATACAATATGAAATTTTGTAGCTCTTTTCCATATTCTGCTCTGTGATTATCTATTTTTCCTGAACTTAGTCTCTTCCTAATGAGAAAATAAAAATTCCTTAAAGATGAGTATTAGATGTGTATTAGTCAGCTTGGGCTGCTATAACAAAACACCATAAACTGGGTGGCTGAAACCGCAGACATCTCTTTCTCACAATTCTGGAGGCTGGGATCCTGGTTAGGGCTCTCTTCCCAGCTTGCAGTTGGCTGCCTTTCTGATGTGTCCTCGGTGACAGAGAGCCACTCAAAAAGACCACACGGATAATGCTCTCATTGATATCAAATGTCCAGAAAAGACAAATCTACAGAGACAGAAAGTAGATTAGTGGTGGCATAGGGCTGGGGAAGGGGGTGGGGAGGAGAAGGAATACAGAGTGCCTGACAATGGGTATGAGGTTTCTTTGGGGGATGATGAAAATGTTCTCAAATTAGGTTATGAAGATGGTTGCACAAGTCTATAATATACTAAAAACCATTGAATTATGTACTTTAAAGGAGTGTACTTTATGGTATGTAAACTATATTTCAATAAATCTGTTACAAAAAAGAAAAAATGTCAATCTAAGCTATAAGATAAACTTTTTCTTAAATGATCGATTTTTGAACAAAGAATCAGAGGTTCCGGTTTCCAGCTTATGTTCTGCCACTACCTTGGACAAGCTATTTGACTTTTCTTGAGACAGTTTCATTAACATGTTTTCCAGATCTAAATTTTTATGATATAACAATAAATCCCATCCCAAAAAGTCACTATTATGTTTTTTCCCCAAAACTTCCTGAGCGTAACAACAAAATATATTTGAATGAAGAATATCAACATTATTAAATTTGAAAATAATTCCAAATAACTCTTGGGACTTAAAGCATGCTCATTTTTAAAAACAATTCAGGAAGTTCTACCCACATCTCTTCACATTGTTGGAATTGAATTTGTGCACTTTGCAGAAAGCACTTTATTCTAAACCGAAGGTTGCAGTTGGGATCAAATTATTGAAAAGGTGAAAGATTTATACGATCTGAAGAGAACCCAGAGTATGGGATCAAATTATTAATAGATAATATATGTAAAAGTGCCTTGTTAATTGGTCTACAGATATATGTTGCTATTATCATTAATGATGATGGTAGTATGGACAGCCAAGAATACATTTAGGTAGGGAGGAACCAGAACCTCACTGGGTGTGGTGGCTGACCATGAGATAACTAGACAACTAGGTGCAACCACTCCAATGCTTCTCAAACTTAATACACATAAGGAATCGCCTGGATATGTTGTTAAAATCTTGCTTTTGGTTCAAAGACCTGGGGTCAGGCCTGAGTGTCTTCATTTCTAATGGGGTCCCAGGTGATGCCAACATTGCTGATCCACAGAGCACACTTTGACCGGCAAGTTTCTGTTTTTATGTTCTTGGGAATGCAGATCACCCATGATCCACTATCATAGCAAACTTATGAAAAAAGAAAAAGACAGGACAGAATTTTAGGTTTATATTCTATTTTGGTTTTGTTGTAAATTTTAAACGTTTTATATTTTAATTAAATTCAATTGATTTCAAGAAACATTTACTGTGCAACAATTAGGGTAGTTGGTCTCATACAACTTTTGTAGTTTGCACCCCTACACACACACACACACACACACACACACTCCGAGAAGGGGCTGAATAATTCTAACCAAGTGTGAGCCTGGAGAAGACATGCTGGGGATGTGAGAAACGCAGCAGTCTAGGATGCTTTGTAGGACTTTTTTTTTTTTCACAATCCCCTTAAAAGCTTTTTGAAAAATGGTATACCCTCTCGAATAGTTTTAAATTGACATCTAAAATTTTTCATCATAAATTTAAACAGTAGCAAAGGATGTTCTTTATGGCATATTGCAAATAGTTATATTTTAAAATAAAGCTATTTTACTACTCTCCTAGGAAAATAATATAAATACCACAGTAATTTAAAACCCATCATCATCCATTTAAAACACTAATAAACAAGTTCCTCTCTAACAGTCAGAAACCTCATATTGTCCTTTTCCTCTTTCAACATTTCTATTCCATGTCTCCCATAGATGCTTATCCTAATGTAATACATTTATGTTGAAAGTCTTTTATTGGTATTTTATCATGCTCAATATAAAATATATATCCTATGACCATATGTATAAAACAATTTCTTTTATATTGACTTATTATTATAAATACTGCACATATTCATTTGATTAAAACATCATACATTACACATTATAATAAACAATTATTATATGACTATTAGTTGGCACGAGCGCCCAGAATGATACACAAGGAGGCACTAAGGTTTATCAGGAAGTCTTACATCTAAGAAAGCAGCAGAGCACACAGAATCTCTCAAGCTATCATCCCACAGATAGGAGTGTTTAGGTTCAGGACCTGGGGCATTGAGAGGAAACAGGGACACTTACTTGACTATGTAACAATAGAGCTTCCTAGAGGTGGGATGACTTTCTTAGAAAAGGGAGGCCAGGTGCAGTGGCTCATGCTTATAATTCCAGCGCTTTGGGAGGTTGATGTGGGAGGATTGCTTGAGGCTAGGAGTTGGAGGTTGCAGTGAGCTATGATGATGCCACTGCACTCTAGCTGGGGTGACAGAGCAAGACTCCATCTCAAAAAAAAAATTAGCTAAGTGTCATGGCGCATGCCTGTAGTTCCAGCTACTTGGGAGGCTGAGGCGGGAGGATTGCTTGAGCCTAGGAGTTTGAAGCCTAAGTGAGCTATGATTGTGCCCCTGCACTCCAGCCTGGGTGACAGAGCAAGACTCTATATCTAATTTTTTAAAAAAAGGAAGTAGTTGAAGCTTAGTGAGGCTGACACCAGTTAGAAGCCTCACTTCCCTGTGTTTGAGCTGGCTTATTGCTGGGCTGCCCAATCGAGTAGGGAGTGAGCCACTGAGGCCATTCAGCAAAGAAAGGGCTTGTGTCTTGTCACCCCCAAAGTAGAATTTATTGCAAATGTATCTCTTAATGAGGTGGATGGGGGAGAATGTAATGTGCTGCCTTGATTAAAGGAATTGTTGAATTATTTCTTGATTTGGCAATGTGCAACAGTAAGATTAGGAATAGGTGATTGTTAAAGTGGGGAAAAATTTGGAAAGTGGAGTATGAAAAGAGACCCTTGACACACTGCTAAGTGAAGAAGCCAGCCCGAAAGGCTGTACACTGTAGGAGTCCACCTACACAGCATTCTGGAAAGGGTAAAACTGTGAAGACAATAAAAAGATCAGTGGTTGCCAGAGGTTAGGGGAGGGGGATGAATAAGTGGAGCACGGAAGATTTTGAGAGCAGTGAAACCACCCTGTATGATACATATGGCGGCTACCTATTATTACACATTTGCATAAACCCACAGAATGTACAACACCGAGAGTGAACCCTTACGTAAACTATGGACTTTGAGTGATGATGTGTCATTGTAGGTTCATTGATTGTGACAAATGTACAGCTCTGATGGGGAATGTTGATTGTGGGGGAGGCTGTCTTGGTGGGAAGGCAGGGAGCATCTGAGAAATCTCTGTACTTTCTGCTCAGTTTTGCTGTGAGCCTAAAACTGCTCTAAGAAATAAAGTCAAGAGAGAGGGAAAAAGAGAGGCAGGGGACACTAGATGACAGGCAAATTATTTTCAAAAAAACTACCTGGAAGTTAAGCATCTGGACAAAGCCATGCTCCTGTGCCCTTTAGAAAGTCTTCACCTGCCCTCAAGTGCGTCTGAAGCCTCGTTTGAAGACCTTTGGTCTAAGGCTGTGGAGAGTGAATGGATAAGAGAAGTGTAATAGAAAAGATGTATTAATATTATTCATTGAACAGATGGTTCGGGGAAAATGGGGTAGTCATATGGGAAAAAATAAGAATGGATCTCAACTTTACATCTCATCAAAAATTAAATTCTGTGTGTATCAAAAACTTAAATATAAAAAGTAGTTGGGTCTGGTGGCATGCATCTGGAGTCCCAGCTACACACACACACACACACAGCTGAGGCCTCAGGAGGCTGAGGCAGGAGGATCGCTTGACGCAGGAGTTCAAGGCCAGCCAGAGCAACATAGAGAGACCCTGTCTCTAAAAGAAAAAATATATATGTATTAATAATTTTTAAAAACCATAAACACACTAGGAGAAACATGAGCTGCAAAGCGACGAGTGTGATTAGTGAGGTAGGCAATGAAACATAGTTGGTTTATGTAATCACATGAGTGCTCACCAATCAGCACTGACATCAGTGTGTTCATATCCTGGCTTATGAAATAATAATAGTAATAATAGTTAACCTGTACTGAGCAATTTTTTATGTTCTGGGCAATGTTTTAAGCATTAAATGGTTTATATGTGTTAAACCATTTAATCTTCACAACTTAATGATGACAGTAATGTTGTTACCTCCATTTTACAGATGAGGCCATTGAGTCACACAGAATTGAGGTCATGTGCTAGTTAGCCAAGATTTATTATTTTAGGCAGCAGGCTCCAGAGCCCAGGGCCTTCATCACTATACTCCATCACAAAGCAATGTTAATACTATGTACTTTAAAAAAATGCTAGATAAACCAGATTAATGAATACTAAATGTTGACAAAGTTGCATCTGCAGTAAGTTTGAACAATTTGTGTATTTTCTTTAGAAAAGCTTTAGAAAAAGACTGTTTTCATTTAACAATTCACTGAAAAAACATAGTATTATTTTATACCTTATATATTTCGCTAGGAGGGTATAATTTTGACATCTTTGCAAGGCTTATTTCACAATTTAATTTCATAGTATAAAAAAATCACAGCATGCAGAAACACACTGCCATAATGCATGAATTATTTTACAAATATGATTATCAATAGTTTGTCACAGAATGGTGGACAAAGCAATTGTCCTTTGCATTGGTATTCTGCTTGTGTTGAAGCGGACAGCAAATGTTGCCACATTATTCCTTTGGCAGAGTAAATCTGCAAATCTCATTAGAAATGCATGAATACCAAATAGCATATAAAATATACTAGCTTCACAATACTGTAGTGAAATGATTCTTGTGATATTAAAGAAGATATAAAATAATGGATTGTCAAATGCTTGATATCAAAAAATGCTCTATTAGTACTTTAGGGCTTAAAAAGGATTCTGTAAGATAAGACCAATTTTTGTTGAAAATTACATGATAACTAGGTGAAGCTTTTTTCTTGGAATGGTAGAGATGTAGAAAGTTTCATTCATAAGTCTGTACAAATGAATTTTTATTTACCCTAATCTGAAAGAGACTAAAAGCTGCACACACTCACACTGTGCATGAAACTCTGTCCCTGGCAATATGGCCTGGAGGG
>CM052440.1:136805828-136845334 GCA_028533085.1 Varecia variegata
TTTATTTTATTTTATTTTATTTTATTTTATTTCAGCATATTACAGGGGTACAAATGTTTAGGTTACATATATTGCCTTTGCCACACCCGCGTCAGAGCTTCAAGCGTGTCCATCCCCCACACTGTGCACACCGCACCCATTAGGTGTGAATATTCTCACGTCATTTTATACTTGGAAATGGGTGGTCTGGATCAGAGTTGAAGAGGTGTGTGTGATACTCAGGGGAGAAATATCTTCTTTGCAGCTAGTAGGAGAATTCTTTGTGGGCACAGTTCATTTTATTTAGAGGGGAATTTGATAAACCTACAGGGAGAAGCCAGCTCAGGTTGATGTCCAAGTTTCCTGCATAACAAAGAAAGTGAAAGAGGGGCAGTAATAACTTTGTTGGGGAAGAAAGGGTTATGAAAAGCAGGGCAGCTCCAGGTGCTCTCTCCGTTGTTTCAGTCGTGCTTTGTGGAATGATTTTCTCTTTTAGGAAAACGTCATGTGATGCTGAGTTCTGCTTCATGGTTTGTGCACATGAGAAAGTGGTTGATACATATGTGATAGAAGAATAACTCCATTTGAAGTAAAAGGAAGCATGTCGTGGCTGGGGTGAGCTGTGAGCAGAGGGGAAATAGCTGCTTCTGCTAGTGTGCCAGAGGCCCTTGCTGGAGCAAATTGCTCTCCTGAAAGAAGGCACTGTGGGCTCCCAGGCTACCCTGTCATCATGGCAACTGGCAGCAATTCACCCAGATAATCTCACTCTTCTACCACCCCGAGTTTGGCAGTAAAAATGATAAGCCACTTGAATTTTGGAACTAGAAGGGATATAGAGATAATTATGTTTAATCCCCTAATTCAGGGAACAGAAGTGTAGGAAAGTTAAAGGCATGCCCAGTGCTGTATGGCTCATGCTAGCAGGGGATGGTTGGAATCCAGGCCTCTGAAGTTTCCAACCAGTGCTCTTTCCACAATGCCAGAAAATCTGAAGAAATTTGAAGAAGGAGGAAAAATCATACTGATAAATATAACTAAGGTATCAGCAAAATGATGAAACTGATGTGTAACTGTTTTCCTCTTGCATAAGAGTTTTTCATCTTGACAAGATGAAAACACTAAGAACTAAAAAATATGTAGGTGGCAGGTGCTGAGCTCTCTATAATGAGCTGTGTGTTCATTTCTTCTCATAGGTGAGAAATGGTTCAACCACAGCTGGGGTGGGTGGAGAAACATAATTCCTGATGGTGTGTAATGAAAATCATAGCCCACCAGCTCAGCCATACACCACATGAAGAGATCATGATTACAAGGGCCACACACAAGAGCCAGATGTGTACCAGCAACAAGGAATGTGCATTTTCCTCAGCTGTCACAAAGGCTGATTTTCATTATTGAGTAATCGCTCTCATAGTATCACTTGGTTCAACCAATGCTATCTGTGGTGGAGGAAAAGAAAACCTCAAGACGGTCTCAGTATTTGAATACCACTAGTTTCACAAGCACCCTGAACATTTTCTTTCTACAGTGTTTCACAGGTCATAAAGAAAAGGATAGGACCATCTCTTTATTGCTGAAAGAATATAAAACCCATAGCTTTTGAATTCTTGAAAAAATGCTCTTGCGTCTGCTGTCTCTATGATGCTGATCGCCTTAGTGCTCAGGTGCTCAGATCCATTAAGCTAAAAGAAGCATGTATGAGTGAAATGATTTTAAAAAAAGCCATTGCCTCTCTCTCCAAGCCGGTAGCTTCTAGTCTGAAGTAGTGATTCAGGCCAGAGGGTTAGAAAGTTCCTTGGATGGATTCACAGTGGTTTCCAGACACAAAAGCCAGGGGGAGACTTGGGTGAGCAATCATTTGTTGGCTGCTTTACAGTGAGGATAGGAAAATGAATAGCCAGATATATTTCTAACTAGAGGCCTTAGAGTCTCTCACCAAGGGTTTCTGCTGTAGATTATAACTGGTATTCATGACAATGCCCTTCTAATATGACATATTACAGAGGCAATCAGACCAAGGCTGTACCTTAGCCACTGTGGAACTGGCCTCTTTAAATATGGAAAACCAAGTAGAAATATATTTCTCATATGCAAAACAGCACTGTGGCTTTCTGTATTAAGTATATTTAAATTCTCCAGGAAATAGTTCTTCAGGAGGGATATGCATATGCTTTCCCATAACCTATAGCCACCAAAGTAGATTATTTTAATGTTTTATAGCATATGGTAAAACTGCAGTTTGACTCAAAATAAAATATCTACAGGAGTGGCATATATAACACATATAATGGAATATGTAATAGTCAGTGTTCTCCAAAGAAACAGAACTGATAGGAGAGCTTACGCATGTACATACATGTGTATGTATATATATGTGTGTGTATATATACACATACATGTATATACATTACATACAGAGAGAGAGAGAGATTTATTTATAAGAAATTGGCTCATATAATTACGGAGGCTAAGGTATCCCAAGATCTGCATTCAGCAAGCCAGGGACCCAGAAGAGCCAATGGTGTAGTTCCAGTTTAAAAGCTGGAAGTCTGGAGACCCAAGAAGAGCCGATGTTTCAGTTTGAATCTGATGGCAAGAAAAAAACAGATGCCCCAGCTTGAAGGCAGTCAGATGGAATTCCCTCTTACCTGCAGGGGGGTCAGCCTTTTTGTTCTATTGTGGCCTTGAATTGATTGGATGAGGCCCACCCCCATTAGACAGGGCATGTGCTTTACTGGTCTACCAATCAAATGTTAATCTTCCAGAAACACCCTCACAAGACACACAGAATAATGTTTGACCAATCATTTGGACACCCACATTGACCAGTCAAATCAACATAAAATTAGCCATCATAGAATATTATTCAGTCTTAAAAAGGAAGGAAATCCTGACATATGCTACCACATAGAGGAACCTTGAGGACATTAAGCTCCGTGAAATAAGACAGTCACAAAAAGCCAATACTGTGTGATTTCATAGATGTGAGATACCTAGAGTAGTCAAAGTCATAAAGACAGAAAGTAGAATGATTGGTTCTAGGGGCTGGGATCGGGGAGGAAATGGGGAGTTATTGTTTAATGAGTACAGAGCTTCAGTCTTGCAAGATGAAAAAATTCTGCATTATAGATGGTGGTGATGGTTGCTCAAGAATGTGAATATACTTTATACCAATGAGCTATACACTTAAAAATGGCTAGGATGGTAAATTTTATGTAAGTGTATTTTACCACAGTTAAAAATAAGAAGAAAAGAAAAAAAGCTGTCCATAAGAAATATTTACTTAGATGCAAATCAAATAAATTATAATGTTTCCAGATATTTCAGGAGCGTACCTAGATGTTGTAAACCCCACCTCTATCAAGTTCATCACACAAGCATGTTTGCAATTTCTACAGAGAGGGTTGTGAAGTTTTACCAGATAGTATGAGTGGCGTCAATATTAGATTGTCACTTTATGCAGGAGCATATCATATCATCATGAAATGGCTTCTCTGTCAGTCCCCTGATATATTGAATATTTCTTTAAATAGGGAAGGTTTTAAAAATCTACTTCTATCTATAAAAATGTATAAAATTGAAAACAAACTTATCAATCATTGGTTTTACCTCTAATGTATTAGATTATAATGTACAGAATGTTTTTGCGAGTATCTCATTTGATTCTTAAAGCAATCCTGCAAGGTTGTTACTGTTGATGAAATTTAGTGTCAGAGAGGTTACACAATTTTCCTGAAGACACACAGCTAATCCACAGTGGAATAGACTAGAACGCCCATCCCTCAGAGGAGAGCAAACTGCCTGCCTGCCTGCCTTCCAGAAGCAGAAGGGAAACACCTGGGTAGAGTATCATCAGCGGCCTGCCAGGACACAGAGACACACTCAAAAGGGATGATCAAAGAGATGGTGTCTGCCCAGAATGCTGGAATAAAAATGCACCTGACTGGATAGCTTAAACAACAAACTTACGTTTCACAGTTCTGGAGGCTGGGAAGTACAAGGTCAAGGCACCCTCAGGTTATGTGTCTGATGAGGTTTCCTGGTTTACAGACAGCTGTCTTCTCTCAGTGTCCAGACTTGGCAGAAGGGGTGAGGCAGCTCTCTGTGGTCTCTTTTATAAGGTCACTAATCCCATGCTTGAGGGCTCTGCCTATCAAAGGCCCCATTTCCAACACATTGGGGGTTAGGATTCAACATAAGAATTTTGGGGGGATGCAAATATTGTCTTAGTCTGTTTTGTGCTGCTATATCAAAATACTTAAGACTGGGTAATTTATAAAGAACAGAAATTTATTTCTCACAGCTCTGGAGGCTGGGAAGTTCAAGATCAAAGCACGGCAGGTTTGGTTGTCTGTTGAGGGCTGCATCCTTCTGAGGGAGGAACATTGTATCCTCATGTGGAAGAAGACTGGAAGGGCGAGCTAGCTGAATGAGCACTGTGTGAAGCTTCTTTTATAAGAGACTCAATTCCATTCATGAAGGAGGAGCCTACACGACCTAATTGCCTCTTAAAGGCTGCACTTCTTAATGCTGTCACATTGGCAGCCCCTGAACTTTGGAGGGAACACATTAAAAGCACAGTACACATTCAGTCCATAGCAGATGATAATGAAAGGACAGTTTACAAAGGTGAGGACAGGGTTAGAGAGATAGCAACAGTGGGAAACTATTACCACCCATAATCTTGAAGAGGCAAAGGGAGAAGGTGGGTGCTAGAACATGTGAGATCAGCAGCTATTGGAAACTGAGGCCTCCAGGAGAGGAACTTCAGCTACTACCAACCTGCAGGCTGCCAGGGAGGGGCCTGGGGGCAAATACCGTCACCTCTCTGCGTCCACCCTCCCATGGTACCTCCCCTTGGCCAGGTCCTACTGGAGGGCACAGGGCAGGGGATGCCTCATCAATGTGAGCAAATGGGGCACAGGGCAGGGTGGAGGACCCCTGAGGGCGTAGGGAGAATGTCTAACACAGACAGAAGAGAAATTGGCTTCCTATTCAAATTTTTTTAAATGGGTGACTCATTTGCAGAACTTCAGGTATTGTGGTGACTATGACATGTTATTTTCATTACAATTTTTTAAACATTATTACTATAATTTTTGATTGAGAAATTATAATTGTGTGTTACTTTCATTTATGAAGAATTCATTTCTTTGAGATCTCTCATGTAAAACATTTCAGTCTGTCCTCCTGCCTTGGCCTCCCAAAGCGCTAGGATTATAGGCATGAGCCACTGCACCCGGCCAAACTGAAGCTTTTGCAGGCATCGGTAGGGAGCTCCCAGCAGTTAATGATAATTAGACTCAAGAGCCAGGGGTTTTGGGAGGCCAAGGCCCCCAGGGGAAGGATCACCTGAGCCCAGGAGTTTGAGGCTACAGTGAACTATGATCGTGCCACTGTACTTCAGCCAGGGTAACGGAGTGAGACCCTGTCTCTGAAATCATCATCATCATCATCATCATCGGACTGAAACTGGCTTACACAATAATGGAATGTATTTTTGGACAAAACAGGATGTCCAGAGGTAGGCGAGCTTTCGGGATTGGTTGATTTACGGGGCCCAATAATGTGATCAGGGAAGCAGGTTCTCTCTGCCATTTATCAAGTCAGCGTCATCCTGTGGCTGGGTCCTCATGGACATAGGGTAGCTGCCTGCAGAAACTGGGCTGCCATCTTGTTTATTTATATTGGACGTGCATGGGAGAGCGTGCACTTCCTGTGCCAGACGGTGCCTGCTGTCTTTCGGCTTCCTTCCTGCCCTCCCCTCCTCTCTACCGTCTTGCCGAGAGCCTAGGCTCCTCTGCCACGCAGCTTCCCGACAGACTGCGCCCAGGGGAGGCCCCGGCAAGAGGCTGGAAGATGGGAGGAAAGGGCAAGACGGCTTTATTTCCTGGCTGCTGGTGGTGTCTTGGGAAGGGGCTGGTGAGCACAGGCCCTTGCATCCTGCTGGGAGAGTCAACTCCTCCAGTATCCGGGGCAGCAGCGGGCACCGTGGCGGCCTTCCTGCCACAGCGATCGCGGGCACTGTGTAAGACCGTTTTCCCTTTGCTCCTCTAGCCCAGCGAGGCTGTAATCTTGTGGTCAACGTATCTTCTCCTTTTTATTCCGCCTACTGTTCAACAGCCTTGGAACTAATTTTACTAGTTTAGCCAGTATTAAATTTCCCTGCTTTAGATATCTGCAGTGGTTTTGTTTCCTCTTTTGGACACTGACTTATATACTTCAATTAGCTTAGGTCAGCTTAGGTCACATGCTCCCTTCTGGACAAAAAAACAATATATCATATTCCTTGAATGAATTTTAGACCATCTTCAGGATACACTTCCCTGGAAAATTTCCTCTAAGTCACATGGGATGCACGGGGAAGAGATGGATACCTGAATAAAGTCACCATTGTATTAAAAAGAAGGAAGAGGGATGAGGAGCTTGATAGGCAACTAAAGATGTCCAGTGTCACCCAGCTAGCAAGAGGTGAAGTCAGGACACATGTCCAAGTCCATAGGACTGGAAATTCCTTGCTGCACCTCGTGGCACTAAAGTACCTAGTGTAGCACAGGCTAGAGTGTCTAGGGCCGGGCCCCAAGCGTGTTCACTGCCAGTCGGTACCACCGTGTCCCCCTTGGTATGTCTGGAGGGCAGCTTGGATCTCCAGATCTGGGAGTGCAGCCCTAGTTGTTGGGGAGGTCAGATCTTATAGGCTGGCATTTCACTAAGGAAATAGGGGTTATAGACAAAGTCCACTTTTTCCAATTCCTTTTCCCCATGGGGCTGTCTAATTTTAGTCCTGCATGTGTGCACATGTGTGTGCCAGCCCATGGCTCCTGATCATTCTCGGCTCACACAGAAGCTTACAGACCTTCTGCTAGCAGCAACAGTTTCACTACTGCCATTTAGGTTATGCTGGACAAAGGACACATTGCTCCATAATGCTCCAGTGCTTTATTTTGCTGTATGACAGTATTGATTAAGTCTAGAGTCAGCCACAGTCACCTTGACTTTTTCCAATGTCCTGCTCATTTACTGGAAAGAGTCTAAATTAAAGAAATAGTGTTTGGCCATAATCACAATCTGTCACTTAATATTTTTCTTTTTCGGTATCGGACAGACTTAGTATATCTTTTATTGTGTTTAAAGACATTCTAAATCAAGGACAGAATCTAGAGTGTTTTTCATAGAACTATTCTTAGTGGTGAATTCTGGATTCCAAGGGCTACCCACATAGGCTGATCTCCCACGTACCCCTCAAATACATTTCTTCCTTAGATTTCCCATCTTCCTCTTTTCTTCCTCCCTCCCCCTCGCCCTCCCTCCCTCCCTCCTACCCTGCCTTCCTTCCTTCCTTCCTTCCTTTTCACTGGAATTCCTAAACGGTTACACGAGATTTAAATAGCTTATCACATATTATAGATTTTACTTGTTTCCTGAAGAGTATCCCATTTCGTATGCATTGCATAACTGCTGAAGGCATTCATTCGGGGATGGGCTTGGGGAGGAGGTAGGGCTGTGAAGAAGGGTAAATCCTACCACTGGGGCAGCACAACGACGACGACTGTTGATTAACTTTACATGACTCCCACAGATAGAACGATTTGCTTTTTTGCTCTCCTACAGCAGTGAACATTCTCACAGATTTTCTAATTCTGAGCTACAGAGTTGTAGGGGTGATAAAGAGTGTAAATAAGGAGCGATTCCAAGGAAGCCCAGTTTGTATCTCCGATGTAGACATGGACATGGTGGTATATTGCGTATGCGGTAGGGGAGGTGGGGTGTCAAGGAGACATGGATAGTCCGGCTGGGATATTTCTGAGCCATTAGGGTCACCAGGATCATCGGAGCTGATTCAGGCCCTGACTAGCTAGGACAGAGTGTCCTAGAACCTGGAAGCTTCCGTGAGTATGGACTTCATCTCCAGCACATGCATGGGTGCTTTGAAGGACATACCATCTAAGCAAAAGCCCTCGGCGTCTGAGAAGGTGTGCAGTTACATAAGCATCCAGTCTTACTAATCAGGTTAACAACACAGTGCAGGTCCAGAGCATGGTGTAAAACATTTCTTCCATTTGGAGGGGTTCATGTGAGGCCAAATTGAGTCAGCCTTAGAAAGGTCCCTGGAAATCTCTTGTTCTCTATCTCCCAATCATCCTGCCCTTCTCCTGGGGGAGCTGCTTTCATCCTGCTGGTGTCCCCAAAAGGCAAGTGCAGGCGGGGATTGTGATAGTAGGTTTTTACACCCTTTCTGTGTGTCTGCTTAGGTGTTTAGACTCTTTAGAGAAACACATTTACAAGACAAAGAAATCCTTCTATTGCTATTGTTAGCACTTCTCATAAATACTTGTAATGCTTGTTGTGATAAAAGCCCTTTTTCCTATCAGAGGTGAGGTTGGGGAGGAATAAAGCAGGCAAAAAGGAAGAGGAACCTTGTCCTGCAGCAGCCACTGAGGTCCACAGGCTAGGACCTTGGGCAGCCCCGGGGTTCCAGCCAGTCGTTTGGGGGAGGAGACTGCGGGGATGAAAGATGCATGAAGTCCAACTCCCAGTGGGGAGCACCCTGTGGGCAGTGGGACAGGACTGTAGTGACACAGCTCCCTCCACCTTACCTGTCTGTGCATCAGGAGGGTTCACTTTTTAGCTGCTGGAACTAGCCAGGGTCTTACCTACGGTGAGTGCCCTTTCTGCCTTTTAAAATGTTCAGGTTTTCTTTCTATGGATTTCCATGAATGTGCCTCTTTAGGAAGAGAAAGATTGGGCCTTATTTTTAAGGAGTCATTTATACACTACAAACCCAAGCTCAGACCGTCTTATGAGGTATATAAATACGACCAGAGGCTAAAAAGCATCGGGAGCATCTACTAAATGTAATATGTTATTCTTTGTGGCAGCAATATTATTTTAAATACAAATTCTAGGGACAGTGAATATGAGGATTTATTAGTTAATATTTATAAATCTACTTAAGCTGCTCAGATAAATGGGTAATCTAAATAGTTGTGGTTAGGAAGGCTGAGATGGGTTTGAGCTTGGCAACATGAAACCTTCATCCCTCGGCCTCCTTCCCCAGCATCCTGCAGGCAAATACTGGCTCATGTAAAGCTTTGACCTTCAAGATTTCAAAGGTAGGAGCTGAGATGTATGTAAGCAAAAGGTATGTGTATTTTGAAATTTGTTTCTTTTTAGTTTGGCAGTCAAAAGAAAAAATATGCTCATTAATTTGATGGTCTTGCATAAGAAAAGTATACTTTTCCCTATGAGTATACTTTTCCCTTTGAGGCAGTAGATCAGTGGGGGTGGGAGTGCAGGCTCTGGAGCCAAACTCCCTGGGTTCATAGCCCAGTACTGCCAGTTGCTAGCTGTGTGGCCTTGAGCAGGTCACTTAAGCTCTCTGTACTTCTATGTCCATCCTTTGATGGCTTGGATATCTGAATAGCAATGTGTCAAATGGCATATGCCTTTTCTATCAAACACCTTGTTGATTTTTAAAATTTTTTTTTCATTTTTCTTAAAGCCAATCAAATTTAGCAACGGAGAGTATATACCAACTTTAGTGACACTAATGTTAATAAATTCTGCTAACCCACTACCATCACAAAAGCCCACCTTGTTGATTAGAGTGCTTAACATGTGCAAAGTATGTAAGTACCGCTTTCTTTATGCGTCACCATTCTCATCTGCAAACTGGCATTAACAAGCATTCCTGGAAAACCAGCAGAAGCTTACAAAATGGGAAGGAGGCAGGAGGGCCCAGTTTGGGAAAGGGCCAGGAGTTGACGGTGCTTCTAAGGCAGGCAGGGGGAGCCATCCCCAGTCAATGCTGGGACCAGTCTGGCCCTCAGAGAGCCCCTGCAACTGGGGTGCACCTGGCCTCCAAACATTGCTCCTGTTCTGTCAGCTCCCAAGCTTCAAAGTCCTGGAATCGAGGATATTTGTCTAAGTTTCTGGCATGGCTCTTCCTGCCCTCCTCCCTATACTGCATCAAGAGTCGGTAAAAGGCATGGTGGCCTGTAATCCTAGCACTCTGGGAGGCCGAGGCGGGTGGATCATTCGAGCTCAGGAGTTTGAGACCAGCCTGAGCAAGAGCGAGGCCCCGTCTCTATTAAAAATAGAAAGAAATTATATGGACAACTAAAAATATACATAGAAAAAATTAGCCAGGCATGGTGGCGCATGCCTGTAGTCCCAGCTACTCAGGAGGCTGAGGCAGGAGGATTGCTTGAGCCCAGGAGTTTGAGGTTGCTGTGAGCTAGGCTGACGCCATGGCACTCTAGCCTGGGCCAGAGTGAGACTCTGTCTCAAAAAAAAAAAAAAAAAAGGGTCGGTAAAAGATACATCTGATCCCCTTGGTTTTCATAACGGGAGGTGGCAATGGAAAATAAGCACTGGGACCTGTCCTCTTGCCAAGATGACACAAAATGGAGAATTCCACCAGTAGGAACATTTGGTGCCTAGAGTGGAGGAGTATGGATTCTGGGAAGTAAAAAAAATGACACATCTCTACTAAACCTGTATAAGACTTCGATTTTTTCTCGATAGCTCCACCAGCAGTGGTGTGCTGGTTAACGTAACAGCTGCCTCTCCAGTCCTGATCCATAGCATTTGTCCATTTCCTCAGGACAAACACTCTCACCATGGCCAATTTCAAGTTACCAAGACGATATCACTGAACACAGTTGGGAAGAGATGTGCAGTAATATACCATTATATAGTATTTCTACCACAGATGTAAGCAACCTCAAGTGCATAGATAATAGTGAAAAGTAGTAAATACTTAGGAAGTGATGAGTTTTGAGAATTAATTACTTTTGTTATTAACACAATGTATTTAATCATAAGTTTATATAATTTAATTTTAATAATAGCTTTATTTTAATAATTAATTTACAAAATTGAACAATCAGCTCTTGTGAGTCACTATGAGCCAGCTTCAGTACACCACTGCCCACAAAGTGGATCAATAATATAGTGTTATTGAGAGATAAAGAGAGATATTCCATATGCAGTAAGATACTTGGTCGAGAAGCCTAGAGCCTGGGAATTTTGTACAGTACCCTGTAACACTGGGGACCCTCAGTAATAGAATAATAATAGTATCTGACATTTATATAGCAAAACACATTCTTATCTAACATCCACTCATTTTTGATCCTCACAAAGAAATTCGATGGAGAGGTAAGGAAGATATGTTACAGGTGAGCGGACGGAGAGTCACATAGGAAAGATAACCCCTTACAGATAGAGTTGAGTCTGCAATTTGGTCCATGAGACTTCCGGTTCACAGCTTTTTCCATAGCTAAGCAGCCACTTACTGCAGACAGCCAAATACTATATAGGCTGGGATGTTGTCAGGCCTCATCCCTTGAATTCAGTCTAGAGGGCTCTTATGTATCTTCACAAACAAAGAATGAAATAAAGTTGGGGGCCCACAAAATGGGCAATGATAACCTGCTGTATCAGCAGTTGTGACAACCTAGGGGCCATCTTTACCCCCCCCCATGTCCTTGGACTCCACACTGAATAGGGCTGACCAGTGGGACATTGCAGAGGTGATGGCATGGGACTGCAGCTTCTGCCTTGTTCTCTGGGATCACTTGTTCTGGGGGAGGCCAGCAACTGTGTTGGGAGCACCCAAGCAGTCCTGTGCAGAAGGCTCCTGGGAGGGAGCTGAGGCCTCCCACCAACAACCAGCGTCACTTGCCAGCCACGGGAGTGAGCCACTTAGGAAGTGGATCCTCCAGGGCCAGACAAGCCTTCAGAGGCCTGCGGCCCTGGCTGACGTCTGACTGTAACCTCATGCATGACCCCAAGCTGGAATCACTCAGCTAAGTACCCCCAAATTTCTGGCCCACAGAAACAGTGAGAAACAACCAATGTTATCTCTTCACGTTTATGTTGTTTTAAACTACTAAGTGTGGGGGTTATTTGTTGCACAGTAAGAGATAAACTGAATTTCTTCCAAGGCTGCACCATATGGGTGATGTCAACCAAACACAGAGAGGTATTAGGGACTTAAAGAGTCACTTCGAGTAAATTATTTTGCTCTTTTCACCAAAGAAATCGACTTTCAAGCCAACATTTGAAAGCTTCGTACAATATAATGTTTGAAATACATTTTAATTGTAATGCTTTTCCAAATGACCTGTTGTCCACAGAAAAATACACTCCATACTGAGTGTGCATCTGCATCTCTGAAGAGCAAGGCAGTTTCAACTGGAATTCACTCAGGCACAGTAAATCGTCTCATAGCATCATCTAATAGCCTTTCAGACCCCATCTTCACCGTTGCCCTTAATTCCTTTGGGTCTCCGCGCCCTGGCACCACCTGCACTTTCGGAAAGCCGGAACAGGAGGAAATAATGAGAATCAGTTAGCAAGGGAGGGGGCTAGGGACCCTACAGGTTATTAGTGGTAGAAATTTTAAAATCATGTGCAAAACATCAGCCCCGACACCCACTGGGCGACGAGTCCTTATCTCTTCTCGTGTCCCCGCCCGCTCTAGTTCGCTCCCAGGAAGTCTGCTGGCGTGCTCAGGAGCACAGGGGAGGATCTCAATCACAAGGCTCTCGTGCCTGGCACCGAGTGTCGGATCCGGATCTCGCCAGCTCCTTGGCGCATTTCCTCGCAGCTGGGGGAGGCCGAACGCGGACCCCGGAGTCGGCGCCCAGAGCGCGGCGCTCTAGCGCGGGGCGGGCGGAGCGCGCGGGGTGGGTGTGCGGGCGGCGCGCCGCGCCCTCCAGCTGCAGCCCGCGCCGAGCGCGCACGGCCACCGGGCGCCCGCGCCTCCAGCATGGAGTGGGAACTCAACTTGCTGCTCTACCTGGCGCTCTTCTTCTTCTTGCTCTTCTTACTTTTCCTCCTCCTCTTCGTGGTCATCAAGCAGCTGAAGAACTCCGTGGCCAGCACGGCCGGGGCGCTCCAACCCGGGCGCCTCTCGCTGCACCGCGAGCCCTGGGGCTTCTCCCGCGAGCAAGCGGTGTGACCCGGGGTGCGACCACCGAGCCGCGCGGGCACCGGGCCGGGTCTTCGCCTGGATTCTCCGTCCGCGCGGCCGCCCAGCATCCAGGTGCGGGGCTCCGCGGCGCTGGCAGCTCCGCTCAGGCGGGAGAGGGAGCGGCGGAGGGACGAGTGTCTCTGCTCTTTGACATGCTCGGGTGCCAGGGACGGTGGGTGCATGGGGTCTGGGCTGGCGCTGTGCCCTACGGGAGGGACCCCGAGTTTTTCTGGGACGCGGAGAGATGGAAGAAAGAGGCGATCAGCCTTTGGAGCCCGAATGGCTATGGGCACCTACAAGCTCTTCTTTCCAGCCCAACTGCATTTTAGCAAGGGGTGGGAAACTAAATTATTCAGATAACTCAGTCCAGCCGCTTCCAAACAAAATCGAATGTCAACCCAAATATCCAAATTTTTGAGAAAGAGTGTGGGCTTTGGGACAGGTGGCAGGAGATCGGCACACTTGAAATATTTCAAACAGGAGACAGTAAATGGAGTTCTGCTGGCGATGCGCAGGGGGTGGGAGAGAATTCGAGCCACCAACCCCGTCAGTGCCTGCAGTTGCCACGCAGGGTGGGTTTAGAATCTGGGACCACGCAGGGTGACCGTTATGGCGAGTCATTTGGAAGACGCCTTTGGGTTGGCCGTGCGTGACCTTTTGGGTGATGGTCTGGAGGGCGGGCGAAAAGAGGTACCGTTTGCAAGGTGTAGGGCAACGGAAAAAAAGGACGGGGCGGGGGGCGGGTCTGTGGTCTCAGGTTAAACGATTAGAACAGGTTTTGCAGGACTAAACTCACCAGTGTACGCTAAGCACGCTCCGGGCAATGCTACTATAGTTTGGGAAATAACTTCACCATCCAGATGCTTTTTCCTAGATTTATGTCGTCTCACATCCTGGAGCGAGCTGCTGCCCTTGGCGGGTGCGCAGAGGACCGAAGCTGCAGTGACAGCTTGGGAACCCTGCAAGAAGGCAGGAACAATGGGAGGTGGAAGCTTTGGTAAGCAAAGCTGCAAATGGCGAGTTGGGACCACCCATGTTTTCACGTTGCCCCTAGTTAGGGCTAAACTTCTGAATATTTAGGGCCTAAAAACGTGAGGAGTCATGATGGGGAAAATGGGTCCAATAAAGTAAAGGGCTCTCCCCTACTCAGAACTGGTGAACTACTGGAACCAAGAAGACAAACTTACTCCTATCTCATTGCAAGAATTAGTGTCTAGGTAGAAGATTAGGAAAATTAGAATGGGATGTCAGGAGTGTTTGCAATTTTAGTAATCATTCTGCTCTTTTGGAAAACAGTGCAGGGGGTTCTTGGAGTGAAATATGTGATGCAGATATAATTCGTCTCTGATACAGGAAGATGTGGGTTTAGTCATGTTAGAGTGGGGTAAGCTATCTGTGTCATGAATGTAGTATTGAAAATACTTACTAATTTTAGACACAAAGACAGACCACGTAGAGAGGCCAAAAACAATGAAATTCTAAATTTTCCCCAAGTTGATAATCTAACAGTGAAATGTAAGGTAATTGTTTTGATACTTCAAAGGAAGGAAAAAATAGTCTCAGGTGAATAATTATGGGGAAAGTTTTTGGCCTGAGACATTCAGGTAATTTCACATATTTTTTATTTCACTTTGCCAAAGTAGACCTGTTGTTAATGAAGTAAGCGGTTTATTTTAATTATTAAGTCATGAGCAAATTCTCACCTCTTTGTCAGAGTTATAGTAAGACTTGATTTGAACCCCCAGTTTGAATTCTCCAGATCAACTGCAGTGATTATGTATTGTGCTGTGAACAATGGTTCTCTAATTGGTTGATGTCTGTGCAGTGGCATTTAAAGGGTTGTATGATTAATATAGCCATTGAAGATGAATGTGGGAGTAATTAATTAGCAATTACAGTTGTTTGTAAGGATGGACAATAGTCATGCCATACTTTATAATAATCAGAATGGAAATTATTTTAACCACCCGCTTGGCTTCTTGACTTTGTAATCCTTTAATCTTCCTAGCAGTGCCACTGGTGTCCAGAAATTTAACCTGCCCATGATTCTTCCTAGACAGGAGAACTTAAGGTGAGTAGTTTATTGCCATCTCAGTATTAATCCAATCTCTCTGTTGGTTCTACTGACTTAGGTTCCTAAGAAAGATGAGGTTGCCTTTCGGTCTTGTGTACAGTGCCATTTCATAACCTCCTTGTAATTGAATTCATTAATTACTAAGTTCTCATTTATTCAGGCAGAAAAAGTGAATATTTATTCCTACTACTCGAACTCTGCTTAGAACTTGGCCCTAAACTCTGGGAGAATTAATGTGCCTCACATCTGCTCTTTGAACTTGATGTCGTTGGTCTCTTGCCCTGCCCTTGCTTTGTTAGAGACTCTGCTTTTGAAAGTTTTGAAACAAAGGCAGATGAGCTGCCTTTGTTTATTCATTTAGTCAATCATCATTTTTCCATCAGCTGGCATAGACTGATTTCCCAAATTAGAACTACTTTGAACTCACATTTGTGGCTACCTGTATAGATTTTGGCTAAGATCAAATACTTGAACACCCACAATGGTCTAGGTTCCAGGCTTCTACATGTGGTATACTCCATCCACTGACCTCCCCCTGGTTTAGACAATCACTATGCCGAGTCTGTTTTTAAAGATTGTGTAAATATGAGCTAGACAATAAAGCATTTGATAAGTTAGGAACATTTAAAATGACTGCTTATTATATAAGTGTAACTTGATTATAGAGGATTCTTATGTCTTATTTTCAATAAAAGCCTTTTAAGCAATGTTAGAAGTTGAGTTGAATTTCTTTTTTTTGTATGTTAATGTATTTTATTAGAAACTGCATAATTCACATATCAGTATGTTTTCCTGCAACTCCAAATAGGCAAAAATTATTTCTTTATTTTACTAAGTTGAATTTTCTACGTTATAAGAAAATGAACCATAATTCTGTTATGTAATGCTCATATTTTATTTCAAGTGTTATTATTTCATTATTGTTTCTAAATTTTAGCTGTTCGAAATGACTTCAAATCTTATTAGGACAATCTTGATTGTTGCACTAATTTCCAAACTTGTAAGTCCAGTGGATCTTCCCTTCTACTTGGAAAGATAACCATTGTGAGTTGGATGAGAGTGACACCACACTCACATCTGCAAAATCTAAAATGTCTAATAAAGTAGATTCCTATGTCTGAACTTCAATTTTAGGGCGCAGCTGTAGATGCAGAACCGATGCCATCTGGTGTGATTCTACAGAATGAGAGAGAAAATTTACCCAGAGTGTGCCATGCACTGGCTTTTCTGGGAATGACAAGGTGCCAGGATTTGTTTTTGGTTCACTTGCAGGGGTGGAAACTTGGAACTAGGTGAGTAAAAAATATGCAATACCCTATTTTTAGCTTGACATTCCATGTTTCCAATTTTGCTATAGTTTCAAAATAAGTGCAATAGAATTAAATTTTAAATGGCCAAAATTTTAAAGATTGTAAATGGTTAACGCATTTCAGATAGTGGGAAATGTTTATTTTTTCTAAGTCATACTTACTAATCTAGGGACTTTTAGAATGCTAAACATACAAACATAGTACATAGAAAGTACCTGCAGAATACTGTACTTTAAAAACATTTTTTATAGGTACTCTCAGGTATTTGTGCATATTTAGACTCAATCCACAATTAACACTCTAGGATCATTAGAGTATCACTGTCAGGTGTCTATGTCACATACAAAGGAAAGTTAAGAATTGAATTGTAGATCTTTAATATAGACTTTTTTTTTTTTTTTTTTTTTGAGACAGAGTCTCGCTTTGTTGCCTGGGCTAGAGTGAGTGCCGTGGCATCAGCCTAGCTCACAGCAACCTTAAACTCCCGGGCTTAAGCGATCCTACTGCCTCAGCCTCCCAGGTAGCTGGGACTACAGGCATCCGCCACCATGCCCGGCTAATTTTTTCTATATGTATATTTTAGTTGGCCAGATAATTTCTTTCTATTCTTTAGTAGAGATGGGGTCTCGCTCTTGCTCAGGCTGGTCTCGAACTCCTGACCTTGAGCGATCCACCCGCCTCGGCCTCCCAGAGTGCTAGGATTACAGGCGTGAGCCACCTCGCCCGGCCTAGACTTTTTTTTTTTTTTTTTATTTGAATTAGTGGAAATAAATTTCTCAATTCTCCATTTTTTATTTTGTCTACACAAAATAATAAAATTACAGGTTAATAATGATCTGATTAATTATCTGAGTAGTGAGCATCTTCCCATACAGGAAGTTGGGTAGTCAGAAGGGGAGACCTATATTTGGAACAGTAATCAGAACCTAATAGGCACTCAGAAAAAGCTTCCTGATGGATTAAGGTTAATAAACCCTCTTATTTTCCTTTGTAGCAGCTACTGCGCTAATGAGCCCGATCATTTCTGCCATTATTGGTCTGTAGACAGATTCTGAAGACATAGGTGGGTTCAAGTTAAAACCTTTATATTCAACCTTTCTTTTATTAGTATGACTCTGAAGTTACTTGGATTTATTGAATAGGTTCAGATTCTTCAGGCAAGATTTTTTTAACTTTCAGTTGAAAATCTCATTTTCCTGTTGGGAATTCAGATGGATTGCTATCTTGATAATAGAATAGGAAGTGACTGATCTGAATAGTGGCTTAACCAAATGAGAGGTTTTGTTCTTTCTCGTGTAGCAAGGAGGTTAGAGGTAGGTAACTGCTTGCATTCAGTCAGCAGTTTACAGATTTCAGGCTGAATGAAGGTGACTGCTGAGGTTCCCTTGACTTTTTCCTCTAGGTTTCAAGATGGTCCCTGCAGCTCCCCAGGAGAAGAAGGAGGAAGCCCAAAGAGAAAACAGGGCATGCCAGTTTGAATCCACTTCCTTTTCAAGAGCTTTCTCAGTAGCCAGGAAACTTTTGCTTCCATTTCATTGGCCAGAATCGTGTCATTGGCTACTGCTATCTGCAAGATTGCCTGAGAAATGTAGTTTATGTAGCCGGATATGTAACTGTCTTCAAGAAAAATCCAAGTTCTCTTGATAAGGAAGAAGATGGTTGTGGATCTTGGGTGGACAACTAGCAGTTTATGCCCTAGTTATAAAACACAGTTGTAAAGGAGTGTAATGTTTGAGAAAGATCAAAACTCTATCTCCTTCACAACTGGCAAAACTCCAAGGAACACTGCTCACCTCTGACAGAGTAAGCAGAGTGAAGACATGTCAGGTTTTCTCAAGAAACACTTGAGAGGACTGACGTTTTCTCTCAGACAGTCTACTTGTCCCACATCAGGATTTTCTAGAGGAGGCCCCTAGGGACCTTTGTACTTCCTTGGTGGACATAATTTCTTTATGGAGGTTTGGTATAGGATCAAGAATGTTCTACATTGCTGCTTCCTCATCTGCATCGTTTATCCCCTCCCTAATTTTCCTCTCAATTAGATTTTGGTGGAATCTAGGTGTGTGTATTTGATCCTTATAAAAAAGACCATCCTTTTCATGCACGGAGGAGAGTAATCTATGCAAAGAAAAGCTACCTTACTCCCTTCTGTGATTCCACCACCACTTTAGGAATATCCTGGGAGAAGAACTGCCTCTCAGAGCTGCTTCCATAAGCAGCCTACATCCTGGCTAAGCAAAGGGAGAAGAAACACTTCCCACATCCAGGGCTGTCCAAAAGAACTTTGTGTGATGACAGAAATGTTCTATATCTGCGGTGTCCGATACAGTAACCGCTAGCCGCACTCGGCTAGTGAACACTTGAAATGTGGCTACTGTGACTGAAGAAGTAAAATTTAAATTTTATTTAATCATAAGTAATTTAAATAGCACATGGGGCTAGTGGCATTTGTATGGGGCAACACAGTATGCATTCCTCTCTTGCTTATGTTTTAGAACCAACTAGGAGAGATGTGTGCTTGTTGCCCCATGGTCTTCCCTGGTCCACCTTGCCATTGAACTTGTCTCCCAGAGGAAAAGAAAAAGTGGCATTTTGAAACTAAATTCAAGATGTTAACTTGACAAAATTCCTGTAAGTGAATGGGATGGTCTCCGGGAAATAGGTCTTGTGATTGATTTTAGTGATAATGGGGAATGGAAAAATGGCATTGTTGGTCCACTCAACCTTCCTGATGGCCATTGTGTGTTCCTAGTCAGTGATTCAGCAGAGATTATTTCCTTCTGTTGTGAAATTTATCCTGTGTTATTTTATTTTTGTAATAATGTGGCTACTAAATGATTATCCTGTGTATGTTTTTTAGTGGTTTATATTTTTAAAAAGCTGTGAAATAAAAATAAACTATGTGTAACTCAGTTTTTAATGTGGTTTTTTTGGTGAATTATTATTACCCAAATTTTGCTAAGAGTTAATTAGGATGAGATTAATAGGTAGAATGCTTATTTTTATATTAAATTTCATTTTTAATGGGCAGGTCTATATGGTAATTAATGTTATCTTTTTGAAATAGTAAGTGATTCTTCCATTATTTTCAGAGTTTCAATATAGTATGAAGGATATAGTATTATTGGATTAATTCTTTCCTCAGGTACCTGGGTGGTTTTCCACACTGAGCATCATTTGGACCTTGTTTCTCTACAAGTGCCTGTGTTGGGTTTTTGTCTTTTATTATTGAGTTGTGGGAATTCTTGATATCTTCTGTACACCATTCCTTTATTAGATATGTGCTTTGCAAATATTTTCTCCCAGCTTGTGGCTAGCCTGTTCATTTTCTTAACAGTGTCTTTAAAAGATGTATTTTTAATTTCGAAGTTTAATTTATTTGCTTTTTTCTTGTATGTCTATTGCTTTCTGCGGCCTCTCTAAGAGACTTTTCCTACCCCCTAGGTCATCAAAAATAGTCCCCTGTATTTTCTTCTAAGCTAGAAACTTTATAGTTTTAATTTCTACTAGGTCTATTATCCATCTCAAATTAATTTTTGTGTATGGTGTGAGGTAAGGATTGAGGCTTCTTTTTTTTTATACCCCCAGATACACAACTTTTTTTTTAATTTAGTTTTTTTATTGGTTAAAAAGACTTTCCTTTCCCCATTGTATTACTTTGGCATCTTTTTCAAAATAAAATGACCATATTAGTGTGGGCCTATTGCTGGGTTCTCTATTCTGTTTTATAGGGCCACTGATGCCATTCCTACATTGTCTTGATTACTGTAAGTTTTATAGTAAATCTTATAAAATGTTAAGAATCTGAACTTTTGTAATAAACTACTACTCAAAGGCTGAGTCCACACACACTAAAAGGATTGAGTAATTTCAGTTGAAAATGGTTAAAATTCAATAAGAAAACCTCACCCAATGCCACACTTCCTTTATTCCTGTTCCTCATGTGACCCAAAATCTGAGTCCAGATCTGGGGTAACTCTTGGTCAAGAGAGATGCCCTCATGTTCCAGACTATCAGGACAAGTGTCATCTTTTCTGTTATTACAGTCAAGAGCAATCTGTACTTTTTAAAAGAGAATTTTTACTAGAAAGCTGAAGTGATAAAAAACCAAAACAGAACAAAGCACAAGGCTCATGCATTCCAGCTTCTGTACCAGCTTGAGTCTAGCCACAGAGTACACAGCCTGGCTCAAGTATTGGGGCATCCATTTTGCTTTTTTTGCTTTCATCTTGGTGGTGTCTGACTTTTGGGTGGTTGGATACTGGATTGTGCTTTTTAGAAATGTATCTGGAGGTGGTTTAATTGACACCACATCATGTCTTGAGCCCCATTTTTACTTCCATGCAGTTTCCTAGACACACTGCTTCTTGCCCTTTACACATCTCAACTTGGAACTCACTGCAAAGTTTAGACCCACAGAGGAAAAGTGAAAGGTTTCCTCCATTTCTCACTACTGTAATCACATTCCACCCCTCAGAGCTAACTGGTGGTAACAGCTGGTTATATATCTTTTGAAATAATTTTCTGTGCATTTCCACACATCATTATACAGTCACATTTGTTCACATTTACATGCACATATACCAAAAGCTTTTTTCTTTTTAATACAGATGGCACCAGATTATAAATATTGTGCTAGTTGCTTTCTTCTCTAATATGTTGTAGCAGGTTGTATTTTCCAAAAAGATGGCCATAGAGGTATCTCCCACCTCACATAGTCTTACAATGGGACCTTGACATCTTGACATTGACAGGCAGGGTCTATGCCCTGTCTCCTTGCTTCTGGGCAGGTTTGTGACAACAGAATGTGGCAGAAGTGACACTGTATAACTTATGAGGCTCAGTCAGGAAAGGCAATGCAGTTTCTCCATTGTTGGATGGATTATTCACTTTTGGAGCCCTGAGTCACCATGCAGGATTGGAATATCCTGAAGTCATTGTCATTCTCTGAGGAAGCCCAGGCAGAGGGAGAGGCCCTGTGTGGGTGCTCTAGTAGAGAGCCCCAGCTGAGGTCCCACCCCACAGATTCCAACCTCTAGAGAATGAATAGCCCCCAGCTGTTGAGTCCTCCTAGCTGAGGCTCCAAACATTGTGGAGCAGAGACAAGCCAGTCTCACTGTGCTCTGTCTGAATCCTGGTTGTTTTAAGTAACTAAGTTTGAGATAGTTTGTTATAGCAATAATAACTGGAGCGTGTATCTTAAAAAGTTGTAATAATAATAGAATCATTATTATTATTTTAAATTGTTGTATGGTACACTCATCAGTTTATTTAAAAAGTGTATGCTCTTGATGGGCACTAAGTTTGTCGCACATTTTTCTACAAGTTGCATTTATAGAAGTGTGATTGCTGGGTTAACTGGTTTAGAAATCACAAGAATTGGTAGATACTGACAATTCTACCCTATGTGACTGTGTCAATATATACTCATCCACTTCCCTATACCTATTTGACATATGGGTCTTTTAAAAATTTGTCATTTTAATGAACAAACACACAAAAAAACCTTATTAGTTTGATCTGAAATATCATGAGGGAGTTTGATATTCTTCTTTCATATTATTGACCATTTCTATTTCTCTTCTCTAATTGCTTATTCATATCCTTCATATCCTTTTTTAAAATTTCAGCATATCATGGGGGTACAAAAGTTTAGGTTACGTATATTGCCCTTGCTCCCCTCCCCCCCATATCCTTCATATCCTTTACCTATTTTTCTAATAGGTTGCTTATCTTTTTATAAGTAATTTATATATAATGATTATATGTAATGAATACACATATATAACAAATATATGTGTAAGATAACTAAATTGGTATTCATGTGTACATATAATTTATTAATCTTTTGTCAGTTGAAAGTTGAAACTATTTTCTCCTGGTAAGTTGTCCGTGTTTTAACTTTGTTTTTATTTTATCATACTGGAGTTTAAAATTATATATACATGCTGTTTAGTACCATAACTATGTACTATGATAGGGCAATTATCTAACCTCATTTGACCTTCATTTTTCAAAATTTTCTTGGTTATTCGTGTGGGGTATGTATGTGTTTCATACAAGAAGTTAAGAAAATGTTTGTCAATTTTCATTAAATACATGATTTTGGATCATTTGGATTTTGGTTGGGCTTGCATTGAATTTATACATTAATTTGGAGGAAGAATTGACATCTTTTTTTGTCCTTTAGTGATGGCCTAGATTGCTTATCTCATAGGGGCACTCTTAGTGCTTTAGTTTATGCCTAAGTATATTATAGTTTTGGTCGATTTAGGGAATATTTAGTGGTTATTGCTTATACAAGAAAGCAATACGTTCATCTTTATTTATCTAGCCCTTTATTAAACTTTTCTATTGATTGTAACAATTTTTTCAGTGATTTTCTTGGATTTTCTAGGTGGTCAATCATATTGTACAAACAGTTAAGTATCTGTGCAAGCTGCATTTATGCAATTTATTTCTTTTATTTCATATCACAATCATCAGAACACTAGTACAATGTTGAATATTACTGATGAGAATGGGCATTCTTGTCTTTTCTCTTATTTCTAATTTTAATGGTTAAACTTCTAATTCTCAACTCTTAAGTATGATATTTGCTGCAGGTTCAGATTTTTTCTTTTCCTTTTTTAAATAGAAATGCTTACTGAATTCTTTTGTAATCTGTTTTCTATTACTCAGCAATATGTTGTGAACAGCTTTCCAAATCCAGAAGTATAGAACTAAATAACTAAAAATGTCTGCATAGTATTTCATTGAATATACACATATTAAAATTTATTTACCTAATCTTACCTAAACAGTTTTCCATCTATATCTACATATATATATCTATATCTATGTCTATGTCTATGTCTATATCTATACTGCTTTGAATCTCTTTTTGCAAACAGTTTTTGACATTTGATTCCCAGCAGTTTTATAGCTTGGATTAAAGATAAAGAGGTATCAAACTTTATTGTACATTTTGTTACAGATTGTTGAGGGCTGAATACCTCTCCAGAAAGGTCATACCTATTTACACTTCCGTCAGTGGGGTATGTGTGCCCACTTCCTTCTACCCTTGCCAACTCTGCACTTTGAGAATTTTTCATCTATAATTTTTTTTCATTTAAAAAAATTTTTATGTGACCTTTGTAAAGAAGTATTATCTATAAATTTAATATGTAAAAAGTGATAATTTGTTGCTTTTATTGGTATTCATTTTATTATTAGTTTGAGCATCAATAATTTCTCTTTCTTCTCTTGGGAGTTGCCTATTTATATCTTGCCCATTTTTTCTATTGGGACATTCTTTATTTCCTTATTGATTTTTTTGTTGATATTTTCTTTCATTCCCTTAGATAATTTTATTTTATGTATAAATAGGAACATAATGAGGTTAAATTTTCCCCATTCTCTAATTTTTTGTATCTTTCTAGATTAACTATATATACCCATATATTTTTTTCCAAAATATATATGCATGCATATATATTTTATATCTTTTTTACATAAGTAAAGGCAAACTATATGCATGTTGTTTTGTACCTTGTTTTTAAAATTTTTAACAATTATTATCTATTTATTTATTCAACAAATATTTATTGAAGGCCTACTATGTGCTAGGTACAGTTCTAGTTACTTAGGCTATATTAGTAAACAACAAAAAAAGACACCATTTCCTTCCCTCGTGCAGCTTACTTACTTTCTGTATATCTGGCTGCCTCTTTTTAACTGCTCTATAGTATTCCATGTGTAAAAGAAGCATAATTTACTTAACTAAATCTTTCATAATGGATATTTAGTTGTTTTCAGGCTTTTGCTGTTACTGACAACACTACGTAATCCTTCAACATAAAGCTTTGATCAATATATGCATAGATCCATAAGATAAAATGCTAGATGTAGAATGTCTGGGTATGTGCATTTTGTAAAAATTTGTTACAGAAATTTGAAACATATATAGAAGTAGAGGGAATGTTGCTTTGAAATTTATTCTCATTGATCATTTAAAAATTTTCTTTATTTTTTGTTTGTTCTTTAATAGATTTTATAATGTGCAGGGGTGGTTTTAGGGTTACATAAAAATTGAGTAGAAAGTATAGAGAGCTCCCACATACCCCTCTCCCAGACTACACACACAGTTCCCCCTATTATCATTAAAATCTTATATTAGTAAGTTACATTTGTTACAATTGATGAGCCAATATTTATATATTATTATTAACTAAAGTTTACAAAGTTTACATTAGGTTTAGTCTGGGTGTATGTTCTATGGGTTCTAACAAATGCATTATGACATGTATCTACCTGATACAGAACAGTTTCACTGCCCTAAAAATCCACCTATTTGTCTCTCTTTTCCTCCCTCCAAGCCCCTGGCAACCACTGTTATTTTTAGTTTCCACAGAGACTAAAAAATTTTTGCCTATTCTAGAATGTCATATAGTTGGAACCAAAGTAAACCAAGCATTCTGATTGGCTTCTTTCACTTAGCAGTATGCATTTACATTTCCACCATGTCTTTTTGTGGCTTGAAAGATCATGTATTTTTATCTCTGAATAATATTCCATTGTACAGATGAACCATAATTTGTCTATTCATTCACCTATTAAAGGACATCTTGGTTGCTTCCAAGTTTTGGCCATTATGAATAAAGCTGCTATAACTTTTTCATATAGGCTTTTGTGCGGACATAAGTTTTCTACCCATTTAGGTACATACCAAGGAGTGTGATTGCTGGATCATATGGTAAGACTATGTTTAGTTTTGTAAGACACTGCCAAGCTGTCTCTTAAAATGTCTATATCATTTTGCATTTCCACCAGCAATGAATGAGAGTTCTGGTTGCTCTACATCCTCAAAAGCATCTGATATTACCAGTGTTTTGGATTTTAGCCATTCTAATAGGTGTGAAATGATATTTTATTGTTGTTTTAATCTGAAATTCCCATCAAATTTGTGACATTTGATGTTGCAAATCTTTTCATATACTTTTTTGCCATGTGTATATCTTCTTTGGTGGGGTGTCTCCTTAGACCTTTTGCCTGTTTTAAAATTGGGTTGTTTGTTTTTTATTGTGAGTTTTAAGAGTTCATTGAATATTTTGAGTATCAGTTCTTTATCAGATAGATGTTTTTCAATATTTTCTCTCAGTCTCTGGCTTGTATTTTTATTCTCTTAACAGTGTCTTTTGCTGGGAAGTTTTTAATTTTAATGAAGTCCAACTTATCAATTTCTTCTCTCATGGATAATGATTTTGATTTTGTATCTAAAAGTCTTTACCAAACCCAAGGTCACCTAGATTTTCTCCTGTTATCTTCCAGAGGTTTTATAGTTTTGCATTTTACATTTAGGTCTATGATAAGTTAGTTTTTGTGAAAGGCGTAAAGTCCTGTTCATATTAATTTTTTTTGGTTGTGGATGTACAGTTAGTTGTTCAGTACCATTTGTTGAAAAGACTGACTTTTAAAAATAAAATAAAACATGTCATCAGAAGGTGAATCCTCCTCTCTTCATATTTCATAGTCCTGCTTATTAAATTGTCCTGTTTTTAGTTCTTTTGGTCAATAGAAATGATTGACATATTCTGAACCTAATAAATTACCAAGCCCTTACTGGCTTAGACTACTGGTCCTGCTTACTTCCCTATGACCTTTTGGTTGCAAGTAAGAGAAATTCAAACTCAAATTGGTTTAAGCAAACAAAGAGAATTTATTGACTTAGTAACAGAACAATCCAAGGATAGATTTAGTTTAGGTACATAGAGACAGAGATTCAAACTGGATCAAAATCCAGTTTTTATTTCATTTCTTAGCTCCATTTTTAGGTATTTAACATTCATATTTATTAAGCATCTACTTTGTTCTGAACATTGTGTTAGATGCTCAGGAAGCAGTAGAAACCAGACAGTTAAGGTCCTTACTTTTATTGAGTTTACATTCTAGTTAAAGTCTTGCAACTCACTCTGACTGGCCTGGCTTAGGTCACATGCTTACCCTGGAACCAATCCCTTGGGCAATAGGATACAGTGTGCTAAGGAGGCTTAGGCCTGGGTCATGTGCTCCATCCCTAGGACTGGGGAGGGGCCTGCAGCTGGAATACATAGACTGAGATTAGGGCCGGGCTTGATGCCCAGGTGAATATCTGGGTTGTTGTTGAGAAAAGGCAGAATGGATGCTGGGAGATCGATAACAAATGTTCCCTTCAATTAATTTCTTTGGGATGACTGACTCTGTTGCCTGGGGTGAGTGCCGTGGTGTCAGCCTAGCTCACAGCAACCTCAAACTCCTGGGCTCAAGTGATCCTCCTGTCTCAGCCTCCTGAGTAGCTGGGACTACAGGTGGGAGCCACCAGGCCCGGCTAATTTTGTTTGTTTGTTTCTATTTTTAGTTGTACGGCTAATTTTTTTCTATGTTTAGTAGAGACGGGGTCTCGCTCTTGCTCAGGCTGGTCTGGAACTCCTGAGCTCAAGCAATCCACCTGCCTCGCCCTCCTAGAGTGCTAGGATTACAGGTGTGAGCAAGAAGCTGTTTCTTTAACAGTGGTTCTCAAGGGATTAGGATGTATTGGGATCACCTGACAAGCTCTTACAACATACATATTCCCTGGGCCCTTGTGGAACAAACTTGATTTTATTCAGAATGGTATATCTGAGACACTATTTTTCCTAGATTCCCTTGTCAATGAATAGAAAGCTGTAGCTACCAGACAAGAGGCTGGGAAGACTCCTTAACAGGCAAAATGGCTAGGGCATGCCCTTTGCCCTTTCTGCCTTCCTGGTGGCCTCAGCTCCAGCAGCACTGTTGGAACATCAGCCCTCCAGAAACCTGTGCTGAGAACGGCAACCAGTGTCTGATGACCATGGAGCACCATACCTGCTCTGGACCACTTCTCTCTGAACTTCTGTTTAAAGTCATCATTATTTTCACTTTCATGTTGTGTGCAGTTGACTTTAATCCCACCTGCTTCACTTCTTCACCTGCATATTCTGGTATGTTTGAGGTTGAGGGTGGACAGTATATTGAAAATGCTTCCTAAGTGAGTTGGATGTGGCCTTGTCCTAGTCGTCTGAGGATCATCATCCTAATTATCTATAATTTTGGCTTTCCAGGATCAGTGGTAACAATAGACATGATCATGAATGGAAGAGGAGAATCATTCAGTTACCCTTTTTTTTCTTTTATGATGCACCAGGATATGCCTGCAGCTTTGAAGGAAGGGACCAGATAGGGGCTGGCAAAGGGTCCTCCCACTGCTGCTTAGGATGAAAAGCATCTCTTTGTGGACCAAATTGCCTTTGTCTGGCTGAGTTTGTGGAGAATATGGTTTTAAAGACTAGATGTCTTCTAGTTTCTTTCTGTTTTTTAACAATGAAACACAGTCCCACAAAGGTAATAGTTATTTGTTTCGCTGTCATGAAATACATAAATAAGAATCTTTTATGGGTTGAACTGTGTTTCCCCCAAATTCATATGTTGAAGTCCTAATCCCTAGTACTTCAGAATGTATTTGGAGATAGGCCCTTTAAAGAGGTAAATAAGCTTAAATGAAGTCAGGAGAGTGGGTCCTAATTCAATATGACTGGTATCCTTGCAAAAATAGGAGATTAAGACACAGATGTGCACAGACAAAAGACCACGTGAAGACAAGTAGAAGATGGCTGTATTAGGGTTCTCCAGAGAACACAGATCTATATATGTGCATATATATACACATATATACATTTATATGTATGTATACTGTATGTGTGTGTGTATATGTGTGTGTGGTATGTGTGTGCATATATAAAGGAGATTCATCGTGAGGAACTGGCTCATGTGATTTACGGAGGCTGAGAAGTCCCACCGTCTGTGTCTGTAAGTAAGCTAGAGACCCATGGAAGCTGGTGATAGCTCAAGTCCAAAGTCCTGAGAACCAGGGGCTGGATGGTACAAATCCTAGTCCGAGGGTAGGAGAAGAAGAGATGAGATATTTCAGCTCAAACAGCAGGGCAGGCTAAAAAGCTAATTTCTCCTTCCTTCACCTTTTGTTCTGTTCAGGGCCTCGGTGGATTGGAAGATGCCCACACACATTGGGGAAGGCCATCTGCATTACTCAGTCTACCAATTCCAATGCTAATCTTCTAGAAATATCCTCAGACACACCCAGAAATAATGTTTACCTGGGCATCTTGTGACCCAGTCAAGTTGCCACAGAAAACTAACCATCACAATGGCCATCTACAAAACAAGGAGACAGGGCTTGGAAGCAATCAACCCTACTCACACTTTGATCTCATACTTCTAGCCTCTAGAACTGTGAGAAAATAAATTTCTGTTCTTTAAGTCACCCGGGCTGTGGAACTTTGTTATGGCAGCCCCAGCTAACTATTATAGAATCCAATTACTTTCTAGACTCATTTTGGTTAGATCTTCTGGCATGCAGAAGCCTGCTTTAGAAGAAACAGAAAACAGTTTTTGTCATCCATGGGTGAGGGTCAGGGTCAGAGTGTGGCATGTGTAGGCAGAGCATATGTAAAATAGATGTAAGTAGAGTGCTTCTCATGCCCCCCCTATGGATGTATAATTTAATGTGGCCAAAATGTGTTCACTTCTAATTTGTTTTGTTTTTTTTTCACTTCTAATTTCTCAGGTAACAAATGCCCAAATTACTCCATGTAGTCGTTCCTCTTGCATACTATTATGTAGTGATGTTTCTGAATGCTCATAATTGAAGCTTTGGAAAAGAATTTATAATCAACATGGATGATAACTGGATATGAATTTATGCTAATATTAGATTATCACAGTGCTAATTTTTATATAGGGCATAAAACTAAATAAATGTAGGGTTTTTTAATGGACCATAGTTATCCATAAAACCATAATAAAATTTGATAAAAATGGTCTAAAATCACATTGTAATACCTAAAATGTTTTTCGTTCTTTCTTTTTCTTGGTGATCTAAGATGGTTTTCTTCATCATGATATTTACTGAGTTTAGAATACTGCATGGTAAACATAATTACAGTGTGGGGCAACTTGAGGGCTTCTCTAGATCGCTAAGTTGCTGGGAAATAAATCAGTTCCTCAAGGATGAAAACCCAGGGGAACAAAGAAACAATCTTCGAAATTCCTTAGGATTAGACAATAACTTGAAGAGGTTTCTGGGAATGCAAATTGGGCAATATAACAGAGTTTTCTTTTCAACATGTTTTTCTTTCATGTTTCAATATGAGCTTTTAAATACTGCATTATTTGATTATGTGGCCATTTCAGTTTTTGTTGTCCTTCTACATCATTTTAAGTTCTCTTATTTCTATTCCAGAGCCTTGTACCACAGATGTGAAAGCACTTAAAAAGTCAAAATTATCATCACAAATGTAAGGACAATTTTATTGATTTTATGACCATATCATTATCCTTTCAGTATTTTTTTTGTCTGAGGCAATATTACAAAGGGCATAAATTTCAAAGCAGAACAAATAAAAATATCAATTATATATCCCTCATGTTAATATGTTTGGATTAATTTAATAATCCCAGTAACATCTCTCTACTGCTATGGACAGCATTATCTCCTAAAGTTATTAATTTTGTGTGAATCATGGATTTACTTCAGCTGCTTCCCAGTTTTCTTTCTTTCTTTATTTTTTTAGACAGTTTCTCACTCTGTCACTACAGGCCTGTGCCACTGCACCAAGCTAATTTTTCCTATTTTTAGTAGAGACCGGGTCTTGCTCTTGCTCAGGCTGGTGTCGAACTCCTGAGTTCAGGTGATCCTCCCAACTCGGCCTCCCAGAATGCTAGCATTACAGACGCGAGCCACCACACCCGGCCAGCTTCCCAGTTTCTGAACAGGTGTTTAGTGTCCCTTCTGTTTGGATGAAATTCTAACAAAGGGCACACAAACTCAGATGCCTTCAGAGGCCAGGTAGGTGTGTATTGGTGTGCATGTTTGTGTGTGTGGTTGTGTGCCTATATGTGTGTGTTTGTGTGCTTGTGCATGAGTGGTTGTATTTGTGTGTATTTGTATGTGTGTCTGTAGTTGTGTGTGTGTGTGCGCACATGTGCATGAAGTGACAGGTGAGTACTATGGTTAGCTGGATGATAACCACTCTAACTTTAGGTGTTTCTATTCACAAACTTACGAAATACTGTACTGGCCAAGTAAAACAGCATAGGAAACACGTCTTTATGCTTAGATTCTAAAATGTCTTAGTAGCACAAGATTAAGTTATCCTTTATTTCAAATAAAAGACATTTGAAAAGTACATCTTAGAAATTTGAAAAGTGCATCTTGGCTTGCCCTAAGATTCAACGTTAGATTTGAGTTGTGATTTTGTGGCTTAGTGTTTATGTACTTCATCTGCCTACTTTTTTTTATAGGGATTATTACCCTGATGCCACAGGGTTAGTTTGAGGATAAGATGAAGGAAAATATGTGAAAATATCTAGCCCAGTGCTTAAAATATCTTCTCAAGAGATTTTTTATTACAAAATTCAAGGAGAAAATCTTCATAAAGACTTTGCATATTCTCTACACTTATGTAGATAAGATCTAGATATCATCTCTATTTAGATTATAGGCATTATAGAAATATTCAAGAAATACTTAACAACAGATTTATTCCAGTAATTGAGGAATGATTAAATAAATCATGATATTTACTAAATGTGATATACACAACCATTTAAAAATAAGACATGAATTCTATGTAGCAACATGAACAATGTTATGTGAAAAAAAGTCTGATCATAGAATTTAATATTTACCATGGTGGTAACCATATAAAACACACATAAAATGCTATCAGAAAATATTTATATTAAATAGCAGGATTTGGAATCTCCCCGCCTATTTTCTAGACTTTAAACATGTTTCTTTACTTGCTTTTATAATTAAAAAGTAAATTTATTAAAATTTAGGAAAACCACATTGTGCAACTGTATTCCAACTTAATGTCCATGTCTCTGACACACCTTTGTGGGATGAGACCTTCCCAGCCTGGCCAGCTGCAATGTTCAAAGGCTGAAATTGCTTGATTCTGAGAAACCTGCGTCTCAGGAACTCTTGAGATGGAGGGCCTTACGGATGACTCTTCACTTCCTTTTTTGAAAAATATTTCAAATATATCTTTATTTTTTTTCTGAATATAAAAGTAATGTGTACTCAGTACAAATATTCAAACATTTCATATATTCCATAATCCTATACACCTCATTATATTCCCCATATTTTTTCATGTACACAATAACATGTACGTTATTTTTTGAGCCATAGATTGGAACCTACTCTATATGCTGCTTTTTGTACTTGTTTTTCTCGAATGACAATGTATCTTCGACAATTTTTATCGATAGCACTTTTTATTTTGAACCATGTTGTTTGCAATGACGTCAGATATTTCTTGAAAATAATTTAATGAACATGCTGTCTTTGAGAAATATCCGAAAAGGTAAATTACTAGTGCAATGTGGCTCTTCACTACCATGCTCACTCTGATACAAAAGTTATAGCTAATGCCATTATAGCCATGACAGTTAAACACCGTGGCTTTTATCAGTCTGAAGATTCCTTTTAAGATAATGACACTAAAATGTTCTCGACCCAAAGGCACTTGGCTAGAAACTTGTTCTGTTTTGATCTTCACCTCTACTTCTGTCTGCTGCTTTTTTTAGTTGTACTATAACCTTGGCTGAAAGCAGTAACATTGTTATAGAGGTTATCACAGACTAGAGCAGAGGCTTTCAAACGGTTTGCCTAGTGATCTGGGACACAGACGTATGCATGAAAACAAATGGAATGCAGGTTTTGTTATATGGTATGCTTAAGAGAAACATACTTGGATATTTTCTGTTTTATTCTAATTCTATTCTGGTCTGTTTCATGTCATTACAAAATTCTGCTTGCCCCCTCCCACCCTACCCACTACATTGATTTCAGGACCCACTCATGGGCCTTGAGCTGCATTTATTTTATAAACCATATTTAGAAGATAACTTATTCTGCCTTGTAGCTAGAGGAAACCCTTATTACCCGTGAAAATAAAAACCAATGCTGCTTACAGATGATCTCTATCCTAGCTAAAATCTAAATCATTAATGTTTAAAAGGTAATTTTGATAAGATCTTATAGATTTAGAAAGTGTTTATTAAAATGTAAGATAATATGTGATAAATATATCTTGACATTGAGAACAATGCTATTCCCATTATTTTAAAATCTTCCTGGAGTTTTCAAATTAGGGCTGAGCACCTTATATATTTTATTTTTAAAGTATGTTGGAGAAAGTAATCATATGATTGACAAGGTAGCTGGCATTTCTCCTCTCAGTGGGATTCTTACTGCTTAATTTAAATCCATGGTTGTCTGTGGGTCTTTACTTTGACCTTAACACTTCAGGACATGTTCCTCTTTGATTATAATAGTGTTTTGTAAGGGATTACTCTTTATTCTTCACTTCTCAGCTTGATACTGTTTCTTTTTAAATGGCACTCTCAAAATAAGCTATAATAGCTAATACAGAAAGGTGCAAATTTTTGTGCATTTTAAATTCCATATGTTTTCGTGCCCCCTACGCAACCTATGTTATCCTATCCATCCCCAAAATTGCTATACAATTTTGAAAGGATAGGATGAAAACAGAGAACCCAAAATGATATATTATGTCTCTCCTCTCCATTTCTTTACTCCTTTGTGTTTGAACTTTCAACATGGATGGCAGAAGTTAAAGCTGCATTACAGGACTGAGGGCAGGGTTGAGGGGAACCCACAAAGACTGATCAAGCACGTCAGGGACAGCCATGGTGGGGAGCCGGAGCCATTGCCACCTCTAGGTGGAAAGGGGTGATGGGAGGGTGTGGTTTCCAGGACTCAGGACAGTAGTGAGAGAGATGGCCTCTCAACAGGAGCTGAGGTCTTTGGAAGACACAGACAGCCTCAGCAGGGAGGAGAGAGAGGGAAGGGATACTCAGACTCCTCTTTTTTTTCTTTTTTGAGACAGAGGCTCACTCTGTTGCCTGGGCTAGAGTGAGTGCCGTGGCGTCAGCCTAGCTCACAGCAACCTCAAACTCTTGGGCTTAAGCGATCCTACTGCCTCAGCCTCCCAGGTAGCTGGGACTACAGGCATGCACCACCATGCCCGGCTAATTTTTTTTTTTCTATATATATTTTTAGTTGGCCAGATCATTTCTTCCTATTTTTAGTAGAGACGGGGTCTCGCTCTTGCTCAGGCTGGTCTCGAACTCCTGACCTCCAGCGATCCACCCGCCTTGGCCTCCCAGAGTGCTAGGATTACAGGCATGAGCCACCGCGCCCAGCCCAGACTCCTCTTTCTTTTAAACTATTCCTTTCCTACCAGTGCTTCCCAGTGGCCAAACCCAGCCAGAAGGCAGAGGACAATGAGGGAGCCCACTCAGTCCCCTTTTGGGGCACAGGGCAGGGTGGAGAAGGGTGAAAGATGGCTCTGGAGGATCAAACGGGAAATACCCAGCGCCCAGATCTCCCTCAAGATTTTAGTGGCTGCACGTATTCCATTATGCTTAGCAATACAATGCACATAACAAACCTGGCAGAGGTGGATATTTAGATAGTCTACAATTTTTCATTATAAATGAATGACTTTGGAAGTCCTTGTGAGCTAAGTTATTGTCCATGTCCATAATTATTTCCTTAGGAAAACTCCTAGAAATAGAATTATTGACCTAAAAGCATGTGCTCATTTTTGTATTTCTGTCATTGTTAGATTGATTTCCAGAAAGGTTATAACCCTTTATTCTCTACCCAACAGTGCATGATAGTTATTAATTTCCTTAAACTTCTGCAGAAAGCTTTTGTCAGTCTTTTATATCTTTTCCAATCTGATACATTTTTAAAAAATTTTATTTGTAGTTTCAAATTACTGATGCGATGGAACATACTTTCAGAAGTTAACTGGCTTTAAGAAAATTTTTATCTCATACATGTCATCTTAATATTGGGGTCCAAGCAAAAAATGAGAAGAAATTGTTACATTGTTATAATTATCTTATGAGATGCCAGATCCTTAGCAAACATGATACAAAAAAATATTCATTTGATATTTTGCCCCTTGGTCATTACACAGGTAATTTAAGCCATTAGCATCACTAGGTACTGTCATGGAATTCGAAACAGGTATGAGTCAACTTGCTCTGTGGATAGCACAGAAAGCAGGACTTCACCAGCACTGGCAATGACAAAGAATAATTTGAATTCTGCTTTCACTTGAGAGCTCTTCAAAATTTTCTCTTCTCTAGGTTAAACATATGAAGTTTCTTTAAAGGGTGCCAGACTCTACCATTCTGTTTGCTCTCCTCTGGAAGCCCTCCAGTTTGATAAAATTCCACTTAAAAAGTGATGCTGTTGGCATGGGTTTGGGTAAACAAGTTATCTCATACCCTGTGGTAGGAATGTGAATCTGAACAGATACATGGATGGGTGATTTGGCAGTATCTATTAACATTTAAATTGCACATAACCAATAATTCCACCTTTCCTATCTTTTGTAGAGAAACACACATAAACACACGGAGATATGTATAAGGGTATGTACACTCATTGCATCACTGTTAATAGCAAAGAAATGGAAACAACCTAAATGGCCATCCACTTGGCTAATTAATGGCTAATGAATTGATGGCTGAATTCATTTATTTATTCACCCAATATTTACTGAGTACCTACAATGAGTCAGGCAGTGTTCTGGGTTATGGGGTACATTGGTGAAAACAAAAATGGACAACAATTCCTGCCTCCATGGAACTTATAGTCTAGAGCGGGAAGACAGAAACTCAACATTAAACATAATTAGTAAATTATCTCGTATGGTTAGAAGGAGATAATGGTGTGAAAAAAGAGAAGGTAGAGTAGAATAAGAGGCCTTTGGGGTGTCAAAAGGCGGTGGTGGAGTGGGTGGTCGGAATAGGCGTCAATGAGATGAGGGTTGAGGGAAGGAGCAAAGCGGGCAGGGGTCTGGCACCGCAGGTGTCTGGGGGAACGGTCCAGGCAGAGGGAAGAGGTAATGCCAAGGCTTGAAGGCAGGAGCATGTTTGACTTGCTGGGGCTGCAGCAGACAGGCCAGCATGGAGGAGCCACCAGAGCTGGGGCTGAAGGGGCGCTGGGAGAGAAGGCAGCCATGGTGGAGGGCCTTGGGGACCACGGGATAAACTTTGGATTTGATTCGGAATGAAATGGGAGCCCCTGGATAGTTTCAAGGGGAGGAGTGATGGGATTGGTCTTAGATTTTAAAAAGGTCACTCTGCTATGTTGAGAAGAGCCTGATGGGGTAAAAATGGGGTCAGGGAAACCGGTCAGGAGGCTGCTGCAACAGTCCAGGCAACAGGCGATGGTTGTTTGGATCAGTACAGCAACAGGCAGGAGGTGAGCTCTTTGGGTTGGCACGTGTGTTCCTTTGACATATCCCCATCCTTTCGTTTTTTTGAGCACTTGTTACTTCTTACAAGATGTTCCACGTACAGGTTATATTTTCCCTTTTCCTTGATTTTTCACAGTTAGGGTGTTTTCATTTTCGTTGCTGTTTGTGTGTTTTTAGTTAAATCCCAAGTTTCCAACTTGTAAAGAGATGTTAAAATCGTTCTTAAAACTTATTATTTTTTGGCTTTTTTGAGGCATAATTGACAAATGTGAAGATGTTAAAATCTCTTGGTTATCTGACATATTAACCCTCCTAGGCTGATGTCATCAAAAACTTGGCACCTTTTTTTGCCTTCTGTGTCTGGCTTTTGGCAAGATTGTTGTTCCAGTTAGGGTCAAGTACAGGCCCCTAAGATGCCAATACCTTCATCCAGACAGTTTGGCATAGATCCATTACTCAAGATATTTTGAGTTTGGTTTTCAGCTAGCTTTAAATCCACCTAACTGTTCTATCATCCAGACCCTATTTCCTCATTTTATCATTAAAAAACCATGAGGCTTTGTCAGATACTGGGTGAAAACCATATTTATTATGCCTATGGCATTTCTCTGTATGATTTAAGAGAATTGGTTCATGATGCAGGAAGACAATGATTGATGCCCTCCAGGGAGAGAGAGGAAGCTGGGTCCTCAGGAGGGTGGGGCCCTGGAGGTCTGAGTTGGCTACAGACTAGCTCCATCACATGCAGTGTTCAAAGACAGGTATTGAACTACTGTGCCCATTAGGTAGACATATGTGGTGAGGCATGATAGTAGGTATTCAGGAAATGGGTAACAGTGTGCCTTTGGGTAATTAGTCCATTTTCAGTGGATCAGTGGCTGGGAAGCTGGACCCAGTGGACTAGAGCAAGGGATGAGCCCTCAGGACAAACTGGAATTAGAAAGCTAGGCAAAGAGGCTGAGTTAGAAGCCCGGTGTAGGCCAACACAATGGTGAGTAGAAATAGGCTGTGCACCAGAATTTTACTCTAGGCTCACTGGATATCTGGTTGGTGACAGCAGGACTGATTCCAGATTCCCCATTGCCAGCACAACCTGGCCTGCTGATGTGGCTGGTGTACTTTCCAACCTGGCGGGCACAGGAGATTCTAGCCAGGAAAGGCTGGAGTTGAAGGAATTGGAAACTGTTGACCTACATCTAGAATATTATCTCCACTCCTCCAAAATATGAACAATAACTTAGTGGTTTTTAGATGGCTTCATTTCTAAATGCTCACAAACTATATTTTTAAAACTAGAATTTTGATGTGGATTGACATTAAGCTCATTCTTTCATAATTTCCAGACGTCTCTCCTCACCCCAGCTCACTCTGCCTGCTTTTTGCAAACAAGACCATTTGCCAGCCCTTAAACTTGTCATTCTCACCCTGTTCTCCATGCTTCCTCTACATCCCCTGCAGTTTGATGGAAACTCTTTCTACCAGCCTTGGCTTTTCAGAATCCACACAGGGGAGGGGAGGATACTCAGAGAACAATTTTCCTGACAGCTGAAATCATCATTCACTACTACATTTTGTCTCTGTGCAGTTATTTCTCTAAATTAAACTGCATTATTATACCTGATATCTGGCCAGGATGCCTGTCTTGTAAGTATTTCACTTTTCTTCTCTCTCATTTTATTTCCAACTGAAATGATTCACGATGATTCCACTCTGGTTTATGAATTTCTCTCACCCTATATTGGCTAGCTCTACTCTGTTAGAAAGGCAGTGCTTAAAAACTTAAACACTGGAGCCAGACTGTCACATCGAAATCCTAGTTTGATCACTTCTCTGTGCTTCAGTTTCTCCATCTGAAAGATGCAGATAATACTTGTAAAATACCTTGAATATATGTGACCATATGTGATGGATAGTAACTGCACAATAACTGTTAGTGTTTCTATCAGACAAGGTATACTCTCCCATCACTGCATTCTTACTTTTTAATCCCATTTCACAATATCTTCTTGTTTGACACAACATTCCTCTCCTTTTGCTAAAATTTTAAATTTATTTGATTTATAACCTATATTTGTTAATTTATATTAGACATCTGAAGTCATGGCATTGTTCTCAATCTACTTCCTTGTTTTCCGCCAAGACTTATTCTTCTCCTGTGTTATTGTTCTTCCTATGTGATATCTGGTATTCTTTGTATGTGTACAGTTTTATCTGGGCATTTTTCCTTCCCTGCAAACCTCAGGTTGACACTTTTCTGCCACATGTAGTCTTTCTAGCCTGTGAAAAAATGTCCAGCCTCTGCAGGAGTCTGCTGTCTCAGAAATCCAAATTCACCCTTACCCATAAAGAGAGCCGGCTGGTCACTTCTCACGTTTTCCTTTATCTTGCAAAGTCACAGCCTGCTCCCGGAAGGAAAGATGAAAACATATCCTGTGCCCTGGGGTCCTTCAGCCTCCTGCTCAGAACATCAAAATGCACAGAGAGACGTTTTGGAGAGCTCCGACTATATGCTATATGCTCAGATGAACCATTAAAAGTTAGCAATAGTAATGGGATTTCATCAGTCAGCAGACTTTTTGACCTCACTTAAACATAATCAAGAGCAAAAAATATGTGGACACATAGGTAATGAGCATCGGAGTCGTCAGGAAGAGAGAGAAGCAGGGTTGGGCTCTAAATTTTCCCCAGAGTGAGCTGTCTGACGTTCAGGAGGGTCTGAAGGGCTCCACGCTGCTTGTGTGTGTGAGGTTTCTGCCCGGCGAGGCTGCTGACACGCGGGAAAGTGGCCCTCTGGCGAGGATGCCCCCGGGCTCCCTGCACGCCCACCCTCTCCAGCGTGAGTGCTGGGATGAAGAAGAAGGGGAAGCAGGAACTGAAGTGCTTTTCACGCTCATTATACTTACAGATGTTCTTCTGTGTCGAGTCTCTGAATTATAATAAAAACGTTTATTCAGACTTATAATCTTAACTGAGTCCTTTCTCCTGTGGGAATTTTATGATGTATAATGAGATGTGATCTCAGATTCTAGATGTGAGCCTCTCTCCGTATTTATTAAATTGCATTAAATTCATAGCTTCACTCTCCATTTTCTTATGTGAGATGCCTGTCCTGGGAGAGAGTGTGCCTTTAGTAATCCATCTCACCTCTCAGATCTGCCCTCAAAAATCACAGTTCTCTTCAGAAGTGGGGTCTTGGGTAGTCTTTTGGTTATGTCCACTGACGCATCTTGGATAGTGATAATAAAAACATGTAATCATACTATGTGTTTCCCACGTGGCCAGCCCTGTGCTGATGTGCAGTCAGCTCACCGAATCCTGACAACAGCCCCGAGGAGGGTGCTGTTGTTATGCCCTCACCGTCTTCCCCCACTTCCCTTTCTTTTCTCACTTTGCACACACAGCATGTACCATCCCCATTAGCCCTTAGCCTTGAGCCCTCGGGTCCACCCTTGTGACCAGAAGACTCTGCAGCGCTAATTTGGGGAACACACTGCCAACCTGATCTAAACTCTTTATTCAGCACAAGAGCTCTCGTGGCCACCAGGTGGGAGTATTGGGATTGAAAAGAACTCTCCAGAGACGACACCCAGTGTGACTGTGAGCAGATCCACCTCTGCACCGGCCAGTTCTGATTTTAATGGGTGAAAAGGCTTCACAAATCAAAGCTAAACTCATTTTGTAAAAGCACATCTTAGCTATTTCATGATACCAGAGAGTAGGGTATAGCCACAAATTCTCCAGTGGCTCACTAGGGATGATGGTGAATAGGCCATTTCTGCTTCCTCTCTTGATCCGTGGAC
>CM052440.1:136845834-136870250 GCA_028533085.1 Varecia variegata
TTTTAACAGAAACTCTGTGGCATCATGTTGATGATAGATGGAGCGGGGCAAGGTGGAAGCAGAGACACCAGTTAAGAGGCTGTTGCACAGCTAAGCAAGAGACGGTGATGGTCCCACCCAGATGGTGATGGCGGAGGTGGTGAGACTCACAGGTCCAGAGCTGCCAGAGGCACCATTCGCTATATGTTCAATGTCAGAGGGGCCTCTCAGAATTGCATAATGTGGCAGTACTGGGTGAGTCAAATTCTGGCTACATTTTGAGGCAGAGGCATCCAGATTTGCTGATGCAGAATGTGGGAAGAAGAGAGGTGTCGAGGATGACTCCCAGGTTTTGGCCTGAGCAACTGGGAAGTTGAGGTTGCCAGATGGAGAAGACCAAAGGAGCAGGTAGAGGTGGGAACAATCATAGGAACTCAGTTGTAGACACATTAAGCTTGTGTTCAGAATTATACTTTCAGGAGTCATTAACATATAGATGGCATTTGAAGCCATGAGAATGAATGAGATTGTTTAGCAAGTGCATGTAGTGAGAATGAATGAGATCACCTAAGGAGTGAGTGTAGGAAGGGAAAAAAGTAAGATGCCAAGGACTAATCCTAATGCACTGCAATGTTCAGAGTTGGGGCAAATGGAGAAGACTCAGCAAAAGAGATGAATGAAGCAGGAAGGCAGAGAGGTGGGAGAAAACCGGGCCAGAGAGCTATCCTGGAAGCCACGTGAAGAAACTGTTTAGTAGCTGGGCATAAAGTCATAGAAATTTTTACCAGAGTTTGTTCCCTGGACTGTTTGAATCTGATCCACATTCACCAGCATTTAAGCTGATGCCAGAGGAGTATTAGAGAACACTTGTCCTTGCAGCTCTCTTGAGCTTTGACACTAAAGGTCCAGCTTACTCTTTGCAAAGAGACACTGGTGACCTAGAGGCGGGACTGCTGGCACGGAAGACATTTCAAAGCATTCCATCAGAACGATACTTCTTTCATTCCTGTCTTTCTTAAACACCTACTTTAATAACTCATTTTGGGCTCTTGCCTGGAAAGCTAAAATAAGCCAGAAGCTGTCTGTTGCCTTAAGCCCACAGCTTAGCACAGTACATGAGAAGCATGTGTGAATATACAGCGCTGGGTTCACGCGGTGGCATTGCTAACGCCATGCTCAGAAGCAGCAGCAGATAAAACTAACCTGGAAATTCCATTTGTTACCAACTGACTTTGGGAATGGGACTATTTTTCAGTTTTCTTAATACTTGAAGAGAGGGAAGTGGCTGTAGGAATTTTAGAACAGAATTTTTTTCAGAAGACAAAAGGATTGAAATATTTTGCTATTTGTCCCTTCAAGTAGAAATGTGAAAATCATTGAATTGGTTGGTTTTCTATTGCTTAGAATACCCGAAACTGGGTAATTTATAAAGAAATGAATTTATTTCTTACAGTTCTGGAGGCTAAGTGCAAGGTCAAGGGGCCATACCTGGTGAGGGCCTCTTGCCGGTGGGGACTCTCTACAGAGTCCCGAGGTGGCACAGGGCATCACAGGGGGCTGAGTGTGCTAACTCAGGTCTCTCTTTCTGTTCATGTAAAACCACCAGTTCCCCTCCCATAATAATCTATTAATCCATTAATCCGTGAATGGATTAATCCATTCATAAGGGCTTTGCCCTCATGACCTAATCACCTCTTAAAGACCCCACCCAATACTGCCCAATACTGCCATTTTGGGAATTAACTTTCAATATGAGTTTTGGAGGGGACATTCAAACCACAGCAATTGCTTTTTTAAATTTAGCAAAAAATCGCCCTTCTCTTGGTAAGAACAAAATATTTGAAGAGAATATGGGTCAATCCTCTTTCCAAATATCTCCTGAATTGCATAATCTTTAACAAATTTTATGTGATTTTACTCATTTCAAACATATATTAAGACGGGAAATGTGGAAAAGGATTTAAATAAATGAATGTCAAAAGCAGCTTAATTATAATTTTCCTTTTCCATAGGAAAAAAATATTTTTAAAATGTTTAATGCTGTTGGTTTCAAATTCAAATGTTCACAGGAAAACTACTAAAAATTTTGTATCTCTGAACAAATTTCTCTTTAAAGAAACAAAACCTTTTTTTTTTTAGTTTTGAATAACATTTTGAATAAGCAACTTTGTTAAGTTACTATCATTTATTTTAGTGTATTTTGGTTAGCAGACATTTATGAAAATTAATTGTAAATAATTTCTTCAAATTCTGGGTTTAAACGTTGTCAGAAATAACCTGATGCTACTGGGTTATCGCTCTCACCTACGCACTACAGTATGGGCCCAAATTCCTTCCCAAGCCCCAGGTGGCTCAGCGAGTCCCCGGACTGAAACAATGACACTTCTCTCAGGTCTGTGGGGAAGGGGGGAAGAGGAGCCCTGCCCCATAAGGACCTGCTGGGAAACAAGGCTGGGGGGACATGTCACTGCTGTGTGTGCCCTGCCAAAGGCACAATCATGGTTCAGAAATCGTGAGAAGACAGCCCCTGCAGGGGCAGCCCTGCGTGGACCCCGGGCCTCTTGCCTCCTTGTGAAAACACTCCCTTCACCTGCGGCTTGAAGCTTCTTTCTCCACAGCAGGGTTTTTCCAACCTGAGCTGATGGGTTGTGAAACCATTTAGTAGATAAAAGGGGGAATTATTAATAGTTACACGGGGTAACATGCAGCAACTGGGGCTGTACTGGGCAGCCACTCATTCAGGACCAGCATTAGAAAAAATGAAATGGAGGCCGGGCACGGTGGCTCACGCCTGTAATCCTAGCACTCTGGGAGGCCAAGGTGGGAGGATCGCTTGAGCCCAGAAGCTGGAGGTTGCTGTGAGCGAGGCTGATGCCACGGCACTCCAGCCCGAGCAACAGAGTGAGACTCTGTCTCAAAAAAAAAAAAAAAAGAAAGAAAGAAAGAAAAAATGAAATGGAATAAAATAGATCAGAACACAAAATACTAGTGTATCGAACAGAAATAGTGTAAACAGTGTTTCGTGAAACCTTTCCTGGGGGCAAGAAAAACCCATTGACAAAAGCATCTGAAAATCACTTCTCTGTAGGGCTAAAACCTAGTCTGCAGTGTGAGGCTTGGGAGCAGCCACCAGGTCCTTCTCGGTGGCTCTTCCCTATACCAGCCTCTTCTCACCTATGACCAAAGCTCTCAGAGCCACTCCCACAACTAAACTCCCACCTGTCCACCAGTTAACGGGCCTGAACCCTGGTCCTGGGCCCAGGTTAAACCATTCCCTGAACATAATGTCTTTGCTGGAAGGATAATACTTTTCTGGTCTGGAATCACTGAGGGAAACAGGATATCCAAATCTGCCAATCATAAGGGCATCTAAATGTGAACTTTTGTGGCATAGAAGCCGATATAGTTTGTTTGGCTTTGTTTTGTCTTTTTCTTCTTTGCAAGCCCTTGAGGGTAAGAACCTTCTGAAAACACAGCACCCAACCTGCCAGATGGAGGCCCTTAGCGCTTATTGAACTCCGCCGTTCTGACGGCTGAATTTTCTCTCCTGCCTGGTTTTGGGAGAACTGATAGCTCTGCGTTGTTTTGTAAGTGGTGTAACTGCCTCCTTTGTGCAACGGCTTCCGTATTTTCTCTTATAGGAAGGAGGAGTCTCCAGCAGGAGAAAAGGTACAGCCTGGAAATCATACTGTAAAGGAGAAGGCTCAGTGAGATAATTCACACGGGCAGTCAGCGCGGTGCTGGGCACCCAGTAACTGCGCAGTGACGTCAGGTGTTGCTGTTATGCTGTTAAGTAAACAGAGCAAAGACAGAATCACAGTGGCCCTCTCGTCACTTCGTCACTTCGCAGAAGGAGGCAGGGCCTTTAGCACTTGGCGGCTCTGTTTATTAAGTAAACCATTAGTGAATTGATTTTTAAGTGATACCATCGGTTCTCAAGACCCCTGACCTGCCTGCTTTTTCTGTCATCTCTACGTTGTCTCTTCACCCAGATAACACAGCACAGGCTTTTTTTGCCAGGTTGTGAAGCAAGAGCGAGGTCATCAGCCTCGGTGCTGATTCCTCGGAGGCTGAAATGTCTGGGCCTTTGGTTTGGTGCGGGGGCTCTTGCTCTGCACTTGGGGGGTAGTCTGATGGAGAATCGTAGCTTTCCAAGAAGAGAAGCAGGATTCCTCAGCCTCGGCATAACTGGCTTTTGGGCTGGCTAATTCTTTGCAGCTGGGGCTGTCCCGTGCACTGTGAGATGATTAGCAGCACCTGCCCTCTGCCCACTGGGTGCCAGTAGCACGTTCCCCTCACTTCTGACAACCCCAAGATGTAACAACCAAAAATGTTCACAGGCATTGACAAATGTCCTTTGGGGTCAAAATGGCTCCTAGTCGAGAAATACTGAGCTGGATTAAGGATAAAAGCCAGGTAATATAATACAGTCCTAAAATACACCTGTCTCAAGTGACTTCAATTAAGTGCCATATATACAGTGTGTGTGTGTGTGTGTGTGTGTGTGTGTGTGTGGAGGACTTATGACTAAGTAATATTTAATAATGATTGTGTTAAAAAAATATTTTTTCCCCTCTCTGCTTATCCCTGTTCTTAGACAGTAGCCCTCCCAGGGCTCTGCCTGAGCACCCAAGGTGTTCACCGTGGCCCTTTCCTCCCAGTGAATCTTCAGAGACTGAGAAAACTCTGCTCTGCATTTCACAGGCTTTCTGCTCAGTGTCTTAATGTCCTGCTCCACGCAGCACCAGCACGTGGCAAATGCTTTGATAGGAAAACAGGTCAAGTGTCAGACTCAGTTTTCCACCCACCCTTCCCGCTGGGATTCCAGACTCACAAGGTGCTGTTTTTCCAGCCCTCTAATTGCCCCATAATTGCCCCAAATCCTGCTGTCTCCTTCTCCCCTTGTGGCCCCTGCCCAAGGCTGTTGCCTGGATTCTTTTCCTCTTGCCCAGGACTCAGAATTAGCAAATGCCCCAAAGGAAAACTCACTTGCCAAACGTCAGCTTCTCTCCTGTTTCCCATTTTTCCAGAATCTTGTCGCTGAAGTCAGGGTTTCCTCATCAGCTCCCCAATGTCTTTAACAGATGCTGTTTTGCATATTTTATACTGCTTTTCTAGTCGTCTCAGGGAGAGCATTGACTTTCATCTCAGCTGGAAGTGGAGGTCCTAAGATACATTCCTGACAGATGTTTCTGTATTTCCTTATTTATTTTAAGATTATAAGATTTGTAATCTTAAGATTACAAATAATATCAACAGGCTAGCCGAGAACCGGGAACTCTACCTACTCTACTAACCACATGTTTGCCTTTTTGGATGATTTGTCACTCACAAATCTAAATCTCTAATTTAGCATGTTGCTATTGTAAAATATTTGGCCATTTGTTGTGTAAATACTTGTTTTATTAATTTTTTATTAATTTTAAAATGAGTTCAGAATCACCATATTGTGTAGTGTATATGGAATTCAACTAAGCAATAGAGATGTTGGGGAAATATAATTTCTTTTTTTTTTCTTTTTTGAGACAGAGTCTCACCCTGTTGCCCAGGCTAGAGTGCCATGGCATCAGCGTAGCTCACAGCAACCTCAAATTCCCGGGCTCAAGCAATTCTTCTGCCTCAGCCACCTGAATAGCTGGGATTACAGACATATGCCACCATGCCCGGCTAATATTTGTATATATATTTTTAGTTGTCCAGCTAATTTCTTTCTATTTTTAGTAGAGACCGGGTCTCGCTCTTGCTCAGGCTGGTCTTGAACTCCTGAGCTCCAGCGATCCTCCTGCCTTGGCCTCCCAGAGTGCTAGGATTACAGGCGTGAGCCACCACGCCCAGCTGGGAAATATAATTTCTATGGTTTGAAATATTCCATAGTTTAAAAGGACATCAATAGGCAACTACACTACACTGTGGCAAAGCTTACCGTAGAGCAGTGGTCCCCAACCTTTTTGGCACCAGGGACTGGTTTCGTGAAAGACAATTTTTTTCACGGGAGATGGGAGGTGGGCGGTGGGAGGTGGAGCTCGGGTGGTGATGCCAGCCTTGGGGAGTGGAGCAGCTGTAAATACAGATGAAGCTTCCCTCACTTCTGCTGCTCACCTCCTGCTGTGTGGCCCAGTTCCTGAATTTCATGGAAGACAATTTTTCCACGCACAGGGTGGTGGTGGTGGTGGTGGTGGTGGTGGTGATGCAGCAGCCAGTTCCTAACAGGCCACAGACTGGTACCTGGCATGGCATGGGCGTTGGGGACTGCAGCCATAGAGGAAGGTATTTGGTGCCAAGTAACCCACAGAAAGATACCTAGTTTAGATGAGAGGGGTTGTCTAGGAAAGGCTTCCAAACAAGACAGTGACCTATGAACTACAACCTGAGGGAAGCATATGGGGCCTGGGGGTGGGCCAAGGGGGCAGAGATGTAATTCTCTGAGAAAGTAAGGAGCACTGTCGTGTGAAAGTTTTGTCAGAATCAAAACGGAGTCACTTGTGCCAAACTCCAAAAAGTACATAAAACCAGGAGGCTGAGAAGGGAGGGCCCTCAGGCACACATGCCTGTAAGAACCATGACAAAGACTCTCCGATGAGCTCTCCTGAACAGATGTAATAAGAACTTCTGCCAAGAACTCCTCAAACTGCAGCTTGCTGGGTGAGTCACAAGGACAGCTAGCTGGATGCGCAAGAGCACTTGCCTGACACACTGTCTCCACTAACCGACTGGCCTCAACTCCTGCCATGAGCCCCTGGAGCCAGTGTTCTCTTTGTCTCAAAACACATTACGCACACTTGTGCCTCTGGTCCCCGTGGCCCTCACAGCCGGATTATCTAAAAAACTAGAATTAGATACTCAGTTCATATTCTGTAGACTCTTGATTCTTGGAAAGGCCATGGGTATCATTCAAAACCCAGATGAAGCTTGAGTTAGAAAGACTGGGCACCCTAAACTTGAAACTGAGGACTAGAATTTCAGTCATATTGGCTTCTGTAAGTAAACTATTAGGATTGGTCATCCATTGCACTGTAACAAATTGCCCCCGAATTTTGTGGCTTAAAATAGCAATTTTTTTAATTAATAATCTCACAATTTCTGTGGATCAGGAATTTGGGAGTAGATTAACTGGGTGGGTGTGGCTCAGGGTTTTTCACAAGGTTGCAGTTAAGTTGTTGGGACATATGGTCAAAGAGGTGCCTTAAGAGAATAGAATAAGAGACGAAAATGCTTGCAATGGTTCTTGAAGGTGGAGTAGGAGTTCACCAAGTGAACTAAGAGCATTAAGGGGAAGGTATTTGAGCAGGCAGGGGAGATAACAAATACAAAACCAGGGAGAGCAAGAAAGCAAAGGTGGAGTACAGTTGGAGGGAGGGACAAGGAAAAGTTCAGGAAGGTCATTGTACACCTTGCTAAAGAATTCTATTCTATTTTCCATAAGCAGTTTGGATCTGCTAAAAATCCATTAATTTTAAGCATGGAATAACATGATTAGATTTGCATTTAGAAAAAAAAAAGCAACTCTCAAAGGCAATTTGGAAGGTAAATTAGAGAGAGAAGAAATTAAGAGGCCAGTGGAAAACTACTGCAATACAAATGGGTAGCAGGAAGCTAATATAAGAAAGGTGTTATTAGACTCTTCCTTCTTAGATGTGGTGATCATGTGATTCCAGTGGGCGCTGTGGCTGAGGTCTGTGACTTTGCTGTTCCAATCTGATTTTCTGAAGTTGAGCTTTGGAAAGAAGGCTTTTGTGGAGCAGGAGGAATGTAACCTGAGCTAACTGTGGCCATATTCTTGCCGCAAGGAGAGCATTGATTTATGAGAAAGGAACATGAGACTGAGAGCTCTGAGCAGGTCATCAATCATCCTTTCCATTTATTGGCATTTCTGTTGTTGTGTTTTTTTTTTTTTAATTTCTATGAACTGAATGTGGGAATTCCCAGCATCAGTGGTGCCAGTGGTGGCTTCTTCGCTGGGGAGGTTGGACGTGTGATTGTCTAGCCTACACGGACACCAAGCCAGATTTTCTGATTCTGCCTGACATTGCATGAGCTACCTATGGTCCTTTAATATGTTTTTGCTGAAATTATTTAGAATGGGTTCTGCTGTTTACAGTTAAGGATCCTGCCAGACATACTTTCAAAAAATAAAATGCCCTCTTTATACCTAAGTTAAGCTTGAGCGGGGTTTCTGTTACTTGCTGCTAAGAGAGTCCTGGCTTAAATAGGTTTGTTAATAGGAAGAAGCTAGTGGAGGGAAGAGATTTAAAAATAGCTGAGAGAAAGGTCACAATCCTGGAGGATAAACCTTCAACCTTGGGCAGGAAGAGGGACCTCTCACCCTCTGAGCAGGAAAGAAGGAGGCAAGAATGGGTTTGGGCAAGGACGAGTTTGTAGGTGTAGCATGAAGAGTCAGGGCAAGTCGGCGTGTTAAGTCAGAGTTAAGGCCATCTACTGGGAGAAACGGTGAGAGCTGGGACCTTAAGGATAATAGTGGAAGGTTAAAATAAATGTCATTGAGGGAAGGGGAAAGAGCTGAGCAGGGACCTATTAGAGGCTTGACAAGAAATGCCAATGACTGACAAAGATACTTTGCTTGGCCAGACTTTAGCCAGGCTTCTGAACCTTCTCTGAGGCCCAGGTGTGCCCTTCTTTGTAAATCCAGTTTTAGCAAGAAGCACTGCCAAGGCCCTTTGGCAAGTATCCCCCACTCCTGATACCCTGTCATCCTCAATATCTGATCAAAGCTGTCCCCTCCCCACCTTGTTATATGATCCTCCTGGCCTGCCCTCAGCAGGAATCTCCTTAGGTTAGTTCAGCCTGAAGTGCCCCCAGCCCTGATGTTTCCTCTTAGCAATTTTCCACCCACCAGTGCCCTGCTCCTTGGCTATAAATCCCCACTATCCCTGGTGTGTTCAGAATGGAGCCCTGTTAAACATAAATAAATGTTTTCCTGAGTCTCATGAGCCATTATAGCAAATTATGGAACCTGAGGAACAGCTTGTGGAAAACCCCAATTTACAGCTGGTTGGTCAAAAGTACAGGTGACATGTGGTACTTGTGATGGGCACCTGAAGTGAGACAGCCTTGTGAGACTAAGCCCTTAACCTGTGGAGTCTGCATTAACTCTGGGTGGTTAGTGTCCCAGTTGAGTTGTAGGACACCCAGTTGGCATCTGGAGAGTTGGAGAATTCCTTAATGTGAGGGACAAATCCCACACAATTGGTGTCACAAGTGTTGTGTGAGTAGGCAAAAGTTTTTTTCCCTTTAGAATACTGAAGTTAGGGTTCTCCAGAGAAACAGCCCAATAGGATGTGGAGATATATAGATAATGAGATTTATCATAAACAATTGCTCATGAGATTTGGAGGCTGAGGATTCCCACTGCCTACATCTGTGAGCAGGAAACTCGGGGAAGTTGGTGGTATAGTTCCAAGGCCTGAGAGCCTGAGGACCAAGGACAAGTAGCTTCCAGTCTGAGTCTGCAGGCCTGAGACCCGGGAGTGCTGAGGGCAGGAGAGGATGATGTCCCAGTTCAGCAGTCGGGCAGAGAGCAAACTCAACCTTCCTCGGCCTTTTTTGTTCTATTCAGGCCCCCAGCGCACTGGAAGATGCCCACCCACACTGGGGAGAGCCATCTGCTTTACTCAGTTCACCAATTCAAATGCTATTCTTGGCTGGGTGTGGTGGCTCACGCCTGTAATCCTAGCACTCTGGGAGACTGAGGCAGGCGGATCATTTGAGCTCAGGAGTTCGAAACCAGCCTGAGCAAGAGCGAGACCCCGTCTCTACTAAAAATAGAAAGAAATTATATGGACAATTAAAAATATATATAGAAAAAAATAGCTGGGCATGGTGGCGCATGCCTGTAGTCCCAGCTACTCGGGAGGCTGAGGCAGAAGGATTGCTTGAGCCCAAGAGTTTGAGGTTGCTGTGAGCTAGGCTGACACCATGGCACTCTAGCCCGGGCAACAGAGTGAGCCCCCTGTCTCAAAAAAAAAAAACCAAAAAAACAAAAAACTGCTATTCTCTTCTAGAAAGACTGCACACACATACCTGGAAATAACATTTACCCAGATATCTGGGCATCCCATGGCCCAGTTAACACATAAAATTAACCATCACAATTAGGAACCTCCTAAATACTTCCTATTTTATCTTACTTCTTATGTTAACAGAATTTGGCCACATCATCTCACCTAACCTGTTAGATTGAGCACTCTAATTAGACAGGTTCTCTCTCTGTGTGTGCACACACACTTATATATATATATATATGATATTAATTTTAAATCACTGTATTCTCATGTCAATGACAGGGCCTGACACAATAAATTTTTTTAATAAATGAATAGAAACTCAAATAAAGACATCAATGTTGAGAGGACCCTCCAATTGGCCCCAGCAGTTGCAGTGGGCTGGGGGACGTGTGTGGGTGCTGAGAAATTGGCTGGTGGTATGTAGGGCCTACAATAGTACAGCAGTAGTTTTAGAGGGACTTAATTTTGGTTTTTGAGTGGGATGGGTGGGGACTGAATCATCAGCATGAAAAATGAAGGCGGGGTTTAGTGGGGAGAGTTTTTGGAAGAAGACGGGTGAGAAATTGAAACCAATCTTCTTATTTTTAGGCATTAAACAAATCAGCCCATTTAATTCTAACTACCAGCCCAAATAAGGAAAAATAAAATCATTATCCAAGATCATATGATCATAAGACCATAAAACAGATTTTTAACTAACCAGAGACAAGTCCTCTTTAGAATTCAGAATCCCTGTCTGAGAACACATCTATTCCTTTGACAAAATTTTCTCTTACAAGGTTTACTTTTTTCGTATCCCCTGATCATTCTGAATATGTGCAGTTTGCAGTTAATAGCAACTTTTGTTAAAAAAAACCCAAAACCCAAAAAACCAAGAACCTACACCACAGTGCATTCCTTCATATATTCACTCATCCATTCAAAACATTTAATGAGCAGTTACTAAGTGCTGGGCACTGTACTAGGTACTGGGAGTTCAGCAACAAACAAGAGACAGGATGCTTGCCCTTTTATAAGTACACTTTGTATTTTTATTGCTACTTTTACTAATAGCTTTCAGAATCTTTTTTTTTTTTTTTTGAGACAGAGTCTCACTCTGTTGCCCGGGCTAGAGTGAGTGCCGTGGCATCAGCCTAGGTCACAGCAACCTCAAACTCCTGGGCTCAAGCAATCCTCCTGCCTCAGCCTCCCGAGTAGCTGGGACTACAGGCACGCGTCAGCATGTCCAGCTAATTTTTTCCATATATATTTTTAGTTGTCCAGCTAATTTCTTTCTATTTTTAGTAGAGACCGGGTCTCGCTCTTGCTCAGGCTGGTCTTGAACTCCTGACCTCAAGCGATCCACCCGCCTCAGCCTCCCAGAGTGCTAGGATTACAGGCGTGAGCCACCGCACCCGGTCGCTTTCAGAATCTTAATCAAGCCTAGAACATTCTGTCTGAAACATTCCTACGAGACATCCTAATAATTTACCCAAGACCTAAATTCCAGTCTCCTGCTAGGGAAGTTGGTTTACATTTCACTGGATAAATACAGATGTTTTGAATAAAAACAGTGGAAAGACATCTAAAGCTCAAAATCTCCTAAGGAGTTGGCTTTTAATTTCTTGGCAAGCACATGGATCTCAATGAGGGGACAGTTAGCACTGTTGGCACAGGATGAGGTTCTGAAAGTATTTCTGGACCTGTTACTATGGTCTGAATGTGTCCCTCCCAAATCCACGTTAAAAGCCTGACCTCCACGGGATGGGATTAGGAGGTAGGGCCTTTGGGTGGTGTTTAGGTCAGGAAGGCTCTGCCTCATGATTACCATGAGTGTCTGCTGTGCTTTGAATGTGCCCCTCTCAAAGTTCATGTGTTGGAAACTTAATCTCCAATGTGACAGTATTGGTCGGGCGAGACAGGGGGAACCTTTAATGGGTGATTTGGTCATGAGAGCTCTGCCCTTGTGAATGGATCAATGCTGTTATTGTGGGAGTGGGTTTCTGATAAAAAGGATGAATTTGGCCCTTTCTCTCTGTCTTGAGTGCTTGCTTGCCCTTCTGCCATAGGATGATGTAGCACAAAGGCCCTCGTCAGATGCCAGTGCCATGATCTTGAACTTCTCAGCCTCCCTGTGAGCCAAATAAACATCTATTCTTTATAAACTATCCATTCTATGGTATTCTGTTATACCAGCTGAAAATGGACTAAGACAGTGCCTTTATAAAACAGACCCCAGAGAGCTAGCTAGACCCTTCTGCCACATGAAGTTATAGTGAGAAGACAGCTGTCTATGAGGAAGCAGTCCCTCCCCAGACCCCAAATCTGCAGAGCCCTGATCTTGGACTTCCCAGACTCCTATACTGTGAGAGATAAATTTCTGTTGTTTATGGTATTTTGTTATAGCAGTTGAAAGGACTAAGACACCTGTTTCCCCCAAAGACACTACAACTGCTGTAATTCTAAAGGGCAAGGATGGTGAGCCGCTAGAATAAGGCTACACTCTAGAATCACTGGTGGGTAGAGGAAACAGACTTGGGGGAGCCCGCTGAGGAATGCAGTCTCACCTTCCTTATCATCTTGACACTTTTAGCCATGGACAAGAGGAAGCCAGGTAGGTGGCTTGAATTAAATCCCAGTGATGCTTGTGCACTTCTTGGCACCAGAAAATGGGGACCAGGGACTCTGCACACGGAGAGCGGAGTAGAGGGTGGGGGTCTAGGCTAGCTGCATGTTGATGGGGTCATTGATGGAAGACCCTGGTTGGGGAAAAATAGGAGGGCAGAAGAGGAATGGCACCAGGAAGCCTCGGGTTGGCCTCCCGAAGTTGCGTCTGCCAGCTCTGAGGGACTGGTTGGCGGTAGGCTAGGTCCTGCTGCGGTGGAGCAGTGGGTCCAGAGGAGGTTATTTGCTTTTGATGTGCGGGCAGGGGCAGAGCCATCAGAATAGGAGGTGAGAATGGTAGTGAGGTTTTTGGAAGGAGGAAGAGCCATGGAGGAATGAACTAATCTTTTTATGATTGTTAGACACTTTCACAAATTAGCTCATTTAATCCTAATCACCACTCTTTATAAGGAAAGTGAGGATCAGAGAAGTCACACAGCTTGTCCAAGGCACACACCTGGTATGTAGTAAAGTGGGGATTTAAACCCAATTCTCCCCGACTTCAGAGGCTATTCTTTCCAGCTCTTGTCTGGGAGGAAAGATGTTCCTCTTTTTCCTTCATATCAGTCCCCTCCCTTACTCCTCAGCCACTCTTTCTTTTTCTTCTGCCTCTTGCAATTTACTTTTCTGCCTTTTTTCTTACTTCTTTAACTAACTACAATTTGAAGCAAATATATTTATCACATAAAATAAATTTAAAAAGTAGACGTTGAAAATTTTATATTCTTCTAAAAAACCAGAGTCCAACTCTTTGACTCTTCTGAAATTAGAGAAAAGTTGTTCTGTACTTACTTATCCAAAGCCTATAACTCATTTGTTCCCTATTTATGGATCAGTATAATCAAGGGAAATGGCAGGGCAATGAATATATGATCAGAATATCAGAGTTGAGAGATGTAGAAACTGCAGTACGAAGAGGCTCAGTAACTTTCTTAGAATAAATTGGCTAGTTCCTGATGAAACAAATAATTGAGGGAAAGAGTGATATAGAGAAAATCCTGAGTTTACAAATAAACTGAGTTTCAAAAGTGTGTTTGTAAATTGGTTGTCTGACATTTGGTATATTTCCCCAATAAAAAGAAAACTGATGTGACCTGATTGTCTCATAGATAATTGCTGAAATCCAGTATTTATACCCAAGAACACTACAATAAACAAAAATTATTATGCAATGCTTATACTTAACACAACACAGAGACAATACCCTAAGACAAACTTTAATTTTAAATGCATAGGAAGAGAAAGTTTAGTTAGGAGAATGAAAGAGTTAACTGGAGAATCTGGTGGAGATTGTGAAGGTGACATTTGGACTCTATAATTAGAGACTTTGGAGGACAAATGACAGACACTGGTTTTAAGAATGTGAAGGTTTTCAGAATTGAAATGGAGTCATTTGTGTTAAAAACAAAACAAAACAAAACAAAACCTTGACAAATGGCTGGGGAAGGCCACGAAGGGTGAGTTCTCATGCACAAATAAATGCCTGATAACAAGAACTCCCTCAAAAGACTCTGCAAAAACCTCAACTTTGGATAATGGCCATTGCAAACTTACACAAAAAAATACTTCTGGGAGGACATCTGCTCAGCAACTGCTTGTCCAACCTTGGACTGGTGCCACCCCCGTGATAATTATCTCAAAACAATGAGGTAATCTTCCTTATTTTTCCTTTAAAAACCTTTGTCTTCCTTTACCTTCCTGAATACGCATATAGTTTACTATGACATGCATATTTCCATGACAATGTCCATTCCCGAATAAATATCATTTTCTTTCAGAGAGTACCCTACATGTTTGTTATTTAAGTTGACAAAAGTTAATAAAGGAGATTTCTGGAGTGCCCATTATCTATACCACTCAGTAGTTAAAAACATCAGTTGCTCAAAATCTGTCAATTACACCATTCAAAGCAGCATCTTTATGTGCCATTCTACCTTTATGTACCTTCCACTTCAGCCACTTTAGAAAGTTCAATTCACACAGACACAACAAGGCACTTTTCCTTTTTTGGTTTTGCAGTTCACTTAACCAGATCACTCTTTCTCCTCTTCATTGCCTGATGAAATATCATCTGTCAAAACCTAATTTAAATGCCACATCGATCAATTTTTTTTAATTCCTTGGCAAAGTATCAGCTATTTTTCCTCTGAAACCAATTGCATTTTGATTGCGTTTTATGCATTTTTCCCATGATTTATGGTCTGTCTCTCATTTTAGTGTCTGTATACATGCTATCTATAATATTAAAGTGCAAACTCTTAGGTATGGTTTTTCCACAGGTGCTCAATAAATAGTTGTCAGATACACTTAAATTGTATCAATTCAAAGTTTCTGCTTATGTCTTTTCTGAAATGCCTTCAGACCACCTTTTGCAAAATAGTGTTCCTATCATTCCCAATCCCTATCACTGCTTTATTTTCTTTATAGCACAATACATGAGGCATGTTAGATATCTGTTTATTGTTTGTTTCCTCCACCAGGATGTATGACGTATGAGAGCAGCGTGTTTGTTTTGTTTACTGTGTTATTCTGAAAGCCTAGAATTGTGCCTGGTCCAGAGTAGGACTTGCATAAATCGATATAGTTGGGAGTAAAAGAAATACTACCTGGGGTATATCAAGACTTTGGGGCCAATAATTCAACTGTTCTGTCATTACTCAGCTGCAGGACATAGAGGAAGTCATTAACCCATTCTGGGCATCATTTTCCTATAACATCAATGATTGTTACACGGGATCTCTGAGGTCCTGTCCAATTCTATTAATGTAAGAGTAGAAAGTGAAAGAAGTGAAACAGAGTTCAAGTGGACGTGGGAAGGAAAAAGAACGTTCTAGGCCAGATTAAAGGAGCTGCTGTTGGTGATGGGGAGAAAGAAAGTGTTAAAGCACTGAGGACAGGGCTGCCTGAGGATAAGGATACCTGGCCCTGCAAAGGATGCCGTAGGAGAGGTGCTGCAGTGGGGAGCCCCAGGCCACGAAGAGAGGCTGGCGGAGGGGAGGCTCTCAGAGGCAAGGCAACCTGACACAAGAGACTAGGAGGCAGGGGGCAAGCTCCACATGCTTGGCAATTTTGTCTCCTTTTCCAGAGAACAACTACTCTGCTGATTTTGGCATCAAATGTCACTGTTCAGTCCACCACTGGACTGAAGTGCTGTCCCAGTTCTTGGGGTCCGGGCTTGGAGGAATTACAAGCCTTGGCCTGTGCAACGGAGAGAGAGAGGACAAGACACTCAGCAAGTATGTGTGAAGAGTTTATTGTAAGGAAAGTTTAAGGGTGCAAAGCGGAAGTACGTTTCCTAAGGGGAAACGGGTCTGTCTTTGCAAGTGGAGAAGACATTGCCTACTTCTATGTTTTTTCTTTTATATGTTAGTAGTTTAGATAAAGGTTGTAAGTATTCATAATTATACATGACTGTTTTGGGGACCGAATTCTTTCCAGGTATGAACATGACTTAAAAGTTTTGTTTTAGTAACCCTTTATAGTGCTCTTTCATTCCCTGGTGGTCAGTGTTCCATGGCCAAATTACCCCATTCTTTAAGACTGAAATAACTATTCCCTGTTTTTATTTTTCTGCGACCATTTCCTCCTTATTGTTTTTCTATAACTGCTTTCTCCTTTCTATTTTTCTGATTTCCATTACCTCTCACTTGTTTTTCTGTCCCTAACAACTTTGGCAGGGCCAGATTAAGCACGTGGTTCACATGAGAAAGCAAACCATAAGTTCTGTACAAAGAACCACAGTCGTTCTCCATTTAATTTATTCTTTTTCATTCTCAAAGAAGCTAGATCCTTATCTCTTCTCCTGAATCTCCACACCACTTTGCCCTTCTCATCCTAGAATATGTGTCTAGAACACAGTGTTTAGTGCTGCAAGCTTTTGTCCTCTTGCCTTGTCCCTCTGCTCTGACGCCTCCCTTCCTCAACCCCAGAAAAAAAAGTCTGAGAAGGGCACTGTCTTTCTACTTTTCCTTTTACAGCATCATCCTGGTACCATACTCTGCGGACGCTCCCTCTTTCATATACTCATATTTTATGTTGAACCAATATGGGGCATGGCTTAATTTTAAGTCATATTAAGTCCCAGCTACTAGGGAGGCTGAGGCAGGAGGATCGCTTGAGCCCAAGAGTTTGAGGCTGCGGTGAGCTAGGCTGACGACACTGCACTCCAGCTGGGGCGACAGGGCCAGACTCTGTCTCAAAAACAAACAAAAAACCCCAACTGATTCGAGGCAAAGGCTTTGAAAGACCCCGCATACACTGCTAGAGGGCTATAAATTTAAGAGAGGGCCATCCAGGAAGCAATCATTGACACATCTTAAAAACAAACAAAAACAGATACAAAAACAATATGGGAACAGACCCCCAAAGCTTCATGCTTTTTCTATACCACGGTCAAAGACGCTCTGTCCTTGGCCGCAACGACTTTCTCTTGCCTCCAAAAAGACGCCCACGCACTGACACAAAAATGTCAGAGCACCGAGCGAGGCCGCGGTTTCCGAGGCCACGGAGGGGAGAGAGGACCAAGCGTCCCCAAGCTGTCCTGGACAGCTCCCACGCCCTTCCTGCCGCGCGAGGACGAGGCGGTCCCCGGGGCCCTCGGGGGAGCGGCGCCCCCTCCTGGTGCCAGCAGAGCGGCGGCCGCGCCCCACCCAGGCCCGCTGCACCCGCGGGACATCCCGTGCGGCGACGAGACGACTCCGAGGAGCCGCGCCCCACGCAGGCGCGCTGAGCCCGGGCAGGGGCGGGCCGGGCTGGCGGGGCTGGGCGCGGGGCTGAGGCCCAGGCGGGGGCGGGCCGGGCGGAGCGGGGCCGGGGCGGGGCCGCTGGTGTTTCCGTTGCTTGGAGCAGACTGGGTGCAGCTGCCGAGCTCCTTCTCCGCCCGCATCCCTGCCGTACCCTGCGCTCTGCCGCTCTCCGGAAGGTTCGGGGCATTTGGGTCCCGCTGTCTAGGTGAGTGGCCGCCTGGCTTGGGGAGGGGGTGGTCCCCTCGGAAGGGGAGCAGGGTCGCCGGGTGCTGGGCCTCGGCCGAGCGATGACCTCGGAGCTGCGGAGAGGACCGGTCGGCCCGGCTCCGTGGCGGGGCTCTTGGGACTCTGCGCGCCCAGGCTTCTCCCCAGACCTGCGCCCTGGGCGGGGCCGGGGACAGCGAGCGGCTCGCTAAAGCAGCGGTCTTTCCTCTCTTGCAGTCCTGCATCTCCTCCTCCTGACCTGACGAGTCGCCATGGCACAGGTAAGGCCGTGCGTCCCGCAGCTGCGCTCGGATTTACCCACAAGGTAAAGCCGCGACGGGGGAGTTCCAGAATTTGAAAGCAAAAATGTTTAGGAGTAAACTGAATCTGCCTTGGGGAAATCTCTTACAGCTTTCTAGTTGCCCCTTTCCTGTAGTCCCTGTTCTTCCCGAGGAGTGTCCCCCGGAACCTGCCCCGACGCGGCCAAGCTCCGGTGGCGCGCAGCAGCCGGTGACGTGGCCGATTTCAGCGCACTCCCTTTTCATGAGTAATGTGTAAAAGTGGGCCTTTCCCAAAATCCAAAAAGTCGCTAAAATTAGACCAGAGCAGGAACAGCTCATCGTGGTCATGTGAGGCGAACGCATTTTTTTTTTCCTTAGCTTCCTTTTTGTTTTCCCCGCAAAGTTTCCTGTGTTTTAATATTGTGGTTCAGCATTGGTTTTTTTCCAGTTGCTCAGCCCAATTTTACTGAAAGGAACTGTTGGTTATAGGGCGCTGATTCTTTTTCATGCAAAAGATTCAACGGAAGAGCTGTTTCTCTTAAGCAATGAACTCACGTGGAACGAATTCTGAATTGCATTTGCCTTGGGACTGTTTCAGAAGTTGATTATCTACTATGGGCTTTTTTTGCTGTTATTAATATTTCTTAAAAATGTAGGAAAGAGAAAATTGGTGAATATATAGAGCAGTCTTTAAAAATTGACCATGTTGGCCGGGCGCGGTGGCTCACACCTGTAATCCTAGCACTTGGGAGGCCGAGGCGGGCGGATCGTTTGAGCTCAGGAGTTCGAGACCAGCCTGAGCAAGAGCGAGACCCCGTCTCTACTAAAAATAGAAAGAAATTATCTGGACAACTAAAAATATATAGAAAAAAATTAGCCGGGCATGGTGGTGCATGCCTGTAGTCCCAGCTACTCGGGAGGCTGAGGCAGGAGGATCACTTGAGCCCAGGAGTTTGAGGTTGCTGTGAGCTAGGCTGACGCCACAGCACTCACTCTAGCCCGGGTAACAGAGTGAGACTCTGTCTCAAAAAAAAAAAAAAAAAAATTGACCATGTTATGTTAATAGAATCTTTTGTAGGTAAGATATCAGTACTTAAAAACTCCACCCCAAAACTGATTTCACAGATCTTGTCAATTCAGTTGGCTTGTCAAAGTCCAGATAGTTTTTTTTTTAAAGAAGTTTTTTAACTGCTCAAACAATACTATCTCTTATTTGTAGTTCACTTTTTATCAAATTGACTTATCAAACTTGAATAAAGTTCCAGGGTCCTTTCCAAGTGAAAATGGGAGGATTAAGATAGAATTGGCAGCTTTATTAAATTTATACAGTGCTCCCATTCTTACTTCCTCTTTTGCAGTTAAATGTAACAGTAAACCATGTCTTATATTACTTCAAGTGGAAAGTTTAGGTTCTTCTCCGTGGAAAGGATACTTTTATGTGGAATTAACTTCCTTTACCTGAGGAATTTTTTTCCTATCTTGATATGCTGGTGTGGCGATGGACATGAGGATGTAGCAAGCATCAAAGAATAATTCCCTTTATCCTTGCTCATTTGGCTGTTTCTTGAATCTCTTTTGTAAGTTTCTTAGTGATGTCTGAGTTTTTCAGTCAATTCCTTTTCATTATGTAGACTCTTTACCCAACGTAGTATAAATGAACCATTTTCCAATTGTGGACATTAATTTTAATAATTTCAAAGAATGCTAATAGCATGAAGGCCATTCTACATATAAAACCTAGGAGAATGGTGGCTTGCTTTGTACAATTATGTATGTGATCTATATCACAATACAACACCAGGACTGTTTTCTATCAAAACCACAGTCTTTAATCATCACAAAAGTTATAAGTGATATTAAAAAAAGATACAGAGTGTTGAATTTTGCTCTAGCTTTGTAATTAGTTTATCTTTGGAAACCATGGAAGTAAAACATTTTGTTAAAATATTTAGTATTAAAGCCAGGCATGGTGGGGCACATGTGTAGCCCCAACTACTGGGAGACTGAGATGGGAGGATCCCTCGAGCACCAGAGTTCAAGGTCTGACTGGGCAACATAGCAAAAATCTGTCTCTAAAAAAACTACAACAGCAGAAATAAAAGTACATTGGCTTGTATTCTTTGGTTTGGAAAAATCAAGAGTTGGCTGTATTTCATAGATGAGTGATCCACTTAATACATTTTAATTCAATTTAAGACTTTTATATCTTTCATTTCTAAGGTAATCAAACTTTAAAAATCAGATTTTGTGCAATTTGAACTTAATTTTATTTAAATGCTGTTTATAAAGGGTTGATATATTTGGGGCAGTAGGAATGTCATGAAGGCAAAACTAAGCTATATAATTGTTCACTAGAATCTTCATGAACATCAGCGTTATCTCTGTGGTATATATTTAAATTGTACAAGGTTTGATCACAAATTTGGGGGCTTGGTTTGAAATTATTATGATGTGATAATTTACAAAGGTCCTGCACAGCAAGCAGGATAAATGTAAAGAAGCAAATTTGAGGTGAGGCTCATTCTAGAGGCGCTAACTAGATATTGGTTGCCTGTTTTCATGCCATTCCCTACAGAGAGTCAGATCTCTCTGTAGCTAATAATTCACTGTGGGGGATCTTAGATTAGGGTTATCTGTTTACCCATAGCCTGTGCTGCTCTGGGTTGTTCTCTTTCAGTTCCTGATCCCTTTGACTCTTGTCTTCATTTTGGATATTGAAAAAGAACTGGATCCAAAACTGCTGGGCTGCTTTGCAAGCCACTGAGCAATTCATTGGCATTCAGCAAACCCTAATTCCCTTATCTAGTATCCAGTGCCCTTTGGAAGACCTACGTAGGTGATCAAACTAGTTAGAGGTGGGCAGTCTGTGTTTTTCTTTTTTAATGACTTAGAAGTTCAAAATGGTAGAAATATGACAATATTTTTACATCATAGATTGATTTCTGAAATAAAGTTTATTCATATAACCTTTATACTATTTTAAAGTTTCACAAATGCATCAGTTTTTTTTTTTTAAAAACTAGTGCTCCTAAGACCTTTGCTTTTAGTATTTTTTAGACCCAGTCTTTGAGTTTAGTAGTTTCTATAATACATAAACATATAAGCAATTGATTAATGGGAAGGAATGTATATTCTTCCTGTTAGCTTCATTTCTTTGGAAACTAGTTGTTAACTCTTCTTTTTATTTTCCATTTGTGCATGCATTCGTGAATGTATGAAGGTTTTGCGTTCCCACTATGTGCCAGGTATTGTTAGACATGAGAAGTACAATGAGAAATGTAAGTAAGATTTATTTATTTATTTATTTATTTTGAGGCAGAGTCTCACTCTGTTGCCCGGGGTAGAGTGCCATGGCGTCAGCCTAGCTCACAGCAACCTCAAACTCCTGGGCTCAAGCAATCCTTCTGCCTCAGCCTCTCGAGTAGCTGGGACTACAGGCATGCGCCACCATGCCCAGCTAATTGTTATATATATATGTTTAGCTGTCCATATAATTTCTTTCCATTTTTAGTAGAGATGGGGTCTCGCTCTTGCTCAGGCTGGTCTCAAACTCCTGACCTCAAGCGATCCTCCCATCTCGGCCTCCCAGAATGTTAGGATTACAGGCGTGAGCCACTGCACCCAGCCGGAAGTAAGATTTGTTGATATCATAGATGCATTGCCAAGTCCTTTGTCTGCCTTATTTATTAATAGTCCTCGGAATACAGTTTTGGAAACAACTACTACTATTTCTCTTTCACAGAAGAGGAAATTGAGGTTACTTAGCTGGCATTAGTTGTATAGGACAAAGGAAGGAAGGCATTACACATAGAGGCAACAACAACAAATGTAAATGCTTAGGGGTGTCAAAGAGTTTGGCATGACCAGGAACTGCAGGTAGTATGATATTCCTGGAGTGAAGCTGCAGTAAGGTAGGGAAATAGAGCCTTGTCTTTGAAAGGGATGCCAGGTGGGTAGACAGGAGCCAGAACTAAAGCATATGAATGAGGAGCTATCAAAGAGTTGCAAGTCGGGGTGGGTCATGGTCAAATTTGTATTTAACAAAGATCTTCCTGGTACTAATTTTTTTTTTATTTTTTGAGACAGAATCTCACTCTGTTGCCTGGGCTAGAGTGCCCTGGCGTTAGCCTAGCTCACAGCAACCTCAAACTCCTGGGCTCAAGCGATCCTCCTGCCTCAGCCTCCCGAGTAGCTGGGACTACAGGCATGCGCCACCATGCCCGGCTAATTTTTTCCATATATATTTTTAGTTGTCCAGCTAATTTCTTTCTATTTTTAGTAGAGACGGGGTCTCACTCTTGCTCAGGCTGGCCTCGAACTCCTGAGCTCAAATGATCCGCCCGCCTCGGCCTTCCAGAGTGCTAGGATTACAGGCGTGAGCCACTGCGCCTGGCCCCTAGTACCAATTTGATGGTTGCATTTCTGGGGGCTGCAGAGATAGGCCAATGGGGTGGGGACTGAGGGCAGGGAGAGAGAAGCTGGATATTAGAAGACCACTTAGGAATCTGTTGCAGTAATCTCAGTGAAACCTCAAGTGCTTAAACTAGGTAGTGGCTGAGACTTTCAATAGGTGGGGCCTATGAGAAAGAGTGGGCACATCTGATGCATGAGTAGGGTGGATGGTGGTTCCTGGTAAAGGGTCCGGTGAAGGTCAAGATGACTGACTTGCTTGACCATGGTTGATTATGTTTTCCTTTGAGAAAAGAGTGCAGGTTTGAGGTAGGAAAGAGACAGTAGTGGGTTTGTTGAATTTGAGTTCCTTATAAAACATTTAGATGACATTATTTAGTAAAGAGTCGGGTATATATGATCTCTGAATGCTCTTTTATCTTATATATCATTTTTCTCTTCTTATAACTAAAAAGGATTTGAAGCTAACTTATTTCCTACTTTTGCCTAGGATGAACCATATTCATTAGATTTGTGCCCCTTGTTTAGATACAAAAGGAAATAAGGTTGTGAATCTGTGTACACTTATCTAGTGCAAGAAATCTGTAAACTTGATTTATTTCTGAAGCACTGGTGTGAATAAATTGGTTAGTGATAATCGCTTTTCAAGTGTTACTCACAGATGGCCGATTGAACAGTTAGGTAAAATAGCATCTTCTCCCCTGAGCTCTAATATGAACTCACAGGAGGCTAATGCCACTTGGCCACTTTGACTCAGGGCATCACTGTTATTCTTGGACAACTTCTAAGCGCACACAATTTAACTTTCCGTGTTATTGGTATTTGCCAAGGGAAGACATTCTCGTACCGGCAGGGAGGTGTCTGGCTGCATCGATTTCTGGCTCTGAGTTAGATTATGTGGAACGCTGGGTGGCTGTTTGATTAAATATTGATTCCAGAGAACTGGAAGACAAACTTAGGAAAGTTTAGGCCTCTTCCATTCCTTCAGGAAAGCTTTATTTAAAATGTTCCAGGCAGGTGAATGTTTTCTCATCTTTAAACTTGAAATTGTTATTATGTATTATTTTTCTGTGTCTTGAGTTTTATGTCTAGAAAACTTGGTTAATTTTATTTGTTTCTTGTTTCACTTGTTTCTTGGTTAATTTTATTCATTTTATTTTGACCTAGTCAAATAAGTAAAGTCTTTCCTTTGAGAGTAAAGAACTTTTCATTTAGAGAAAAGAAAAAAACCAACAAAATTATAGAGCTACAGAATGGATATTTTTGATGGTGAGAGTTAAAAGAGTGAATTATATGTTTTGGTCAAGTACTGTCTAAGAATATATAATGATTCTCTTGGTAAGGTGGTGGTGGTGGAGGTTAAAGGGAATGGAGGATAAACTGAGGATGGGCGAAGGGAACAGGACCTGCTTAGAGTGGGCATCAGCCTGGGTAGAGTGTAGGGACTCCAGGGAACAGGGGAAGCCCTCTCCTATGAGTCATGTAAAGTCACATTTGCAGGCAGTTTTGTGTGGGCAGTGGTGGGGTTTGGGCAGGATGTCCAAACAAGGGTTCTGCCCTTATGACTCATGTCTGTGATTCACATTTGGTCCCTTAATACCACTACATGGCTTTGCTAGCTTTGACTGGTGACTCTGATTGCATGGAATGTAGCAAAAGGGTTTCACAATTTCTAGAAAGCTCTCAAAAATATGACCAGCAGTTATTTCTTCTTCATAGCTAGTAGCTGAGATTTTTGAGGACACTTCTCTTCCTTTCATCTTGCACCTAATTTCCTTTAGTCTCTGGGGTCAGATAGTTTTTTTCCTGGAGACAAATCCCTCCTGGCTCTTCTGTTTTTAACCTCTGCCCTATTTTTAACCTCTCTATCTGTTTCTTCATAGCCTACAAACTGGATCAATTGAGTCTGTTATTTTTCTTCTTTTTTTTTTTCTTTTGAGACAGAGTCTCACTCTGTTGCCCGGGCTAGAGTGAGTGCCGTGGCGTCAGCCTAGCTCACAGCAACCTCACACTCCTGGGCTTAAGCGATCCTACTGCCTCAGCCTCCCGAGTAGCTGGGACTACAGGCATGCGCCACCATGCCCGGCTAATTTTTTCTATATATATTTTTAGTTGGCCAGATAATTTCTTTC
>CM052440.1:136877382-136901642 GCA_028533085.1 Varecia variegata
CATTTGGGAATAACACCAATTGTGTATTTGACAGAGGTGGGGGGTGGGGGGAGGGGGATGGGTGTATACCTACATGATGAGTGCAGTGTGCACTGTCTGGGGAATGGGCACACTTGAGGCTCAGACTCGGGGGATTGGGAGGGACATGGGCAATATATCTAACCAGAACTTTTGTACCCCCATAATAAGCTGAAATAAAAAAAAAAAAAAGAAAGAAAAAAAAGTTGATGGATTTTTAATTAATTGATTTAATTGCTCTTATTTGATTAACAATTCAAAGTAAAAATTTTTAAATTCATTAATTAAATGAATAAGTGCATGCATAAAAAACTTAAATGTAGTCTTGTTATTCTGAAAACTTGTATTGTCATTTCATTGAGAAACAAATGCAAAGCAAAAAAGCAAAGTATTCTAAACAGCATTTGTAGTTGCCTGATATGCTGAAACTTACAGGTAGGAAATAACCTGTAGTCTTCCTTTCCATAATTATATATACAATATCCCCATAGTAACAGATGTCTCTCAGTAGTCAGGATCATAATAATGACCATAATCTGTTATGTATTAGAATGTTATTAGATATTGAGAGAAAGGAAAAAATTGGGTTGGGTATGCTACCATACCCAAGCAATATGTTTGGGTATGGTAAGCTAAATTTTATCCTTTGTAAAAATGTATTTGTAATTTTTGGGGGGGAGTTTTTTAAAAAGATACCTGTGTTTCTCACAATAGTATTTTAAAAGTAAAATATCTTTAGTCTACTTTTGAAGGTATTTATTTTTTTCCAGCTCTTCAAGTTAAGAAAAACATTTTGTAAAAATAAATACCTTGATGCATAGATGGCTTTGCCTTAGCTTAGGTTTAGGTCACGTGTCAAAGTGGAATATATTATTCAAGGTTATGGGGTTGCTTAGCTCATGTGCCTTCTACTTGGAGACAACTACATAAAGAATTCATTAGTACAAGCGGGCTATCATTTATATTTAAGAAGAATCTCCTTAACATTTCCATCTGGTTAACAAATTTATATTTTCTGTGAATTAGGATCTTCTGGATGACCTGAAATCAGAACTAACTGGAAAATTTGAGAAATTAATTGTGGCTCTGATGAAACCCTCTCAGCTTTATGACGCCTATGAACTGAAGCATGCCCTGAAGGTAAAAAGGATGAGTGAAAGGAATGTTCCTGTCATAGATAATACTATTTTGTTTTGGTAATTACTTTATCTTAATTGTTATGTATTAAAAATTTTATTTGACTTATTTCAGTGAGAGTTGCTTGGAAGACAGAGCTGTAGGAGGCAATAAGAAGTAAAGGAAGGAGAAAATTACAAGTGTGTCATTTAGCCTTTTTGTATACTTAAACTCAATAATATTGGCTATTTAAATTTTTCATATTTTTTGTAGATTTTTATATTTTATTTTCATACCTGTCTCCTAATTTTTAGAAGTGTTTACAAAATATTACAGATGAGGTATTTTATCTTTTTAAATAGCAAGTTGCTTGGGGAACAATAGTATTGCTTATCATTTTAGGTTAAAAAGTAAAGCTTCAGGGAGAATTTTCAAGATAAAGATTTTCTACTACCCTTTCCTTCTTTCCTATACTTCTTTTTATATTTACTTATTTCTTTTTTGGTCACAAAATCCTCATGTCTAATTTTAGTTTTTCTTTTTGTATTTGTGTTTTTCTTTTTTTGTCACAAAATCTTTCCTGTACTTCTGAACACTAAAATGAAGTAGTTGGTAAACTTGTTATAATTTCAGTTGAAGCAAAAACTGAATGAGTGTTCCCTTGACTGGTGTTTGGAATATTGTATAAGTGTGACTGCATTGAAACATTTGTTTAGACTTAGGAGACAGGAAGAAGTTCAATGGTTAGCAGTTAGATTTTGAATAGGCAGATTGAGATTTAACAACAAGGAGATAATGTAGCTCAGTGATTCTTACTTATGGAGTGCAGGGAGGAGAAGGTTCATCCAGATAGGAGCTAGATTATGCTTAGTCTCTTCATTTTCCTGCTGTGATTCTTTGGAATAAACAAAATCTTAGGTTATTGAGAAAAGTGCTTTTTTGCAGAGTGCTTCTGAAATGTTAGCAGCAGCTGAAATTCTGCCAGAGGATGAACCTAGGCTTTTCAGTGTTGGATTTTTGGTAAAGAAACAGAAATATAAAGATAATTATATATATACATATTTTTAAAATTAAGTTCAGTTGTATTGTTGCATCTTCTAATTTTTGCAGTGTGTAGATACAATTTTTATAAGCAGAAAAAGGAAAACCAACTAAAATTATTTTTCAAAAATCCAGAAAGCAAGTCCCAATTTCTTTGTACCCAATTCCTAATAACTAAGCAATGCTATATTTATTGTTACCTTTGAAGCACAATTTCCCTATGGCTCCACAGAGAACTTAACTTGGGGGAGAGGGTTTATGTTTTGAGGTACAGATTGTTTAAGCATCAGTGCTCCATGTAAATTTATGTAAATTTTTCATTTTTACTGTTTCAGCTTTTTAAAAATCATTTTATGTTTCATTAAAATGTTTTACTTTTAAACTAGAATTAACTGGTCAAATTACAAGTTACAAATTGATGTAACTGGTCATATATACACATATATACATACAATACATATTGGTTTCCGTAAAGAAAAAAGAATAAAGTTGTTGTTGGAGAGAAAATTAATTTCAAATTTCTTATTTCTGTAACTAAAAGAACTCATATACATGGAAGTCCATGTTATGTTGGGTAATATTTATATAATTATGCAACTTGGGTAACATCTATACTAGGAAAATAACATTCTTTTTAATCTTACTGACATGTTTTCTCTATTAAAAATGAATCTCCCAAAAGGGAGCTGGAACCGATGAAAAAGTCCTGACGGAAATTATTGCTTCAAGGACAGCTGAAGAGCTAAGAACCATAAAACAAGTCTATGAAGAAGGTAAATGTTTCAGGTTGTATTTTTCCTTCATCTCCACTGTCACTTCTTTCATTTCTCTGATGTGAGTGTAGTCCTTCATGGGTACAGGAGGCAGGCAATACATGATTATTGAATGGATGAATAAGCCACAGTTCAAGCCGTTTTTCTCCTTTAGTAAGGAAAAGATTGCCTTTTTACATGTAACCATTTTAGTGGTTTATGAGAAGCTGCTGGTGAAGATGGGGTTTACTTTTGCATAGGATTTGCAGTGCATCTAGGGATATACAGGTTGTCTTTCTTTTACATTAACTGTAGGGTGTAAGTGGTTTTTCTTCCTTTAAAAAAAATTCAGTTTTATGTTAGTAGAAATTAAGAGTTACTTAAAAAGCACTTTTGGAACTTTACCTTTTTCCAAATCAGAGTTGATAAAAACATTTGCGTAAGTGTATGTTGTTTTAGGTAATAGCAATGCTTGAATAAAACACTCTGCATTTTGATTTTTTTTGGTGTGCCTTTTTCATGAAAAAAAAAATCTGTATTTCAATCTGAAGTATATCCTGTGAATGGAATCAAGACAATGAAACAGAAAATTAGGTAGAGAGTTCTTTCCTTGTCAGATTTCTCGTCGCAGACTCTTTCCTCCTGCCTGACTGAGAAGGGTCGGACCGTCCGGTTTGTCTGCTCAATCGGCAGACTGCAAGCCTCCGGCCTTTAGCTAGGGAAATGGGTCTCTTCCTTGGCACTAGTTTGTTAACCTTAGAAATGGCTTTGTTAACCCAGCAGGTCAGAACAGTGTGATATTTCGAGCAACTAAATAATTACCTTTCTGAAATGTTGAATCTCTCTTTCCTGCTGCTCTTTTTGGCAGATAGGTCTCAATGGTTAAGGCAGAGGAGATACATGTATCTTAACTTTGAACTTTATTTAATGTAATATTCAGCCATCTCTTTCTGGGGATGTTGATCGAGGAGTGAGCGTTTTTCCTACTGGATGACAAATGGAGTGCTGAAAGGGAGTGATAGCCATGTGTGGTTTGTCCTACTCAGCTGTGTTATTGAGCACTGGCGTGTGTCTGGCGGTGTACTGACACAAAGCGTGTGCACAACACGGCTCCTGTCCTGAAGGAGTTTGCATGAGTCTGTTTAGGGGTGACATGACTTACAACAACTGCAATAGTTGAAGGATGGTAAGATTCGAACTAAAGTCAAATACCAAAAATGTTTAATGCAGGAATGCATTGAGAGGGGAGAGGGGAGAGGTCGTCTTAGCTTTGGATGTTAGGGGAGACTTCATGGTGCAAATCACACACTCAGCAGAGTTGCAAGACTAGATGGGTTTACTAAATGTCTATTGACAGAGGAATGTGTAAAGAAAATGGTGTATACACACACACAGACACACACACAAAATGGAATATTTGTCATAATGAGGGAAATCCCATCATTTGTGACAACATAGATGAACCTGGAGGACATTATGCTAAGAGTAATAAACCAGACACGGAGAGACAAATACTGCAGATATCACTTATGTGTGGAATCTAATCAAGCAGAACTCGTAGAAACAGAAAGCAAAAAGCTGGTTGCCAGGGCCTGGGGTTGGGTAGGGCGGAAGGCAGAAAGGAATGGGGAGATGTTGGTCAAAGGGTACAAAGTTTGCGTTAGGCAGGATGAGTAAGGTCTGGAGATCTGATGTATAGCATGGTGACTATATTAATAGTACTATATTGAACACTTGAAATTTGCTAAGAGAGTGTATCTTAAATATTCTCACCACAAAAACAAAAACTATGTGAGGTGATGGATATGCTAGTTAGCTTGATTGTGATAATTATTTCACAACGTGTATGTATATCAAAACATCATGTTGTACACCTTAAATATATACAATTTTTATCTGTCCATCATAACTCAATAAAGCTGAAAAAAAAAAAGACTAGGTGGCTTTTGGGAAGGTAGAAAAAGCATTTTTGGTTAAGGTGCCGTGTCTTCAACATCATGGAGCCTGGACCGCAGACAGTAGGTTCAGGGAATGGAGAGAGCCTGACCCTCGTGGAGGGCACGTGCGTGTCTATAATGGAAGATAAAGTGAACACGAGAGGTCAGGCTGGGTTGTAGATGGTTTTGCATGGACTGCATTAGGAATTTGGATTTGATTCAAGGGCACTGTAAATTCCTGAATAGGCAATGGAATGTTGAACGAACAATTGAGGGAAGAAGGAGATTTCAATCAAGAGGCTGATAAGGAAGCTATGTGTGTGGGAGGTAACCTAGGTATTCAGTAATTATGGCCCAACATAGGTTGGTGGGAGGTGTGAGGAGGATAAATTGGGGAGAGGAGAAAACATTTGCTAGGATTTGCTGGTTAAGTATCTACTTAAGTGTTGGAGCAGAAGAAGGAATCAAAGAGTCCTGCATGGTTTTGTATTTGCATAACTGGTTGAAATAAACATGTAACTTTTCTGGACCTTTTAAAATAGAAGTTTCAGGCTTTTAAAGTTTACTTGCTTTCAAATAATGATTAAATATTTAAATGTCTTAGAGTAGTACCTCCTTGCCTTTAATAGCAGCCGTCTGAGAATTAGTGAAAAGGATCTCGTGTAGGTCCCAGTTCTCCCCTTCCCTGTGACCTTACATTGAACAGCTGGACATAGAGGTGGGAGGGGGCATACTTTAAAATATGATTGCTGTCTCTCAGAGTTAGCTTTGTTTCTGCAGAGGAAAAATATTTTATTAGGGGAAGGAGTGGCCATGCCCAAAGAAAGAAAACTCAGAATATTAGAGCATGGAAGCTGTTTGGAAACTCATCATGTAAAAGATTTGAAAGAAAGTAAAACAAAGTTTAAATTTACGATGGATTTAGGGGGCATTCCAATATCATCATATGTCTAAAGATTAATAATTACATTGATTGAGAGAATTTCTAAATGGCTGAGTCATGATTTAGGCTGGAATTGAGTACTTTTGGGAGCCTTTAATTCATTTTTGTCTAATCACTCACTTAAACCATTTGCCTTTGGTCTTTAGAACACTCAGAGATGGAATAGAGAGAATTTATGTTAACCAAATGTAGTATTTCTTCTTTTGTGTCTCTTGCATTTGATTTGTGGGGCAGGATTTTTTTTTCTGGTTGGAAGAAGATGTAAATAAATATGAAATTGTTCTGTTACAGAGTATGGCTCAAGCCTGGAAGATGACGTGGTGGGGGATACCTCAGGGTACTACCAGAGGATGTTGGTGGTTCTCCTTCAGGTATTGGGTGGAGATTAATTACAGCTTGATTCAAAAGTCTGAGGTGGGACCGGCCTGAGTCTAGTTAAGTACGGTCACTTAAAATTCTTTTAATAGTTTCTGGTACTTGTTGATTCCAACTTGGATGATTCTGGCTGTATGTTGCCAGCGGTTGTTTGTTTTTTGGAATGTCTGACCTAAACTCTTACTAACTCACTCATAGATTTGTTTTCGATAGTAGTATCCTCTTTCTTTCATAGCATTTAAAATCAGGAGGGTCAGATAGGTTTTGGATAGTGCTGTGTGGTGTGTGACATATTGTAGGATGATCTTAATAAAAGCATATTATTCCTAGAGAGAGAGCTTTATGTGCATAACCGTCAGGTGGAACCGTCTTTCCTTTTGAATGAACATGTTTTATAATTCAATAATGTGTTGTGTTATCTCTTACAGGCAAACAGAGACCCTGATGCTGGAATTGATGAGGCTCAAGTTGAACAAGATGCTCAGGTGAGTGAGTCCTAATGTGTGATGACTTTATTATACTAAAGAAATGAAAAAAGAATCCATGGTAATGGAAAATCACAATGTATGTTATGCTGGCCTCTAGAAATAATCTTATATATGGGTTCTTTACAAAGCATAAGACCTACTTACGTAAATTGCTCTTATTCTGATCTGGTCAGCAAAATATTTATTTTATACCAAAGCTAAAATGAAGTAAAATAAATTATGTAGTGAATTCCACCTAGATATATTTTTTGTTGATCAAAATAGAGAACTCTATAAAAAACAGGTGTTATTAATTCCACTGCCAATAATGCAGTGGGTCTTTTAGCTGGAGAGGATAAAGAAGGAAGAATAAAGTATTTGCTGGTAAGTGAGGTTTTATTGCATAAGAGATGACAAGATATTTTAATATTAGGACGTTTCTCCTTATTTCTTTTGGCAGAATTCTAAATAGGATTGGTTTTTTGTCAGATGCCTTTTAGTGACTCCCGAATGAAAATTTGCTCTTAAGGGATTTTTCAATCCCAGTGTAGTCTCAGCATGGTTTATAAAGCAGTCAAATATAGGAAATAAGTGCTAGGAAATTTGAAACATGAGCATGAAAACTGGGAATTGTTAATAAAGGAATTACTTGGGTTCTTTCTCTCTGGTTGCTTGTTTCAATTAAGAGAATATACGATTCTTGGTTGTTAGTCATACACCATTGAAAAAAGGAAAACCAAAGTCACATCTCCAGTTGACTGGATGTGTGATCTGACTTTGCTAATAGGAAAGAGGAGAGCATCTTACTCTTTTGGGTTGGATGATTTCATCATGGGTTTGAATGCTGTCATCCCTGCCTAGCTGGAGAGAGAAAATGAAAGGAATGAATGTTTACTGAGAGCTCTCAGTGCAGTAGTTGACTCTTGCCTCACTGTCCCTTATAAAATGCAAGCCTATTGTGTCACGTCCCTGATCAGAGCCTTAAAACCCTCGGTCGTTCCCCGTCTCCAGGATAAAGTCCAGGCCCCTGAAGTGGTTTCTGAGCCCTGCTATCTGTGCCTTGCATGCTCTCTCACATGCGCTCTTTGTCCTCTTGCCCCTCCCTGCCCCCATCTAGTGACCTCTTCAAGGGTCGGTCCTCAGCTTAGATACTTTTCATGCATCCCTGGTTGAAGCCCCCAAGTGTGAGTCAGGTGCCCATCACAGGGAAAACCACAGCACCCTTGGCCTCCTGTCACCGTCCTGGCTGCCTCGGATTGAAGCTGGCTGCTTCCTTGACTGCCTTCCCAGGGCACTCTGGGCTGTCAGTTCAGTTGTATGCTCAGCTCCCGCCAGAGTAGGCACTCAGTAAATAACTGATGAATGAATTCGTGCATGACTCTAAAGTGGAAGGGGCAGTTTCCCTTTTATAGATAAGGAAAGAAGCCCATGGCCCCACTGAAGAGCAGTGGAGCTGGGATTCCCAACCAGGCCGATCTGACTCCAGAGCCCTTTCTCTTTCACTGCATGATAGTTGCAGTGTTCTTGAATATTAGCTCCTCCTTCTTGTTTTCTCTGTCGCATCAAGGCTTTATTATGTAGAGATTGGAAGCACAAATCTAGCTTAACTCCATCTTCTTGCAGGGAAAGGGCTAGAGCAGCCCTACAAAGTTGTACCCCAAGGGTGAGGAGCTTGGTTCAGTGTTGGGAGACCTGATTGCTTTCCAAGCATTATCTGTGGGCTTTGGTGGGAGCCAGTGCTGATTCTCACAATCGTACTCCCCAGAGTAGGAGATTTGGAAGCTTTTCAACAGTCTCGGGGTAAGAAGCCAACTCTAATGGTCTTAGGTAACCACAGTGAGGCCTGCATTAGCGAGCAGTGGGCGGATTTCCCAACGCAGTCGGTGATGGAATGAGCATGTGCTGCAGTATGCGGTTCCTGAGGGGAAAACTGTCCATTTTAACCTCACTTTCATTGATTTCTCAGAGCACTCACCAGATAGCTGCTTCTCAAACTTTCCTGGGCATGTGAACCTCCTGGGGACCTTGTTAAACTGCAGATTCTGATTCTGTAGGTCTGGGATGGCCTGGGAGTCTGCACTTCTAACACGTTCTCAGGTGGTGCTGATGCTGCGTCCTCGGGACTTTGAGTACTGAGGTGTCACTTACCCGTCATGCAGCTGATACGGCCATTCAGAACCTTGAAAGTGAAACTTGGTGCATGTGGAAACGACTTTATGGAGTTATTGTAAAATGTCCCTTGAATGGAATTCAGGCTTTCCTTACCCTTCCTGTGACCAGGAGCAACGCAGAACATGTTACTGGCTATTAGCTTTTGATTCTTTAAAATGTATTATTACTAATTCAACTTGTTGAAAACAATTATTCTTGAGCATTATAAAAAGGAGCATACCCATTTATACCTTGTAGCAAGGGCAGCTGGACTGATACCACTAATGAGAATTTAAGATTTCTTAACTGAGAGTAAGCTGAGCTCAACACAGCTGAAGGGCCCTTTCATAAGCTGTTGAGTTTTCCCTCCTGATCCCTCACACTAAGAGGATTTCTACTGTTTGAGGGGTTTGGTAAGCTGTGGTGAGTCACTCACTTAGGAATTGAATTTTGTAGATAATCCACTTTACTTTTTAACATTTTTAATATGTTAAACTGATTTACTTTTCTTAATGTGTTAACTGATTTAATATTTAATGCAATTTTTAATGCATTAAAATTGGTCTTCTTCCCCACCTGATCCTTGTTTTATGCTTTCTCTGGAGGGAGAGATGAGCTCTTAGGGGAAGAAGCTGGGAGGAGAAGGGAATCAATGTTAATTGAATACTGCTGCTGATTACCTGACACAGTTCAGTGTGTTCTGTAAATTGTGTAATATCCAGAAACACCATTCCTGCTCTGCATGTGAGGACACTGAGGCTTGAGAGGAGATCAAGTAGTTCATACGAGATCTCGCAGATAAGGACAAAGACCAGGCCTTCTTTAACTCCAAAGCCTCTGTCGTTTGCACTGAACCAGGGGTTTTCACATGTGCTCAGGCTGCACTGTGAAGCTGAGGGGAGGGGCCGGAGGTATGAGGGCTCCTCGTCCAGCGCAGCTCCTTGGGTATTGGGTGTCCACATTTAGAAGAAAGGATACTTAGATTAAAACAAGATAAAACCGTTAAATATCATTGTTTTATATGCCATTGCCATTATTATTATTGCATGTAATCTACTTAATATTAGTTTTAGAAAAGGTACTGATCCTAAACATACTTCTTCCAAGAAAATTAAGAGATTATAGTAAAAAATAGCTGACATTTAACCAATTTTTATTCCCATATAACAGGCTTAACGGCTATACCTACTAGAGAAAATTCCTAGAAATATGGAAGAGTTGTTAAGAAATGCATGCATCAGCAATGCCTGCAATATTCTACAGGATAAGCCTCTCCCCTTTTTAGCTATTAATGTACATGTAGAAAACATGCTAGAAGTAGAAACCAGCACCCTCAAGATGTTAACCAACGTCATTAGGATGTTGGTATTAATAGTAATTTTTGTTTTCTTACTTGTGTTTTTTCTCTGTTTTACAAAATTTCTCAGCATGTTTATTTTTGTAATTAGATTAAAAAGTTATTTTAAGAGAGATCTGTATCACCATGATCAGAATTGATATTTATTTTTATCATTAAAATAATTTTAAAACTGAGTGTAAAGATGTGTGAGTCACATATTTTTTGATTCTCTGGAAATACGATAAAAAATAATTCTATACCACCATAATCTACATTCCTAAACATACTATGATCAAAACTTCTACATCCAAACACATGTTATCATCACCTGTTATCCTTATTTGCATTGCCACTTGTGGGCGTAAGGCCGATTCCAAGTGGCAGCCTCGGCAAATTGCATTCATCTTGGTTTAATGGGTATACTTAACTTGAAATGAATGACTAAAAGGGAGTATAGTCATCGTAAAGATTGATTCCTTGGGTTTTAATAAATTATTCACATCTCAATAAGTGGATTCATATTTAATGATGTTTGTATACAAGGTTATTTTTTAAGCAGCCCTATGAACACTGGAAAGCATATATTCTTGTCCACGTCAGAAAGGAAATACGGGCACACAAACTGTGCAGCGAGTGTTTATTAAGTGCCAGGCACTGCAACACTCACAACCTTTTAAAAATGTATCGTGATCTTTGGAAATAAGAAAATGTTTTATAGCTATCCTTGGTTAAATCTCAATTATAAGGAAAAAAATTAGGAGTTTACTTTTAATCATGTGCTATTGAACTGCTATAGAACAAGCAAAACAGAAAACACAGACCTTTTAACTCCTAAATTCTTTCCCAGTCTGTAAATGGATGTATCAACAGTGAGATAATCAGAACTTTTCCCCAGCCCCTACCATTGCTCCTAAAGATTGAAAGTTATGGTGGACGTTTTGGGAGCCCTTAACCTGCACCATTGCTATGCTTTATCGCTTTGGCCATGAATCTTCTGTGGCACAGTTCCGTGACCAGCTCCAAAGCAGCTCCAAACTCAGCTGAGTTTCAGAGCAGGAAACATTGGAAATGAAAACTCTAAGACGATGAGCCAGGTGAATTAATATTTAGGGAGCAAAAAACAAGTGTGATTAAGAACTGGGAAATGAGATGGAGGAACAATTTATTAATTGTGCTTGAAATTTTTGTAGGCTCTGTTTCAGGCTGGAGAACTTAAATGGGGGACAGATGAAGAAAAGTTTATCACCATCTTTGGAACACGAAGCGTGTCTCATTTGAGAAGGGGTGAGTGAAAAAAAAATCTGTATGGAGCAGATATTTTGGTAAATTTTGAAAGTGCATGAGCCAGTATGCCAGAACCCCTGTTGCATAGCAGGCACTTACTGAGTGAATCAGGTTTTGTATTTCTTTCTTTTAGTGACCTGGAGAAATCTCATAGTTCTCTGCTGCTATTGTAGCTTTTACAAGCTAGAGATCCTTAGTCCACCCTTCGCTATCAGAGGGTGGCAAGGGAGGTCAGGCCTCTAAATTCCTACTCTCACAGTCACAAATCACTGAGTAGTGACTCACTACGAGTATTTCCTCCTAGATGTTGGTACCCAAGACTTGAGCTCTGGATATTCATCAGTACTTGTGGTATCAGTTGGGAATGAGTTTAGTGGCAAGTGACAGAAAACTCTAATAGTGGCTTTAAGAATTGGGCTTTATTTCTGTAGATAGAATTCCATGGTCGAGTTGGGAGGACCTGAGATTTTTCCATTTTTTTGCTCCGCTGTCCTTAGTGTTTTGGTTTTCTTCCTCATGCTCATTCCCTCATTATCACAAGATAGCTGCGGTAGCTCCAGACATAACCATTTTCACAGCGGGAAGAAAAGAAAGGGCTAAACTAGTCATCTCTATCACTCTTTATAAGGAAAGAGAAAGATTTCTCAGAATCCCCTCCAATAGATTTACCTGTAGGTCTCATTGGTTAGTATCAGGGGATGGGGAGTCAGTGAACAGAGAACACTTTGTGATCCATTGCTCAGGGCCTGGCACATCGAGGCTTTGAGTGCAAGGGTCTGCCAGCAAGGAGGAAGGGGAGATTTGTGTTCAGTTTGACAACACTTGGTCAGAGTAAATATCTCCTTTCTGGAGAGAGTGATCCTTATGTGACTGAGAAATCATTTTCATTTTTTCTAGTGTTTGACAAATACATGACTATATCAGGATTTCAAATTGAGGAAACCATTGACCGGGAGACTTCTGGCAATTTGGAGCAACTACTTCTTGCTGTTGGTAGGTAATTTTACGGTGTATGTACTATTTATGGCAATAAGAGCTAACATATTTCATTCAGTTGAGACTGTATCTGAAAATAACCACCTAGTTATGAAAGGAAGAGCTTGACATGATATTTGAGTGAAGCAACTCCTGAATTTCCAATGCAAAAGTTTGTTTTGTTGTTGGAAATACATCATTAGCTGGTTAGTTCATCCAATCCTGTGGAAATACTGAAAGAGTTATTTAAAAATCGTTTTGAAGATGCATTTAACACATTACTATTTCATTATGAACCTGAAATGTTGTGGACATTTCTCAGATGCTTGTAAATGTTATTTCTGATACCTGTGGAATTTTAGAAATCTTTTAAATGTTGTCCTCACAGCTTTGAGGCAAACCGAGAAATTGTCATTTGGTTTAGAAAAAAGAGTATCTTTGATTTAATAGAATATGTGATGATGGTTGTTTTCAGACTAAATAATTTAAAGTTTTAACTAAGTATTCAGAATAATCTGGAAAAATTGGAGAACTTCGTTTCTGTGCAGAATTATTATTCTGATTGTAGTATTATGCACTCTCCAAATCCAGGGGGAATCGAGTTTGTGAGTTCCCAGGGGTCTTAGTTTTCATGTGTGTCTGCAGTGAGCCTCTGTCTGCTGTTTGTTGCAAGTACTTGGCATTGAGCTCAGGCTTTTGTGCTCTCTGTCGTCTGGAGAATAAGCCAAAGGTGTACATGAGCCATCTCTAAAAGTAGCCTTTCGTTTGAGTACATAGTTAATGAACTTTCACTAGAAAACTTAGCTCCTTCATAATTGGAATACACATAAAATTTATGACATTTTAGGTACTGGTGGATGTTTTTCTTGAGCATGGGAAAAGGGAGAATTAAGAAAACCCCAGATGCAAAGATTATTTTTGTATATTAAGGAATTTCCATATGATAGGTTTTCTGAAGCTAAGTAGACTGAGGTCTGAGCAGCCTTAGACAAGTACATGTTCAGAGAGGATATACTTTTCTGATATCAGTTTACCTGGGTGTTTGTACTGAAATAGATAGTCTCACGCTACTCTGTGTGAATCATGGATATTAAAGAATATGGAGCAAGTACAGGAAGATAGTCCAAGAGTTTTCAAAGATTAGTGATTTTGTAGTGTTTGCTTGAATGTCTAGGAATGAAAACTTCCAAGGTGTTTGTGTAATTTATTGGCGATGAAGAAGATTGTATGATAACAACTCAGGCTGCCAGAACTGCAGTATCCAAAAAGCTCCATAGAACAAAGGGGCATAGAAAAAAAATTGTGCCCCTTGTTCTACATGCCTTTCTGTATAGACCTCAGAACTCCAAGGAATATCCAAGCCAGTATCTAATAAAATACCTGGTGAATGAGGAAATCAGGTCAGCTTACAAATAAGCAACTCTTTAGCCTCTGTAACTTTTATGCTTTTAGAGAAGTAGAGCTATAAGCAAGAGTCAGCATTTGATTTTTGATTACTTAATTCTTTTTAAGTAATAAAAGAATAGCATCTGACTATTGGATTATTTATTTTCTTAGTGAAATCTATTCGAAGTATACCTGCCTACCTTGCTGAGACCCTGTACTATGCTATGAAGGTAAATGGATCTTGACTCTTCTATCTGATCAATTTCTCTTTCTAATTATTATCTTTCTCTATGCCTGGTTGTGTTTTAGTTGATAGACCTTGGGAATTTTTCTCTTCTTACAACATGCCGCTCAGTTCTACTAAATTGTTTTACTTTATTGATTCACCCCAACTCAGGGGCGTTTGAAGCTATATTTGAAGTAAACCATGTGCCTCTGTCTTTCTTTTTCTTTTTTAAAGGGAGCTGGGACAGATGATCACACCCTCATCAGAGTCATGGTGTCCAGAAGCGAGGTTGATCTGTTTAACATTAGGAAGGAGTTTCGGAAGAATTTTGCCACCTCTCTTTATTCCATGATTAAGGTAGTAGAACGTTTTTTAAAACTATGTTTAGAAATCCAAAGCTGACCAATAAAAATATAGAGCATGTAAGACATGGATGGGAGAATCCAGTACTTGTGTCAAGTTTGATTAGAGAGCTATGAGTTAAAAAGCTCAGCATGATGTTTCCTGAAGTAGTGATGACGGCTTCCACGTGAAAGCTTTGGCATTGGTGTGGCTGAGGCTCTTGGCGAACTCAACATACCCAGCCCTGTGCCCATGATACTAATGTGTTCTTTTGTTAGTTCCAGCTGTTTTTATTAGTTCTTCTTTTATTTCAGATCAGTTTTTCCTATCTTTACTGTCTGTTACCACCTTGTCACTGGTGTTGGTTCATAGTTCAGGAAAGAGCCAGCCAGGTCTAGAGTAAGCAAGGAATGTAGGTATTATTATCATTTTTGTTCTTTTAAAAGCAAGGCACTTTGTGGCCTATAATTGGCTTACAGTTGACTTTTTTTGTTCTTTTTTTTTTTTTTCATAAAGGTTAATGTGGGCCATGTACAAAGCAGGATTTTTGAACACAAGCTTTTAATTTAGTATGTGTGTGGTATGGCTGGAGAGCTTTTCTGTGCACTCGTACGTAGCTTGAAACATTAATTTATCATGCACATCTGTGTGTGAGACAAGCAGGGCAAAGCCAGAGCGGCCCGGCAGCCCAGCCCTTTGGCCAGATACATACTGTGAGACAGAAACTAGCGTCTGTTTAGAAAGCTGGATTTGAATATAGTTGTTAAGGTTTCCCTGTTCTTTGTGTCACCAGAGGGAAAAACATACTTCCCTGTCTGAGAGAACTGTGCCTTTAAGGGGTAAAATTAGAAAGTTGAACATAAGTTATAGTGGTAGGAAACTCCCTGTGTAACATTCCTGATGAGAAAGTCACACACACACACACAGTTTACCCACTTGGGAGAAAAGTCATATGAATCAAATTCGTTGCCAGATACTTGTTAGTGTTTAAATTTTCTGTGGCTTCTGTGAGTCATGGAGGTTAACAGAATACATTCGGTTTCAGAGTGACACGTCTGGGGACTACAAGAAAGCCCTCCTGCGGCTCTGTGGCGGAGAAGATGACTAACGTGTCACCGGGAGAGAGCTCCCTGCTCTGTCTGCACAGCCCCACTGCCTCCCTTCAGCACGTCTAGCCGCACGCGTATGCCAGTGCTTAGCACACCGCCTTACTCACACTAGTATGCTGGTGACCACAGTGTGTCGTGGGAGAAAATAGCGGTGCTTCCTTCTGATCTTCGGTCGGATCTTACTATCTCTTTGGCTGCTGTAGTACCAAAGTGTACTTATGTTACTAAGTCTAACGTATGGGTCATTTATATTTTCCTTTAAGAGGTTAGATTGCTTTTAGCCCTTTTAAAAACATCTTTTATATTACATTGATAACCGCTTTACCTTAATCGGAACCTTAGCCTTGAAATTGTGAACTCCTGGAAATGTTATTAGTCAAGTTTGCGACTAAACTAAACCTGCAGAATTATGGTGGCTGTAGTCAAAAGATTAATGAAAAATAAACATTTCCTTCTCCCTGAATTATGTGTGTGTTTGGAAAGTTTATTTATCTGTTGAATAATGGTGTCTTGTTTCAAGCCAGTCAATTGATAATGGCATTAGTTAAGAACTGAATTTACAGTTGGTCTTTTGGGTAATAAGAAATGCACTACCAACACGACAAACTGAATTTCCTTCATAGTAGGGAATGAGGGAGAAATGGAAGGGTTCTGTGATTTATTTGCAGCATGTTTATTTGGGCATCCATTAAGGTAATACTTCTGCTACTTGCTTAGTAGAAAAGCTAATTTTAAAACTTAACCTAAAAATTTCGGAGTACTACCTTTCCATTCCTATTATAGACTCCCCCAGCCCCCATTTGCCATCTGCTACGTTTGAAAAAAAAAAAAGTAGGTAATTTTTTTTTTAGAAAGAAACAGTTTCTTTATCTGTTCTAGCCGTCTCAAAAAATTACAGCTGAATCCACAACTCTCATCCCATCAATGAATTAAATATATAAAAAAATCATACAAATATTAAAAGAAACTCTAATATCTGACTATGGAAAGACTAGTTACGTTATAAAATCTAGAAGCCATAAATGAGAAAGATACTACATTCAACTAAACAAATCTTAAACTTCAATAATTGAAAGATAAATATTTATGAATGGCCAAAGCCATAATAGGCAAATTTAAAAGAAAAACAATCACCTGCAGAAAAATATTGGCAACTCATGGGTGTAATTTCCCTGATACATAAAGAGGTCCTTCATATCGAAAGAAAAAGACCAATAACTCATGACAAATGAAGGCCAAGGGCATGAAAAGATCATTTACAGAGTAGGCAATACAAATTATTCTGAAACATTTGGAAAGATGTTTAACCTCATTCATAATAATAATGCAAAGTAAAGCTGTGGTAAGGTATACATTTTCACTTAGCAGTATAGCAAAGATCAAAAAGTTATTGATAATGACCTTGCGAAACAGTCACTGTTATATGTGAGTGGTGCCATTATGAATTGTTCTGTACTCTTTGGAGGGCATTTGGCATTATACATACCACATTTGTAAATACACGTATGCTTTGATTCAATATATGTATTTCTAGGAATTGTCGTACAGATACCACTTACGTGAAATAACATAGGTATAAGGCTATTCACTGTAGCATTGCTTCTAATAAAATATTGAAACAACCTAAAAGTCTGTTTATAGGGGACTGGGTAAAGTAACAAAGGTATATTTGTACAGTGGATACAACACAGCTACAAAGAACAAGCAAGCTCCATATGTACTGATGTGGAAAAATACTGAGAAATTGAGTATTGAGGAGTATTGTTATATGAAAACATTGAGATGCAGAATAATGGTCACAATATGGTTACCATTTGTGTATAAAAAGGAAAAATAAGAATTCATGTATGCATTTGCTGTGCCAGAATAGAGCACTTTTGAAGGATACATAAACTGGTAATCATGGTTGTGTGTGGGCAAAGAAACCGGGTAGATGAGGAACAGAAAAGAGGGAGATATTTTATTGTATGCCTTTTTAATATTTTGATTATTGAATCAAGGACATATATCTTTTAAAATACACACATTACCCTACATTAAACAAATAAAATCTTTGATAATTTATAATGGAAAAATATGAAGAGGAACATAAGGTTTCTAAAACACTTTCAATATAAATTACATCATGATGGTTATTGTTCAGCCCAACCTCTGCTTGATTTGAGACTGCTCAATTTTGCAAAGCTCAGGTATTGCCAATTCAAGAAAATCCTGGAGGTAACCAACAGCCAGTCCAGTTTCAAGTTAAGTCCAGTTTCAGGTTACTTGCTTTTTATTTATTTATTTTCTAGAATTAGGTATATTGAGTTTGCATACAGTAAAATTCATCCTTTTTAGGTGTACAGCGCATTGCATCTTTTTTTTTTTTTTTGAGACAGAGTCTCGCTCTGTTGCCTGTGCTTGAGTGCCATGGCATCAGCCTAGCTCACAGCAACCTCAAACTCCTAGGCTCAAGCAATCCTCCTGCCTCAGCCTCCCAAGTAGCTGGGACTACAGGCACGTGCCACCATGCCAGGCTAAATTTTTCTGTATATATTTTTAGTTGTCTAGTTAATTTCTTTCTCTTTTTAGTAGAGATGGGGTCTTGCTCTTGCTCAGGCTGGTCCTGAACTCCTGACCTTGAGCGATCCTCCCGCCTCGGCCTCCCAGAGTGCTAGGGTTACAGGCGTGAGCCACTGCTCCTGGCCAGCGCATTGCATCTTGACAGGTGCATACAATGGTGCAACCATTACCACAATTAGGAGATAGGATATTTCCACTACCCCTCCCTGCAAAAAAGTTCTTCTCAAACCCTTTTGTAGTCAATCTTTCCTGCCCACTCCCACACCTAGGCAACTACTAATCTGGTTTCTGTTCCTATGGTTTTTCCTTCTCCAGAATATCATATAAATGGAATTATACAATATAGCCTTTTGAGTCTGGATTCTTTCATGTAACATAATACATATGAGATACAACCATCTTGCAGCATGTATCAGTAGTTTTTTTTTCCTGAGTAACATTCTGTATGAATATAACACAGTGTGTTTATGCATGCAGCAGTGGACAGACATTAAGATATGTTAGCTGAACATTAGGATTAGAATTTTGTCATATTCTAGAAACATGCGTAGTACCATTTGAAGGCATTGTCACATTCTAAGGAGCAAAATAAACAATATCATTTAATTATTAATATTATTAAGCATAAGTATCAATTTGTTAGAGGATGGATAAATAGTGCCAGAAATATGTCTTACTGGTTCAAAAGCTTCATATACTTGATAACATGGCTTGTTTCATTTAACAATAAGGCACACCTCACAAGCCTGACATGAGGTGTTACTCGAAAAATAATGTGCCAGCTGCACAGCCCGCTGGAGGGCGTGGGAGGCGCAGGGGCCTTTGCCGGGTCGTTCCTCCTGGAGTCCATTTGCCCAGGGCTCCCTCTTTCATGTTTCCAGAGTGGCCAGTCATTTTGAGTGCAGGGACTTGTGCCCAGCAAAATAAAAAACGCGGCCCTGAATGCTGTTCGACTGGATGATTACTAAAAGTAGACAAGATACCTTCCCTCACTAGGTGCTGACAAGAGTTTTGCTGGTTTTCAAAGTTTGTGATTTCCTAAACTGTGGGTCAGAGCTAAAGCTAGTGAAATTGCGTGAGGAAAGGATCTTACAGATTTACATGTGGAATCCGTGATTCGTTTCTTTTCAGGAGGAAAACAAAGTAATGGCATTATAAAAACAAATATACAAGCATTTTCTCAGGAGGGAACGGTTGCGAGCTCCCTCCTCTGCTGCCAGTTTGCTAGGTGCTTTCAGAGCCACCATGGAGGACCTGTCACTGGGCGGCTGGTCAGGCTCCTAATGGACATGAGTCTCTGTGGGATGTCTCTGTTTGAAGTCTCTTGGTGTGGGTCTCTGCCAGATGTCTCTGCGCTCTGTCAGAGATCTCTAGAGGTCTCTCAGTGGGGTCTCTGTCAGAGGTCTCTGTGGGGGTCTCACTGTGGGTTTCTGTGGGGGGTCTCTCAGTGGGCATCTCTCAGTGATGGGTCTCTGCAGAGATCTCTGCGGGGATCTCTCAGTGGGGAGGTCGCTACAGAGATCTCCGTGGGTGTCTCTCAGTTGGGGGGTCTCTGGCAGAGGTCTCGGGGGGGTCTCTCAGTGAGGTCTCTGCAGCAGGCCCAGCTCCCGGGTTCCGGCACCCTCACTGCCAGCCGCTCAGGAGGCTGCCCCGTCCCGGCTGAGGCAGGACTGGCTCCAGGAGCAGCCCCAGAGCCAGCAGCGGTCCCATCCACCGCCCCTGCACCCCGCGCCAGCCAGTTGGTGCGACGCCCGCCCTTGCTGGCTCCACTGGGGACGGTGCCCCGGGTCCCCCCGCGTGTCCCGGTCGCTCTCACACCTCCTCCCCTGCCGCCCCAGGACAGCCGAGGCCCCGAGACTCGAGACTCGCTGTGGACCCAGCCAGCCCCGCCCTCCAAGTCCCCCGTCCTGGGAGCAGCCCCGGGCACGTCCCTGTAACAGTCGCCAACTGCGAACCCCCACCGCCCCCTCCACTCTTGCTTTCTTTAGAATTCCCGAGGGTTGGCGCGGGCTGATTGCGCCGCAGGGAAAGCGACCTGCCCGCGAGAGGGCTTTGCGTTCTCTGGCCCCGCCCTCCACGTAGGGGCCACGACCCTTCCCCTAGGCCCGCGGGGGCACTGGGGCGGGGAGGTCGCCTCGTAGGGGCCCCGTGCACTCCGCCGCCTTCCTCGCCTCCCTTCTGATTCTTCTCGCACCTTACCTTCCTCCTCCGTGGGCCACGGTCGGGTGACCGTGCTCGCTCGCGCTCACGCCAGAGGGGAAGGTGGAGGCCTGGAGGGGGAGGTTCCTGTCCCCAAGGCTGAGCCCGGAGGGCAGGGTGGTCTGTTCCCCACCATGAGCCAGGGGAGCCAGATCTCTCTGCCCGTGAACCCAGGGTCAGCACCCCACCCCTGGAACTTCCAGGCCCACTTCTAGGGAGTGAGGTTGCTTGGCTCCCACAGTCCCGGGGCCCCCCGGGGAATTAACGCCCTTAGAGGCCCCGTAAACCCATCCCCCACCGCGCACAAAGTTCAGGGCAGAGAGAAAGCTGGAAAGAGAGTAAGGCAGGTCCTCGGTTGGGGTTTGTCAGTCCTGACAGGCCTGAAGGCTCTCTGTAATGACGGAGTCGTGACAACAAGCTGCTGTGAGGGACCCCAGGGTGCGGGTGGGGTCTGCAAGCCCCCGTCAGCCTCCCCATGTCCAGAAGCCGTGCTCAGGGCTAGTCGACGCTGACCCCCTCTCCTGCGCCCCAGCACCCCACAGACAGAAGCCACCACCTCTGATGAGAAAAAGCACATCTATTAGGAAGCAATACATCTTGGTAAAAAGCCATTAGCATATAGGGGATGTGCAAACAGGTTTTCTCTGCATGTCCCCAATTTTTTCTGGAAGAAAACTTTTCCCACCGGGGAAGGCATGAGGCGCATGATCTGGTTGACCAGACAAGCATGTTGGCTAATAGTGAAGGTGGCCCGAGGCTCTTGCCATCCTTGGCCCATGCTGGCAGGGACTGGCTGGGGCCACAGGTTCCCTGGGCCAGGAGGCCCAATTACTGCCCCTGTCTCGGACCCACCTGTTCTTGACAGGACGGCTGTGGCCCATGGGGGTGGCTTGGTGACTGCTGGCCCTATCTGTCATTGCTTGCTTTTGCTCTGGGTGGTAGGGATCCCTGGGGTAGCAGGACTGCCCATCCACTGGGGCCTGGAGGTCCTCTTTGTGGTAGTTGAACTCTGAGGGACCATGTCCTTGCCGAAGCCCCAATTTGTCCACTAGGATCTGTCCAACGAGTGTAATGACTGCCTGGACTTCAGGAGCCGTGCTGGACAGTCTTCTTGGGGCTGGCCATGGGCTTGGGGCTTTGGCCGATGCAGGCTTGCCTTTCTGCAGGGGAGCTTCCTGCCATGTGCCCTTTTTACTGGGGTCAAGACACTGCAGGCCGTGACTGATCCTTTTCCCGAAGCAGCTTTCTGGAGGTGCCTGTCCCTTCTTTCCCAGGAACTGAGAGTATTTGCTCTCATGGGTTTCTCCTGTTTCCCTGACCTGGGTGAGGTGCCTCATCCCACTGGCTTGGGAGGCCCTTGGTCCTACAGCTGTTTGTTCCTGCTGCCCTTGTTTGGGTCTCTCATCAGTAGGACCAAGCATCTTGCTCTGACTCTTCCACAGGGCCTTGACTTTTGGGCTCCTGGGCTCCTGCTGCCCCTGGCTGCTGCCTCCCTTCCATGTAGGGTCACAAAACCCCTGGGAAGCTGACATGTCCTTACTGGGAACATTCTGCGAACCAGACAGAGGGGCCTGGGAATTGGACAGAGGGGCCTGGGAAGGCAACATGTCTTCAGGGGGGAGCATATTGGTGTGACGGCCTCGAAAGTGCAGGCCAGTGGCACAGTCTTGGAGTAGGACGCCGGTGGCAGGACCTTGAAGCTGGTTCTCTGTCTCTACCTGTACTTTGAGCTCAAACTTACTGACAACCTGTGCTTTCAGGTGTTGCTCTCCTGGATCCTGGGTACCAGAAGTTCTAGAGAGTGGGGAGATTTTACTGGTCCCCAGAGATCCTGAACTGAGATTTACATTAGCAGTTTGGGAGTTTGCCATCACACTGGCTCCCAAGGTGACTTCCCAAGCAGGAGTCTTCTCCTCCTCAGCCTCCACTGGCTCCATGGTTTCCTTGGCCCCTGAAGACTGGGATCCTACGGTGAGCTCCAGCATTGCTGTGCTGCTGCAGGAGTCTCCTGAGGCCACGCTCTCCTTCTCCTCCCATGGCTCATGCCTGGCCATTGCTGGACTTGGACCCAGCTCTGGGCTGCCTCTCCCGGTCCCCAGGACAGTAGTGCTCTGCCACATTCTGCTCATGAAGCTGCACGTGAGAGGCTGAGAAGGCCACCTACCCTCTTGTCCAGTCAGAGGGGCCTCTGAGTGCCCACGGTTATCCCCAGACTGGGTCCCTGTCAGGTCCCTCTGGACTTCCTCCCCCACAGGTGACGGGGCAGAGAGAAAACCAGTCAAGGTGAGGACTGACTTTTTTTTTATCACCTTCTCTCCTGGGCCTTTCCAAGGATGTTCTCCTAGGAAACTGGCAAACTTGGCTATGGAGTTGTCCCCAAATTCACCAACCTCCCAGGGGGGAAGGGTGGAGTATGCAAAGCGTGGGGGTTGAGCCTTGAGATTTACAGGCTCCAGGGACTGGAGGTTTGAACCCCACCTGTGCCTCACCCGAAACCTTGTAATATGTGCTTCCAGCATCTGTTGAGTGCAAGGATCGAGGAAGAAAAGCTCCTGGGAGGTGTTCACACAGCATTTCCAATCCCTCCAGGATGCTACATTTCTGGGCTTTGTGAGGGTGTCAGACCTGACAATAGCATGGCTGGCAGTACGCCGAGGCACAGGGACCCTGCCCTTGATCTCCCCCAACTTCCAGTCCAAATGGGACTTCAGGTTTTTATCAACATGCTGCTTCTCTGGGCCCCTGAGTAGGTAATTTCCTGATTTATACTTCTGGGGCCTAATCCAGTCTTCTGACTTCTCCTCATCATCCTCCAGAACCTTCACTGAAGCATTTCTTGAACTTGTGCATGGATCTTCTGGGCCCCTCTCCAGATCTTGCCCTACATCCCTGCTTCTGTCCTTGTCTTCTTTGACATTCATGGAGCCCTTCTGAGATAATCTCTCAGAGCGCCTGGACCCCACCTTCTGTACCTCCTTGCTGCTTTCACCTGCCGCAAACACAGGAGACTCGGACTGGCCCATCCCTAGGAAGTCACCCTGAGGCTGCATCAGTTCCCCTGATGCCTGGGATCTGCAGGGAGGGCCCGACTCCTGTTTATCCGGGATGAAACTCCCCTGAGTATATTGCTTCTGCTGCTCCTGGTGCTCAGGGCCAATGAAAGGCCCAGGAAGGGTGGAGGCTGACTTGTGGCTCTGGGAAGCCCAGCTACCCTGGGGAAAGTCGGCAGTGGTTTGGTTAAAACCTTCCTGAGCATTTTTGAGCAAAGAGGGTAAAATCCTCTTCCATCTCAGTTGCTTCTGCAAGGGCCATTCCAGATGTTCACTTTTGGTTGGGATGAGGAATCGTGCGTTCTCCTGGGATGTCGGGCAAGTTGTTCTACAGTCTCCTGTAAGGTCCCCTTTACCCGGGGGTGGAGAGCAGTATGGTATGTCCGGGGGAAAGGGTGGGAGAGGGGCCTGGGTGTGGATCTCATCCATAGGTGGGGGCTGGGGTTGGGGCTGGGGCTGGGGCTGGGGCTGGGGCAAGGTTTGCATCAAAGGTTGGGGCTGGGCCACATGCTGGGGCCAGAGCTGGGCCTTGGGACTCTGTGAAGGTGCTTCAGCCCAAGTTTCAACTGGAAAAAAGTCAGGTTCTTCATTGAATGAAACAGAGCGACGTGATTTTGAGGGAGAAGTCCTAGAGACCCAGGCAGCAGCCACCAGGGACTCGCTATGCAGAGAGGGGAGGCCCCAGAAGAGCTGGCTGCATTTCTGCTGGAAATGGTCCCCCATGACCTTGGGATGGGGGAGCAGCTGAGGACTAGGCAGCTGCTCTGATTTGTCTGTCATGTTCCAGAAGCGGTGTGTGGTTGTGGTGTCCCACTCCTGGCCAGGTGACAGGAACATATTCCCCAGAGCAGCCTGGGGGTAGTCTGGGCTCATCTGTTTCAGAAATTGCCCCTCCTTTTCTTTCCCCTTCCATAGCTTCAGTTCTGCTCTTTTGGTGATGAGCATCTCAAGGAGCTTCCAGATGTTGGGGTGGAGGAAGGCGGGGCTG
>CM052440.1:136902142-136923722 GCA_028533085.1 Varecia variegata
AAAAAAGAGGTGCAGATCTGAGTGGACAGGTATCTTTCCCTAAATAGCTAATAATCCTAAGTCACCATGACAACCTTCTTGCATTTGACTCAATTTATTTGCTGCACGCACGTTACCTCATTTAATCCTCAAAATTCTTTTAAAGTAAAATGAGTAAATGGAAGCTCAGACGTATTAAACAATTTGCCACAAGTCGCAAAATTAGTAAATGGTCGAGTCCAGATTCGAGTCCATATCCCTATCAAAGCCCATATGTTTAACCACTATGTGATTCAGCCCACTTCCACTCTGCATATTACATTACGACAAATGAATCAAGAATTTCTTTTAGAGGGAAGGGAGACAGTGGCGAAAATAATCATCCCCAGTAAAGGAAGACTTGCATGATCAGACTAACGCAGACCCACCACGCAGAAGTCTGCCGGGAGGCCTCAGGGGACCCAAACTTGTGGCTCTGGGGCTACTGGCCCCCCTCTCCCATCTCCTCCCCTTACTGGGCGCAACAGCTTTTCCAGCTCCGCACGGGCGCCGGGAACTGAGTCGCAGCCTCGGTCGGGCCCAGACAAGAGGCCAGGCCCAAGAGCTGGGAGGCTAAAGAGACAGCCCTGTACGGCTCCCAGGGACTTCGCGGGGGGCAGGTGTCAGAAAAGAACAGAAGAGTCTCCCGCACGAGTTTAGGGTCTCACCTCTTAGCCTTCGTCCCCTTGAGCACGAGTTTGGTGGACTTCACATAGGAGTATTCCGCCATGGTTCTGAAGGGACCAAATACCTGACCTGGAGCACAAGCGGCCGGGGAGCGGGGGTGACAAAGGTGGAGGCGAAGTGCAAACTCTCGGAAAGCATGCGAGACAGCCGCAGCAATAGCACTTCTACGGACTCCTTTGCCTTTCTCGCTCGAACGTTGAAGAATCAGAAATAAAGAATTCTCTTTCCTGTTTACGGTCAGGGGCGCTACGGCAAGGGCAGAGGGCCAAGTCTGTCAGCGTGCGGCCGCTCCCTCCGGCTGCCTCTTGCGGAACCCGGAACAACAGCGCCTCCCGAAGGCGGAAGCCCGCGCCGACGCGCCCCCTGGCGGACGGGGTCGGCGTCGCCTCCCGCGCGGCTCGGGCGGCCGGGGACTGGCTGAGGGGAGGTAACCAGGGACCCGGCTGGGCGCGCGGTGTGAGTCTGGCTCCGGCGTGCACGGCTTTATGCAGCTCCACGAACCTTATCGCGTTGTTTCAATTAACTAGGGAGACGTGAATAATGTGCAGGAAACAATTACGGAACGAAGTCCAATATAATTAAGTGCCGAATTTGGGGCCGCAGCTGAATTAGGTGGAGGTGGGACGGGGTTTGACACTGAAGACTGAGGTCTTGGGAGAGGCTCTCCTGGAGTCGGCCACGTGGATATTTCTCCTGCCTGCTCCAATCTCTTCTATGAATAATTCTCCCCCTTCCAAACTCCCTTCGGTGGTGCTGCTTTACTGATCTCCGTAGATCACTACCATTCCCCTATGTGAAATTTATTAGAGAAGGCCCAGGTTCCTGGCGGGGGTGTCCTGGCATCAGTTAGTAAATTACCTATGACCCGGCTCCCTTCACACCGCTGGCCGTGCGACGTCAGTCCCGGTCACGCCACGCCGCGACGACGTTTTGAGAGCTCTGCGTTTGCCGCTCCTGCCCCTGCAGTGCAGCGGTTGGCTCCAACTCCTTCACTCGGCCCTTTTTCAACCTTTACGAGGAACTCAGGCCTCATTTCCTCCAAAAGACCGTCTTTGAATGACCTGTGCTTCCCCAAATCTCCTGCATTTCTTATGCTGTAACATAATTGCGCTCTTTCTTTTTAGGACAGGAGTTGTAGTTCATTCATCCTTGTTTCCCGCCTACACCCTACCCAGCCCTGCCTTGGCGTAGGCACTGCATACCCAATGCTGTTGAAGTATTCAGGTTCCAAAGCCTGAAGTTAAGCTGCGAAGGGTGGGACAGTTAGGAGTGTGACTTGACTGGAGAGGAGGGAGGCAGTGTGTTGAAAAACAAGGGGAAAATCGGGTGGGTGGGGAAATGCCATATCGGGGAGGACATTGCAAGTCAGTTCCTAATCCATTTATCAGTCGTCTCTGTGTAAGCCACTGTGCTTGGGGGGATGCAAAAGATGCTTCAGACTCAGGGCCTTAAGGACCTTCATCTAACTAAGTACATAATGTGTTTCTAGTTAAAAATGTAACTTCTAGAGCTTTTTCAAAGCTATAAAATTGTTGAGAAGAGTGACATTGTTTTCTATGTTTGTATGTATCTTTAATGTCTGGCTTGATAGAAGAGAGCTTGGTTCTCCTTTCTGCTTCCACAGTTTCTTGTGACATCCCATGTCAGGTAGCCTCTGGGAAACTCCAACATACACTTGTGAGAGGATGGAGTAGAAAAGGTAAATCACACCTGTGTATTATGAAAAAAGTTTTTTTTTTTTTTTTTGTTTTTTAGAGACAGGGTCTCCCGCTGTCACTCAGGCTGGAGTGTAGTGGTGTCATCATAGCTCACTGCAGCCTTGAACTCCTGGGCTCAAGGAGTCCTCCCACCTCCGCCTCCAGAGCAGCTGGGATTACAGTCTTGTGGGGGCTAGTTTAGTGGGGCAAAGGTCAGAGGGTGTAGAGAGGACAGTCATTGTTGTCATCTCCTTTCCCTTTCATTTGGGCTCTTTTTGCTGGGATTTCCTTTTTAGTTTATTAAATCATAAATTAGATGTGGTATGAATGGGCATCCTTGATACTACCTAATTAAAGTGTTTGTTTTGCCTTTTTCTTCTGAGTTTTGGTACATTCTAAGAAGTTGGCCTCTTTTTTTCCCACCAAATTTGGAATTTATGAAGAGTCCATGTAGCTATATTTCGATGATGTATCTCCTTGAAGACATTTTGGAATCATTTATAAATCTCTATAAGCAATTTTATGATGTCCTTTAAATACAAACACAATACTACTTCCCTTGCAGAAAGCCGGACACAAAACTAAGTGGTATTTTTAATACAACCTGATACAATTTGAGAAATGTTCATCCACTTTCTTTATTTGTCCACACGGTGGTGATGTTTCCCTTCCAATAACCCAACGCAGCCGCCTCCCAAGAACACAAGGTCCTCTCAAAAATTACCATAGCTCCTGTTCCGTAATTATTAAGTTTCAGGGTATTACCACGTTTATCCCAATGAAGTAGTGTTTGTTTTTTTTTTTTGTAGAAACGTAATTTTTAGCCTCGAGTTAGCTCAAAATTTGGCATTGTCAGAGTAAAGGTCCTTTTTTCCCTATAATTTTATTTATGATAATTATATTTTTTAGTGATATCAATAGCTTTATAAAAACATCATTATATATATATATACCCAATGACCATGAAATCATCTGCCTTGAAACACAATGAAATCATCAATCAGCAAACTGGGTCTAAAATGGTTCAATTTTAAGAAAGCTATTTACACTTTAATTTGCAAGTTGGATTTTTTTGTTGTTGTTATTTTGGGAAATTAAAACATTTCTAAAATATACTATTATTGTTTTGAAAAAGTAATGGTTCTTTTTATGGTAAGGAAATAAATTGAAACTCTGTGCTGGAAAGTGCAGAAAACAAATCAGCATTCTTTATAAATAGATTTTACTGCTGGTTTAGAAATTACCTTATGTGCTTTTTAGATGATGGAAAAATGAAATCAGCTGTGGTTTGCACTGTGCATGCATCATATTTGCTGTGTCACTTTCAAAAGGCTTATGGAATACTGGGAGGTCAGGGTTCTCAAAAAGAGGAATTCTCAAAAGTGGCAAAATGAAAATAAAGCAAGCCAGTTGTTTGATATATACGCTGATGAGTTGTGGGGAAGTCATGGATTGGGCGCCAGGAGATCTGTGTTCTGACGTTGACTCAGTCACTGGTGGCCACAACAGGCCGAGCACACGTCACTGCCAGGGCTGCGTGGGAGTCTGCATGGGAGTCTGGTTGGCTGGCAGTTGGCACAGGGAGAGAGGACACTGGCCAGAGGTAATGGCCCAATATTCTGTGTTCAGTGTTCAGTGCTAGGTAGGGCATTGCTGTGCATCCCAAGGACAATGGTGACACAAGAATCTGGGCCTTCTGGCTGAATCTGAGACCATAGTCTGGTGGGCAGTTTGTAGTAGTCTCAGAGGCCCTGGCCAGGCAGAACCCCCTGAGGAGTGCTCTGCACGTGTCGCTGGTGAGCAGCATGGAGATGTTCAATGGTATCGAGCAAACTTCTTTGATGGTTTAGGTTGGCACCTAGGTCACAGGAGCAGAGTCACATTCTTTAGGTCTGGGCTAGAGGTTTGGCTCCCTGAAGCTGTGGTCCCAGAGCTTACACTGCAGGGGAGGCGGGAGGGAATAGCATCTCAGGATGGTAGGCAGCTGCAACTAAACTGGCTTTCTGAAAAAAAGAGAACCCTATGTCTTAGTCTGCTCAGGCTGCTATTACAAATCGCTGTAAGCTGGGTAGCTTACACAACAAACATTTATTTCTCACAGTTCTCGCAGTTCTGGGAAATCAAAGATGAAGGTGCCACAGGCAGATCCAGGGTCTGGTGAAGGCCCTCCTGTTGTGTTGCAGACAGCTGTCTTCTCCCTGTATTCTCACCTGGCTGAAAGAGAGTGCTCTAGTCTCTTACCCTTCTAACTAGAACACTAAGCCCATCATGGGGCTCCATCCTCATCTACGCCAGTGGTCCCCAACATTTTTGGCACCAGGGACCAGTTTCATGGAAAACAATTTTTCCACGGACAGGGTGGGGGAGATGGCTTCGGGATAATTCAAGAGTATTACATTTATTGTGCACTTTATTTCTATTATTATTACACTGTAATATATAATGATATAATTATACAACCCACCATAATGCAGAATCTAATGCTGCTGCTGATCTGACAGGAGGCAGAGCTCAGGGGGTGATGTGAACACTGGGGAGTGGCTGTAGATACAGATGAAGTTTTGCTCATTCGTTCACTGGCCGCTCACCTCCTACTGTGGGGCCTGGTTCCTAGCAGGCCATGGAGTGGTACCAGTCCATGGCCTGGGGGGTGTGGACCACAGGTCTAAGCCAAATTACCCCTCCTAATACCATCCCACTGTAGGTTAGGGATTCAACATATGGATTTTGGCAGGATACAAACATGCAGTCCATAGCACTTTATCTAATTTTAAAAATTAGATAAAGTGATTTTAAAAATCAGTTGCTCGTTAGATAAAAAGCTAGCTCCTATAAAAAAAAAAAAAGACTTCAAATTATGACTTGACTCTTGCTGAAACTGTCTGTCTGGGTTTGTTAATAGCCAAGCATACTTAGCCATTTCCTCCAAAGATTTTCTCATTCTTACCCTGTTATGTATATTTACAGAATTTTTACAGAGTTACAGATGCAAGACTTAAACTATCTAGTAGCTTAAACTATCACAGGCAGCTTTATAACATTGTAGGTAAAAAACATGTACTTTGAAATCATACAATAAAATTTATTAAATGATTATACTCAGTACTTTAATTTAATCCCTATGAAACTCTACTTGTTGGGGGAACGAAGATTTTGCAGAAGAACTAAATTGAGAGACTTGTCCCAGGTCACACAGTTAGTAAGTAGTATAGCTGGGATGTGAATCCAAGTCTGATCTATTGACGATTCTTTCACAGTGTGTACTTTTTACGTCCCTGAGAATGTAAACAGCCTTTCTTTTGAAATCTCACTTCTTCCTGGGTAGCAGCTTTATTGATCTGTGATTAGGGCATCATATTTCAGACAAGAAATTCTCTGAGATCTTTAACATTCCTGGTGAGGTGAGGAACGGTTCTGTGGTACCGTCAGTGGACAAACGCCGCTTGCGGCTCTCTGTGCTGGGCTGTATGAAAAGTGGAGGGTGAGGTAGTCGGCCTGTGAGGACAGAAAGCTCACAGCTGCCGCCCGTGCCTCCCTTTCACTCTCCCTCCAAGGAGATGGACTGCCATGCTTGGTCAAGTTTAAGGCTCTTTTAAGGGCCATAGCTAAGGGTAGAATTTTCCTAACTCTAAGTGAAGATTTATGGGCAAGTTGGAGAGTGAAGGTAGCCTGGGCTGCCCCTTTTGGGAGAAAGTCTGATCATTTCTCTCTCTTCTTTAGAACCCCCCCCCCTTTTATTTTTTCCAAATGCTCAGTAAGACGTGCCTGGAGACTGATCCTTTGTCAGTAGACGTCACATCCGCTCTCTTCCAGCAATCACACAACCAAAAGCAAATGACAGCAGAACAAAGTCAGGTCTAAGACGTGGGTTTGGGCCTGGGGAGAAGTATGTGAAAGGGGTCTCTGGCCGGCTCTGACGTCAGACCAAGTTAGTAACAGAGTTCTTCTGGCTTTGTGCTGCATTCTATGCCTATATCTGTATCTGTATCTTTTTTAGGTACACTGTGAGAAGGTTTGTTCCCTGGCCAAATACCATCCTAATCACCTCCATTGTTACAAACTTTATTTTCCCTGAAGAATTAAAATCTACATGGAGATTCAGGGCACAAGTACAGTGAGAGAAGTACATTATAGGGTAGATCTTTTAGCACCTTCTCAGGGACTTTGTTCTCGCCCTTGCTCTGACCAAGCCCTAGGCGCACATGGAAATGACGATCTATTCTGAGGGAAACTCACTGGTTGGCTGGCGGTAAACCACCACCTGCAGGGCTGCGGGAACCACCTCTTGTCACCAGCCAGAAACCCTGCTATGGAGGTGTCAGCTGGGTAGGTCTACTGAAGACCTGCTTTGTGCTGAGCACTATGTTGAGTACTGGACACATCAAATAATTTTGAATATCTTTGCATTCAACCCTCACAAAATACTCCGATGTACACGTTATCGTCCCATTTTAGAGAAGATACAAGTGAGGATCAGAGAGGCTAAGGAGCACATGGCTAGGAAGAGGTGGCACTGGGATTTGAAGCAGTTCTCTCCCACCACTTCTGTGCTGCCTCTCCACCACACAGTCCTTTCTGTGGATTTTCAAAGTCATTAGTCTTCAGGAATTAATCTTCAAACTGCAGGTTTCACGGGGAGGAGATGCCACTTTAAGCTTCATGACTGAAAGTGGAGATTTGGAGCTTGGGAAGGGGCACGAGGGAGGGTTCTGTTGGTGAACTTCATGGACTATGAGGGGCTCTGAAAGGCTGTCTTCAAACTCTTTGCCCTACTGCCTCTTTTATATTAGTTCTAATGTCATATGATTATCTCTTTTGGGTTAAATTAAGAAAAATCTCTGTGAAAAGTTAAAAAAAAAAAACAAACCAAAAGAGATCATATAAAAAGTCACCTGAGATCTCATGTTTAGCCCTCAGAGTTTTGTTCAACTCAAAGAAGACTTGGTCCAGTTGGAAGAAGGCAGAACTGATTTTATGATCTGTAGCAGACCCTTCAGTGTTCACTGCCCACTGAACCATGAGCTCACTTACGAGGTTGACCAAATTACTTACTAATAGTTTGTATAGTCCACAGGACTATGAGGTTTATAGCAAGGTCAGGCCACCAGAGAGAGGCAGGGCAGGGGAGGATGGTGCTGGGAGACTAGGGAACTGGCCACCTTTGGGTTGGCTAAAGATCACAAAAGTCAATGCTGCTTCTTCCGAGGCTGCCCGTGCCTGCTGGAGTCAGACAGAGCTCCAGGAAGGACCACACCACCCGGGCCGAGCCTGGGTCCTGAGCTGCCTGCGCTCACCAGTGTCTTGGCTGGTGGCTATGCGCTCAGGGACAGTTTGCCTAGCTTTCTTGATCCACACCAGAAAGCTTGCTTTTGAAGTGGTTTGAAAAGCTCCAAAAGAGACGTGCTTCGTCCTATTGGTATTGCTGCCAAAGAGAAAAGATTCTGCTTTTCATCAGCTGTTTACCTGCGCTCCGTGCATTCCTCTAGCACCTGTTGTGCTAACACAGAGAGAGCATCACCGCAGCCTAAGAACAGGAAGATCCTCGTGGCAGTCTCAGTCCCAGGCTCGGGGATGTTGCATGCGTGAGCGCAGGCGGGCTGGAGATCTGCAGCCGTTCTCCTGACATGAGGCTGGACGTTCTTTATAGCCTCCCCAGACACAGGAATTGGCAGGGCTTGAAAAAGAATCACTGGCAGGAAGTTCATTTTCTTTATTGCTGCTTCCCCAGCCATAAAACTAAAAGCTTTTTACCTAAATCATGTTTGCTATCTCGTGGGAGTAGGAGATCATTTCCTTCGAGTTTTTCCCTATTGGAGTCTGGTCCTAGGGGCAGTTTGAATAGCCTGTTTGAATTTGAAGAACCTTCTAATTGATGTTTCCCATCTTTCTGACCTGCTCAGACTTCTGATTTGGTGTCATTTGTGTCTCCCCACTTACCTCTACCAAATCTCACATTCCCGAATGTAAAGTCCTTTTATTGTAAATGTCATCATCTTTCACTTAATTAGAATATTCAGCTATTATGCTAGCTTTAATTTCATCACTTTGGAATAATCTTTGCTTACGTTTCCTCTAAACTTAAGACTCTTCTTCTTATGAGAACATCAGTCATGTTGGATTAATGTCCACCCACATGACTCCATTTTACCTTAATTACTCTTTAAAGACCCTTTCTCCAAGTACAGTCTCATTCTAAGGTAGGAGGGCTCAGAACTTCATATACGTTCACCAATAGCCTTCCCATTTCTAAGTCCAGTGGGATCTCAGGATCGTTCAGTTGAGTAGACCTCTATCTCTGGCTTGAAATTTTTTTGTGGGTGTTTGGGGTCACTTCTTTGACTCTATGCTTAATTAATTTTCCTCTATTTTCTCTGACTAAATTCAGACTTTTTTTTTTTCTTTTGGTTGTCAGCTCTTCCTTCTTTGCCTAAACTCTAAAAGGTTGAAGTTTCTCAATCCTGGGTCTTCTTCTATTCTTACTCTACACAGCCTCTAAACAAGATTTTATTTATTCTTGTGGGTTTAAATCTGCTTATGGCTCCTAAATCTGTACCTTAAGCCTCTCCTGCTAAGGTCCAAAACATCATGTCCAACTGCCGTCTTGAAATTTCTGCCGGTATCTTCATAATCATTCCTACAATCAGAACTCAGAACTCTGGAGTTCTGCCCCCAAATCTATGCCCCTTCCTAAATCAATTCCTTTTGTTAGTTTCTTTCTTCTCTAGCCTTCCCATTCTTCATAAAAATTACCCTCATTTACCTACTCAATTATGCAGAAACAAGGATAATCCTTGTTGCTTTCTTCTCGCCACCCTGTACCATCACAACCTGCAACCAAATCTTGCTATTTCACTTTCAAAAATATATCCTAAAATAACTGCTCCTGCCATCCCCATCTCACACCAGGTCTGCAACATAAACTCCTCTTTCCAACATCATGCCCCTCCCGTACATTCTCTATGAAGCATCCAGAGAGATTCTTCAAAGATTTAAATTAGATCACGGTTCTCTTCAGTTTAAAAATCTTTAATGGTTTTCCAACTACAAGGAAATTCTGCTAGACTGCAAGCTCTAAGGATGTGAGGACCGGGTCTGCCTTGTTTATTTCTGTTTATGCAAAGCCCAGCTTGGTGCCTTGTACTTAGAGGCACTTAACACATTGACCTAGCTCTTGTCTACCTCCTCAGCCCACCTCTCATGCCAGTACTCACATGTCCCCATCACATTACCCTTTTCCCAGATCCTTGAGTTGGCCTAGTCTATTCACCTCACCGATCCTTTGTTGGCTAGCATCCACTTATATTATTGTTACTCTGAGTGGTCCAAGGCCAGCAGCATGAGCACCCCTGAAAGCTTGTTAGAACTCAGGCACCACGCCAGATCTAATGCATCAGAATCTGCATTTTGACAAGGTCCCAGGGTACCCTCATATGCACATTAAAGTTATGATGCTGTGCTCTAGATCTCAGCCTAAGTGTTAGTTCTTTAGAGAGACCTTTCCCAACTGGTCAATACATACTAGGTCACCTAACAAATTCACTCACAGCATCTGTGACACCCAGAAGGGAAAGGCAGTGAAGCCCAGGCAGTGGAGGTGAAGCTTACCATGCAGAAGCTGTTCACTTTAGAGTTCTACCTAAGGCTCAGCCTCTCAGAAGTTCTGGATTGTGTAGAGGAGCATACAAAGTATGTGAGTAGTTTGATTTGAGCAAATTAAAATTGCAAGAAGTTTTGTTTGCCTTAACAAATATTTTTGAGTCCTCTCTGAAAAATCACGTTATACAGTTGTTTAGTTTTAATTTTCCACATTTAGACACCATAGGATAAATGCACAGCAGTGAGTCACAATTGGTTTGGGTTTTCAATATTTCATTGATCTATGCTGGTATTGTGCATTGTGGAACATCCAGCTAGAACGTCTATATTTTAATGTAGTGATTCCAGCTTTGTACAAGTCAATTGTTCAGTGTTTTGTTGCAAACACTTTAGATGCTGCAGAGTTGACTGATTGGTCTGTGGTTCCTGGGTCTTCTGTGTATTCTGTCAGAAGCCCAATAATCACATTATTCCAGGACTCCAGCATTTTGCAAAGTACAATGAGTGTTCAACCAATAAACTAAGCCATGGTTTATAACCATGAGATGAAAGAAAACACATAATTAAAAATAAACACTGCTAAAACTTATCTCTGAAAGCATTTCTAAGGTGTCATACATTTATTCTTCATTTGTAAAATATTTTGTTGCCTCTATGGCCGAGTATTTCAGGATTTTATAGATATCAAAGTATTATATTAATGTAACTGGAAAATTTGTTGGAGTTATTCAACAAACTAAAAGTGTTGGCAGAGATGTAATTTTAAAATATAACCCACTCATTCCTTGAGTATCACAGCTGTTCCTTGTTTGTTTAATAATAGAACTGATGAGTAGTTAATTTGCGAGGAAAGCTGGGTGCAGGTGTAGTGCTATTTCGAGGTAATGGAGGTCACATTTGACATCTGTGGCACGATATATAGGTAAAGAAAAACAGAAGTTAAAATCAGCCCTGTGTCAAATCTACATAGTTTAAGACTTCGTGAAATTTCTCTGGACAATGGGGCAGGAAGTTCAGTAGAAATCCAAGTGAATAAAAGAGGGACCAACATGTGTTGAATGCCTTCTATGGGGCACTGATTTAATCATTAGAACAACTCTTCAATAGGTTTTATTTGTTCCATTTTACCCAAAAGGAAAATTGAGACTTAGAACCCATGTTTTTCCCCCCTGGTTACACATTAGAATCACTAGTGTGTCATTAAAAAAAAAACACATTGCACATCCATTAGGATGGCTACTATCAAAAAACCAAAAAATGACAACTGCTAGCAAGGATGTGGAGAAACTGTAACTCTTGTGTATTGACAGTGGGAATGTAAAATGGTACAGCTGCTGGGAAAACAGTGTGGTGGTTCCTCAAATTGTTACACACAGAATTGCCATGTGATTCAGTAATCCCACTTACACGTATATCTATCTATATCTATACCTATATCTATGCCTAGTACCTATATCTGTCTCCAAAAGAATTGAAAACAGGGACCCAAAAGATACTTGTACACCTATGTTCATAGCAGCAGCATAGCAACAGCATTTATTTATTTATTTTTTTTTAGCAACAGCATTTATTGTCACCAAAAGGTGGAAACAAGCTAAAAGTCCATCAGTAGATAAATGGATAAATGAAATATGGTAGACATATATAATGGAATATTGTTTAGCCTTAAGAAGGAAGGAAATTCTGATAATTGCTACAACATGGATGAATCTTGAAAACATTATGCTAAATGAAATAACTCAGACAAGGGCCGGGCGCGGTGGCTCACGCCTGTAATCCTAGCACTCTGGGAGGCCGAGGCGGGCGGATTGTTTGAGCTCAGGAGTTAGAGACCAGCCTGAGCAAGAGCGAGACCCCGTCTCTACTAAAAATAGAAAGAAATTATATGGACAGCTAAAATATATATATAGAAAAATTAGCCAGGCATGGTGGCGCATGCCTGTAGTCCCAGCTACTCGGGAGGCTGAGGCAGGAGGATTGCTTGAGCCCAGGAGTTTGAGGTTGCTGTGAGCTAGGCTGACACCACGGCACTCACTCTAGCCTGGCAACAGAGTGAGACTCTGTCTCAAAAAAAAAAACAAAAAAAAGAAATAAGTCAGACACAGAAGGACAAACACTGCATGATCCCACTTCCATGAGGTATGTAGACCAGGCAAATCAACAGAGACAGAAAGTAGAATAGAGGTTTCCAGGGTTGGCGGGAAGGGGGAATAGGGAGTTAGTACTGAATGAGTTCAGAGTTTCTGGTTGGGATGATGAAAAAGTTCTGGAAATGCATAGTGGTGATGATTTATGCTTTACCAACAATAAAAAATAACTCACATTGCTTTGTCTTCACAGTCAGACAGGCTGACACGACTGGTTGGGTGGGGCCTGGCCCTCACGGGCCCTGGCAGCCAAGCCTCCAGGCTGCCCTTTCCAGAGCTGCCCCAAGACCCCTCTTGGTTTCCCACCTGGGCCTGATGGCTCCTAGAGAGGTTCCCTTCTCTTCCCTCTTCAACCCTCTACCCCAACTTCTCCCAGTAGGCATTAAGACAAAATAAAAATGACTAAAATTTTCTGTAGGCTACCAAATAATCTCAAGGACTATTGCTTTTTAACTCATATGACTCCCTAGATAGTGGAATTCCGACTAGGTGAAGGATCTCTAAAATCCTACCACTTAATCAGGCATTTATATATCAATAATTTCTTTATTTGTGATACAAGCAGAGGTGGGGAAAGAGAAATGAACATACCCAGAAGCTTCTATGAGGCCCTACAGAAAACCTGTGGGCCTATGACACCAGAGGTCAGAAACAGAGAGGTAAGTTGATTGTCCCCGTTCTTTCTCCACCCCCTGCTACCTGTTTCTCCCCTTCACACCTGCAGCTTCCCCAGGTGCTGGGGCCTGGGCCATCCTCCCTTCTAATCACCTCCCTCCTGCCCCCTTTAGTAAGGAAGCATGGTTTAAATGAGGGTGCTGAATTCCATGAAGCTACATTCGTTCAGGAATCATGTTTAGTTCCACACTGGAGAAAGAATGTGGATGCCTTTCACTGGAAAAGAAAAGTCACTATGTGTCAGCTTGATCATGTTTTCCTGGGACATAATCTACATATGATGTCTATTCCAGCTGTCAGTGCATCTGGAAACACATTTTGCTTTCGTTTTGTGTAAAATAAAGTACTGGACTAAACAAGTTTGGGTCATAATCCCAAATATTGAAATCCCAAAAGATTTAAATTCCCAAAGTCTAAAATTTTGAAAATTATAATTCCAAATGAACAAAATCTTAAAAAATATAGTTCTGGAAAAAATAATTTAAAAATTCTTTAATAAACACTTATTCATATTTTTAAGAGGGGTTTATTTGAGAAACATAACAATATGACAGAATACTTGATAAGGTATTTTGTATAATCAAATAAGCAATAATAACACGTGTTTGCAAGCATAAACACTCAGGTGTACTAATGACAGTTGCATGGATAAGACAGTTATGAGCAGACAAAGTGAACTCGTGAAGAGGAACCTCTCTTACCGTCAAGTGTCTTTGGTTCAGAAGGTCGCTGAGCTTGTTGAACTGTTTTTATTCTCTAACAAAGGGCATTTTTTACAGGCAAGCATGGCATGATTAAGTAATTTGGCAGGGAAGATTTCTTATATTTTTTGCCTGATTTTTCACTTCTTCTGCGATCTTCAACATACTCAAAACATTGAGGGCAAATCTTTCCCACTTCGTCCACTCAGACCCACTCACCAATCTTCTCTGAAAACACCCTCACAGATACACCCCAAATAATACTTTACCAGGCTTCTAGGTATTCCTTAATCCAGTCAACACCTAAAATTAAATAGAGAAATCCACTCCTTGTCAACTTGGCACCCATACATGTGCATCTCCTAAGGATGTAAGGTTTAAACCACACTTAGTTTTCAAATAAAGACAATAACCAGGTAATAGTCATGCCTAACAAGATGCAACCAACATGATGCAACCATTTTGTGATTGTGATTTTCATGAATCAACACATGTTGATCTTTCAGGATTTCAACATGTGGGACTGTGTCTTTTGGGATGATGATCAGTATCAGGACTAAACATCTTTCAGCTCTCTTGAAACTCTGTGATTGTATCCCTCATTGCAGAGTTTCTTTTTCTCCCAGTGCCTCCTAAGTCTAGCCTCTTTCTTTGGCTTGGCCAAGGCTGCCTTCTCCTTTCCTATTTTTCTTCTGATGGATCCAATGTATAATTTGATTTTTTTTATACTCAAACAACTCTAACTTCTATCACATCTCTCCTTCCATGAAGCTGGCCTCTGATAATGTTTTTCTGTTCAGAACAATAAAAGATAGACAAGACTGAATACAGCTAGAGTATGTCTTCTATTTGGTGGCAACATTCCAACAAGGAGTTTAAAGTGCTTCTTTTAAAATCATCATTTAATCACCAGGCAGAGTGGGTAAAAAGAAATGAATTCCAGAATCTTGCATCTGTCAAATATAGACACTGATTTTTACTGAGACCTTTCTTGTATATTTTACCACCAGTTGACTTCCACACTGCTTGGCCCAAATGGAATAGAGTGTGGGATTGGAAAATAGGGACTCACATGCACAGTGATCTGCTGGGACTGATAATTCAGTATTCAGGAATTTTGTGAGGTGTTTGCCACACCATTGGTAGCTTAAAATCGACCAATATTTACACAATGGAAATCAGCAAATGCTACAACTTTGTGCTTTTTTTTTTTTTTTTCCTTCCCCCAAACAACTGGTTTACCAGCACACCACTTTTCCTCTTCTTGTAAACATTCAGAATTTCTGGAAATATCCACAGACTCTGCTACCCTCCCGGTCTCACTCAGAATGAGCCAATGAGACTCTAAATGAGCTGAGCTGCTCTCTCCCTCTCTCTCTCCCTCTCCTCCTCACCTGTCTCTTCCCATCCTTCTGACGCCCAGTGTTGCTCTACTTCCCACACTGTGGCTGGGCGTGCTCCTGCTCAGGGCCTTGCCCTGCTGTCGCCCCTTCCTCCTGGAGCACTCTTCCCCGGGTATCTACTGAGCTGGCTCCCTCACCTCCTTTGAGTCTTTCCTCAAGTGTCGTCTTCTCAGTGAGACCTTCTATATTACTTTCCTATGACTGCTGTGACAAATTAGCACAAATTTTGTAGCTTAAAAGAATACATGCTCTCTCTAGGGGAGACTCCATGTCCAGCCTGAAGAGGATCCCATGTCCCTTGGCTCATCCCCTCTTCCAGCCAGCAGTCACTTCATTCTGACCCCTGTCCTCACATCTCTCACCTTGGACTCTCCCGCCTGCCTCTTATTCTCATAAGCACTCTTGTGATTACACTGGATAATCCAAGATAATCCAAGATAATCTCCCCATTTCATGATCCTCAATTTAGTCACATCTGCAAAGTCCCTATTGCCATTCAAGGACATGAACATGCTTGGGGTCCAGTATTCTGTCCCACCCCTGCCTGGGGCACCCTATTTGATTTACTCCCTACCCACTCCAGCATTCCTTATCCCTCTTCCATGCTTAATTTTTCTCTGAACCACTTACCACCTTCTGGCATGTTATATATTTTACGTATTCATTTAGTTAATGGTCTGCTTCCCCCACTGGAATATAATCTGCATAAGGGTAAATATGTTTGTTTTATATCACTGCTGTATTTCCATTGCTCGGAACAGTGCTTAGATCATAGTAAGGGTTCAATTAATATACATATGTACTCTTTTTTGATTGCATAAATCAGGTTGAGAATTTTGGCAAAAGGACATGACATGATGTGGAGGGTTCCCCAGTGGGGCCCTAGAAAAGCTGGAGTGCTCCAAGGCAGACTGCTTTGTTCATGTAGAAATATTTGCCCAAGTTCTGTTTTCTAATTTTTTCTCTCATATTTGCTTTTGGTCTTTCTTTAGAATATACTGAAAATTTTTATATTAGTTTCTGACTCTAGGTTATAAACAACTGAAGCAAAGAAACAATCTTGCCCCTCATGTTGCTGTAACTCTTCTACTCTGCATAGTGCTAGATATTGAATATGTAGGTGCCAGGTATTTGCTTTTTGAATTTCTTACCTTTTATTTCTTATTTTAGAAATCAGCCTAAGGGAGAAAGGGACCAACCAGTGCTCTCAACTGTGTGTGGTTTAATTTTTTTAGAGGGAGGTTGGTGGGGGGAATAGGCCTGTACTCTTAGAAGAAAACTTCTTTGTATAGGAAGCATATTTGAGTCTGAGCACAGTGATAAGAAAGTTGGATGTTACAATCTATAGGAAGACCAGATACCTTTAGAAATGGTTTTTCCAGGTGGGATTTCTATGACTGGTATTCTGATTAGTGTGAAACGATAGGTTTAGATGTCTACATCGAAACTCATCAAAGCCTCAAAGCTTCATGCACTGCTATAACTTTTTTGTTAACTCTGGGTAAAAGTAGGGTGGTGGTACAAAGGATAACTTTTACTTCAAATTTTACAATTGGTTTATGTGAAGGGCAGAAGGATATACTTTCCAGTCATCTTTATTTTAAGATGTCAAAGACTTTCCCTGATGCTATGTTATGATTATGGAAAAAATAGAATTCTTTTTAGAATTCTCAACTCCAAGTTGAGAATAGATGTTTGGATACTTGTGTTACTACGGACTGAGGCTAGGAAGCGTGAATTAAAAGAGATCTGTCCACCTACAGAATAGGAAACACACAGAAACATCAACACGAAATCCTCATTGGCATTTCTGGTGGTTATATTTACTTATTCCAGAGCAAAATTAATACAGGATAAGAAATGGAATATTTTCTGTTGATATTTAGGGTATTATGACAAGAACATTCTTTAGAAAAGTAATAGTGTGTTGTGGGAACACCAGATGCTATAACATCCTTTGCCTTCAAGGCATTGCAGACAACTTGAATCAATCCAATAACCTTATCAAGTATAAACAACCAGTAAAATGAGAGCCATTTATCTGAAACAGCAGGTTGAAAACTTCATTGGAACACGTTGAAGGCAGCTCCCTAGCCCTGCCAAAGCTTTGCTCCACCAGAGCAGGGTATGAATTTTTCATCGGCCCAGTAATCAAGGTCTTTAGAGCTTCATGGCATTTTTCTCTCTAATATAGCTAATATGTGGAGCATTGTTGACATTCTGCTTACAGTTGCCAAGGATGAAATAAAACTTGCTTTGAATAATTCTGTATAAACATTGAGAGAAATCTTTGCCTTAGGACCAAAGTTCAATTATGTGCTCTATACAAAGTCACTTAAAGTGGGAGGGGGAAAACCTTTCAAGTTGATTTGAGATAACAGAAACAAATATCTTCATTGGATTTGTCTGGAAAAAAAGGAAGGAAAATCCCAGTATTATCTATTCTGGTCAACACGTGCAAGGCTCAGCCCTGTTTTGTTTCTCCTTTTCTCCTTAGATCCTTTTTCCTTACACTTGACTCTATGTGTAGAGGAAAAGTTCAAGTGAGTCTAAAGCAGTAACCCCAGGAATTTATCAACTTATTCCCGTGATGCTGCTGTTGTTCATAAAGCATTTTGAGAATTCTGTTGGAATGGTCTGCAGAGCTAGTGGTAAGCCCCAGGAGGAAGTCAGTCTCAGTAGCTTTCAGCTGCATTTTTGGGTCACGCATGGAGGAGCTAAGGTGGACTTCAGAGTCTCACAGGTGTTGGGAAGGCAGGCTCTGCTCTCAGTGCATGTGAGCTCTTGGATAAGTTATTTACCTCTTTGGGCCTCAGTCTTCTGGGTACAATGGCACATACCTTATAGGGCTGTTGTGTGGATGAATTGCGATCGTGTGTGTCAATCCGGTGCAGTGCCTTCTTTCCCTCTTCCCTTTCCTCCCCTGTTTTTCCATCAGGGCTTGCTTCCGAGTTTGCCTTCTGAGAGGTTAGACACACAAGCTTGATGCAGGCTGGAAAATGAGGGGCCAGACTTGGGTGACAGAGAACCAGGGAATGGCATCCATCCTCCTGCGGCTCCTGTAGCGCCAAGGAGGAAAGTGAGGCAGGGCAGGAGGGCAGGAAGTGACGCTCTTGAATGTCACCTACAGGCAGTTACTGGGGCCTCTGCTCAAGGCGCTGTTAGTGCTGAGTTATTCGGGGCCTGAGGTAGAGGCAGATGTAAGAGATGGATGGCAGTTGTTGCCCGTCAGGAGCGTAGTAATTTCTATCTCCTTTTAAACCTCATTTAATTCCTTCCATCCTGGTCAGATGAAAATTGCTCCTGCATTTCTGACGGGAGTGTCTTAGTGCACCTGGGGCGTCTAGGGACTTGGTCCTCTTTCCCCTTCATTGCCAAAGCCATGGGTTGCCAAGGTCAGGACAGAACCTGTCATGTTGGCAATAGTTGGCAACTTTCATTTTTGAATAATATACCTTTATACGGTTTGATCCCCCATTTACTCATTTGTTCATTCATTCAACACATTCACTCGCGGAGCAGTTGGCCTAGGAAAGAGAAGGAACTTTTCCTTAGGGTTAAGGGGGGAAGAAGAGAGAATGCAAAAAAAGACAGGCTTGGTTTCATATGACTTTTGACAATTTCTAAAATAAAATAAGATCCAAACTGGAAGAGCAAAGACCTATTCCTGGAGATATTTTAAAAATCCAAAAAGTCAGTCCCAAAAGAACTTCCAAAATGTTTTAAACAATGATTGTCCATGTTGGAATGACTTAGCATTCCCAGGTTTTAGCATTCAACCAGCATTGATTAGTGTCTGCTGTGTGCCTGGCTCAGGACAATCGTAATGGGAGTCACAAAAATGACTTGGGAAGTCCCTGCCCACATGCACTCAGTTACTGTCTGAGCACAGAGTACCTGGTAGAAGGAAGCACACGTGCTGGGCGAGAGGATACGGTCAGCAAGTGTATCTGGTGGGAAGAACAGGAAAGGGGTCACAGAGGAGATGCCATTTGAGTTCGTTGTAGAAAATGAGTATGATTTCATGAGGCAGATAAGGGAGGCATTGTGTTGAAGGCACATCTCCTACCTAGGCACTTGTTTGGAATTTCTATTTCATTTGCTCTGCAGAGATCACTTCTTGGTGTACTCATTATTTTCTATGTCAGGATAAGAAGAGAGGAGCAATTTTTTTTGTGTGTGTATGTGTAGTATTTTTCACAGAGTTTCTTTGTGCTGCCAAACTAACTTGTAGAGCTTAAGCTTGTCCGAGTTCCAGTAACAACTGTGATTGAAATAAATTGCAACCCATTGCCTCTGGCTTTGGAGCCTTCCGGCACTTCAGTGCTTGGGGTGGGGAGATAGCTATGCTCTGTGATTTAGTTACAGACCAAATGGTGGCAAATCACAATTCCTAGGCTTAAACCTATAGCAGGGGTGGGAAATAATTTAACTTTCTGATTTGTATTAACAAATACACTCTTATAAAACCATTGTTTTCTAACATTCATGAATGTTCTGAACTAGTTGAAACCTTTTAAATGTGGTGGTGTAATGAAAGTGCTTTGTAAACTGTTAAGTTTTAATATTGTTATTGTTATAGATATACTTTATTAAATACTGGGTGATGATTATATTATGTACAATGTTTTAACTATGAAATTCTTCTAAAGCATGTAGAAAAATTTTGGAATAATCTTTCCCCTTTAGAACATTATGACTGTTTTTTAAATTCCTTTGGTTTATACTTTTATTATAGTATACTGTGGGTTAGCAGTTGAGTGTACTAGTGCCTTTGGGATGTAGTAAGATTTTGTATAGATTTTTAATCTGTCAAGGAAAAGGCTAGATAAGTAAATAGGGTAGCGTTTGTCTCATAGCCCGTCATTTTGAAGGGTGATTTAAGACGAGAGGAAATACTGACTCGCCTTTTCCAAAGAGATAACTAATTTTCTTGTACTTTTAAGTCCAAATTTATCCTGCCTTCCTTTGATTAATCCAAACAATAGATTATCATAAACCTTAACAGAAAAATTCTTTTGTTATTTTTTTAACCAGCAGAGAAATGTGAAATGTTTTGCTTTCCTGGGGCTGCTTTCTATCCTCAATGTCATAAAACATTCCTGTCGCTTCTATTATGTTCAGCTTCACTTTTTTTTTCTTGATCAATCAAAATGAATTACCTGAATTTTTTCTTCCTTCTATGCTAAACAGAAGCCCATTCATCCCCTGACCCCACCCCAGGACTGTTTCTTTTATTCCTGCAGTTCCTAATGTTCCACCTTGATATTCGGGTGGAAAACTGTGAGTCCCCCACACCCCACATCCGGGTCTCATTGGTCCTGCCTCCTAGAAGTCTCTTAAATTTTCTCTCTTTCCATAGCCACGGCCACAGCTTAGACCCTGCTGTTTGTTGTTAAGAGATCCCTGCCTCTGCCTGCTCCCAATCTATGTTCCTTCTAAAATGTGCGATCGTGTACTGCCTTGCTTAGAAGCCTTGTGCTGGTTCCGAACACGCAGACCCAAGGTCTGACTCTCTAATATGGTCTGGATAGGCCTCCATGTTCTGGCTCCCAGTTTTTTTCTCAGTCTCAAAAAACGCGATTTTTGAGGGGTTTGCTCTCCAAACCCATCAAATCCTGTGTGCTCTCTGCCTCCTGTTCAGGCCCTCATGCCCTTCACTCTCCCTGAATGCCCTTACCCTCAGCTACCTCTGTAAGGTCTGGAGCCGAGAGGGAGACACACGAAGCCTCAGGTGTAGCAAAATGCTGTTTATTTGAGCATCTGGGTATAGATGGGTGGAAGCTGAAAAGAGAGTCCACATGAGAAAGGGGAGAGTCTTGAGTTTTATACAGGGTTTTTCCGGGGGGAGTAAGCAACTGGGCCAGAACTGCCACTGTAATAAATTCTTTTCAAACAACCAGTTCTTAGGACCCCTGCGTCAGTCTCATCCTGCAGAGATAGGGAGGGATAAGCTTCCTCCTTTTCCCTCCCTAGGGGTCTGGCAAAGGCTACATGCCTAATACACCCCTAGGAAGGGGAAAACAGTGGGTTTATAGGAGGTTTGCATGGAAGTTGGGCGGGGTGTGAATTGGTCAGAGTTAGATTTACAACCTGTGGACTCTCCAGACTCCTGTGGCTATTGTTTCACAGGCCTTGTGATCACTATCTAAGTTTTCCATGAACTGCATTTCGTCCTATGCATACTTTCCGAGTTCCCACCCTGAGCAGCCTAGCAACCTCCCCCTCTTGTAGGCTTCGGAGATTGACTGGTGCTTGAGTGTTTGAATGTTGCACCTCCTACCTGTTGTGTTCTCTGGTATCTGTACACTCCTGGTGTTTGTCTACCTGTCTTGACCTGCCTTTTGTATCACCTCTATCTTTTCTGCCTAATCCTGGTTGACAATGTTGTTTGTTAGTTTCATATTTACTTGTTTTCTCAATTATTTCTCAGTCTCCCCAGACCAGGCTCCCTGCCCCGTGTTTATAAACTGCCGTATTTCTAATCAAACTATTTTATAGGCTGATAGCCACCATGGTACAGTAGAAAAAAATGAATGCATCTTTGAGTGTTTTGCAATGTTACCTAGTGATACATAAATATTTTCTTTATTATTGTTGTTGTCATTTTTAAATGGGAGGATCAAGGAAGGCAGAGTCTTGTCTACCAATCTGAG
>CM052440.1:136924222-136969545 GCA_028533085.1 Varecia variegata
TATAAAAGTTATGTTTGCATTATACTATAGTCTATTAAGTGTGTAATAGCATTATATCTAAAGAAAATAATGTATTTATGTTAATTACAAATATTAATGCTTTATTGCTTAAAAATGCTAATGATCATCTGAGCTTATAGAGAGTTATAATCTTCAGAGAGTTATAATCTTTTTGCTGGTGGAGGGTCTTGCCTTGGTATTGGTGGCTGCTGACTGATCAGGGTGGTGGTTGCTGAAGGCTGGGGTGGCTGTGGCAATTTCTTAAAATAAGACAACAATGAAGTTTACTGTATCCATTGACTCTTCCTTTCATGAAAGCTTTCTCTGTAGCTAGCAATACTCTTTGAAAGCATTTTACCCACAGTAGAGCTTCTTTGAAAATTGGGGTCAATCTACTCAAATCCTGCTGCTGCCTTATAAGCTAAGTTTATGTAATATTCTAAATACTTTATCATCACATCAAAAATTTTCACAGCATCTTCACCAGAAGTAAACTCCATCTCAAGAAACCACTTTCTCTACTCACTCATAAGAAGCATGTCCCTATCATGAGATTGCAGCAATTCAGCCACATCTTCAGGATCCACTTTTAATTCTAGCTCTCTTGCTATTTCTACCACATCCGCAGTTACCTCCTCCACCAAAGTCTTGAACCTCTCAAAGTCATCCAAGATGGTTGGAATCAACGTCTTCCAAACTCCTGTTAATGTTGATATTTTGACCTCTTCCCATGAATCATGAATGTTCTTATTGTATCTAGAATGGTGAATCCTTTCCAGAAGGTTTTCAATTTACTTTGCCCAAATCCATCAGAGAAATCACTATCTATGACAGCTATAGCCTTATGAACTGTACTTCTTAAATAATAAGACTTGCAAACCAAAATTACCCCTTGGTCCATGGGCTGCAGAAGGAATGTTGTGTTAACAGGCATGAAAACAACATTAATATCCCTGTATATTTCCATCAGAGCTCTTGGTTGACCAGGTGTATTGTCAATGAGCAGTAATATTTTGAATGGAATATTTTTTCCTGAGCAGTAGGTCTCAACAGTGGGCTTAAATATTCAGTAAACCATGCTATAAAAGATGTGCTGTCGTCTAGGCTTTGTTGTTCCATTTGTAGAGTACAGGCAGAGTAGATTTAGCGTAATTTTTAAGGGCCCTAGGAGTTTTGGAATGGTAAATAAGCATTGGCTTTAACTTAAAGTCACCAGCTGCATTAGTCCCTAACAAGAGAGTTAGCCTGTTCTTTGAAGGTTCAAAGCCAGGCGTTGACTTCTCCTCTCTAGCTATGAAATTCCTAGATGGCATCTTCTGCTAATAGAAGGCTGTTTCATTTGCATTGAAAGTCTGTTGTTTAGTGCAGCCACCTTCCTCAATGATCTTAACTAGATCTCCTGGGTAACTTGCTGCAGCTTCTACATCAACACTTGCTGCTTCACTTGCACTTTTATGTTATGGAGATGGCTTCTTTCTTTAAACTTCATGAACCGACCTTTGCTAGCTTCAACCTTTTCTTAGGTATCTATGTCACCTCTCTCAGTCTTCGTGAATTGGAGAGAGTTAGGGCCTTGCTCTGGATTAGATTTTGGCTTAAGGGAATGTTGTGGCTGGTTTGATCTTCTCTCCAGACCACTCAAACTTTCTCCACATCAGCAATAAGGCTGTTTCACTTTCTCATCATTCGTGTGTTCACTGGAGTAGCACTTTGAATTTCCTTTGAGAAGTTTTCCTTTGTATTCACCAGTTGGCTAACTGGCACAAAAGGCCTGGCTTTTATCCTATCTCAGCTTTCAACATGCTTTTCTCACTAAGCTTAGGCATTTCTAGTTTTGATGTAAAGTGAGAGATGTGTGACTCTTTTTCACTTGAACACTTTGAGGCCATTCGTAGGGTTATTAACTGGCCTAATTTCAGTATTGCTGTATCGCCCAAGGTGAGGGAGAGAGATGGGGAGCAGCTGGTCAGTGGAGCAGTCAGAACACACACAACGGTTATCAATTAAGTTTGCAGTCTTATGTGGGCATAGTCTGTGGTGCCCCCAAACAATTGAAATCGTAATGTCGAAGTCACTGGTCATGGATCACCATAACAGATACAATAATAACAAAGTTTGAAATATTGGTAGAATTAGCAAAATGTGACACAGGACACAAAGTGAGCACAGGCTGTTGGAAAAATGGTGCCAATAGACTTGCCTGATGCAGGGTTGCCACAGACCTTCAATTTGTAAAAAATAAAATGCAATGTCTGTGAAATGCAATGAAGTACAGCACAATATAATGAGGTATGCCTGCAAATTATTCTCTCAAGTTAATTCTTATTATTCTCTGCCTCCTAAATGTATTTTAATTGTCTGCATTTTTCTCACCAGGGAGAACTAAGCATGACACTATGATGCCGGTTCACTAGGTCCTATTTGAGGTGACCACATCACGCCTCAGTGTGCTTAGATGCCTGTGTTTATACCACCCACACTTCACTTTTTTTTTTTTTTTTTAGCTGTCATCACTCATAATAAAACCCGTTTTAGTTCCTTGTAACATTTCTATGTCTCTTCTACCATTATACCTTTACAAGGACCCTCCTTCCATTACAGGAAGGTGTTTTACAACATTCCCTGCAGAGATATTAGTTTACTAGGCTGGATCTTGTTTTTATTGCCAGCCTCCATTTCTCATCTGACTGTATTACTTGGTTTCACTCCTCAACTCTGAATGCTAACAACGCTGTGCAGATGGATGTTGTGATTTGACTGCAGAGGTTATTAAGATGCTATTTACTTCTCTTTTTCAAAGTCCTTATTAAAGATGGGGAGAGTAAGTTCAAAAGTAATGCCTGTGTTACAGCATGGAAAACTCTCCCCCATCCCAAAACAAATTTAATATGCTATTAACGTTACTTAACCTTTTCCTTTTCTTTTCTTTCATTTAGTCAGTTGAGTCCCTTTCACCATGCTCATGGCAAAAGAAATGTAGCCCAATTTTGTGAGTTAAATTAGATGAGTCTCTGATCTTTTAAAGTCTGGATTTACGACACTTTCTTTTATGAATTAGCATTAACTTTATCAAAAGAGCTTCATTTCACCTGGCATGATTTTTAAGGTGATTATTTTTCAGAATTTACTGAAAAAGAAAAGTCCTTTGATTTGTTATGCTTTCAAGGAGTAGAAAACAGCAGCTGAAAAAGGATATTGGAAAGAGTCAAGTGTGTTAAGGCATGGTTGAGCTCCTTTGCAACGGATTGGTGGGGAATAATTTTGTGTCCAAGCTACACTGATATCAGCAGTCTGAACAAGACTACACACAGAAAGAGCAAACGGGAACTGTAGTCACTCATTTAACATTGAATAACAACCCCAGTACTGGGATTGCAATGATGAATAAGGAAGACACATTCCCTGCTCTGCAGGCATGTTATAGTGGGGTTAGCTGACAAGTGGAAAAGCAGGATTTTTGGGGTTTTTTTTTTTTCATTTCAATACAGGATGACCAATGCTCTCACCCAGGAAGCTCAGGGTGCTGCAGGAGCCCACTGGGGGAGCACCTATTAACATGCTTTAGAACTAACTGATGATGGATACGTCTTGTGTTTGGAACTATCAGTAAGAATGGTATAAAAAAGTTGGGTGAATGAGAAGAGAACACTAATTTATTTAGGTTAGTTAGCGTAGACTTAACAATTTAGATGTATTAGTTAGCATAAAAATAGTAATAATTTTTAAGGCCAAAAGAGGAAGGGACATGGGAAGTTTTCAGCCTCACTGTTCAAAATACATATTGTGCACTATATAATTCTCATAAAAACATGACGAGAACATGAAAAATGCAATGCATTTGAAGATTTAGAAAGAATACTATTGCGTATTATTCACTGATTACTCTTCACAGCACAATTATAGGTACTTAGTAGACATTCACTTGTTGAATAGAATTAAGGAGATTCAGAGGGATATAATTAGTTGAAATTGCAATTAAGCAATGACTGTATCAGAAGACAAATTTTATTTGGGTTATTTCTAATTTCTAATACAGAGGAGCTGTTCAAGGATTGCATCCCACATGAGGTCTAAGTCAGAGAATCTGTGGTAGAACCATCCAGCACCTTTTTTTACAGGGACATAGGGAGACATCTCTTTCTGGTGAACTTCATTATGTGCCCTTTAGGTTGGTGCTTTTTGGTAAATCCCAGGAATGGAGTCCATTTTGCAATCCTGAAAAACTCAAAGATAGCTTTGCCTCCCAGGAAGGCACCAGCTGAGATGCCTTACGTGGCAATTGAGACAACAGCGGAACCAGGAAATTCACTCTCTGAACTTCTCCCACCCTTTTCCCGAGAGGAGGCCATAAGCCCTCATTTGGGAAGACTGTCCCCGTACCTGGAGGAAAGAAATATCCTTATCTCTGAAGATACAGAGACACAGAGGAGAATCTGAACAAAAAGGCCTCCTAAGTTCCCCCCAGTTTATTACCATTAGAACTTACCCCCTTTGTCCAATCATATTCCTCCACGACTATTCACTCTTCATCAAAGCTAAGTATAAAAATACACAAGCTTCCCTCTTTCTTTGGGTCATCATTTTCTTATGAAGGCTCCCATGCCACATAAAACTTATATTAAAAAATTTGTTTGCTTTTCTCTTGTTAACCTGTATTTTGTCAGGGACCTCTGCTGTAAACCTAGTGATGGTAAGGAAATCTTTCCTCCCTTACAAAGGAATCAAAAAAGGAGTATTGGATATATTCTCAACCCAATGAGACAATTCCATCCCATACATCTTATTTACTCACTATGCTAAATTATGGATAAGTGGATCTGCTACTTCAACCCATTTGATGAACAGATTTGTGATGACTGCATCCTGGCCTGTGCACCCAGCATGGAGTGCCTCGCAGGTGAGTGTGGGACTGGGTCCCTGTGGGCCAAAGCTGCTGTGTGAGGAAGCCTTGGTGACCTGAGCAGAAGGCAGCCAGGGAACTCCTAGGGTGAGCTGGTGAGGAATGTGGGAGGACTCTTGCTCTGGGCTTTCTTGGGAGATTTCCTTCTTCACAGCAGGGGGGAAGTTCTTCAGGAGCCCTTTTCTACCTGAAGCCTGTGCTCTCCTGCTTCTCCACTGAGGCCGACAAGTGCTGCGCTTCCCACATCACAGTCAGGAAACCAGGGCATTCTCCAGCATTTGATGTGTTGTGCCTGAGAATGAATTCGTAGATTCTGGGTAAACAGGAATTAAGTCTGGACATAGGGCCTTGTGAATCACTAAAAGATTCCACCCTGGGCACACAAATCGTAGGCTGTGATCAAGTTATGGAATGTCCATATTGTTTTCTTAATCAACCTTGTTTCTGAATGCTGATATCTTTGATCAAGATTGCAAAGTGATTTTAATTTTTGTGCTTAGATATTAAAGAATGGTTTCTTTGCTATCTCAAGTGAGCCACTCATAAATTTAATTTAATCACCTGTTGAGGTCTACAGACTACAAAAATGAACATTATATAGATATAAACAGTGTATGCATAGAAAAATTTCCCTTATCAAAATATCTGGGCTACAGTTGTCACAAAAGGAAGTCTCACTCTTAGAGTGAGAGAATACACAATATACATTAAGAAAAAGAAGCGAATAAAAAAAGGAGCATTGGAATAAACTGTAATTCCTTGTTTTCCTTTTTACCATTAGAATCCAGTTCCATGATAAAATTTTCCCCATTATTATTTTTCTAGTGTGCCTTGTAATTAGGAAAAAGCTCATAACTAATCCCTCCTTGTAATGTTTTGGTCCTGTAACCTTATTTTCAGATTCGGTCAACATAAATATAGGCTTATATTCAAATCAGGTTTATAAAATAAAATGATCCTTCATTCACATTTGCCTCTGTAGCCTCATTCGCTTCATCAGAAATCAAGATTAGTTCAGTCATAGTGGATGGAAGGTTTGTTCCTCACATCAGAGAGCAAGCATTGTTTTCTTACCAATGAGTAGAAGCTGCTGAAAGATGGGGCCCCAGCAGCACACTTTTATCTTGGGTTCCTGGGAAAGTCATGGTGCTAAGAGATATTATCCATCCTTCTTCCAGGTATTTTTAAAGATCCCTGGGCCTCCCATGTGCTGGAAGGTGAGAGAGGATTTAAAGTCTTTCTGAGAATGATTCCTCCCATTACTGTGGTTTTCTATTACTAATACAAGTACTTACTATCCCAACATTTGGGACATGGTTTTTGTTTTCCTTTTCTTTTTTGCCCCTCTAAGGTAATGAACACAAGGTAACTCCTCTTAAGAAACAGAACAGCTAAGCATAAGGTAAATACCAGATTATTTACACTTAGCTCCAAGGGGTTCAAATTATTCATCCTCTGATTTCCTCTTTGCTTTTCTAAGAAAAGTGAAGCTCTATGTTTGATAAGACCAAAGAAATTCAGTTGTGGAGAAGGAATGTGACATTCCGACTGCTACAGCCTCTGTTGTTAGTTATTATTTATAACCAGGAGCTCTAATTTTTTCCCCCCAGGATCTACCTATTGTAGAGTGCAACAGTTTATTTTTTGATGCTGCAGAGGAAAGAATGAATCCCTTCTTTCTGAGTTCTCTTGGCAGTAGAAGCCTTCCAAAATGGGGAATGTAGGCTCCAGGAGGGAAGGCATATTTGCTGTTTTTTTCCTGCTATTCTGTCCTGATGCCTAGAATAGGTACCCAGTAGATCCTCAGTAAATACATGTGGAATGAATGAATGAATCCTCAAGAAAAACTGTAGGATGTGCGTTTATTGGAGCTTGACCTCCAATGACCTTCACATGAGGAGACAATGTTAGCAGTGAGTTGCCTTTCTATTCCTTTGTCCTGGGCAGACCTTGTCCCGCCTTCTTGTAGTTTCAGTAATCAAGGGAGGTAAGCCATTCTGTGGCTTAGATTACCAAACCCTGCAATTCTGCAAGGAGCCTTGAGAATTCAGAAGGCCTTGGGGTGGCTACATCAACTCTGCAGAGAGATGCCAATCAGCAGAGAGGCCATTCCCAGGGCCACACGGCCAGCCCGGCTGGGTGCTGGCCAGGTGTGGATGCCTTTCTCAGACTCATAAAATGCATGCCTCCATGGACTGATTTTTGAATGCCATAGACCTGGTTAATAAGGTATAAAACAGCAACCAGTGATTATATTTTAGAGTTCTTATTTCATCACACAAAAAAACTCAAAGTACGTGAAGATAGGTTGGAATGTGTAAAGAAAAGCTAAGAAAGCAGATTTCTGATAAGAACAGCGTGTGACTTGTACAGCAGCTTGGAATTACAGTCTGAAGGATGGAATGCTGACAGTTCTTTCTTTCTTACCTATGATTGCCAGAATTTGATTTTACCCCTTAACAGATCATTTTTGGGCCAATCTTAAGATGAAAAAATTCTTTGAAGAATTTTGCATGATGTGGAGTGTAGTCTCTTCCTTGTTATCGGTGGAGGTTCCACTGGTAACAGAGGGCAGGTTGCTCACAGGCAGGATGGAGGGAGATGATGCCCTCCTCTTTGGACATAACAGCTTCTGACACAGAGACCAAAATAATTCTTTTTTGGCCATGCAGTTGTCTGTAAATCTGCTTAGTTGGTCATCTAAAGTGATGACATTTAAGATATAGTTGATACACTGTTTATCTTAAAGAAACATTTTTAGATTAATTCTTCAGCCTTGTGCAATATTTTATCTTTTCAGTTTAATAATATCCAAATGTGCTTTTGTGAAGCAAAAAACACATGTGTGTTTCTTCATAAATCAGTCAATTAGCTCTGAAAATATAATATATTTCAAGTATGTAGCATAGGCCCTCAAAACACAATTATTGAAGCAGTATGAAGAGTTGAGTTTTGGATTTTTTAATAAGACTTCACTCTTATGCAGGCAAAACAGAAATATACCACAGAAGTCTCTGGTTAAAACCTAAGACTTTTTCTCTTGTGTTACTTTAGATCCTGTTGTTTCTCTCTGATGCTCAGAATGGAACATGCACATTCATACTGTTGAGTAAAATTACTAGAAAATATAATACTTATTCTTAATACTCCTTAGGTAACTATGCTGGCACATGAACTCCCTATTTAAAATTCTGACTTTGTAAGAAATGTTTATGTACCTCTAATGAAGATATTATTGCACTTGTCTTCTTTGTACATGATTTATGATAAAATTATATGAGACCTTTACATTGTGGAAATAAAACATGTAAATTGAAAGTTACTTCAAAACACACATCAAATCCATCACTTTGTTCTGTCAGTTTTATGTCTAAATATGTCTCATATTTCTTCATTTATTTTCATTCCTACTCCTACCACCCCTGTCCAGATCACCATCACTCCCCATCCTCTGGACTTCTGGAGTAGAATCCCGTCCCCTGGACCCCAAATAGTTAGTGACAAGACCATGAATAGTTAGTGACATAGGAAAACACTATATACAAAAAAGCAGAAGTCCAAATTGAATATTCAAATCAATCATGGTAGAAATACACCAAAGTGTTAGCAGGGATAGGATTAGGAGTGTTATTTGTTTTCTTTTTTATAATTTTTAATATTTTCCAAATGTTCTACAATTAGCTTTAATTACTTTTAAAAGATTTTATTAAGATGCATTCTCATTATGAAAATTTCAAGCAATACAGAAAAGTTGAAATGAGAACAAATACCATCTAAATCTACTACTGAGAAATCATCATCATCAGATTAGGTGAACATCACACCAACATCTTTTTTTCTCTCCACCTATGTACTCACAGACTCACACATGCACATGTGTACACACAGGGCCAAGGTCAGCTGGCCAGCCAGTTAGGGAGACAGGCAAAAAATAAAATTTTATATATACACAATCAAACTATTGAAACAAAAACACCACACCACAGTTACACTTGATTTTCGTAACACTTTCTGAGTATCACCTTCCCCACTTAAAAGCCTAAAACTCTTTGTCTCATATGGCAGTGTGCTGTGCTAGTGTTAGCCTTGAATATCCTTTTACTGTAAGTCAGTGTCAAGTGTGATTTTGGGTATGTCCCTTAACCGTTGCACCCAAATTCTCCCCTTTATAATATGGAAAGTATAAAATCCAAGTCTGAGACATAATTTACATTATGAGAGAGTGTATTACAATAGGTAGTTAAAGGCTCATTCCCTTTCCTACTTTTTCACATCTAATCTAGTTTCTTTGGGGTGAAGAGGTAGCTTGTATGTTTTAAATATTTCACTTATAAACAACTTACAGCTGAATTAAAATTAGATCTAAGATTTTGTTTTAAGTTTGTGATTCTGATCCATTTATATTTTTATATTTTGTATGATTTCTTTTATAGTTGGATTATCTTCATCATCTAATTTTGTGCTTTATATTTTCCTTTTCTTCTTTCTTTCTTTTTTTTTAGTGAATTTTGACTTAAGAAATTCTTCTTTCCCCTCTATTGGCTTGGAATTTATAAAGCCTTTGTCTAATCATTTCATGGTTGCTCTTAATCTTAACAAAATCCAAAATTAATCTCTGTTTTCCTCCCTGGCAGTGCAGTATCCTAATTTTGGTCAATTGCCTCCTGTCTTACATAGTAATTTTGTACAATATTTAGATTCTGTCTTGTTTTTCTCATATATTTACACTATTATTGTTTTATGTATTCAATCTTAGTTTATACTTATAAATTTCTTTATTTACTATTCATTATTTCATCCCAGACATTATTTTTCTGGAATTATTTTACTTCTAACTGAAGTATTTCCTTTAGTAATCCTTCAGTGAAGGATTACTGTTTATATTAAACATAGATTCTGTTTATATTAAACATAGATTCTGTTTGCCTAAACTGCATTTATTTTGCCCTAATTATTACATGATAGTTTGGCTGAGCAAACAACTTAAGATGGACGTTATTTTCTTTCAGCAACTTGAGCATAGTACTTTGTGTGTTCTGGATTCATTGTTACTGCTGCAAAAAAGTCTGTTTTTCATATAACTGTTATTTCATTGTGGGTAAACTTTTTTCTTGGAATGTTTTTAAGATCTTTCTTGTTTTTTTTTTGGTTTTCTGCAGTTTTATTTTGTGCCTAGGTATGGGTTTCTTTTTATCTGTTCTGCTTGGTAATGCTTGGCTTTCCCTGTTTTCCTTATCCTCCCATTCTGGGTCATAAATCAGATATTTGCTACATCTTTGTGGGCTGCTCTTTATGTAGTTGAACCTCTCTTTCATATTTTGTATTTCATTATGTCCCTAACCATCATTCTAGATAATTTCTTTATAAGTCATTGTTTTCTTAGCTGTGTACTATCTTGTCTATCTGACCTACTGAATTTTCAATTTTAGTGATTACATTTTTTTTGTTTGAGAGTTTCTTTTTTCAAATTAGCCTGACAGTTTTTTTTTTGTGTGTAGCATTTTTCTCCTAGTTCATGATCTCAATTTATTTTTAAATAATGAAAAATATATTTTATATTTTGTATCCTATATTTTTGATATCTGAAGTCCTTGGTGGTTTATTTCTGTCATCTGTTGTTTTCTGCAAACTCTGGTATATGTTTTTTATATTTTGGATTAAGCTCATGTTTAAATGTCTGGGCTTTATATGAAAGAATCTGGCAAGGTTTATGTTGAGGGTGCATTCTTCTGTGAAGAATTCATGTTTGCATCTTGGGCATGCTAAAGTATAACCAAATCATGGCTATTTAAAATAGTTGGTTTGAGCCTTCCCGGACTTACTGGGTAATATAATTTTAAAACCATCTTTGAAGTATGTCAACCCTATGGTTACTGTCATGAAAAACTTCTATTTATTTTTTTCACTCTGAGTCCAAACCAAGAATGATGTATTTCTTTTCATCTTTTTTTGGCCAGTTGATGGAGTTAGATATAGATATATTTGGTATATAAATTTATTTCATATATTAAATTTAAATGTATATGTATACGTAAATGAACTTTGCAAGCCCTGGCTTTATTTGTAGATGTTAATTTTAACTCCCTCTTTGGGCTGACATCATGTCTGCTCTCCCCTCCAGCATATAAAACTCAAGCCTTCAGGCCCAGAGGCTGGTGCAGATGCCCGATAACACCACAGCTGCAGTGACAGCTGGCCACTCTGAATTGAAGTCGCCTTTTCATATTTTGGCCTGTGAGCATTTCTAACCTCTTTAAAGTTAATCATTAATAATCGCTACTATTGCTAGCTCAGCTAAATATTTAAACAATTTAAAAATACATATTTCATATTTCTATATATTTTATATGATGAGAATTTTTCAGAACACTTATCCTACTATATTATGTCACCAAAAGTGAAACATACAATAGCCTCTTAATTGGTCTCCCCATTCCACTTTGGCCTCCTTCCAATCCATTCTCCACCCACTAGCCAAAGTGATATTAAAATACAAATATGATCATGTCACTCCCATGGTAAAAATCCTTCAATAGCTTCCTGTTATGGGTTGAACTGTATACCTCAAAAAGGTATGTTCAAGTCCTAACCCCTGATACCTGTGGATGTGATCTTGTTTAGAAACAGGGACTTTGCAGGTATAATCAAGGTAAAATGAGATCATGGTGTGGGCCCTGATCTAACACTGGTGTCCTTATAATAGGGAAATTTGAACACAGAGACAGAGACACACAGGGAGAAGCCATGTGATGAAGGCAGAGATTGGAGTTATGCTGCCACAAGCCAAGGAATGCCAAGGGTTGCTGGCAACCACCAGAGGTTAGGAGAAAAGTGTGCGATGGTTTCTCCCTGAGTCCCAAGTAAAAAGCAACCATGCGTGGCCCTCCTTTGAGACTTCTGGCCTCAAGAACTGTAGAGAATGAATTTCTGTTGTCGTAGCCCCCCGGTTTGTGGTAGTTATGTTTTGTCATGGTTGCCCTAGGAAACTAACACCCAGGTGAACAGATGAACGAGTGAAAACTAGTGCAGCAGACCAGAGAAAACTGAAACCCAAGTGTTTTCAGAGGCAAAGCCTGGAGCAAGCAGATTGACGTTACAAAACAAATACTCTTCTCCTTATAATTAGTGCGGAAAAAAGGATCGTTAGCATGGCTTGCTATGTGTTTTTTTTCCTTTTTTATTTCAGCATATTATGGGGGTACAAAAGTTTAGGTTACATATATTGCCCTTCCCCCCATCCCCCCCCCGTCCCCCCGCCCCCGGAGTCAGAGCTTCAAGCATGTCCGTCCCCTAAATGGTTTAATCTCCCTCATCCTCACTTTCTAGCTTCAAGTTGCTTCCATTGCTTTGACTGGCCTTTTTTTGGTTTCTTGAACAAATGAAGCTTGGGTCTGACTCAGAGATTTTATATATGCTGATCTCTCTACTTAGGAAACTCACCTAAGTTTTGCTGGAATAACTACTGCTCATCCTTCATGCGCAGTAAAATGTCACTTTCTTGAGGCCCCTTTCATAATGTTTTCCCCCATCAGTCTCTAAATTAGGTCCCTTACTTATATCTTTTCATGGACTTTTTCCCCTTTAGGGCATTTATCACAGATTGTGACTAGAATATGCATGTTATTTATATGATTTTTTAAAAATATCTGTCTTTTCTGCTAGAGTAAATGCCCCATTAGGCAGTGACCATGTCTGTTTCTCTCTTCTCTGTTTGCCTAGCTACCAGCGCAGTGATGGGTATGCAATAAATAATTTTGAATAAATGAAAACGCATTTCTAGACTTGTAATCAGATGGATGGATACAAAAAGAAAAACACCCATTTTAAAATTGTTTTTATATTAAGGACAGAGTATTGGACAAATTGTTTTCATCATTTTTACTTAAGTAGCTGTTCTGACAGGTTAATTATAAATGCCACAGTATTAAAAGAGTGACCACCCTTCATTCAAGCAGAGCCACATTTTGAAATACACTTGAGGTGCCATACGTATATGCACACTCACTACTCTTTCTCCAGTTGCTTATGACAGGTACCATTTAGATATTTAATGGCTGAGCTGGTTCAGTGTTCAAACTCAGTACTCTGTTTATACCAAAGCAGCAGAAACATTCACTGAACGTATTATAAAACATGTAGTTTCTTTAAAAAATTAACATAAACTTATCATTCTGTGCTTAATTACAGGTAATATTTAAGGCCATTCAAGATATTCTAGATAACAATTCACAAAATTCTTTCTGGAGTGTGGCTCTTCAGGCCCACAGCACGGACTTGTCCACCTGCCTTGGTGTGGCAGAGGGCCAGCTCACTGACCCTTAGAGCAGACTGCAAGTTCATCTTTCAGATAATGTATATGTCCTCACTGCTTTCTCTGTACTTGTACCCTGACACAATTAAATCATGAAGAGCACAATTTTGGATTTATAAATCCAAAAATTTCACAAATAATTCTGGCCCTAGGGTACCAGAAGTTATGAAAGAATACAATTGAAAGAGCAGCTCCTACAGGTGGCTCCAGCCATTGCATTAAAAAATGGCTCAGTCTGGCTAACCTCATTTAGTAGGTAAATTTTGTAACAGTGTTGAAGAAAGTAAGCAAACACATAAGTGTACCACACATGGAAATGCCACTTTGCTAAAATGACACTTTGATTTATTCCTTAAGGAATAACATGACGGCCCTTAAAACCCATAGGAGACTTGTGCTCTAACCATGTTACAAGCTTTTCAAATTCTGGAAATGTTAGGGCCCTAACTTTCATTGAGTAAAATTTGTGATGGTGACTTGGAGTGATATCAGCAAGGTGGCAGAATAGGAGGTACCAAGTTTCACTAGCATACCCCCAGACCCTGCCGGTACATACTGAAAGTTGAACTAGTAACTATCCATAGACAAGAACACCTTGGTGAAAACCCCCAAACTTGGGAATAAGCCTGAGTCACCTGCATGGTCCACAGAATGAAATAAACACTGCAGAAAAATGATGACAGAAATAGTCTCACTTTGACTCCATTGATCTTCTTCTCCCAAGTCAGCACAGCACCACACGGAGAGGATCCCCTCAGGACCATGGTTTCTACAGAGAGAAAAGAGAACCAGAGGTGGGCACCCAGCTTCCCTAGCATTCTGAATGTTCCCCAGGAAGCCCACTGTGGTCTTATCTCATGGGGAACACAGGGAGAAATGGCATGACTAGACCACCTGGGGTCAGGCGGAAACAAAGCAACAAGACAAAGCCCATAGTGACCAGCAAGCAAATCTTGGTGGTAGCTATGTGTACCTGCCAGCCACAGCATCTGATCAGTGACACCAGCTAACAGCATACCCTGTATACGCGGTAAGGAATGACCTATAGCTTGGAAAAAATTGTTAAGAAAAAGACAAACATAAACAGAAACCTTTTTCTAGTGCTGTTAGTGCTATTTCATGCTTATCCTGGAAGTAAAGTTAATGATCCCCTGACAGGGGCAAGACCTTTTGGGACACCAGTCTTTACGGGGTACTGCTGGTCAAATCTACCTAGGAATCATCACTGCCGTTTCAGTTGAGTTCATCTTGTCTAGACAGCCGTCATATAAGTTCTTCCTCCAAATCTTAAAAGACAATAAAAGGATCAGTAGACAGAATGAATGAACCTACACTCTAGAACAAGAACTATATATACATACTTTTTTCATAAGGAAACATAAATTAATAATCAATGAGCTAAATACACTGTGCATTATGGCTATGACATTAACTTAGAATCTCTTTTGCTTTGGAATTCATATAAATCAGACCCAGAACTGGAAGAGAGGTGTCTGAGGTAACCTGTTTGAGTTCTCTTTCTTTGTCGTCTAGATTGTGTTATAGGATGCTCTCTTGTTTTTCCTGAGCTGAGCTATATAGTATTAGTTGCCAATTGTAGAGAATTTTATGGCTTTCTGAAAGTTTTCAAAGTCTATATTTAAATAAAGACAGCTTCTTTTTATCAACTTAATGGAGGTATAATTTATATACAATAAAATGCATAGATTTTAAAGGTAGAGTTCAGTGAGTTTTGACAAATGTATGTACCAATGCAACCAAGATGTAGAACATTTATGTCATCCCAGAAATTTCCCTCTTGCCTCTCTTGTCTGTCTCCTCCCAGTCACTTCCCAGCCCCAGGAAACCACTGATTTGCTTTCTGTCACTATAGATTAGTTTTGCTTGTTTTCAAACGTCACATAAATGCAGTCATACAGTATGTACTCATTTGTGTCTGACTTCTTTTTCTCAGCATAAAAGATAGCATATTTCATCAAATACTTCTAAGGATGATTTCATTCAATGCATCCTGCAAAATAACCAGTTGACCATTTTATCTTGTCAATAGCTTGACCACTCTCTCTACTTGGTCTCTTCTCTAAGCGGTTTCTGACATAGTGTCTGCTGCCGCTGTATGGGTTGTTGATTGGAGCTAGACGTTCAGAAGTCAAGGTCAATTATGAACTAAAAAAGGATTCACCACCAGAAACTGTTCCTGCACTTCCCAGATATGATGATTAAATACTCTCTGGCTGCAACTGTCCCCACCTTCAATGATCCAGTGTCCTGTGGTAATACTGGGGACAATAGGGCTCCTTTTCCAACTTGGATACTTTTTTTTTTTTTTGAGACAGAGTCTCGCTTTTGTTGCCCGGGCTAGAGTGAGTGCCGTGGCGTCAGCATAGCTCACAGCAACCTCAAACTCCTGGGCTCAAGCAATCCAACTGCCTCAGCCTCCCGAGTAGCTGGGACTACAGGCATGTGCCACCATGCCTGGCTAATTTTTTCTATATATATTTTTAGTTGGCCAGATAATTTCTTTCTATTTTTAGTAGAGACGGGGTCTTGCTCTTGCTCAGGCTGGTCTTGAACACCTGACCTTGAGCGATCCACCTGCCTCGGCCTCCCAGAGTGCTAGGATTACAGGCTTGAGCCACCGCGCCCGGCCCAACTTGGATACTTTGGATATGCCTACAGCAGTGTGTCTCTAGGGAGAGCCCTGGCAAAACCTGCAAAGTAGGACAAGTCAGTCTTTGGTGGCTTTCCCATAACTCTGATTGTTTACACCTTTTTCCTTGTCACCCCCACCAGCCTCTCAGATGTCAGCTGTGTCTCGCTGTCCTTCCCATCGTGGTCTGCCTGCCACATCTTCCCCTGATGACAAAACCTTGCTCTTTGGGGTCTTGTTTCACCAGGCACTGGGCTCAGCTAGCTCCCATTTTTGGCAAAGTTGTTGATCCCTTTCACCTTAAGTTACAGGACGCATCCTTGTGTCCAGGACTGTGTTAGGTGCCAAGGGTGTGTGAGACATAGCCCTTGTTCTCGGTGAGTCCACAGGTGCTCAGGGATGTCTATACAAGAACTCGACTCCAAAAACTGTCTTTCTTGTGTGTTTGGGAACAGAGGAGATTGGTGGGACAGCACCCTTCAGTTACTCACTTGGCCATGGCTCTTCCAAGCCGTGTGTTCCCTTCAGCCTGGCTGCAGGCCACTGCTCACTTTGCTGTGAATTTTGGTCTGGAATCAAGGATATAAACCCTCTCGCAGCCATGGTGATAGCACTGCTTGAAACTGGGGCAGTGGAGGGGGAGGGCAGAGGGAGTTATGTATGAATATGGGGCAGGTCTCCAGTCTCCTCATGGAACCCAGAGTCCTGTCTCAGTGTAGCCATAATTCAAAGTTACGTGAAAAAAATCAAGAGAATTTCAGCACACATGGGAGGACTTAAAAACCACCTCCTAATTATTATTTCTCTTACTTTTGGAGTGAACAGTGCCCAAGGAATTAAATGGGAGGGGGTGGGTGTTCCACCTAATAGCCTAAAGGTCATTATTAGTCAAAATGATCTATTTTATTTTATTTTAGAAACAGGGTCTGACTCTGTTGTCCAGGCTGGAGTGCAGTGGTGTAATTATAGCTCACTGTAACTCCAAACTCTTGAGCTCAGGCAATCCTTCTGCCTTACCCTCCTGAGTAGCTGGGACTACAGGTGCATGCCACCATGCCTGTCTAATTTTTAAAAAGTTTTCATAGAGACAGAGTCTCGCTATGTTGTCCAACCTTGTCTCAAACTCCTGGCCTTAAGCAATTCTCCTACCTTGGCTTTCCAAAGTGCTGGGATTACAGGAAAATAGCCTGTTAATAAAAATAGCTTGCTAAGAGGATTTTTCAAGATTATAGAACATTAATTTTCTGTGCTAAAATTTTTCTAAAACTGTGTTTTCAAAAATTAAATTTTCAAATAATTTTTCCCAGAGGCAAGTTTTTAAAAATATGGTTTTGTAAATTGGAAAAAATTTTAAGTTTGTCTCTTTTATTTCTGGGACCTGTAAATTAATACAGTATTATCATTGTCAACCCACGGAGCCATAGTTCAAGTGATCTGAAATTACCTTGGTATGTTTTAAGCTCATGGAATAAGAAGAGATTTGAGACTTAAGAACATAAAAGGATATATTAGCCTTTTCTCAGGGGTTATATAGCAGATGAGAAGAGCTCTAAAAAAAATTACTGGCCTTATGCAGTGTATTCAGACAAACACCATCTCCAAAAAAGGTATCTGGATGAATAGATTGGCCAGGAAATTAGGGTTGAAAATGAACACTGCTGGAAATGATGAGTTTGGAAAATGAATGTGCTTTCACTGAGATGTGAAGTGGAAGAAACAGGAAAAAGTAATATGATTTATGAAGATTTTGCAGTCTGGTACTAAACAATGTGAACTGGTAGCAGTGATTCCACCTCTAGATAGATTCTGTCATATCATGATTTACAGCGAAGGATCTAGGAGTGGACACAGGATGCTCTTTGCATTGATCATATAGTCTTATTTCATCAGAATTTAGGTCTTTAAAATAAATTGAAGGCATTTGATAACATTTGTATAGTAAATTGCTAAGAATTGATTACAAGTGATAAAATAAAAAGAGGTTGAAAATGAACTGGTGAAAAAGATTAAAAAACTATAATTGCATGTGAAAGTAAAACTGGTTTATTCAGCTCTGGATTTGGGCTTTATTTTCTTATGGTTTGACAGGCAATTTAAACCACAAAATTAAACAGTAAAGGATATGGCTTTAAAGATAGATGAATCTAAAGATCCATAGCTTTTTTTTTTTTTAATCTCAGAGGAAGTCCAAACTTATTATAAATATACTTTGTTGTCCAACTTTTCTTTCTTTTTTTTTTCTTTTTGAGATAGAGTCTTGCTCTTGTTGCCCTGGGTAGAGTGCAGTGATGTCATTGTAGCTCACTGCAACTCAAACTCCTGGGCTCACTCGATCTTCCTGCCTCAGCCTCTGGAGTAGTTGGGACTACAGGTGTGCACCACCACGCCAAGCTAATTTTTCTATTTTTAGTAGAGACAGGGTCTCGCTCTTGCTCAGGCTGGTCTCGAACTCCTGAACTCAAGCAATCCTCCTACCTTGGCCTCCTGGAGTGCATCCAACTTTTCTTTTATGTAGCAAAAGCTTTTTTCTTTTTTATTTTGCGCAGGAAATTATAGAGAATGACCAACATGGATTTATTGTAAGATTTTGCCACTGAAGAACAGCTTTAATGAAACATCCAAACTTATTTTTGTTTGTGATCTTCCATCAAAAAGTTGTTCAACTGATTGCCATTTACAAAACCTACTTCAGGATTTTCTTTCTTTTTTTTTTGGCATTAGTATATTTAATTTGTATTTTTGAGAAGTGCTACCTATTTTTCTTGCCAGTGCCCCCTTCCCTAGAGGCAAACAAAAGATGGGTCTCCAGGCTTTTTTCTCAATGATCACCCAGAAAAGTTCCTGGATCTTAAACTCAGGAATGTATTTTTGCCCTGAACCTAGGAGTCAGAACTGGCTTGGTGGGCCTGTGATCAGTACTCTCTCACAGGGCTCTGTGCTTAGACGGGCCCTGCACTTGACTTAATGGTTTGCAGTTGTGGTCTTGAAATTCTTAATCAATTTTGAACAAGGGGTCCTGCCTTTTCATTTTGCACTGGGCCTCACAAATTACATGGTCAGTCTTGCTGATCGCAACATAATAGCTGACATTTATTGCGTTCTTGCTATGTACCAGGCATTGTTTTAAGTTTCTTACATATATCGGATCATTGGATATTTATTACAACCCTCTGAGTTAGGTGTTGTGGCCCCCCCTGCACAGATGAGAAGCTGAGCACGGAGAGGGGAAAGAGGCGGGACAAGCACACGGTGGAGCAGAGACTCCCCGCAGACTGCTGCCCCCAGAGCCCTCTCCTGCCCGCTAACCCGCTGCCTCTGCCCTCTCTGCTTTCCGGCCAAGTCCCCAAAGGACTAGTTTAGCCTGTGGTGTGCTAAATTGGCAGCACCGAAGGCAGACTGGATAGGGTTTGTTTGCTGTGAATGCACTTAGCAAATGCACATATGTGACCTCAAAAAGTCAGGCATCGTTCCTTAATCTCACCTAAATCAACTAGCCAATACCTTGGGCAGGTTTCTGATGCAATGGAAGGAAGAAAGGAGATGGAGGAGGGGAGGTTTAAAAACCAAAAAGGTGAGAGCATGGCTGCAGACACAGGGTCCTGGGGAGGCCAGCTCAGGAGGAAGGAGATGGGACCAGCCCTGGCAGCCTGGAGGATAAAGGGGGACTGAGGATGCACAAGCCATCGCCCTATTTAGCAATTCGATTATGGCTGATGCTGGAGACAAATGCATATGGTTTTGAATTGGCTTGGGGGGACTCAGTGAGAACAACATTTTTCTGATTTGCAGGTGGCAGAGGATGTGAGTGCCAGTGGGTGTGTGGCCGGAGGTGGCTGATGCAGGCCAAATGTTGGGAAATGCAGAGCGTCATCTTCCTGCAGCTGGGGCGGGGCAAGGGGTTTGCTTGCTAACTGGCTTCAGGCTGCCCAGGGAGGCCTTCTTGCTGCCCCTGAGAACATATCACCTAGTCTGCATCACAGTAACATGTGACACAGTAATGTGTGAGCCATGAATGGATGAATTTAGCAACTGCCTGCCCTGCCAGTGTTTAAGGCGGGCTCAATATTCAACACCTATTTTTCTGACTGACTGATTGGATCTATCAACCAGTTATGATTAGCCATACTTCTCCCTTACCACAATTGTCGATACACAGAGTAGGGCAGGGACTTTGGGCACTTATGTCTTGTTTACTGTTGCATCATTCCCAGTGCCCAGCATACTGAATAAATGATCAAATGTTGTTAATATGGGATAAAAATCAAAGTCAACCTTTTAGGTCCCAGGTTCCCTATTTCCCCCTGTATGGTAAATATGGTGCCCCAGCTCATGAGTTTCAGTATCCTGATGCAGTGTGCTCACTTCCTGTAGGCTCAGATGACGGCTTCTTGCTTTGAGTTAGCTCTAGTGCTAAATACTGGTGTGATACTGTGATTAAGAAATAAGAAATACATATTTGGCCATCGTTCCAGGTTGTTGGCATAGGGTTCCTAAAACCCTTGTAATTTCCTGAGAGGGGTGAGAGGACCATCTTTTGTGATTCAAAATGAGCCACTTACAACTATACCTGGGTCTATGCTAATGAGGTGACCATGGGCCCCTAGATAGCTTCTGGATGGTGGGTAATTGCCCGAGGAAACAACCATGTATTCTTGCCTGATGTTTTTTGAAAAACAAACAAACAAACAAACAAACAAACAAAAAGCTCCCCCAAAACCCACATATGATTGGAGGATTGAAACAGTCAGCCTTAGCCCCAACCTCTGAGGAGGGGAGAGGGGCTGGAGATTGAGCTGGTCACTGATGGCCAATGGTTAACCACCCATGCCTCCGTAATGAAACCTCCATCATTCAGGGGAACCACGAGATTCAGAGTGACCAGGTTGATGCACACTCCATATGCTGCGGAAAGTGCCAACCCCACGGGAAGCTCCAGACCTCACCTGTGCACCTTTTTATCTGGCTGCTCATTTGTATCTTTTATAATAGCCTTTGTAATGAGCCGGTAATAGAAAGTAGACAGTTGTCCTGAGTTCTGTGAGCTGTTCTAGCAAGTTAACCCCATGGAGAGAGTTGTGGAAACCCCCCATTTACAGCTAGTCAGTCAGAAGTACAGGTGGCCTGGACTTGTGATTGGCGTCTGAAGTGGAGGGTTCTTATGGGACTGAGCCCTCAGCCTGTGGGGTCTGTGCTGAATCCAGGTAGTTAGTGTCAGAACGGAATTGAACTGTTAGGTGCCCAATGGGTGTCTGGAGAGTTGGAGAATTGGTTATTGGTGTGGGGAACGCCCACACATCTGGGGTCAGCAGTGTTGTGAGTGGAAACAGATCCTTGTAGTAACTGGCAGACTGGAGGGACAAGCTTGCTTGGAAGAGATCTGATCTGTGGCATGTACCTTCTAGACAAAGTCCTCCTTGGAAGAATATTGTGTTTTTTTTTTTTTTCCTCTTTAAAATCATCAAATGCAGAACTCAAAGAACTGGTAGCAATGTGATTATAGTTAGCTATGTTAACCATCTGTGCTACCCCTAAAATAAAGTATATCTCAACATTCCGAAGTCGGTAGTCCTAGATGTTTGCCTTCTTCTTTCTGGAATTTTTTTTTTTTAAGCACCAGACATGTATTTATTATTTATTTTTGATCAGAGGGGTTAAGAACTGTTTCTTGTCCGCGTTTTTCAAGTGTAGCCTTGTTCCAGTCACCTTGCTTAGTTTTATAGCTGACTTCAGAGATATTCTACCCAAGATGGCTCACTACTCCTCTCTGATCAAAAGTATTCTTTTAAATTTCAGACATTGGTCTAGAAGGTATGATCCACAAAATATAAAGAAATAACAAGAAAATATTTCCAAATATTAGGCGTTTTTGAATCTCAGTTACACAAAAATCAAACAACCTGCATGTGGTTTAATTTGTTGACACCTCTGGAAAATCTAAACTTTAGACATTCAGACTCTCAGCTCCGTGGGAGCAGGGACTCCCCACACCCACTGCCTAGCACTGTGCCTGGCACATACCAGGAACTCAACATTTAACCGACTTCTTAGCAGTCCGGTTTTAGCATTCCTGACCTTGATTTTTGAAGATAATCAAAATTACTAAAAATTTAAAAATGATGCATATATTCTTATCCATCTCCTCCTGTGTGCAGGTGAGGGAGTGATGGATCAGTCCCCAGATATTATGAGCAGGGCTGTTGGATACGTTCAGGAAAGACAAGAGGATAGAATCCAGAGGGTGAGTTGCTATCACCATTCATTCTCCCTGTTGGATGTAGGGCTAATGCAAGGACCAGGGGAGAGCATGTTTGAGGGGAACGCAGAGGATGGAAGGGCAGGTACCACTTAGGTGAATGTGTGACTTGTCTACCATCCAGTTATTTAACTCCTTCTCTGCCTAAACATCAGGGAAAGCATGCATCTGAAAGAACCTCTTAGGAATGCAATGGCAACAAAGGATGCACATCTGGTACACATGGGGTATTCTTGCTAATGAGCGTGGCGGATGAGAGTGCTTTTGAAGTAAACAGACTACTGAGTTCTAGGAAAACATTTTCACTTTTGCTAAGAGAATTCAATGGTATAGTTCTAGGTGTGTGTTAAAAGTTTAAAAGTGATCAGTTACAAAATATTCATGTGGTGTCAGGGCAGAAGGGGACAAAGCACCAGCAGCCTGTACAATTCTAACAGTGCTGGCATCTGCTGTCTCTGTAGGTAGCAAAGAATGTTACAAGTAATCCTTCACTTCCCCAAGCATGCTAGAGAGGTAGAAATCCTTAAGAGAAACTCCAGATTTCAGGTGGGTTTGAAATTGCATTATAAGCTGGTCCTACTAAATCCATGTTCCCTGTAAGCCACAGCTTTGAAATGAAACACGTTTCACAAATTGGACTGCCCCAGCATTTCTTTCAGGGAAGCAGCTGTCTTATTTCCTCTAATGAGGTAATAAGCCTAGGCCTTCAGGGGATCTGATTGGAGAGGTTGCCCACACAGACGGAACGCCTCAGAGCCATGTGACAACCCCTCCCCGCAATTACAGGGCTCCTTCGCCTTGGTGGGGAGGGGTCTTTGGCTAATTCTGTCCTATTTATGTGGAGGGAAAGAAACAGGTAGATTGGGTGTAAGGAATGTTGACTTCCAAGAGCAGAACCAAACTGCTAGGAGCCATTCTAGAATTTGCAGGAATGACTTACTGAAATACTTGTTTCTGACCACACAGAGCAAATCTTAGAATGGAATGGACTCATTGCTTCTGTCCCTTGGAGTGGGGAAGGAATTCCACCCAGAGAGATTCTCAAAAGAGTCAGCACAAGGAAGGATGAAGAGAGAAATGGTTCTGAATGCAGTTTGACTTTCCTTGGAGTCCTGACTTTTTTCAGAATAAGCGCTTGTGTAGAGCCAGGTATCCTGCAAATTGCAAGTGGCCGCTGCCTCTTCTCATGTGCAACCCCCCCCCCCACCAACTCAGTTCACACATAACTCAGGGCAGAAGGTCCTTTGGGACTATTCTTGCCAGGGACCTTTATCTTTGGTCAACAAGCATGGCAAAAACAATTTGCACAATATGATCATAATAGCATTCAATTAGCAAGGGCTGACCTTGCACTGGATAAAGATCCTAGTGCTTTAAAAAGGGGGCGTACCTCCATTAGTGTGTCCCCTTGTCACATGAGGCAGGGATTGTTGCTTTCATTTTAAGTATGAACGCTTGGAGGCTGAGGGAGGAAAACGGGTCCAGGAGCAAACAGCGAGGGAGTGTCAGCACCGTGGTTCAAACTTAGGTCAGTCTCACTCCAGACCTTGTGCTCAAAACCACTGCCTTCCAAGAGGAAAATAAAAGTGGAGAAGTGCTATATACTATTTGTACAGTGTAGTGGTTTCAATCCCAGGGAAAATATTTCTCAATGATTCTAATTCTTCCCATCCTCTTCCCCACCACGACCCGTTGAGAATTACTGGTATTACACTTACAAAGCTAGAAAGGGCTTTCATGTACATTTTCTCATTCACAAATTGGGACTTTTCCACCTTTCTATACATGACAGCTTTTTTTTTTTTTTTTTTTTTTGGCCTTTAATGATGGAGTAAGTTCTAAAATACAATGTAAATCATCAGGGAGCATAATTAGAGTAAGGATGCCAGGTAAAATCCAAGGTACCAGTTATATTTGAATCAGATAAATGACAGATAATTTTTAAAATTATAAGTGTGCACTAAATATTACATGGGACATACTTATACTAAAATATTATTCATTGTGTTTTGAAATTCAAATTTAACTAAGTATCCTCTATTTTTATTTTCCATATCTGGCAACCCTAAATTAAATTAGAGAGGTCTACGTTCAAAAATGAAACTTGGGTTTGCTGTTTTACGTACGTCATTTCCACGGAGGTTAAGGGAAAACTCATGTGAGATGAGTAAAAGAGAAATTTTGAGGAAAATTGCAGTAAATACTATAGTCTTTTCATACAGTCTTGCCAATGTCAAGCACTGTTTTCATTCATTGATATTTTATGTAGTTTGGTGACGATTAGAAGCATAACAAAGATAGTTTTGTCTTTATGAATAGTTCAGTTGAAGCTCTCCGCAAAGTAAGATACTCAATGAAATCCTAGCTCAATATTTTCATGTTTTTACTTTTTGTCTGAACGTACTGCAGGGCCTTTGAGGTCTTCTGGAAAAAAGTCTTTCCATCAGCAGGAGCGTGAACTTGCTCGACTGAGATCAGCATTTCTGCTTTTGAAAGCTGGCACTGGGAGAGCTAAGGCTGCCCCTTTAGCCGCTGAATCTGAGTGCTTGACAGGACACAGAGAGTTCTGTAGTTACTTCCCTAATAGTTCCGACTCTGATTTACAAAAGCTGCTGCTTTTTTTTTTAATGAAATGAAACCATTAAGGTTTTAGGGACGCCTGATTTTCTGGGCGAAAGAGCTTCTTTGGTAATACTTAGCCGGAATCATGGTGGCAGTGATGGCGGCCTTGGTGATGGTGGTGGCGGTATGTGTATGTGTCTATGCAGGGCAGAGGGAATTCCTGTGTAGAGTGATTTTGAGAGAAAAAACTACTTGGCCCTAGAAACTTACTTGAAGAATATTTTGGAAATATATCTGTTCGTCGAGTACTGCAGATTTTAAGCAACAAATCAACCTGCAATGCTGCACTGCAGCAGCATTTATTAAAAAATAAAAGAGGTGCACATGGCATAGTAGTGAAACATTAGTAAGACTTTGTGAAATGAAAGAAAAAAGAAAAGCTTTATTTTCTAACAGTATTTATAGGTCTTAAGACTCTGATTACCATTGCTTTCTGAGGTACCTTCTCCCTGATTGATGAAGTGTCCCAGATTTGGTTACTTTTCCCCACATGTTAATTTCGGATGCTTTTCACTGGGTGAATATGGATTGATAACATACAGGAAAGCAGAAACACACAGGAGAATGTTAATATATAACGAAAAGGATTCTGCTGTAAGTGATCTGCGAGCTCTGTCCTCTCACCCACCCTTTTATTTAACAACTCCCAGTCTATTAAGACTTTGCTTCACTCAACGATTTCATGTTAATCATCTTTTGTTTTATAGTCTTTTATTTTCCTGCAGAAATCAATATCCCATCAACTTCACCGACCATCTACTCTGTGATCTATGAGACGGTGTTAGTACAGGGCTGAATTTATACCACAGCAATTTGCTTTAAATGTTACCAGCTCTTTATCCAAAACATTTCTTCCAGTTCACTCTCATAATTTTACTACAAGTTGCAATCTGCTTCCCCTCTTTTAGAGAACAGAGAGTGACAAGTAAAATGTAAAATGCCTGTATAGAGGCTATAGAAGTTGGGCTTGAAAACACAAAAGTTAAATCTGTGAAATGATGTTGAGCTACAGGAGAAGTGCTGGCTCTGTTTTCATACTGTGTGGCTGCTACAGCACAAATGATGAATTAATTTCCACCTTGCTGGCAAAACGGGATTGTTTCAGTGAGACTGTATTTTAAAGCAGGTTTGGATCCTGCTGGTATATTCATATTGCTTCAATTCCAGCAAAATCAATCAACTTTGGTGCCCTGTAGATGTGTCATACTGATGGTCTCAGACCCTTTCCTTCCCAGTGGCTGCTCTCACCTTGCTGGGTGGCAGTCGTTCTTTAGATCATTCGTATAAATCCAAGTTGCACATCTCCGGGGGCTCTCAGTTCTTTGCACAGATCAATTTAGAAATTAAAAGTGCATTATCTTCCTCTCAAAATACATTATCCAGATTGTGATGCCAGCATTTTTAATAAAATAAATGATTAGGTTACCTCACTTAATCTTACCGCCAAATGTTAATTGTTTGCTCTCACTGAGAAATGGGCAATCAATTATTTCTTGATGTCTGTTAAGACATTTCATCTCATAAAAAGATATCACTGGTAATGATGACGACTTGTATTTTTCAATAGTTATTATATTTATTTTAAAAGATACTATTTTCTCCTTAAATGGAATAATTTCCTTTCAACATAGGAAGAGGTCTAATTCCCAGTGTCTGCATGAGGCAAATGTTCAGCGGCTTTGATTCATTGGATGTGGATGAAAAATAGTACAGTCAGCCCTCCCTATCTGTGGATTTCCACCTGTGGTATGTTGAGTCTGCACTTGTGGAACCCGCGGATATGGTGGGCCGACTGTATTTTAATTTGTTCCAAGATGTCTTTTTCCATTGTGAGTATATAACAGAGTGAAACTGCAAACTCAGTATGTGTGCAAATTCATTTTCTTGCTGAAATTGCTTAGTCTTGGTCCTTTAAGGGAATGTTCAAATAGTTAATTTTAGAGGTCAGAATCTAAGGAGGCTTTTGGTTTCAGCTTTGTCCTTTGTAAATTGGGAATAATAATTCCTGCCTTAATGTCCTCTTTAGGGCCACATGAGGAAAATGTGACAATGCCTTTTTTTTTTGAGACAGAATCTCCCTCTGTTGCCCAGGCTAGGGTGCGGTGTTGTCAGCCTAGCTCACAGCAACCTGAAACTCCTGGGCTCAAGTGATCCTCCTGCCTCAGCCTCCTGAGTAGCTGGGTGTCAGTTGCTGGGTAGCGGTTGTGCAGAGTGCCAGCTGGTGCCCTGAGAGGGTGCGTACCTTTCCTCCTCTCTCTGCCTGTGTTCCCTGCTCTTCCTGTCAAAAGGCAGGACAAAGATTCTCCTCCGCTGGAATCCAAGCTGGCCTCGGGACTGCTTTGAGGCTAGAATATGGAGGAAGTAGCATTTTGGAACATCTAAGCCCTGGCCTTAAGTCACTTCTGCTTCCTTCCTCTTGGAATGCTTGCTCTTGAGACCCTCACTCTTGGAAACCTGTCCCCATATTGTGAGAAGGCCAAGCCGCGTGGAGAGGTGGCGGGGAAGAGAGTCAGAGTGCACTGTTAGGTGCCCCAGGGGAGCTCACAGCTGACGGCCAGCAGCAAGGCCAGCCATACGAGTGAAGCACTTTGGATGTTCCAGCCCGGTGGACCCCAGATGACTGCACCCCGTCATGCAGGAGCAGAGGAAGCATCCAATTGAACCCAACAACCTGCAGAATCATAGAGGGTGCTGCAGCATTCCATTCCCTGAGGGCCCTTATGGGCTGGGCCTGGGTGTTAGAGTGAATCTTGTGGAAGTCATGTCGCCAGGTAGGGGTTCTGCATATCTACAGTTTACCTGCTGCAGTGAGCTCCAGTCTCCACTTCCTCCTTCACTGTAGTAAAGTAGATTTTTGCACTTTCAGTGGATGACTGGGCGTGTGCTGTGCTGTTGACAGCCCAGGGAGGGACGGTGCCAGGGAGGCTCTGGTGAGGAAGGTTATATATAAGGTTAGAACGCTGTCCCTTGAAGGGAGGCACCTCCGAGAATGAGTTTCTCAGAGGCTGTGGAAGTGACAGTGGGTGAACACTGACTTTTATTTGAAAAAGTCTCATGAGGTTTTGTCAGGTTGAAAAGGAACCTTGATCATTATTTAAGTAAAAATTTTGTGTTTTCATGTTCTAATCCATGTGGCAAAAAAAATGCAAGCTTTGTCCAAGAGCTATTTGCATGTTTGTACTCTGTGTTAGTTTTACATTTTATATGTTTATGGTATGTTTTAGCTTTTTTGACATTATATTTTAGCTTTTTAAAAGCCAATTTATTTATCTTCTGTCTTACAGGCAATGACCAGAGGATAGCCCTTAAGAAATTTGGAGTAGGCTTTACCTAGGATAATTTCAGATTGCAAGAAATCCCTCCTCAAAAATATCACCACCTATTTCTTGTTCCCTGAAAGTCTGTCATAAGAGTTTCACTGTAGTTCTTTAAAGTGTTTATCCCTGTTCAAACACAAGATTTAGAACAGTAAGATAGGTTCTTTATTTAAATATTAAACTCAAATTTTTATCTTCTTTCTTGAAAACACATACTTATAGGTATATCTGTAAAGACACCAGGCACCGGAATGTAAGAAGAAAAAGTTTACCAAAAATCTGAAAAATGTTTTAAGCTCCTAAAACAAAACCCTAAAACTTCATAGAATTGGGAAGGGAAGGTTATTTTAACTTACCTGCTAATCCAGAGAAAACAATAGCACTCCCACAGCCCAGAAAAAGAACACTACATACTGTGTTTACACTGACAACTATCTTGCTATGAAGAAAGAAGTTTTGTCCTATTTTGACAATTAGTCTGAAATATCTTTGAATTTAAATTACCCCAATTTGAAAGAGAATGATGTGAAGTGTTTTTATAATCTCATTGTTTGTGCATAATTTTAGTTAAGGAAAATATTCCTCCACATTTTCAAAGTGACAAAAATTTTGCAGTTTTCATAGTTTTGATTAGCTTTGTTTTCTGATCAAACAAGGCTCATGATTTTATATGTAAATCCATGTTTTGTTTTTTAAATGTTTTAATTTCTCCCTTATCTTTAATTATTTTGTTTCTTGTTAAAGATTATTTAAAAGCATCATGAAATTTATCTTATTTATTCATGGGCCAATCTAATTTTTTTTCAGAAAGATTGTGCCTTTCTGAAAGCCAACAAATTATACAATACATGTAAGGGAAGGAAAGAAATTTTTAAAATCTTTGATTTGAACATAGTTTCATGTTTATAGAATGTTACTAGAATAAGAATAAGGTATAGGAAACCTATATACCCTTTACCCAGATCAATCTACTTCTAGCATTTTATTCCATTTTCTTTCTCATTCGCTTTTCTCTTCTTTTTTGCCCTCTGTGTGTGTGTGTGTGTGTTTTAAATTGTTTTTTTCCTTTTTTTTTGTCCTGTACCATTTGAGAGTAAACTGTATTCATCATGGCCCTGAAAACTTCAGTGTATATTTCTGAAGAATAAGGATATTCTCTTAAATACAACATAGTTATCAACTTTGGTATATTTAATGTTGTTACATAATTTTACCTAACAAGCATTCACATTCCAGTTTTTGTCAACTGACCCAATAATGTACTTTCTAGTCCTCTTTCCTCTCTAGTATATGATCCAGTCTAGTACATGATCCAACCTAGAAACAAGCTTTCATGTCTTTTTATTCTCCTGGAACATTTCTACAGCCTATTTTTGCCTTTTATGACATTGACATTTTGAAGTCCCTTTTTAAAAAAGAGAATGTCCCTCATTTTGTGCTTGTCTGGTGGCTGCTCATGTCTGGATTCAGGTTGTGCATTCCAGGCCAGAAGTGATGTGTGTGCTCCTCTAGAGGCAGGGGATGCTTACCTGCTCCTTCATGTGGATGTTAATTTCCATCACCTGATCAAAGTGTCCTCCAATTTACCCCACATATTTCTTTTCCTTTTGCCACTAATAAACTAGAATATTCTGCATGTGAAAATCTCTCCCTATATTTGGCAACTGTTGATGACTCACATCTGAACTACAGTTTACTATGGTACCTGAAAAATGATGATTGTCTATCTTCACGTTTACCAGGCGACACTTAGCATTCTGCTATAAGCAAGATCACTTTTTCCTCCCCACTGACTTGCTTATCTATTGATTATTCGTTTGGGCTCATTAACTCTATATTTTCAATGGTCTATAATTCATCAGTGTCCTTAATTATGTTGGTGTTCACATTATCTAAGATCAGGCCCACGGGGATACCTTTTACCTGCCTCTTGTGTCTTGTGTGATGTGCCCCCATCATTTTTTTTGAGCACTTCTTTTACTTTCTGGCATAATAAGATAATCCAGGCTCATTTTGTATCCATTCTATCCTAAGCCTGTTATCAGCCATTATTTGAAGGAATTTTGTTTCTTTTAGTGACAAAGACCTAGGCACTAGATATGCTAGCAGGGTAATTTTTGGTGGGGTTAAACTGGATTTAGAATACCTTCCACTCCAAGTTTTATTTAAGACCTGCAGCCAGAACGATGTCCATTTACTTTTCCAAAACACAAATGGCTAATTTTCTGCCTTATATCAAGATTATCCATAAATTCAGGGGACTGTCTGAATCAAAATGAGGTAGATATTTATAGAAATCATCTTGATAATTAAGCCCCCAAATCTGCTCTTGAGAATAAGTTTTCATTTTTTTTTCATTTTTCAGTATATTATTATTACCATTTCTGGTGAAAAAATGTAACATAATTAAGGATTACTAACAAATTTTGTATATTATTTTAAGAACATCTCAGTGCCAAGAAGGCTGACTAGAGACATTGCTTGTTGGGTTTTCCCGGCTGGAAGGTAGAATATTGGACTGAGGAGAGTAGAGAGTGGTTGCAGCTCAGGTGTGGATCACAGGGAGAGACAACAGAGACATCTGGGGACCCTACTGAGAAAAACTACGATGCTGAGAAAGAAGACAGCAACCTAGATCAATCCCAGAGAGGCTCGGAGCCCAGTAAAACTATCTGTGTGAGGGGTACACTTATAACTTTCTTTGACTCAAACTGTACAAAAGCAATTCATGTAACTAAAACGTTTGCACCCCCTTAATATTCTGAAAAAACAATAAAGACCATAAAGTATATTCCTGGATACAGATAAAATAATGACTGCATTCTTAATTGATATTTTAGAAATAGTAAGGAGTTTGGCCATAAAGTCCTGTAAAACATTATTTACTCGTGTTTATGCAGTTTAGAAAATTGTGAGATTCAGAGCATTTGTAGTATAAAGAAAAAAAAAAAGAGAAGAAAACTGTAAGGTCCTGATGCTAATGGAAATGTAACAGTTCAAAATAAGATTGTAAAAATGTCAGGACCATAAGAAATCAGAATTGGAATCAAATCAGGATTGAATGTATCACTGTAGGATGTTTCATGAAATTGGATATCAGTGATATTGGATGGAATACATAATACAATCTTTCATTTCTGAAAAACCATTATACAAAGTGGCTGAGAGCAGCTGTGTGAGTATGTGTGTGTCTGCATAGGTAGAGGGTTGTGATAGAGGGAAGGGATTTTCCAGGGTCCTGTGTGTTTGTGTGTGGGGATGAAGTGGACTGCCACCTTCCCTTTCTGCCTATAGTGTGGAGAATATTTAGAAATCTGTCACTGTGCTTTTCTTTTTCTTTCAGAGGAATCCATTTACTTCAGCAAGCACTAGGATTGTTATACAAGCCACGTTCTGCTTTTGATATCTAAAGTAGGATTTCTGAGTCTACCACAAGCCAAAAAGCCAGTTTGGAGAGGTAGAAATGAGTTTTCTAAATTTCTTTAGCTTCCATTAACATATCCATGATCTGACTTGATCACAGAGTTTATCTATAAGCCATGGGGTGGAGAGAATCAGAATATGACATGAGCAGATTCCCTTCCCTGCTACAGAGGAAGCAGAGAGTCACAGTGGGTAATGGGGGGAGGAGGCAGACAGGTGACACCAGCATCATGGCTCCCCAATCTGGTCTGAAATCTCACAGAGGAGTCATTAACTATGTTGAGAGGAAAGACAAAGGCAGAGGGACTTTCCCCCTGCTTACTAATCTTTGCTGGGAAGACCAAAATACAGGGTGATCTGTTGATAACATGGGGCTGCTCTCACAGAGTAAAGGTAGTCTTACTGGGCAGAGAGGATCCTGAGTTAGCACTCTGGGTCCCCAAATGCCATCTGGGGGAAGGAGATGGACATTAGCTCTGTTGATATCTGTACCCTACTTTCAGGGGACACCATGGTAAATGCGCAAGACCCTACTGCAAAGGCCTTAAATAGTCCTCTAGGAGAGAGATGCTGGCCATGGAAGAGACTTGGGGGTTTAAGGGGGGTGGGAAAACTATCAACAGCCTCACCTCACCGGACTCTGACTACGAAAAGAAAGTAAATCACAACCTCACCAGGCACACCTTAGTATTAATAGAAACCACAACAAGGCACCAGGGAACATGGCAAGCTGGTGGGTCTACAGAAAAATTAGCAAGATTCAAAGGACCCATGTGGACCCATGTAAACCCAAAGCCCCTTTCTTACCTTGCATATGCCCGTCTCTGTGGGCCACCACTGTGGATACCTGAGAGACTGAACATTTACCCAAAGAGACAGAGTCAATTGCTAAGAGACTGTTTGAGGGCTGATAACTAGAATCTATATAGAACTCAGGAAAATCAGCAAGAAAATATCAAACAGCCCTATCAAAAAGTGGGCAAAGGACATGAACAGAAACTTTTCAAAAGAAGACAGACTAATGGCCAACAAACATGAAAAATTGCTCAACATCTCTAATCATCAGGGAAATGCAAATCAAAACCACAATGAGATATCACTTAACTCCAGTGAGAATGGCCTTTATCAAAAAGTCCCAAAACAATAAATGTTGGCGTGGATGTGGAGAGATAGGAACACTCACATACTGCTGGTGGGACTGCAAACTAGTGCAACCTCTGTGGAAAGCGATATGGAGATGCCTCAAAGCGCTACAAGTAGATCTACCATTTGATCCAGCAATCCCATTACTGGGCATCTACCCAAAAGAACAAAAGACATTCTATAAAAATGACATCTGCAATCGAATGTTTATAGCTGCACAATTCATAATTGCAAAGATGTGGAAACAACCCAAGTGCCCATCAATACATGAGTGGATTAATAAAAGGTGGTATATGTATACCATGGAGTTCTACTCAGCCATAAAAACAATGGTGATCTAGCACCTCTTGTATTATCCTGGATAGAGCTGGAGCCCATTCTACTAAGTGAAGTATCCCAAGAATGGAAAAACAAGCTCCACATGTACTCACCATCAAATTGGTTTTAACTGATGAACACTTAAATGCACACACAGTAATAACACTCATTGGGTGTTTGGCAGATGGGAGGGGGGTGGAGGGGATGGGTATATACATACCTAATGGGTGCAGTGCACACCATCTAGGGGACATATCTATGATATGCTTGAAGCTCTGACTCAAGTGGGGCAAAGGCAATATACGTAATCTAAACATTTGTACCACCATAATATGCTGAAATAAAAAAATTTAAAAAAAAGAAAAAAAATAAATGTAAAGGGTTCAAAATGGAAACAAACAAACAAACAAAAAAAAGAGACTGAACCATTAGAGGGTGAGATGCCATTAAATGGATAGTTGAAAGTGTTTCGCTCTGGCTCCCGCTAGTAACCTGGCACAGTGGAGGCTGGTGAGAAAGATTCAATTAGTCATAGGAAATGTGGATGCTACATTTTCTTTGTTTGAGTAAAAGTGTATATGACTTTTGATTCCATTACACACTCTGGCAGAGGGACTGCAGAGATGGTTCCAGAATCCTGGCGGGCAGTCTCTTTCCCTGGACAGTCTCCCTCTCCCATGCTGATGGCTGTTCCTGCTAATTTTGCAAGCCTGAAAATTGGACTGTTATGCCTGTTGCCCACGCTGTGCTGTGAGGCTCCATGGAGAGACCCATGTATATGTTTTAAGTTTTCCTGGGTAAGTTGTCCAGAGTATTCAGTTATGTGTGAAATAGACTTGGTCCCAAACCATTTGAACTCAGGAGAATTAACTATAATTGGTTCTGGGAGATAAAACATATCTCCCCGGGAGTTGATGATTTTGAAAGGGTATTTTTTATTCTGGGCCAGATAGACATGAATCATCAAATAGGTGTACAGCATGGTGTCTTCATTTTTGACCACAGAATCCAGAGGTAGGTTCTGGATTTTGAAGGAGCTTAAAGTCTTCACAGAACCTTCTTGTACATTTATCACATTAGGTGGTGGGGCTGCTACTGAATGATTTGTGTGGATCCCAACACCTTGCCAGTGGGGTTTTGTCTCTTTCTAAGAATTCCTTCATTAGGTTTATTCAGTTACTCAAAGCTGTCTTAAAATAAGACAGAAAATGAATAAATAGAGAGACTTTTGGTCATTCTTATTCTGGAATATACAAGTTCTCTGTGTGTGGTTATAGAAGATAAACTTCAGCTGGTATTGGGAGGTATTTTTCCTCTAACTTGACTGTCTAAGTCTGTTCTTTTCTGTGATATGAAAATGAAGGCAAATATTACTGTCCCGATTAAAGATATGAACAGACACAAGCACAGAAGAGGTTAAATGACATATCTGAGGTCACTTTTCAAAAGTGAGTAATTAAGACTCTGGGTCCAGTTCACTTTTTCAAATTCCTGGTAAGGATTTCTTTGAAAACCTTATAATTCATAGGCATTTCTGAAAGGGCTGAATCCTAGGTGCTAGCCTATATTTCTAGAGGTGGCTAAAATTGGTAAGAGTTGGAAAGAGTCACATTAATCAAATCTATCTTTAGAAGCACATTAGCATGTGGTTTTTCAGACTCCCATTTTCATTCCTATAAAAACCAGCAAGCGCTGTCATAAAAATACTGTCAAGATTTACTGCCTCTTCACGAGACCCAGGACCAAGCCACAGGGATACCATGCACCCTGAACCTACTCATAGCTGCTGCCTCTGAAACACCACTCTGTAATTTGGTAAGTGTTTTAAAAAATACAACTAAATGGCTACCACATGGTGGAAAATTAGCAATCTGGGACTGGAACTTCTATGCGGTATTAAATCCACATATGGAAAAAATTAAGTATCATCCTCAATGCCCTCCATGTGTTCAGTTGTATTAAATGAAATGCTTATAAAGCCTGACATTATTTAAGTTTTATAAGGTTTGTCACATCTAGTAAAACTTATTACTGTTCTTTTGAAAACCTTCATACAGGTGCCTTCTGAGCTCACATCAGTCCGATGCCCTATAATATACATATAATTTGTTACTGGATGTAGCACTAGACAATCACCAGTACAATTCCAACCAGGATAACTTAATATAGCACACAGTGCAGTAACTGGCAACAGGCAATGCTGTGGTAGGTCAGTCCAGAGTAATCTTCTTTTCTCTAGAAAGGTTTTTAAAGAACATGCAGGGTGAAGCATGTACCATAAATTGTTTTGACAAAATTTGAATCTTTAAAACCAATGGCTCCAAGTATCTTGTATTTACCAACTTTAAACAATAGAGCTAGGTGACCTTCACAGTCTGCATTTGTGAATGCATCAAGGCTGCTGGATAAATACCATAACCATACTGATACCAAGGACAATAATAAAAATTTTCAGGAAATTTATTATTCTAACTCGGTTTACTCTGACATATGAAGATATTTCCTGAGCTAAGGGTCTAGTTGCTCCATTTGCTGGGGACTGACTAGTTAGCATATTAGATGCTTTAGAACCAAGGTGTTCCCAGAAACTTCAAACATCATCCCTCTCTCTGTTTCAACAAGTGTGGTTTATAGCCTGTTGGCATCAAAACCCCCTGGAGGATTTGCTGGACACAGGAGATCTGGTTTCCACTCTAGAACTACTGCATCGGCATGTTTATGAAACTCTGCAGGTGACTCTTATTCAGTCTAAAGCTGAGACTCCCTGACGGTGCAAAGCCCTTCGGTTAGAGAGAGAAAATCAAGGCTGAGAAGTTGATCAAATGCCCCAACTATATACAGCTAGATTGTGTAGAGTAGAATGATGCATTCTGATCCAGTGACAACTGGGGTTTTTAAATGTGACCCACACAGAACTCAGTCTCTTGGTTTTCTGAGATAAGATGAGTAGCTAAGGTGTATTGACTAACCTACCGTGATGGGCAGTCCATGTTAGAATGTGTCACCTCCATGTACTCATCCTTGAGTCTCAGTCTGGGAGAAAGTGAGCAGGGGACCTAATTTTGCTGAGATTTGACACCCTGAGATCTCAAACTCACCATACAATTTATGCAATGTCCTACTGCAATCCACATTTAGATCCCAGTCCTTGTGAGTTATTGCTGTTGTTTTTCTTTTTTTCTTTTTTAAACCATGGGCCAAAAGAGTTTGTCCTGCTCATATTTGTAATAGATCAAACTCCCAGACATTTTAAAAGGTGTGCTTGGTTTCATAAAGAGCATGTCAAAATTTGCCAAACCCAATTCTTCCACGTACAGAGCATGACTGAAGTCCATTTTACGGTCACATACTGTGAGGCAACGTCTGCTGGGCAACTGTTTCAGGTTCTGACAAAATGATCTTGCTTCACAGGAAATACCTGGGCTAACATCCCACCTTGAGACAAGCCAGAAGGAGTCAATGACTAGGTCTCAAGAAAAACAAATTAGGCATTTCCAAGGAGAATTTGGAGTTTTGCAGGCACAATTATTCCTATCACCACATGTTGCCTCTGTTCTCAGTGGTACTGTCATTGTGGCTTATGTTGCAGTGTTTTTGGTTCCCCAAGTCCAGATTTTCCCACAGAGCAGCAAACTGCTTGAGGCAGCTAGGAGATAATCAAAGCCTCAAAGAGCTGCTAAAAATGTAACTACCTGTAAATGTCAATGTTTTTTAAAGTAAATGTTTTTTTTCCTTTAGTTCCAAATTTTGTGATGTACATTGTCACTTGGGAGCTGGTATAATGATGTCTGATGAGACCACTCGTGCACTACTTGTTCCATTTCTCTATAGGGCTTCTCCACCAAGCAGTGGCAAAAGTCCATGCATAGTGTAGTTTCACTCCACAATGTCTTTTTTTGTTGTTGTCCATAATATTCCTTCCTTTTGGGTCATCTGATGACGAGTAACTGTTAACTGCTCGTGTCTCACTGCCTTAGAAGTTCCTACAGAATCACCACAGCTGAGAGGCAATCTTTTCTTTTCCCCCGAACAACAGTTCAGGCTGAGTTTTATGGTACAAAAATATTGTTCATCATTTTTTGCCACTATTGACAAAATAGGAGTATTTACCCACCAGCAGCCAGGAGTCAACAGTTTCAAACAGATTAGTAAAATTCATGATTCCTTTGTTTATTTTTATTTCAGGTTGAGAGTACAGATGGGTAGTTCTTGGATTATGGAGCGAACTGCATTTTCTATTGAAATATGTTGTTCCAATTTCCATGAACAGGAGTGTTGACCATTCAGGTTTGAATGTTACAGTTGGTGCTTGGATTGCTTTGAGTTGATGAAGGGGACATTATGGGCATTTGGTCCAGTTGGATTGGGCTATGGCTTCTTTCTCTGCAGCAAGAGTCCTGGCAGGATCCAGCCTTGGCTTGACTTACCACGAGAGCTGGGCACAGGGAGCTGTTGTATTAAAGTAAGCTGTGCCCTTTGTAGGACTGCCTTCTGTCTGGCTTGGGGCCCCACTGGAACTCTCCCTGCCATCTGGCTCCAGGGAGGGTTGAAGAGGGGAATATTGAAACCCCTGGTTCACAGCTCAAGTGATATCTGCACGGCTATTGAGTTTCTAACTCTGGCATGAAAGGAAAGTCAGAAAACACAGACTTGTTCCTCTACCAGCATGGAGAATACTAATTAGGAAAATAATAAAATAGTTCAGAAGTTTTCTTAACTGAAAAGATTAGGATTGGTTATTTGTTGATTAATCAACAAAATCATTTGATATGTAAAATTTAAGTGGGGGTGTGGGTGTGTATATATATAAATATACCTATGTATTTATGTATATAAATACGCATTATAAACACATTGTCTGAACTTTGAAAGTGTACACATATTTGTTTGCCAATCTTTTTGTTATTGACAAATAAACAAATTGGACCTTACTCATCTTGCCCAAGTCTTACTGGGAGAGTAGACTCCAGCCTGACATACATTGTTTTTCTATATGTGAAAAAATAGAGACTTGACAGCCACATTAAAAAAAGATATTATTTGAAGAACAGAGCTGGGGTACAACATCTGGTTTTGGTAAAGTCTGGCCTTTGTGCCCAATTTTACAGTTAAGCTGACTGAAGTACCACAAGGCCATGACTTGTCTAGGGTCAGCTCATCGGTCAATAGCTCAGTTGCTATATGATCCCCAAACCCTCGTAACTTTCAGGCCTATATTTTAGCTATTGAGACACGTGGCCTGCTATAGAATATGCCACAGAACATCCCAGATGTGCACTGAGAGAAATCCTTCCATGACCCGGCTAACATCAAGTCCCCTCAGGACTTTCTGATTATTAAATGTTCTTGGCGACCTCTCCTATAAGTGTAAGCGCATTAACCCAAATGTTATGAGGATTTCCCCACATGACAGTGTTATAAGATTTTCTTATGAGGTCACTTCCTAGGAAGGCAGGGATTTAAAAGCTGCCACGACAGGCAGTGAAGCAAGCAACATGTGGCTTTGCTTTCAGTCTGTCATTTTAAGGCATGAAGAATTTATGTGGGTACCATTTCTGAGACAGCTGATGTAGCTTTTCTGTTTGTTTATGGGCTTTGGTTTCACCTTGAAAACATCCTCTGTGAACATCAAAAGTGCACTTTGTCCCTGAACGGTATATTAACTTCTAACATTTCTGACTTCCAGTCATGGGGATTTCAAAACCAATTGCATATAGCAGCGAGGCTTTTCACTTTCAATGGTGCATTCAGGATGACGCCAGCTTTTCCTATTTTCTGTGCTATCTTCCACCCATTAACTATTATCAGCCCTGATGGAAACCATCCTTTCTGTTTAAAAAGAGAAAACCACGTGCTAAGTTGCTTCTTGCTTCTTAAAGATTCAGATCACTCAGGTAAACCATACTGAGACAGAATATGTTGATTTTTGATGCACATTTTCCCTCAAACCATCACTCAAACTAGTGTTTTATTTCCATTGAGGTCGACTGATGGCTTTTAGTGTGAACCCCAACAGTGTGACTCAATACAAGGTGTTTCTTCAGAAATATTAAGATCATGGACCTTTACGGACATTCTTTTTTTTTAAACATAGCCCAAATCACAGAAGCCTAATATTCTATTAGTAAATACATTTTTTAAAAAACTAATTTTTGAATTTTTTCAACAAAATTTATGAATTCACTGGGTTATTTTTTTTAAACAGATTCACTTCCCCTACATTTTCCAACTCTGCAGATGATCACCTGAAACAGATTTGATTGAATTTGTTTAACAAAGAACCACCTAACCCACGCTCTGCCCTACATTTTTTGTTTTCCACATTTATTTGCTAAATCTGTGTAATTTTGTAGTTTGTCTTCCAGACCCACTGCCGGTCTTATGTAGCCACTAATCAGCTGGTGCTCAGAGACAAGGGAGGCGGTGGGTGGGAGGAAGGCAGGAGGCAGGACAGCAGGATGGGACAGCGGTGGCTGCAGGACCTCAGGGGTCCACGTCCTTGCCGTTCCCCAACGTGGTTCTGAGAAAGTCAGGATGGTGCAGACGGCCTCCATTTCCAGCTCTAACAAAGGATTTGCTATGGAAGCCTCGTAGAGCCAAGATGTGTTTGGGATAAAATCTACAAACTTGCTCTGTCACTGCTTCACTCTGGGACTTACAAGTGCTAAATAGAAGTCAAGTCTCAGTTTTTCATAGAAATAGTATAATAGGCGGTGATAGTCATTTTTATAGGAAACACATTTAATCATCCCTCCTTCCCTTCCTTTATTCTTCCCTTCAGAGATATTGAGTATTGATTACGTGCAAGGCCTAGAATCCAGGGGAAACAATACATCAAGTATTTTATTACATGTCATACAGTATAAATCTTTAAACTGTGAATGTAAATTAAACAGAGCAACTCAGTCATTATTCAGTAATAATTATATTTATTAAGTAGTGCATCAAAATGTATAATATAAAGTTTGTGCCTCCATCATCTTTTGATAGTAATGATAAAACACTTACTCAGCTTAATCCTCAAAATGTGTTTATTGAATTAAATGATGGCTGTGGAATTCAGAAGGACTTATCTGGAGAGCTTTAAAAGGAAAATATCACTTATGATTTTACTAATTACAGAAGTATTTGTTCATTGTAGAAAAATTCTGGAAAACATGAGGAAGAAAATAAAAATCATGCATAATTCTATCACTTAGAGATAGCCATCACTACTGATATTTTGGTATATTTACTCTGGGCTTTGTGTGTGTAGGGGGTATGTGTGCATGTGTGTACACATAAGAAAAAGCTGGAAGAAATATAGTTTTTTATATATGATATAAAACAAAGTTGAGATCACACAATATATATTGATTTTAAACATGTTTTTAAAATTTAATATATCATGAGCATTTCCTTTTGTTAATAAAGTTTTCATAAAACATGATGTTTAATGGGCTACAGAATATTGCATTATATAGACATGAATAATTTAACTAATCCTTTATTTCTGGACATTAAGAGTATTTTCAAATTTTAAGGAGTATAAATAACTGTAAATAACTTCCAATTAAGTGTCTTTATATATAAACCTTTGTGTATATTTCTAGAATAAAGTCCTAGAAGAAGAATTACCAGTTACCGAGCCAGAAGAGATGACTATTTTTTAGGGTTCCTAATTTCCTCCCACTGTATTTCAATTAGGAATGAATGAGAATAATTGCATCATCCTACATCTTTTTTAACTTTGGATATCAAACTTTAAAGTTATTGTTTCTGGGGAAGATTTGGGCAGATACTGTATTCAGATTATGGAAATGTCAGTAGAAGCGGCCTAAGAGAATTTATACAGTATAAAATTTGACATCTGAATCTTGAAAAAAAATAGTTAAATTTATGTAAGTATTCACTTTATTATTTGCAGAGTATAGTCACACAAACTGATCAAATCAGCAAGGTCCTGGAGTCATCGAGACTGACTTTGAAAGCCTTAAAGGTTATGTAGGCCAGTCTACTACCAAAATGTTAAATCCCTTCTGTAACCTTTCTTTTAGAGGATTATTTAGTTTCTGCTTAAACACTTCCAGGGATTAGGCATTCTTAACTTCAACAGATATCCCTTAAAGTTAGTCTTCATTTATGTACAGTGGGCTTGTATGTGCTCTCCTACTTTTGCATCCTTTAAAGTGACCCAGACAGACTTCACAGCACATGTACCATATTGTTGGTTTATATCTGCTGTAAGTTCTGTGTGGTGCATATTATTGTCATTCCATATTTTAAAATTTGCAATTCAAGAGGGACAATCGTAAAAGAACTCAGAGCGGTATTGGCATTAGACATAGGTCAGTTCCACGTTATCCAATTATGGTGTTACACATGACTATGTGTAACTGTGCCTTTACCTCCTAGAATAATGAATTTTCTATTAAAGAGAACGTCTTCTTGGACCATACGCATTCCCTGCAATATAATCCTGCAACGTGGACACTGGAGATGGTGTCAAGTTTCCTGGTATGTAGAATTCTTGGAAGACACAGTGTGTTCATGGGGTTGGCAAACGTGATGGCTTCTTGTTTATTTTTTAGGGTTGCCATAATAACAGTACTTCATGTTTATAAATTATGGCACAAATATTATCTTTGAATTCCTAAATAATCCTGTGAAGGAAATATAGTAATTATGTTGTTGTTATTATTAAGCATAAATAAATATATCTTCTCAATTTTAAGGATGAAGAGGTCAAATGTGTTGTCATAAGTTACCCAGCTAATTAACTTTAATGTCAGTGCTGAAATTTAAGAAGAGAACTTCTGATTCTACATTCTGTGCTTTTTTCACCTCTTAATTTAATATACACATTACATGGCCCATTGTTTCTGACTTAATGCTTGCTGATTTTACATGATGCTATGAAGTAAACACCTACCAGTCCTATGTGGGTCTTAGGATTTCTCTAATCCAAGGATTGGGTTAAAACAAACCTGTGGACTGGGATCAGAGTCCTTTTTTTAAAAAAAGAAGAAGCCTACATTTGTGTACCGTGTCCACCTGGCTGAAATAATTTTTTCATGTTTGTACAATTTTTATCAGCAGGAGAGAATAAAGGCCCAAACCTTTCTTATCGGATTCGATTGCTTGCCACATTCATCAAAGTGGAAGCCTAAAACTAGAGAAGCCGGTGAGTGACAAAGTGCCAGCATGTGCTGATGTTGGGCACCTTCACTCTTGATGAGAAAAGAAGGGGTCATGTTGGAGAGGCCAAAGATGCCCCCATTGATGTCTAATCTGTATTTATTTGTCCCTCTCTGCTGTGAGAGTATAAACATTGGCATCTAGATGGTGGAAGAAAGAGATAATATAGAATGTCTGGGCCTGGTATGACCTTTTATCTCTTTGAACGAGAGTTCCAGAGTGAAGAGAAAGGTCATGTTGAAAGTGAAGTATCAAGACTTTCATTAGGCCATGAATCAGAATTGTATTTCAACCTAACTCTTCATGCTGGCACCCTCGGGTGTAATAAAACAGAGCTCTAATCAAAACAGCATAATGAAATATAATCTAAAAAGGAATAGGTTTATAGGTTAGCTTTCAAAACAGACAGGTGTTTTGTTATTTTAAGAATAAAATTCGGTAACTGACAAGTTTCTTTTGTAGTTGAATATGATCTGTAAAATGCATTTTTTCACAGAGCTTCAAGCAGTCCCATAGTAAGACACTTAAAGGTCACATAAATAGAATGAAAACAGGGGTCAGAAAATCTTTCAAGTGTAGGGCAGAGCTAATACTAACTTTCTTAGTCACCAGTATACATTCCTTTCTGTGAGGATGAACTAATTCAACTCAATCAATTTGTTTATTCATATAATCAGCAAGTCTTTATTGAATGCCAACTATGTGTCAAGAACATTATTAGATGTTGTGCCTTACCTAGTCCTTTACTGGCACAAGGGAAGAGAATAATTAGACAATGAAAGAATAATTGTGACCTGAAAAAGAAATCTATCAGATGATTGCATTAAGCTATTTGCACAATACTGTGTTCTCAGGCATATTGCCTTGAAGAATATTTTTCAGCTAGGCATTAATTGTGGAGATTTAAATCTCTAATTGAAGACTTATTAGGAAAGTAGAGATTCAGAGCCTATAATTTTCAATCCTTGTCCATTTTACTGTCAGCTTTTGAAAGTGAAGAACTATTAGACATTTTTGTCATTGTGCCAGTGGAAGTTGTCTATGGAACTGGTGTATTTAAAAAAAAATTCTATGACACCATTATTTATAAGCTATACAACTTTCATAGATTAAAATACATTAAATGTATACAATTTTTAATGCTGACAAAGCATATGTTTACTTATGCAAATGTATTTTATGTTTTGAAGTCTGAGTTTAAACCTTTGTTACATTCAAAGTCTAAGGTTTCTCCCGCATCATTTATCAGTGTCTGCCATGATGCACAATGTCATGATAACACATGGCTTCCCGCAATCCATATTCCTACTCTGGACGCCTCAGCCCTGGGAGAGTTCCTGGCTACTCTACCTTTGAGACACATTGAGGGACACTATGACTAAACTTCTTGTTTCACTTTTTCCTTATCTGATTCATGACTCTCTGGAAGGTAAACAGCTTGATGCTTTTGCTAGGTAGCTGTTTGAAGCCTGAGTGGTGGTCCTACAAGGATTCACATAACCTCCCCCAGCTCTGAAGATTTTGTCGTCTATTGCAAGAGATTTGACTATGTTCATACATGTATAGCCAATGACAAGTTGTAACACTAGTTATAATGATACCCTGCCAATGGTAAACCTGTTTTGACATAGATTTTTAAAAATTATTTATTTTAGAAATGTTAAAAAATGAAAACATGAGATCTTAGAATCAAGGAAAATAGGGCAATGAAAACAGAGATGGTCATGTTGCTTCCCAGGAAGATGAAAGTCTGGACAAGGGAGCTGGTAAATGCAGTTTGTACCTGCGTGACGTCTGATAATCATTAGCCACATTTGACTCCTCTGAGGGTATGCATGTATGTGTTTGTGGGTGACTGCTTTGATATATTCATTTCAATTAAAAACACAACAAGCCGAAAGCAGCTAATTTTATCTGTTCACAAAAACATACAAACCAAATGTGGATCTAGCAAGACAGACAGATTTTTTAAAGAAATTAATATTTTCTACTACCACCAGTATTTTAAAAAAACAGCATTAAAATCAAACCAAAACAATTCTTTCTCTTAGTGGAAAGATTCAATGTTCACATTCAGAAGTTTAAAAAAAACACAATATTTATCAAGTAAAAAGTATATTTGATTTTTTTACAATCAATAATATACATCAACTATATCAAAAGAAAAATAAAGAAAATTAAAAGTTCTTATTTCTGATATTATAAAATAGTGCACACATGGAACCAATGTGGCTGGTTCTCCAGCAATGATAGATTATCAGTGCCTGGGAAGAATTATGTACATAACTCTTACAGTTTTTATTCTAAAAGTTACAGGAAGGTTACAAACACAATGCAAAGGATGTTTTTTCCTGATTTTTTAAAGAGCAAGTTACTAATCTAATGTCCTATTGACTCTGAATACTCTGTGGTGTATTTCCTATAAACAAGAACATTTTCCAACAGGTCCTTTATATAACCATCAAAGTCAGAAAATAAACATTAATATGTTACTACATCTAATTCAGAGGCACCGTTCAATTTTGCTAATTGTCCAAGCAATATTATTCTTCATAGCAAAAGCATCAAGTTCAGAATCTTTTGTTTCTTTCAGTTTGGAAAAGTTTCCCATTCTTTCCTTGACCTTCATTATCTTGATACTTTTGAAGATTGCAGGCCAGTTACTTTGTATGGTGTCCATCAGTTTGGACTGGTTACAAGTTTCCTCATGATTGTATTCAGGATAGGAATCTTTGGCAGAAACACCACACAGGTGACACTGTGTTCTTCTCATTGCACAATTCTGATTTGTCCCCATTCCTGATCATGTTTAGTTTGATCACTTCATTAAGATTGGATCTGCCAGTCTTCACTAAAGTTACTCATTTTTCCTTTGTAATTAACAAGTATTTGGTGAAGAGGTATTTTGAGACTGAAAATTTTATGCTCTTAACCAAACTTCAATATTTTATTCAAGGGATTATAATCTGTTACTATCATTTATTCGATGCTGAATTTTTTTTTCTAGCTTTTTCTCGTAGGAGCCCCTTTCAACTGGCTTTTTGTCTTTTAGCACATCTCTCTGTGGGTGCCTTTCTTACCCCACTGGGGCTCTGACACCCGCATCACTTTTCCTTCCTGCTCCATCTCTTGGACACCCTTTTCCCCACCCAGGCTCTGGCATTGTGCTGTCGCCCCCTCAATCCATCCCCCACCTCACTGGTGGCATC
>CM052440.1:136970045-137047199 GCA_028533085.1 Varecia variegata
GAATCAGTGGGAACCCTGAGCTTGTTTTCCTGTAAATAATGCTGCCACTGATCTGACAGGAGGTGGGGCTCAGACGGTGATGCCAGCAATGGGGAGCAGCTGTAAATACAGATGAGGCTTCAATCCTAGCACTCTGGGAGGCCGAGGTGGGCGGATCGTTTGAGCTCAGGAGTTCGAGACCAGCCTGAGCAAGAGCGAGACCCCATCTCTACTAAAAAATAGAAAGAAATTATATGGACAGCTAAAAATATATATAGAAAAAATTAGCTGGGCATGGTGGTGCATGCCTGTAGTCCCAGCTACTCGGGAGGCTGAGGCAGAAGCATCGCCTGAGCCCAGGAGTTTGAGGTTGCTGTGAGCTAGGCTGACGCCACGGCACTCACTCTAGCCCGGGCAACAGAGTGAGACTCTGTCTCAAAAAAAAAAAAAAAAAAAAAAAAAAAAAATACAGATGAGGCTTCGCTTGCCTGCCAGTCGCCTCCTGCTGTGCAGCCTGGTTCCTAACAGTCCGTGGACCAGTACGGGTCTTCGGCCTGGGGTTTGGGGACTGCGGTTCTAGAGTATAGCCCACTGTGTCACTCTGGGAAAAGGGAAAAATGCAGGGAGGACAAAGAATCGGTATCTCAGAATATAGTATTATCCACTGTCAGAATATAGTATTATCCATTATCAGGGCCTGGAATGTAACAGGTGTGTAATAAATGTGCCTTGAATAGATGAATAAACAACCACACTTACATCACTTAATCTTTTCACAATGAGAGTTTTATAGTATTATATTTCTGTCTTGCTTTTTGATTTTGAGTATTTCAGAATTAAAATGACCTTTGAGTACTGTGTTATAGTTTCCCAAACAAGAATTTGAAAAATACTAGAAGAATGTGCCTGGTTTCATTTTTGAAACATTGTGCCAAATCTTAGATCCTGGAGCTCTTCTTTATCGACAGATTTAATTAGTTTAATTATTCCTTTGCAATAGCTCTTTCTCTGCTGACTTACTCTGCGGGAGGCAGGCCTGGATTAGTATGCTGAGGGCTTCATTTGGTGACAGCCGGGGCTCCAGTAGTCTACCTTGGTCTATGTTCAGCATCCACATATCTGTCTGAAACAAGTGCTCTGGAATCTGTCTTTACCCTCCTCTGAGCTTATTGTATGAAAAGAATCTGCTTTTTGGTAGAAGTCAAGAATGCATTATTCTATGTCTGTGATGAGAGGCAGATCTCCCATTAAAAGAAAAATTCTGCATTCTGAAAGGCTGAGTAGGTTGGCACTTAAAAGGGAATTCCAGCTGGTTAATTTAGGGTGCTGAAAAAAAGACCCGGCATAGGAATGCTTTCTGGCTGGGGCCCACAACATTTTCAACCGATTGTGCATTGGAGAGATTTTCATCACATTAGGGACTTTGCTTTTCAGTATCGTGTTGTTCCGAGAGAGGAAAACAAGCGAGAATACACAGGTTGGCCCTGGTATCATGGCTGCATTCATGAATATGATCAAGAACCAAAGATGGCCTCGTGCTTGCTGACTTATTAAAATAAAAACCTGAATGAGAATTTGTATGGGACAGTAGGGACTGAGGTACATAGTTTTTATGCTTGGGAATGGGTGCTCCTGTCTTTCTGCTAGGCCTTTAGTGGTGTTCGTGTTCACCTAGAGAGGAGTTTGACTGCTCTTGAGATTTGTAGTTGCTATGGTTACCCTCAGTACTTCACAGTCTTCAAACTCCTCTAACAATACCTTGTATTTAATCTGGGGGAGGATTTTCCCGGAGTTTTTCCTCAAAGTCTACTCCACCCTCAGCTTTCGGTCTTCCCTTCACACTGTGCCTCAGAGAGCGTCTGTCCCTTGTGAGTCTCCCAGCATGTCTCACTGTCACCTGTTACTTATACTCAAAGCTTGTTAGTGTTGATGGGGAGCTGGGAGGGGACACATTCTCTGATGTTCTGAGTCAGCCTGGCCTTAACCTGTGTCCTTGGCTCACAGAGGTGTGGCCTTCCTGAGTGTTTCTGCTCCTCCTCAGCTATAGTTTCCATCCCCCAGCAATGCTCTTTCTAGCTCCCTACATCCCTGGTCAGAAGTCAGAACTGCTCATTTGTTTTTGTCTCTTAATTTATGCTCTTCAGTTTGCCCATTTAATGTAAGAAAAATAGTACAAATATTGTAACCGAACTGTTCCACATGTAAAAATGGACCATGTAGGCATACAGGAAGAACCACTAAGATACTTTATGGGAAAGAGAAGTAATTCTGGACATTATTCTCACCTCCTAAGAGCTTATGGTCTAAATGGTGAATAGTTTCTGGTAAATTCATAATTTACCAGACATGCTAAAACAGTCAAATGATTTCTAGGAAAAGAAGGTGAGTGATGACTGAGGTCAGCCTCAAGGAGGAGCTGGGAGTGGGATTAGGTATTGCTTAGTGAAAAGGGCAGGGGCTTTGTCATCAGATTCGCTTGGTGACTTAGGACTCCAAGCATGGGTGTTCTGGTGCACAAGCAAAAGTCAAATCACCTTTTATGGCACCTTGGGAGTCACTGAAAGTCACTCCATACTCCATTGGTTTAAGCAGTCATAAACCGTTCCAGAGTCAAGGTTGTTAGGTGGTGGTCGTGGGAGAACAGACTCCACCACGTGATGGAAAAAATGACAAAGAATTTTAGGGCAATGTGGGAAATGTTCTAAAATGTTCACAACTTCCCCAGATTTTTTCCTTGAGAGGACAGCCATGTTTAGTCCAAAACATGTTATTCCTTGATGCAAGTCTTTGTAAGCTTTGGTCCATATGAAGATAGAGAAATAAAATAAGGAGAGATTAAATAATGTCTCAAAGACAAGTGAAGAAAGTTGCATGTGATTAGATAAGAAAATAAGACTTGGTTTAGGTTTTTAGAGATGATGTGTGAAGTGCAATGAACGGAACTTTTTATCTCCTTTCTAAAAAGGAAAAGATCAAATACACCAGTCAAAGTTATCCTCTGAGAGTGTTAATGTCGGGGAGCTTTCAGATCAACATGTTAATCAAAGCCTCATGCCCTAATCTGAGTGAGAATTTGCTTGATCCAGAAGCCACTTGACAGAATCAGAAATACCAAAGCTCCAATGTCAAAAATATGATTACAACTTGCAGTTTTATGTGAGAGTCAGTGCCAGGCAGCTGCTGTCTCTCCTCCCTGGTGAGAAAGAATATGTGATAAACCCAGCAGGAAAAAGGACTCCTAATGTGGCTCTAATCAACTCCACTCCTACGCAGGATGCTGTTCTCGGTGCTACGGGAGGTGTTGAGATGTGTTAGGATACACATCCTGCTTTCAAGGAGGTTATAATTTAGTGAGAACAATCCCATAACAAGCTGATTTGTCATTAATACCTAAAAAAATCCTAAAGCACAGAAAGGTTTAATATCATGGCTAATAAAGACTAGAGCTAGGTTCAGATGGTTCTCTTTATTCTAAAGCAAGAGCTATTGCCATTCTCATCAATGCCTCTTTAATGAGAAATCAAATGTTACTTTCTGTTTTTCTTTAAAAATGAGAATTAGGTTGCTTAATGGCTTTTGATTCTAAAGCCAGGAAGTAGGTTGGAGGCAGAAGAGACTGATGGCAGGCCCTCTCTCTGAAGCTGGAGCGTACCAAGCCGGACTTTGAGTGAGTACAGTGTGAAGGTTTCTGACCTTCAGAAAAAGGATAGCAGGTGTTTCAGAGACATTTAGTGCTCTTTGACTATCCACTTGCTCACTCACATGTCACAGCTTCTGTGCTGGTTAGATTGGAGCCCTGGCATTTGTACTGACTGAGGCTCAATGTACAAGTCCCTCGAGCAAGTTCTGGGGTGGCATGGAATAGCAGCTAGGAGTTCCCCATATCTGCTCTTCCCCTTGGCTGCGGGGCCACATGTTGAGATGTCAGAGTGTCTGTCACTTAGGTTCCCGAATCACGGGGTGGAACAGAGTCCCCACTGACCTGCATCGGACTTGAGTGAAAAATACATCTTAATTTTCTTAAGCCTATGAAATTTTGAGAGTTAACTTGCTATCATAGGAAAACATAGCTTTTCATGACTAATATATCAATGAATTCTATGAAGGACCTGAGCAGTGACACTTTGGCTGAGTATAAGTGGAGAATGATGACTATGAGTATCTCTCTCCAAGTAAGTTTAAAAACAAAAGATCTCCCAAACTACAATTTATTATAAGATAATGTAAAATTGAAGTAGTTAGCAGCTAATCAATATGATAGATACTGCTATTTCAAACAAAGCACTTAGTGTTTGTAGACACCCTTCAGGGAAATACCTGGTTCTCAGGCTTCAGTTCATCTCAGATTCTCTCTCCCCCAGGAGGCGGAGGGTCGGGGCCCTCGCTGCACAAGCCAAGGCGTTGTCCCCCTCGGGTGCCAGCCCTCTGAGTCCCAGGCACATGCATAGGAAAGTCCAACCAGTCCTCCAGGGCATGACTTGTTAATCCAGTCTGTTTTTCAGGGAGGGAAAATTCATACTTTTCAGGTAAATATGTTAAAATGATTCATCAGTTCTGCTTCTGAGAATTTATTTCCCAGACTATTTCCATATTTCTACTCCACATAAAGGTTTAGTGGGTTTAAAAATAAGTGAAGGAAAAAAGATAGCTTTCTTTCCTGCTGAAGGCTAGTTAAAAGTCCATTTCCCAGCCTTTCTATTTTACCAAGAGAGGATATAAGATGTAAATGTATTCCAATTTAGCAAATTTGCTATACTGTGAAAATTGATGTTTGAAAGATCTTCCCTGGGAGCCCATCCACAGGATTGAGTGACTATTTTATTAAAAGGGCCTTCTCTCTGTGGTGGTCTTATGAATGGATTTCGAGGATAGCGGGGCATTGTGAGTTTCTTTTTATAAAGGTCCTAGATTGGCACACCTTTATTTTCCTACTTCTAGGCATTAACAGAGGCTTGAAAACGAGTCTTTATCTAATGCAGAGAAATATACAGATGTGTATGCCATTAAGTTGTAAGTCATGCAGGAGGGTTGCCTGAGTGTTTATGAACTTCTCCAGTAGGAATGACTTTTACAATTTAAGAAGATATGCCTAATATATATGTTAACTCAGGTAGGTAAAAGGAAAGTTTAGATTTGTATTTATGTATTGTTCTCTGTGCTGGAATATTTCTTCTTAACATTTGTTTGGTTACTATTTAAAAATGCTGGATTTGTACAGTGCTGTCTTGACAAGTCAATACTCCTAAAAAGAGTCATGCATTATGTTAATATTTGCTCAGGAAGCACATGGGCACAAGATGCTACAAAAAATATTGTCAGACTTTTTTAAAAAGGCAATTTATCTTCATTCATAATAATATGTATGTGCATGCATGACACCAAAGATGTAATGGTAATAATTTCTGTTTTCTAATGCAAATGCCTGGTGCTGCTGCCTTGGCATTGGCAAGTAAATAAATCAGCACAAGCAAATCCAAAATCATTCTCCAGGCAGGGATTCCGTTCAACTAATCATCCAAGAAAACAAACAAATACACCACAAAGAGTAGTAATTAGGAAATCTGTGAATCTGGGGTGGGGGCAGTGGGGGTTCTCACTGGGAAGCAGCTAAGGAAGGAGTGACATATGACAGGCCACCGATTATTAAACCTGGGAGACAGATCAAAGCTCCATCCCAGTCTAATTAGATCGCACAAGGTGCTATTTGTATCCATTTCTGAAAGACGACTAAGTTTATAGTGAAATATCTTTGTAATATATTCTGGGAGACGGGATGCTGAGGGTGCTGAATGCTGGCAAGGACTAAATTGTGGTAATATTGCATTATAGATCTCAGGCAGGGCTTTTTAATACTATAATGAATTCAGGAAAGAATAAGATGAGGTAGAAGGCAACTTACAATGTGACTAGATGAGCAATACTTCAACATCTCTCCCCGACGGTGAGGGATGTAGAGCAAAGGCTGCCGAGAGAGGGGGCGCTTCTGTGGTTAAACAGCATCTCTTTCACAGTCCTGCTGCCAAAGACCGTTTTTCTCTTTCCTTCAGACCGTGGGGTTTTATTTATCTGGTTCATTTTACATTAATGTGCTCAGTAGCAGCTTTTGCTAATGTATTCACTTTCCCAACACAACACATAAATACTGTAGATTTTTTAAAATGTGTTTAAGACTATAGGCTTATTTCTACACAGATTTAAAAAAAATCTCTTTTGTGATGCTTGTTTGCAGGAGTTTCCTGACCAGGTGATAACTCTGATTCTTATCCTACCTTTTGGTATTTGAGAGGTGGCTCACCCTAATGGCCCCATGTCACTCAGAGTGTCCTCCTAGTGTACCCCAGGAAGATTCCAGCTGAGATTGAATTAAAACAACACTATTATGTGTTGCAGAGCCCACTGAGCTGGAGGGTCTGGTCTTGGCTCCTCCTTGGGGAAGTCCACTGGGCCAAGGTTGTTATTTCTAAAGTTAGGAAATAAAACTATTTATTTTATTAGGAAATAAAACGAGGTGCTCTTTAAGCTTCTTCCAGTTTCTATAATCATGCTGGGATCATAGAAGTGGCCTTGTACTTACCTTCCATTATTTCCTAAGCACTGAGAAAAAGTTTGCATGATAATAGTTTTAGAAGTACAGGACTGGAAGTAACCCCAAGAGGAATCTAGCTCCTCAGCTAGATTTAAACTCTTCAGATAGATGAAGAACTCATCACTTTTGAAGGTAATTGGGGAGATAGAAATTAATGAGCATTTGTTGAGCATTTACCATGGGACAGGCTAATCTGATTCTCAGAGCGACACTGGAGGAGGGTTGTTACTATTCTGTCTGACAACCAGGGGACTTGGACTTGAACTTGCATGGTTGTGTAGCTGGCAAGTGGCAGACCTTGGAGTCGCACCCAGCTTCATCTACTTCTAGAGTCAGAGCTCTTTGCCCTGGTCCAAACAACCTCTTTTAAAAACAAATACTTTCTTTTCAGTACCAAAAATCCACTGGTAAGACTGTTTCATTTGAGTAACTGTGAAGTGAGGTAAACGTGAGACCAACATTGTTCCCATTGTACAGATGTAAACATTGAGATGTGGAAAGGTTATGATTTATCATAGATCATAGACACATCAGTGCCAGCCTCCAGGCTACAGCTCTAGATGTCTCTCCTCAACTTACCTTTCTCCACTTAGCTTAGAAGAATCAGGTCAAGAGAATCTGACATGGAGGTGAGATCACGTCTCTGGAGCCTGAGACATGGGGGGTGAATGCTAGTAGCCTTTTCTGTATGTTTATCCTGAGCCTGCTCTTTCATCTGTAAAGTGCAGGTAATGTGCACCTCACAGTGCTGGTGTGAGGTCACATGGGCTACAGCTTGGGGCAGAGAAGGGGCTCAGTAAATGTTGTTTCCCTCATCTCCCAAATTAACTGGGTTTGGATGGAAGCAGACTTCCAGTCAATCAGTGGCTTGTCTGTATAGTAACAGTATTTTGACTAGAAGTTGGATGCACTAACTTTTCTGCTTTTGTATGTGGCTGCCCTTCCCAGGGCTGCAGTGTGTGTCTAGGCTGATTACGTTGCATAGGCATGATTACATACAAAGTCATTTTCAAACTAATTCAACTCCATTACAATTTATGCTTAAAGACAGCATTTAAAGAAAGTGTTAGTTTCAAAAACAAAACAAATGTATAAACAACAAACTTGAATAAGTGTCCCTAGTGGTTTATATAATGTCTCTGACCTGTGACACAGAAGGGATGCTCTTCTCGTGTTAACACTGGTGTCTCCATCTCTTTTGACACATGACAGTGGTAACTGTTTACTCTTATGGATAAGTGTCAATAGGCAGTTTTCACATTGGCAAAATTTTTTCTTAAATGTGTAAAACTACTCAAAAGGAGCAATTTAAATATTTTAAAAATCACTCCTTGGTTTTAATAATTTAGTTAGATGTAGGTTGAATTATGTGCTGGATTATCCAAGCTGCCGCAGGAGTCATGCTGGTATGGACGGCACAGGTTAAGCCTTGTATGCTTGATGCTTGTTGTGGGCAGAGTGCCGCCAGCTGGCAATCCTCTAAGGAGGATCCAGAATAGTCCTTAGCCTGTGCATCCAGCAGAGGACAGTAAAGTCCCAGGTTTCTTTTCTGACTGGTTTCTTTCACATGACTGCAGTTGCATAGTGCTCTGAAGCTCCTGGATGGCTGACACATAATTGCAGACATTAAACATTTCTGGAGAGAGATGTAAAATGTATTGTGAGGTCAACGAAATCCGTTGTCAAGACTTCTCTGAAGATCTAACCCCTTGCCGTGACAGTGCAAGACTGAAAGTGTGCCCATCACTCACCGGCTTGTGGCACCTTGCGTCTTGTGAACCTCATTCGCTGAATGTTTTTGTGTTGCTTTACCTTGTTTAAATGCTAACAGCACTCTCTGTGGCTGTGTCAGGATATACTTTCACCTGGCTGTCAATAAACAAATTATGTCATTTTCATATTTTGTCCCCACCGCTTCTGAGATTTCATATTCTCTTTAGCAACGGAGTATCGGGATTTGATAAGATGGAAGGAGGTTTATGTTCTTTCTCCCATCCTCTTCCTTTCTCCAAATTTTTCTTGGCAATTTTCTGGCAGTTTATCTTAAGTGGAAACCATAGGTAATTTTCTTTCTTCTAAGAGAAATGAATTCTCAAAAAGCAGAAAGGAAAATAGAGAATCCATGTGGGAACCTTCGGTGAATTCTATGTTCTGAGCGTCGCCCTTTGATCTGGTGGATGGAAATGCTGTGCGTTACTTATCAAAGAGGTCGCTGCCTAATGCGGGGGCTGCAATAAATTCTTTATATGGGTTTGCTGCAATAAAATGATATGGCCATACGTAGTTCAGAGCCACTAATGCTTATATTTCTTTGAGGAAAATCATGAAAAATACGGAGCAATCATAACAGAGTGTGGTGGAGCATATTTTCATTTATGCTCTCTGCAGCCACTCTACTTTTTTGGTCCATGCTGGAGCTGACCAGTGGGTAGTCACATTCCATAGCATGCCAAAGACCTTTTGAGCAAAGGGAGGAAAAACTAAAAAAGACAAGATACATATTCTTAGCTTAGGAATTCTTAGAATGCCCTGCTGTGAACTGTTAGAGCACTGTTAGAGCACCTGTCATACTCTGGAAATTACCTGGATGTCCTATCTTGCCCATTAGAGGTATAGGCTTCTGAGGGACAGAGATCCTGTCTTAAATATCTGAGAGTCCTCCACTTGGCCTGGCCAATAGTGAAAGATAATAAATATAGGCTGAGTAAAGGAGCTCCATCTGGGAGCTGGAAGTGAGCATAGCATATGCATGTAGGTATTAGCATGGCACACGGGTGTAGGTGTGAGCACGTCATGTGTGTTTGGTATGAGGTGGAGAGGAGAAGTTGTGGCTCAGTGAGCAAATCCCTTATTTCAGCATATTATTGGGGTACAAATGTTTAGGTTACATATATTGCATTTTCCCTGAGTCACCCGAGTCAGAGTTACAAGTGTGTCCATCCCCCAGACAGTACACACCGCACCCATTAGGTGTCAATATACCATCCTCTCCTCCCCCCTTGTCCCCCTCCCCCTCCTCTCCTCTTCCCTCCCACCTGCCCGACACCTGATGAACGTTGCTGCTGTGTGTGCACATAAGTGTTGGTCAGTTAATTTGAAGGCTTCTTTTGGAAGAGCGTCATAGGTGCTCTGCAGCCCTAGTGGGGGAGTCACTCGGATCCCATCTGGAGTGCTCACAAGGCCAGGGTGGTGAATGAATGAGCCGAACTCGATTCTTCACTTCTTGGTTCTCATTTTCTCTCTTTCGGTGTCTTCTTCCTCTCTCTGTTCACAGAGACCCAGTACCCTCATGCCTGGAAGCTGACCACTCTGATTATGGAGAGATTAAATGAAGAAAGTTTAGGCAACTTGCTGAGAGTCACACACAACTTGTCATTCACAGAACAGGGACTAGAATTTGGGTTCTCTGGATTCCAAGCTAGAGTCTTTTCCACCATATTGAATTGCCCAATGAGGACTCACTGGCTGAAAAACATGAATGAGTTTGGAAAGAAGCCAAGTGAGATTGTGTGTGTGTGTGTGTGTGTGTGTGTGTGTGTGTGTGTGTTTGGGGGGGTGGTAAGCAGGTGTTTTCTGTTGCTCGTTGCTTTCTTACTGCCTTTTGCCGTCATCCTTACTCTTCATACTCTTTTTCCATTCCTCTCTTATCGCCCCGTCCCACTGTTTCTCTCTTGTGTTCTTCTCTGCCCATGTACTGCCCTTTCTCTACGGCCCTCTTCACTCCTTCCCACATCCTTATCCCCTTCGTTTTTGGCTTTCTTATTTCTCCTTCCCCTGACTCCTCTGCAGCTTCAACGGGCCCCTAAAAATATGAAATGCTGGATTTTTAAGGGACATTAAAGATATGTAATTTTGATTAATTTATACTATAGCCAGTTTTACAAGGACTATTTGATATCCAATGAGCCTTTGAAAAGTCTTAAAGGTTTTTTTTTCCCCCAAAATGGTAACATTACATTTTTTTTTGAGTAAAACTAACTCGAACACTTGAAGACCAAAGTTTCCTTGCGAACTTTATTTCTTTGCTCACAAAAAGATATGCATGCCTATCTTTGCAGTTACGGAAGCTGCAAGAAGAGGACACTCTGAAAATTGGGAAGCAAGAGAAAATCCTATAGCTGTGTCCCAACATCCTGTCCTTGGGAGCAGTGGCGGGCTTGGGAGGGCAAGAGTTTGAGTACAGATTGAATTAAAGAGACCGAGGTCAAGACAGGGCCTGGCAAAGGCAGGACTTAGTCAAGGAGTCTGGAGAGGCGAGATTGCTGGGTGGAGGGAGCTGAAAGCATGGCCCGAGGGCCCAGCACTTCTGCTGGCCAGCGGGTAGGGCGGGCTCTGGGCACTGAGGCCCGGGTCAGCTGTGAGTGAGGGTGCTTCCTCCGTGTGCACACCAGAGCTCCTGGGCGGCTCACATCCCCTCCACCCCTGTCTCTGCAGGGGTGTCTCTGGGGGCCCTTCCTGGAGACACAGCCCTGAGCTCACTCCTGCTTTCAGTGTTGTTAGCACCCAGTTTCTTACATCACTGCTGGATTGCTTTCTACACCTGAGCTTTGATTTTACAGTTTCACAGATGTTCATTTTAACTCTACAGAAGGATAAAAGAAGAGGCAATTTTGTCTAATTTCCCAAGGTGGGAAGAGCACAAGTGGTAGTTGTATAGTTTCATTTGATTCCCTACTTGCAAGTATTTCCCTAACATCTGCATTTATCAGCTTGGACTTTGAGAACTTTCTTAGCCTTTGTAAGGTGTGTTTAGAGATTGGCCTGCGTATCACTCGATATATTTGTCTCAGGTTGACTTCCCCCCAGGTTGACTACAGGGGGGAAATATGACTATCAGTAATGGCATTGATGAGACCTGCAATTAAGTGATGGGACCTGAGTAATAATTAGTCACTTCGTCAATGGGAAGATTAAGGTCCAATTGTTCTGCTGATACAATACTGAGCACCCTGAGAAATATTTTAGGATTGCTACACTCAATGAATTAAATTAATTGATAGTGTGTGTGGCAAGGGGGACATTATCTAGGTTGGGCCCAATTTTTGTTTTCATATTTTGATAAGATATTTGATAAGATGTTGACTTAGATCTTGAGAAGTGGGGAGGAGGTTCTGCCAGAAGTGTTAAATTAATTGATACCATGTTTGAAAATTGGGCTGAGGATGAAAGTACTAGATAAAATTTGAAAGGTGACTCCCACTGTGGGGTTCCCATATAGCAGAACAAGGCGGAGACAACTGTGTGGATTTCTTGCTGGTTTGGGCGAGATTATCCACGCTGCAGCATGGGGGGGTTCTTTCTCCCCGTGTGTGTCAGTGGTAGGTTCAGTAGTTCAATTGCACAAGTTAAGCAATTAGCATCCATCTTTTTAAAAATTTATTTTTTTCAATTTATTTTTAAACATCTATCTCTGAGTCTTCAAAATCTAGGCTCAGTGGAAGTGACTTGCATAAAATAATCCCCGTATAAATGTTAGAAACTAACCACTGGTCCAAGAGGTGGGAGGGGGTTGAAGGTGGAGAACTGTGGTTATGAGGTTCTGGGAGTGTCTCCACAAATCTCCAGGATCTGTGGGTGTCCCTGTTGGAGGGTTAATGAGCGTCTACAGCGAGGGGAGGATGAGGTGCCCAGGAAGTGTGGTCAGACACAGTGGGGGGTGTGGGGGGAGCTGCCGGGACCAGGCTTGGCATAGGGATTTGGTCAGACAGAGGGCAGGACAGGTCGCTGAGAACTGTAGCTCTTGGCATATTCGGGTGGTCAGAGGGTTTCAGTGAGTGAGGACGGTTAGCAGGAGGAAGGGCCAGGCGGCACTGAGGCAGCTCTCTGTATCCTGCCATTTTTATTTCAGCTAATTTAATTTTTTTTAAACCAAGTCTCCCTCCTTTACTTTTTCCCTCCTTCTCTCCCTTTCTTCTCTTCCTTCCTCCCTCTCTTCTTACCTCCCTCTCATTTTTATTTTTTAACAAAGTTGTGTGTACATAGTTTGAAGAACTAAATAATTCCACAAGGTCTGTTATGAAAAATAATAATCCACTACCCCTCTCCTCCTATTACCTCTCTCCCAGGAGGCAACAGCTTGAAACTTTACTCCCCCCCCCCTTTTTTTTTGTATTTGGCACTATTTTAAAAATAGCATGCTTTTATTGCTGCTTCTCAGATTTTCAATTTCAGGCATTATTTAGGGGAATGAAGCCTTTTCCCTCTTTCCCCCTCCCAGGTCCACCCCTGACAAGCACCCTCCCCTGCCCCATTCTTCTGGTTAGATCAACATTCACGGTTCTCGTTTACTGTGACGTATGTCACTGCCGTTCAGCGCTGAGCCTGTGGCAAGTTATGATTGCGTTTCTTCCCCTATATGACTTTTTGTGTTTCCTGGATTAATAACTTTTTTTCATGTGTTGACTTCCCTATGTTGTTATCACTAATTTAACCTCAAACCCGCTGTTAGTTGTCCAAATCTCCTTTCTAGAAGTTCCCACATGCTAGATGTTCTGAGACTTTCATCTTCTTGGAAAATCTTTTCTAGAACCTTCAGGCCTGACCAAGGTGGGATCTTCCCTCTCAGGTCCCCGGCTGGGCTGTGTTACTCTGGAGCTCATTCACCGTCACTGGGGAGTCTCTTCCTCACTCTGTTTGCTCCTCTGCTTCCTGTATCTCAGTTTCCTTCTTATTTCGACCACTTCCTTATTTGGAGATGCGCGTCCTCCAGCAGCCTGAGATAAAGAATGTGGGCTGAATCCCATCAGTCGGGAGGAGGTAGAGGGCAAGCTCAAGCTAGAAACCTCAAAGCTGTTTAATAAAGGGACGGTTGACAAACGTGTGGGAGGCTGCAGAACCCTGGGGCCAGTGACAGCAAGGGTCCTGTCTTATGTCTATATTTGCTGGGGCAAGAGGAGGCAGCAGTTACTGGAACCTCCCAGAAAAGACATTTGAGGGATGCAGTCAACCCACGCCTGACCTGACCTTGCAGAGATTTTCTCTTTTTCCTCTTCCTGGAACTGCTGTTAGTCAGACAGTGGTCATCCTGGGCTGGTGATCTTTTCTGCTTTATTTTGCATCTTTTAGACCTTTGCTCTATGTAAGGTTTTTATCGGTCTTATTTTCTGACCTTCTATAGTTTCTTGGGGGGTAATTTTTGCTATCATATCTTAAATTTCCAAAAGCTTGCTTTAGTTCTCTGAATGCTCATTTTTAATAGCATCTTGTGCTTGTTTCATAATTGCATTATTTTCTTTTACTTTTCTGAGGCTACTAATCATTTTTTTTAAAGGAGAACATTATCTTCTGTCTAAGTAGCTTTTCCATAGTAACCTCCAAAGTGTCATCATCACCCTTTTGTGCTTGTTTTCTCTTTCTTTCATGTGAGTGATTTTTCTCAGATGATTGGATTTCCTGAGCGCTCTGGTCGTGTAAACACGAGAAGATGAAGCCCTGGGCATGTGGGTGGGCTTGCTGAGGTGGGCTCTGATGTGGGGTGGTCTGGTTGAGCCATTGCATCGGGGAAAACTTGACGTCAGTAACTTTTGTCTCTCCTCTTGGGCAGATCCGAGTCCTCGGAGAAGAACCTTCCAGTCTTCTGCTGAGGGTGAAGCCCTGGCTGGTTGATGACCTGGGAACTAAGGGGGAGAAGATTGCTGGGGTTGGGGGTCCCAGCATCCAGGATGCAGAGTTCCACTTAATCTTCCCCTTTTCAATATTGCCCACTCCACCCTCTTGATGGCATCTTGAAAATTTGCATTCGATCTTCTCAAAAGACTAACTCATTTTCCTGCTAGAGTGGGGATCTGGAATTCTATCTGCTTTTAAATAGGCTTCCAGACATTCCTCCACCTTCACCCCACTTCCTGAGGTGTACGATTCCTCACTGACCCTTTAGGGATCATGTGGTTCAAATCCAATTGGTTATGGCCTTTCTTACTGCTAGTTGAGGGGTCATCTTTTTTTGACCCACCAAGGCAGTTACCACATGTCTTTCTGCCTTTCTACTCTGGTTTCTTTTCCCATTCTCCCCATCCTTGCAGGTCTAGGCCCTAAAAAATTCCTTTCTTGATGTTTTAGTGGACTTTTGTAAAGGAGTGAAACTAGACATGGAAGTTCTGTCTCCTTCCTAAGGCAGTTTCTCAATCTTGAAGGAAGGTAGCTACATCTTCCCTGACTCAGAAAGGTGGCTCCCTCCTGGAGGATGTGGGGTTCATCTGAGGTTTTGGTGGTCTGTGGGCTGAGGAGGAATCAAGCTTTTACGTATGGCTGTGTAGTTCCTCTGAAGCTCATTCTACCTTCTGGGGATGAGACAAAGGACCCCACAACAGGGCCATGCCCTGAACCTTCGTACTGCCTTCTGTTTTTCTCGTACACCATCCTCCATCCCTGTGACCCCAATGCAACTCTACTCAGTCCCCATCTCAGATAACCGGGTTCAGTGCATGCCTCCCTGAGGTCCCTGGGACCCATTTTCTTAAGGGCCCCATCCTTTGTTCTAGTCTTCCAATGTCCTCCAAACGATGGGCCAGCCCCTTAGCGAGGTGTATTTAAGATACTAGTAACTTCTTAGTGCATTTATACCATAAAACCTTTTTGCTTTCAAGCAGTAACTTTCTCATTCCAGGTAGATCAAGGAGTGATAAAAGTGAGCTATTCCTGTAGCATTTTTGACTGGGAGGTCTCTTTCTAGTATCTTTGTTTATGTAAAGCTGCCCCAGGGACAACATCTTTGTGGCTTTGTTCTCCTTTGGGAGCTAACTTGGCTAACTTTATTGGGGGTGAAGCAAGACAAGCGTTAAGAGTGCAGAGTTCTGTAGCCAAAAGTTGCTGTCTAGAAACTTTGTTTCCACAGGGTTTCAATGTACTGATATTCCAATCTTGCAGAAATCAACTGGATTTCATGGGATGTGAAGTCAAATGCAAGACAGCCTGTTGGAATCATTTCATGAATTCAAAGCATTCAGAGAAAAAGTGTTTGCTCAGCCACGGTGATTGAGAAATCGAAGGCAGCTAGAGTGATATGTCATGCTTGGTTATGTGCTGCTCCGATGCCAGTTTGGAGTAAAAGCCGAACTTTGTTGTTGAAAGCCACTGTGGAAAGTGGAAACATCGATTGTGGACTGCTGCAGGGTGGAGCGTTATTTACTTATCCAGAAATAGAAGCATCCTTCCCTCTGTGGGCTGGGGAGATAGCATCAATCCTTTCTATTGCAACAGAGCACAGTTGCCTTCTTTTTTTTTTAATTTCAAAAGAGTAAATATTTAAATAGGTAATATAGAAAAGTTATTGCCATTTTTCCTCCATAGGTCATGGCTGGGAGTTAAAAGAGAGGGTGAGGCAGAATTCACACATGGAGAAAGAATATTGTAGAGATTACATGTAATCCCAATAAAGTAAGGGCATTAGACTTCTTGATTTCCAATTGGCCAAACTGAGCACATTTTTCTCTGAAAAGCTATTTTAAGATGAAAAAAATATGAATTTTCTTAAGCCTTGTGATTAGAGTGTAATACGTATTTATGGTCCCCCCAGGCGCCACCCAATAAAGATGGTTAAAACCTTTAGTCCTTTTAGTAGTTCACAGTTTTATTGCCAAAGTTATTTTGTAGATTTTATGCTTAAAGCAAGGTCAGTGTATTGCACTGTATAAATTATTCTAAGTAATTGCTCAGTTATTTTACAGCTTAGTCACAGGATTTTTTCATTATTAAACGTAGCCTTTCCTTTAAAGTGAGGATGAGGAGGGCACGATAAATCACAGGGTGGCTTGCCATTGGGGTTTCGGCTTTACCTGTGATAAGGGTTTAATAACAGTCTGGCCCAGACACCAGTCCCCTCTCAATTACCTTTCCACATGGGCATTAGTTCACACTGTTTATTAAAAACTCCCCTTGTAGTTTTTAAATGGAGTGTTTCAGATTAATGGCCCCCATGGAGTTTAACTTCATTGCACTTCATTAAAACTAGATTGTACAAAAGGTTACTTCAATTAAATCCAGAGTGCGACCTTAAATCTGTATAGATTTTTTTCAGAAAATGTGATAAAATTGCTCTACCAATCCTTTAAGATTAACAAGGCAACATCCATTTCAGTAACCAAAGTGCAAAAACTTGTGCGCCTGTTCTGAATTTTCCTATGGTGATACATTTGGATTTTATAAAATTAGAAGCCAATCCACAGAAAGAGCCTGGAGTCATAATGGATCGAGTTACTACTGGAGAGCAAAGCCACCAAGTGAAGCCAGAGAGTTTGTGAAACGTTTTATTCCACTATGAGTGGCTGCTGCAAGTTTATTTCTTTAGAAAAAGATATTTTGTTTCTTATATAATAAAAATATATTTTTTTAAATAGGTAGGTTTGTGCCTTTCAAAACAAAAAGTGATATGATATAAAATCTGAGTTTCTCTGCCTTGGCCACTCCACTCTGTAAGGCATAGTTTGCAGCAGTTCTTAACCATTGTTGCCTCTGAAAATTCCAGATAATTGGAGGCATTCATTACCCATCCTGCATCATGGGAATGTGGCCTCATTGTCTTGAGGCAATGGTGAAGTGATGCTCATTAACACCAAGCTCAATAGCCCCATTTTATCTTCTTGTGGGTTTCAGATGACTCCAGTGAACCCAACCTAGATCCATTTTCTGCTTTTTTTGGGATGGACAAGATGCTAAAACTGCATGTCCTTAAAACCAATATCCAGACCTTGCTTATAATTTTAAGAGCTCTTATATTGTAAATTGGTTTTAAAATGCTGATTTTTATTCTTAAAACAAAGTTAAGCTGCAAATTGCTGGGTTTTTAAGAAATTGATATTATCACTGCTCTCCCTTGAATGTCAGTGCTGTGGTATTTCATTTCTTCCTGCATCTGAGTTGGTATTTTTTGTTGTTCTGGTTTTCTGCTGGTATCTTTTGCTTTTTGCCTGGTTGTCAACTTTTTATAATCAAAAGTGGCATTTACTAAGGGATGCAAAATGATCTACACATTTATTCAAATGTCTCAAGTACATACATGACAATACTCATTGCATCCTGCGAACTGGGTCAGTGCTGGGTGAGAAAGCAGAGGTGATGTAATCTGAGGAAAGTGGCATGCGAGCCCTCTTACTGGATATGTTTACATAGAAATAATTTTCTTATATGTAAAATCTCAAAAAGCTGAACTCATAGAAGTAGAAAGTAGAATGATGGTTACCAGTGGCTGGGGGAGGAGAGTGGACGGGGAAAGGAGAGATGCTGATCAAAGGATACAAAGTTTCAGATAGGAGGAATAAGCTTTAGTGATCTACTGCACAGAATGGTGGCCATTATAAATCAGGGTGTATTGTATATTTCAAATTTACTAAAAGAGCAGATTTTAAATGTTTTCACCACAAAAAAATAAGTATGTAAGGTGGTAGTTTTGTTACTTAGTCTGATTTAATCATTCCACATTGTAAACATGTATCAAAACATCATGTTGTACCCCATAAATATATATAATTGTTATTTGTCAATTAAAAATAAAATTAAAAAATAAGTAAAAAATATTAATGCAATATAGTATGAAGGATGGATGAGCCATTGAATGATTATCACCAATTAACAGCCTAGTTATTAAACTAGCATGTTACATGTTTGGACCCTCAGGGGATAATCAGAGAATGAATAATTTTGATTGAAAGAAATTGGCACCTTGAGAACATGTGGCACTGCAGATAGGTCAGTCACACCTTTGTGAACTAAAATAAAATCTTAAGGCTTCCCCCCACCAGCTGACTGAAGGGACCTGCTCCTGGCCAAAGGGATATCCTAAAACTAAATTGCCTGACAGGAGGAGGGAGGTCTCACATGCCTCATCATGCCCCCCTCCCTTCTTGGAGACATCCTTTGTAACTCACTGATAGGCCTACTGTTATGCAAGACAAACCTGCAGGTCCTCAATTTACACAACTATATGTCTGGTATCTTGTCTCTGAGTAACAGATCTCCTTACTTTAAAACATTCCAAGCCTTTAGACAAAGCTTCATATCTTTAACCAATTACAAATCAAAGAATCGTTAAACCCATCTATAACCTGTAAGCCCCTGCTTCAAGTTGGCCCACCTTTTTGGGCCAAACCAATGTATGCCTTCCAGGTATTGATTTATGCCTTTACCTGTAACCCCTGTCTCCCCAAAATGTATAAAAACAAACTGTAACCCAACCATGGCGAGTCCACTTGCTCAAGGCTTCTTGGGCATGGCTCTGGGTCATGGTCCTCAAATTTGACTCAGAATAAACCTCTTTAAATTATTTTACAGAGTTTGGCTTCTTTTCCTTTGACACCTTGGTGTTGCAGTAGGGTGAGGAGTTCTGAGCAGCCAGAAGGGAGGATGAGGAGCTTGAGCACCAGGTGTTTGAAGAGCTAAAGTAATGGATAGGTGTAAGTGAGCCAGAGGCAAATCTTACCTACGTTAGCACTTGGGATTGGGTTGTTCATACATACTGTAGTTACCTATTACCCGAGTGCGATCTAGAGAACCCTGGAAGTTTCCAAGATCCCTTCAGTGGAGCCAAAGAGTCAAAATTATTTTGATAATATCTAAACTGTATTTGCCCTTTTGCTGTCTCACAATTTTACAATGATACCTCTACAGTCTGAGCTGAGGAAATGGGAGGACCCAGGTGTCTCCTATTAAGCAAGATAGTAAAGACATTTGAAAACCATGAAAATAATAGACTCTCCCTACATTCTGTTTTAGAAAACATATTTTTTCATAAAAATATGTTATTGATATTATATATAATATAATGTAACAGATTTATTATTACTATTTTAAAGTGAATTACTAAATAATTAAAAATCATTCATTTTAATTTTTAATATGGTAAATATTAATAAGTATAAGTCAAAAAAACAAAAACTTTTTGAGGTCCTTAATATTTTTTTAGGCCAATAGAGTTCTGAGCTCAAAATGTTTGGGAGCCCCTTCTCTAGGTGGTGAATAGACTCCTTCCACGTTGTAGTTTGTCGTGTGTTCTAGGATTTCTGATGTGGAATTCTGGCATTAAGAATATTGAAGTCCTGGGAATACCTCCAAAGGTACATCTTCAGATGTGGTTGGGAAGAAAAGTTTTGCTAACACAGCTTTCTTTCATGGAACAGAGCAAATATTAAGGAAGATGTTTGTGACTGGGTATGTAGTAGGCAATAAGTAAGAAATATGAGAGATTAAAAGGAAGGAATTTGAGGGTGATAAAAACAAGCTTACTTTAAATCATCACTTTCCTTTGGTGTAGTAATTGAAGATTTTGCCACTGAAAAGATTATAAAATACTAATTTGTGTCAGACTTAATTCAAATTGAAAAAGAATGTTTTGAACTATGATGTCTCAAATGAGTGGCTGCAAGTTGTGACCTGCTAGTTGAGAATGGAAATGATTGAGATTTCTTGGATTGGGATGAGCAGGGAGGAGGGACACGCAGAGTAACAGGAGTCATAAGTGGAAGATTAGGATTCGGAAATGCTATGGAGATAATTTTCCCATGTGATCAGCTGCCCAATTCAAGCGTGACTAGAAGACAATTGGCTCTACTTTTAGGCAGGAATCAATTGAAAAATCTCACTGAAGGATTTTGCCTTGTTGAAGATATCATGGGCCCATGAGCAGAAACTGGGACGGGGTAATTTAAATCAACTTCCATCAGAGGCACAGGCTGGGGAGGAGGAGAAATAGTTGTGCAAGCAAAGGGACGAGTTCTTCCCATGGGAAAAGAGGGGCATTGGGCAGGAGAAAACAAACAGTTGCAGTCAAGTTCTAAGTAACTTGGCAACTGGATTTTTACAAAAGACCTCTTCACTGCCCTTTTGCCCTTTACTTATTCCCATCTCCTGCACATTGCTGCCAGATGAATAATCACTCTAAACCCATTAAATCATAACAGTCTTTGTTTAAAACTTTCAGTTACCTTTTCTGTCCACTAAATTACCTTCAAGCACTTTCTCTTGGCATTTACTGTCCTCCAGAATTTGGTCTCACCTGCCTTTCTAGTTCCATGTCTTTGACTCTCCTACAAAAGCCAAGCTTGTCTAATCTCTGCCACTTGAGCATGCTGAGCTTATTTTATCCCCATTTACTTACCAATCACATACCTTTGCCCGTACCATGAATCTCCTTTTAACTAAATATTCACTACTCGTAGCACTCAAGCTCAGGTGAGGTGGAGGAAAGAGTTGTCCCAGAGGAATTAGTAGACCCTGAGATTCCAGACTCCAAGTATTGGCTGTTTTTCCTGATTTTTCCCAGGATGGTGTCATCTTGGTGGGTTTAGGGTTTAGTCCTCAGTCTGGTAGGCTCAGAAATCTAATTCTGTCACCAAATCATCTTCAGTAGTGGGCTCATAGAAGCCAAGCTCACAAGGCTAATTTTAAATCACAAATATTTCAGTGTGAACTACAATGCTCCCATTGATAAAAATTCTCATTTGAACATCGGCTTGTAGACAGAACTACCTTAAAAGTCTACAACTTTCTAGATTATCTCTCAGCAAAGATGGGGGTAAGAAAGTTACTAAGTCAGATATTTTCATCTCTGTAATACAGATGGTCTTGGCTAAGACACCCATTGTACTGAAACCCTTTAGTGGAAGTTCTCTGTTTGGCAGTATTCCTAATGTTTACATTTCTGACTTTATTTTTAGCTGTTGACTAAAGTTATATCTTGATTTCATAGTCTAATTATTGGAAAGTGTTCTTAATTTTCTTGCCTCCAAGTACCTGAAAGAATATTTTATTCTTTTACTGGTGATGCTTATTATTTGATCTTTACAATAACTCTGTTAGGCAGACAGGACAAAGAGTATCACCTCCAATTTATAAATGAGGAAATTGAGGCTTTCTCTGAATTCACACACAGTAATTTGATAAAACAGCTCTCAAATTAAAATTTTTATACTATTGCAGGACCACCTGATGGGAAGACCACTTCTTCATATCAATTAGAACACCTAGCCAAGTGTTGGACTTATTGTAGGTACTTAATATTTATTTCTTTTAAAAATGAATGAGGATACCTCTATGAAAACAAAGTGGAACAAATGATTAGTTTCACGAGACAATGTTAATTGTGAACACCTAGGATGCAGGCTTTTTGTTCTTCACTGTTACTTGTCAAGCCACTAAACTAATTTCAGTTTTATGATTTGGAAAATGAGCATGATAATTCTTCTTGATGTGAATTAGTCAGGATGTGATTGGACCATGAAGATTCAAGATTGGTTATTGGAGTGGTTGTGAGTCATCGTCTTATTGGAGTGGTCGTGAGTCATTGTCGTATGGATGAGAGTTTAAGAAGGTATCAGGCAAGAAGAGTGGGGTCACTCTTAAGGCTTTCAAGGTTATAGAGTTATAATGGAGGCCAGATCCCTGGAGAGATCCCTGACCCACAGCAGCTGTAATTGTGAGAAAACTTTCTTCCAGATTATCGTCTTTTATTTATATTTGGGCCTCCCTGAGTGACTTCTGCCCCAGATAAAATTCTTTGACTTGGTCATCGAAGATCTCTGAGTTTGTGGGAAGATTATATCAGTGAATTGCTCAGTTGCAAACAACAAATCAACTCTGGCTAATTTAAGTAGGAAATTCAGAAGAAGTAATATTCATTAGAAGTATAATTAGAAGAGTCAGTTTCAAGTCCAGAGAACCATATTGGGAAAATATGTGGAACTCAAGTGGTACTAGGCAGCTAAGGACACAGCCATTAGCAATGCTGCTGATGAACAGTTGCTGCCCTGATACTGCTGTGTTTTTAACTCTACTGATGCAATGACTTTACATAATCTCTACCTTCCTCAGAACTTGCATCACTTTCTTAAGATCCTAGACCTGGACCTCTGATTGGCCAAGCCTAGGTCATGTGCCTCTGCCCTAGCTTCCCAGGAGCAAAGGGGTCAGAGGTCAGCTCTCCATTTGGGTTCTGTAATGTTCTAAATTAGTGGTCCCCAACCTTTTTGGCACCAGGGACCAGTTTCATGGAAGAAAATTTTTCCACGGAGGGGGTGGGGAGAATGGTTTTGGGATGATTCAAGTGCGTTACATTTATTGTGCAGTCAAACCTCTCTGCTAATGATAATCTGTATTTGCAGCCACTCCCCAGTGCTAGCATCACCGCCTCAGCTGCACTTCAGATCATCAAGCATTAGATTCTCATAAGGAGCTGCAACCTAGATCCCTCACCCGTGTGTTTTACAGTAGGGTTCTCACTCCTTTGAGGATCTAATGCTGCTGCTGATCTGACAGGAGGCGGAGCTCAGGCAGTGATGAGTGATGGGGAGCAGCTGTGAATACAGATGAAGCTTTGCTCACTAACCCACTGCTCACCTGCTGCTACGCAGCCCAGTTCACTTCCTAACAGGCCACGGACCAGTACCAGTCTGCAGCCCCAGGATTAGGGACCACCGTTCTAAATGGCAAAGGTAGGCACAGTTGTTTTTTTCTTTAATTATTAACGTTTGCTCTGACCTTCAGAATTTCCACTCTTTGAAAAGCTGGGTGGGCTTCTGGGCTGGCCTGGGCTTTTGTCTCTGTCTCTCACTCTCCCCACCCACCCATCAGGCCATAAAAGTTGTAGCTGAAGTTCACTGAGTTTGGCAGATGCCCAATGGTGACAAATGGGTTTGAATGCTCTGTTTACCTTTCCAGGTTTCTGGCTTGACTTAGATTTATAAGTCCTAGCAGTTCTTACTTTCTTGCCAGCTCATCAATGTATTTTTGAAAGATTTAAAAATCTTGCATACAATATTTCTCCTTGTTTTCAAACTGCTTATCTAGATAATCATACATGCAGAAATAGGAGTTAGGACTGGTTCTTTGTAATTACCTCATTAAAAGAATAAAAGTATGCATACTGAGATAGTGAAGAAAATGATTCCTGGGAAAACGGGGAAGGAGTATATTCAAATAAACATGCCTAGATGATGAATCAACATGGCCAAAGTGCTATTAATCAATGCTCAGCAGACAGAGCCACAATATAAACATTATGACATAATTTATTTGGATTATTTATTGTGAGCCTGGTATTTCTTCAATTTAATAGTAGAATAATATCCTAAGCACACACAGACTGGTGAAATAAAAGAACCAGATGGTCAAAATCTGAATATAACAACTGTATCAAACCAATGGTACGCACTGGAGTTTAGTGCCTTTTATAAGATCATCTTCTAACTGAATTCTGAGCATGTATTTGGGCTCTGCAGCTCAAGAAAACTCCCACAGGTGTGTCTGCATGGTGAGGGCCATGCTGAAGTCAAGATGGAAGTCCCAAAGTTCACTTTTCTTAATGAAAACTAGAAGATCAATGAATAGAAATTGTTTCTATTCCTATAAATGGTAGGATTACATTTTGTCACTTCTCACTAAGTTAAAAAAAATCTAGTTAACAGAGTGTATTGATGAGGACAAAGATAATTCAGCATTCAGTCAAATTAAGGGTTTTGGAGGAACCCTTAACTTAATTTCCATCTCTGCAGTTCTTCCATCAGATGTGTCAATGTGAACACACTCCCTCGTGGAAGCCTGAGCCAGCTGTGCACACTCCCCATGCCTCTCTTCCTCTTATACAACATTCTGGAATCCTGTTGTAAGGCTATTAAAATATGTATAAAACATTTTGGTATTATGTATAATACGTTGATACTAATTGACACAACAAATTGATACTAACATAGTATAGATTTTTCAAAATTCTGCCGTTTTCACTATGTGATCAACTTGAATGGCATAGAAAATACAATATTAAATTGTACTGTTGAAACCGCCAAAGGTCAAATAAATACCTTTCCCCTGTAATATGTGCAATAATGTTTCATTTAACCAGAAATATTGTAGACCTAGATATTTCATATAAATGACTTTTACAGGTAATTGAAGGTTACTTTTAGAGAATTTTAACATTTTAAAATTTTAGCTTGTTAGGATGGAAAGCATTAAAAAGTGCATTGCCCACCCTCTGCATTTAGAAATGAGAGCACAGAAAAATTGAGAGTAATCAAACCCATGGTTTCACCACACAGATTTTCCTTCTCTCTAAATAGAGGATATTGAGTGCAATTTAATGTTATAAACTAACCCTGTGTTATTATTGTAAATGTCATTATTATACCATGCAGTGTGATGAAATATACTTAGGGAAGTTTGTGGAGTATGAGGATGGTTCAAAATTTTATTTACCTGGTTGTGGAAAATATGGGAATCATAGAGAAGAAAACAAAAATGAGTGTAAGCTCACCAGCCAGAGGTAATCATGGTTCACATTTTGGCATTATTACTATTTCTTAATAAAATTAATATGTTGCTGTCCATACACTTTTTAATCCTTTCCTACCTTATTAATATATTGCAAATGTTTTCTCATAGCCTTAAATATTCTTAATGACTTACTTTCTCATGGCCATGTGATATTGTATTGGACGGTAGCACCATTATTTTCCTGGCCAGTCTCCCATGGGTGAATGTTTTGAATTTGCCAATGTTTAGTTATTGTAAGCACTGCTGTAGTGAACACTTTTGTAAATAAGCCTTGTGGACATCTTAATTCATTTATTTAAGAAGGGTTTATGAAGCAGTTACAATGTGTTGGGCACTCTTGTAGGTGCTTAGAATACAAATAATCCTTGTTTTTGTAGAAATTACATCCTCATAGGTAAAGACTGATGATAGACATAAATAAGCAAATTATATGGTATATAAGAAAGCAATGAGTGATATGAGCAGTACTCCTTTGAGATAAATTCACAGAAGAATCTTGATACGTATCTCTAAAGTGCTTTTCAGAAAGGTCGTACTGATTCATGTTTCTATCAAATATGTTTGAAAGTCTTTTTTCCTGCCCTTAAAAATAGGTGTTTCTAAAGAAAAAAAAAAAAAAACCTGCTATTTTGTTAAACAAAATTTATTTTATTATTTAAATTTGTATTTTTATTCTAGTGATTTTCAACACATTTTAGTATGTTCATTGATTATTTGCATATTTTCTTTTGTAAAACACTTGTTTATGCCTTTTGGATAATGTTAAGAATTTGAGGGAACTATTGAGAAAGATTTTGGAAGAAGAATGTGGCATTCATTTTGCATATTCATTGAGCCACCCAGTAGTGTAGATCTGTCTCCTTTGTCTCTCCCAAAAGACCTTCTTTCATTTCCTTCTGTTCCTACTTTAATTAGGAGGTGCTAATCTCTTCTCACCTGGATTACAGCTAAAAGCTCGAAGTGATCTTCTTGGCTTCAGCCTGGTTCCCTTCATTCAATTATAGACACAGCCTTGCACTTATCTTCTTGAAATATAAATTGGACCACATCGTTCTGCTCTTTAAAATGTGTGTTACTCTTTTTTTTTTCTTCCTTAACAAAGTTGAAACCCTAGCTAAGTACCGGAAGCTTCCTGTGACCTGGCTCCTGCCTACACAGCAAGCCTCATCTTTTGGACATACAGCAAACCTGCAATACATTTTTTGTAGCAGATGGCACTGGTCACCACTAAAAGAGATCTGAGTGCCCATGGTCACATCCATGGTGTTGAGATTAAGGCGTGATCCACACCAGCTACTTCCAGATGACAGTGGCATGTATCAGAGCAGTGATTCACAAACATTTTGTTCTCCAGACCCCTTTACGCAGTTAAAAATTATTGAGTACCCCTAAGAGCTTTTGCTCATGTGGATTATATCTATCTATACTCACTGTATTAAAAATTAAACTCAGAAATTTTAAAAATATTTATTAACTCACTTAAAAATATTAGACCCAACACATTTTAACATAAATAACATATTTTTATGAAAAATAACTATTTTCCAAAACCCCCCAAAATTAGCAGGAAAAGAGAAATTGTTTTACATTTTTGCAAATCTTTAATCTGCTAATCTGCCAATAGATGACAGTTGACTGCAGATGCATGAATAAGCTCAGCCCAGGTCAGCCAAGTCTGGCCCAGACTATCAGAGCTACCGTGATGAAGGCAGCACAAATTGCCAACCCGAGAAAAATAAGCGTTGTTATAAGCCATTGCATTAGTCAGGATTCTCCAGAGAAGGAAATAGAATGAATAGAATCTCTATCTATCTATCTGTCGACATATATATCTATATACGATACATGAGCCAACGAGGGAGAGATTTACTAGTGAATTGACTCACGTGATCATGAAGACTGAGCGGCAAGTCTGAAATGCACAGAGCAGGCCGGTGGGCTGGAGACCAGGGAAGCTGTGATGTTGCAGCTGAGTCCAAAGGCAGTCTGGAGGCAGATTTCCTTTTTCCTCAGGGAGCCTCAGCCTTTTGTCTCTGAAGGCCTTCAACTACTTGTAGAGGCCCACTCAAATTATGGAGGGTAATCTGCTTTACTAAGTATCTCCTGATTTAGATGTTAATCTTATCCAAAAAATACCCTTGCAGTGATGTTCAGAATGGTGTTTGGCCTAATATCTGGGTCCATGGCCTAGCCAAGTTGATGTGAAATAAACCCTCACAACCACCAAGTTCAGGACAGTTTGTTATGCCACAAAAATGATCTGATACACTTTGTAACCTTCATCTCTGCTGGCCTCTCAACCCTGCAGATTCAGTAGTCTGAGGAATTTTTTGGCAAAAATTGGCCACGTTTACTAATTCCAAAAGGCAAAATTATTTTTCCTCTTTTACATTTTAAGTTTTTAAAATATACTAATACAGCAAATAGTTTAAAAATGTTGCCAGTAGTTTTCTGTAGATAAACTTCCTCTCTTGGTGACTGCAGTTGCAATGTACACACGTTCAGGAGTCAATCAAGGCAAATAAGCGTCTTTCCTGAAAGAAGGTTTTGGTTGTCACATGGAAAATTCTCTAAGTGTTCTTCTATTGCTCATCTAGCAAATGTTAATTGACTTCCTTACCTATCACTTGCTAGACTCTTGCTCTCAGCATTAATTTCTGTTCCAAGGGAATAAAACTAGAGTATCTTTTTCCCATAGGAGCTGATTTTTTTAAAAAGCAATTTGCTGTTTTTTATGTTCTGTCTCCACTCTGTGTGTTTAAGTACTGTCACTAGAATAATATGCTTTGGCTTTTCTCATGGAAGAAATTACCTGCTTCCCACCCCCCCACCCCCAAAAAAGCAGTGTCATGTTGAGCCGCTGGGCACGGTCCTTCCTGCCAGCTCCTTGTTTCTCCATTTTGTTCACAGATCTCTTGAGGCAGGGATCACAAGCACTGCATTGTTTGTGTTTCTGCATTTTGGCAGCAAAAGTGAGTTTAGGAACACTCCAATAGGGGTATTTCCCATGCTATTGAATAAAAGAATAACTAGATGAAAGTGCTACTCACTTGAGATCTGCAAAACTTTCCAACTACAGCTACATCTTGGCTTTTGACTCTTCTTCAATCCTGAAACAAGGGAGTTGCCTTCCTTGTAAATTTCTCATTTCATTGTAAACATTCTAAAGCATTCTACTATTGCAGAGGATGAAGTTTATGCTAGAAAGTTGACATAATTCTAGTAAGCACCATTTACAGGAACCTTGATATGTGGTTACACTGGCCAAACACCTTGCAAACATTCTCTGCTTCTTATGGCAATCATGTAAGTTAGGTAAGATCATTGAATAGGAAATGTCCGATTTCAAATCAAAAGTTTAGTTTTTTATATCTCAAACAAGAGGCAGTATAATTAATTAAAGTATGTGCATAAATTACCAACACAATTTTGCCATCTTAACAATGTTTATGCCAGCATCGAAGATGCCTGGAGAGCCAGTGGCAATGAAATCTTGAAAGGTGTGTCCCAGTGCTTGTTGACATGTTCAAATGACAGTTGAACATTTTTCCTTGCAAGAGGTGGTCCAAAGCCTGGAAGAAGTGTTGGTCAGTTGGTGCAAGGTCTGGTGAATATGGTAGATGACAGAGAGTTTCCAAGTCCAGCCTCTATAGTTTGAGCAGCATTGTTTGTGCAACATGGGTTGAGCATTGTCTTGCAAGGGGATTGGCCTGTGTCTAGTGACCAATCTCAGCTGCTTAATTGCAAGCATCGTCATCATTTCATCCAATTGGTTGTAGTACACATTCACTGTAATCAACTGACCAGGTTTCATGAAGCTATAGTGGATAATACCAGCGCTGGACCACCAGACACCATTAGCTTTCTTTTTGGTGAATATTTGGTTTTGGACTGTGTTTCAGCACTTCCTTTATCCAACCATTGTGCTGAATGCTTGTGATTGTCAATAAGAATCAATTTTTCATCACACATAACAATACAGTATAGAAATGGTTCACCTTTATGTCATGACAGCAAAGAAAGGCAAGCTTTGAGACGATTTCTCTTTTGACTCTCATTTAAATCTTGCAGAACCCATCTATCCAGTCTCTTTACCTCGGTGATTTTTCCAAATGGTCCAATATTGTTGGAATAGTAACGTCAAACTTTGCTGCTAATTCACGTGTAGGCTGAGATGGATTCGCTTCCACTACAGCTTTCAGCTCATCATTATCCACCTTGGTCTCAGGTCACCCATATGGCTCATTTTCAAGGTTAAAATCACCAGAACGGAACTTCTCAAACCATCCGTGTACTGTGCATTTATTAGCCACATCCTTCCCAAACATTTTATTGATATTTCAAGCTGTCTCAGATGCATTGGTTCCACAACGGAACTCATATTTGAAAATAACATGAATTTTTGACTTATCCATGGTGTTACAAAAATTACTTTAAAAAAATTGAAAGATAATCACAAGCCAAACTGTGTATCTGAAAGACTGAGGAATCTTCACAATAAAAATAAAACAAGAAGTGTCAAAGTGAAATGTCGGAGATATCAACTGTCAAATTTAGTACTTAAAGAAATCAGATATTTCACACTTAATAACCTAATACTAGATTAAGGAAACTGAGGTAAAGAGATTTACTTAATAATTAATTTGTCTAAGGATACTCAAATGGTAAGTGACAGACGGGGAGTGAAAACCTGAGTCTGTGTGACACCAAAGCCCATGGTCCCCATCACTATATAGCCCTACACTGTTAGTAACCATACCACTGTTTGCAGGGTGGTGATGCGAGTCTAGCTCAGTGGTTAAGAGACTCCAGATCAAAGTTGCCTCAAGTCAATTGTTTGCTTCTTTACTTATTGGCTGTTATTCAATTGCTCGGTGTCTTAGTTTCTTTCTTGTTAAAGTTAGGGCCATAATATTGCCATCTCTGTAGGGTTGCTGCAGGGATTAAATGAATTAATATGTGTAATAGGCTTAGAATACCACCTAGCATATACTAAGTGCTCATTAAATGTTAGCTATTCTTATTATAAAAATATATGAAGTTTGCCCATCAAGATGTCAAGTTTTTGGTTTCCCGTGCAGCTAAATCAATAATCTTACATTTAGTTGCTAATGACTTTTAGATTAAGGTTGTAACTATGTGATGCCAAAGGACAAAAAACGTCAATTTGGGAACAAGTCAAGCCAATTGCCAATTCAATGAAAATATTAGTGAGACTCAATATTTGGTGTCCTGAGGAACAAAAGCAGCAACTCTTTTTGTAACATAGCTTTTTAAAAAGTCTTTCAATTGGCTGCATGATTATGTTGAAGTCAATCTTCAATTTATTAAGAAAAAAAAAAAAAAAAAAAAGAAAAACTGGCCAGAAAGTTAAGGCTTTTTCATTGTGGTTTCACACTTCCATATTCCATATGCTCTGGGGTAACATAGCAGGTCTTGAGAGGTGGTCAGAATGATGGGAGCCAAGGACCAGCTTCCCTCAGGAGTGCTCCAAGCTTGGGCAAATCATCAGTTGTTCTATAATTCCGTTTTTCCTATTGTAATTAGTGAATTAAAGTTTTTTTCTTAATTGCTGCCTGAGGAGGTCTCAGAGCACTTGCTGTGTCCTGGGCACCTTTTGATATACAGAATAGAAACACAGTGCCAGTTAGGACATTTGTCATTTTTAGAATGTCCCACACAATTATAAATGTTCCACATTATTAAATGTGTATACTTTCAAAAGTTTGCCATGATTTTAACAACATTTTCTTAATATTCTAGAAAACTGGGAAAATACAGAAAAGCATAAAGAATGAAATGTGTATAATCCCACCATAACATAGTGGTGCATTTATTTCCAGTAAAAGATTGTTTTAAAGTGTTTGCATGAACTGGGGGTGGATGAAGATGTAGGATAAAATGAAAATTTGATGACTGATGTCAGACTCAAGAATGGTGTTAGCACTTGATACAACTTATTTTATCTTAGCTTTAAGAAATTATGCTCATTTGAGCTGTAATAAAGCTAGCATTATGTTAATCTGAAAGAATCCTCTGGGCGTTGCAAGTCAAATCAGGGTTTATTATAAAAAATTTAAGTAATAATGTGGAGAAGAATTGCAGTTATGTATAAAGCATGATGATGGTGTTGCTTTTGGTCAGACAGCTTCCTGCTTAGGGTGGGCCTTGCAGAGCTGGTGATGTTCCAGGACTGACCACCCTGTGCCAAAGCCAGGGCACAAGGGTCCAAGGTGGATCATGGTGGTTAGTTGTCCCCGGGGCACCATCTCAGGGCTCCTGGGGAAATGCCTAACTGACCCTGAGCTGGAACCCAGCTTTTTCTGTTAATATAAAGGATTAGAGGCGCTTCCCACTCAGATGGAAATTCAAGAATTGCTGCCCAAGTGGAAATGGCAGTGAAGTCGCAGTGATTATCTGAAGCCACGCCTGCCCTGGTGCCTGACTCATTTCCAGTGAGCTCCTTCCTCTCTTGGGCTACACAACTAAGCATAATTGTGCTTAGGGTCGAGTTTCTGAAACAGAATTCACTTGTCTTTTTCTCCCAGGCTGAAACTCTCCAGGGGCTTTCTGGGGGGCAAGCTTAACAAGGAAGATTTAGAACAAGGCAAGGAGGTACCAAGCTTTCCCCCTTCCGGGCGGTCTGCGTTGGTGCAGCACCTGCCTTCCCAGAGCCAGCCGAGCCCCTTGTTTACCGCAGTCGCGACAGACCAGCCTATCCATTATGCCTCCAGGATGCCTTGGGAGTTCAAGGCCATTGTGCTATTTGCAGCGCACTTGATGTGGGTGATTTGGGATGTCTGAGGTACTCTCGTAGGCGAATAAATTACAGTGTCAACTTAATGGCGTGAACCTGAGGCGAGTGATTTGGAGGTCGGCGTAGTGGGGGTGGACTGTCATTGGATTCAGGGGTCATGCCTCTTTACACAGTGCCTCCACATGGGGACATAGATTTTCGAATAGTGGACGTGATAAAAGACAACTTGCAGCTTCTTGTTTGTTGAAGGAGAGAAGTAGACCATGAATACCGTTTCCTCCGCCAGTGCCTCTAACTGTCCCAGGGATTCTAACCCATGGAAGGCAGGAGGGGAAGATTGTGAAGACGCCAGCAAGGGAGAGCCTGGCCGTTTTTTGCTGGGTCTGTAGGCTACTTTTGTCTCCACTAAATGAATCATAGGCACAGTCCTACCAACTACTTGATAGCAAGTTCAACGCAAAGAATATTACATCTGGGAGATAAAGCCTGGTTTAACCCCAGAGGACAAATCGAGAGGCAGGTTCTGACTTGCTCGTGACCTCACAAGCACCAGGCTGCAGAACCGGGTCCGCTGAGCTCCGGGCACGGGGCTGTCCCGGGTGCTGTCCTGTCCTTGTGGGATTCTGAGCAAAAATGGGTTTATAACAAGCATGAATCATTATTTTGTATTCATCTGCACATTCAATTCATATAGCTTGAAACTTAAAGGAATTCCACTGATAAGAATTTTTCTTGCATGTTAATAGAACAAGATAAATTTAAAAGTTCTTAGATTATGAAAATATTTATGTAGATATCTCGTTGGGGGAGTCATTTCATAATGAGTTAAAAGAATCTAGGGTGTTTTGGTGTCTGTCTCTAACCTTTGGGGACTGATTTTATAGGAGATAATTATATTTTATCACTTTTGGAACAATTTTCAGAGACAGAAACATGGAAGTGGGAGGGGAAAGCTGGTGGCTGTCGTGCAGCTCTGAATTTGCTATAGCCATGGTGCATGGCCTTGTCCACGCCTAAGTGCATGCGTACATCTTTGTGGAGAACAGATTTTTGTATAGACTTGGAAATTTATTTTATAGAGCAAATAAAAAAATGCTGTTTTTCTGAAGGGTTTCTCAAATCAACTCTTTTGTGTCTTATAGAGTACTACTTTGCTCCTAGAAAGTCTGTGAACCACTGGAGTTTTTAATTTGCCTCATTAGAACACACACCTCACACACCACACTTTATTCTTCACGTGTGTCAGAGAACAATGGTTCACAAAGTAACCTTTATAGTGAAGCCAGCTTGCTGTGCTCTGCTACTCTGGGAAACCACATCTGGATAGAGAAGAAACTGGCGACAAGATGTCCCTCCCTCTGTCCATGCAATGGGCTGCTTTGTTGGCAGGGAGGGGCGGGCGGTGGCAGCGATAGTGGGGTGGGAGGACATATGTTTCCAATGTCAACAAGAAAAGAAGAGGGAAAGAAAAACAGCTACTAATCTCCTGTGTCTGCTTTCTGGGAAAAGTTACCAGCTGTGTAAGTTTTACAGGCCCTGTCTGCACACTCGGGTTGCTACCATTCCTGGTGTGCACCTAGATTTGCACATCCATGCTTCAGTTGAGCTATATGGTTTTGTCATTCACAGCAAACGTTGAAAAGATTCCTGCCCTTCCGGTGAAATGGTGTTGGTATTTAGATTCATAAGGTATACAGACAATTTCTGGAAAGGATGCATATTTAATGTGTTGATTGGGGAACTGAAAGGCAGAGTTGTCTACAAAAGACTCAAATGCAGAATTATGGAAGGTGCTGAGTGTTAGCTCGGCAGTCTCCTGGTAGGTACTTTTCATTCATTTCTCCATAGCACATGGTGTATTTGTTTTTCTTTGTAGAAGAATTTGGTGCAAAACGTGAGGCACAATTATGAGGGCCAGTGACAATCCACATATGTGGAATTTTGAGGACTTTTGCAGATTTTATAGATTTGGTGCAGTTCCACAGCAAACTAGAAAATTATTATTGCAGACCAGAAGGTTGTAAAAGCTAAGACACAAAATATCTGAATTACAGGGACTAGCAAAGCGTGCAAGGAGCGGTGAAGTCATCATGCACATCACTATTATTTGACATTCTAATGGTTCATTTGGGTAAATATTTTTTATCAGCTCTTTGTCATAATAATTCCTGGAAATAGGTTGATAATTTTGTTTTCACAGTTGGTGATTGTATATGGACTAAATATATCAAAGAGGATGAGATTTCTACTTTTAAGATAAAAAGTTTGGCATATTCTATTAGTTCTACCTCATTAATTATATTGCTTATTCCTTTTTCAGTCCTTATATTGTTTTATTTTTGAACATGGGACCTATTATATATTGATAATAGTGATTTAAAAATTTATCAACTTCTGCCATATGTCTGTATGTTTTTGTTATATACATTTCGAGGCCTTTTTAGTTGGCATATTAAAGTTTATTCATGCCATATCTTTATCATTAGCTTACCAATTTAACATAATACGATGCTCTTTTAACTTAATAAAAAGCTTTAACTGTTATATTGCCTGAGGTGGTATTGCCAAATCTGCTTTCTTTTTGTGTGTATTTGATTAGTTAAAATGTACGCAGCCCTTAATTCATGACCTTCTATTTCAGCTTTCAGTTATGTTTCTAGGAAGCAGTATCTTGTGTTGTGGTGTTGGAATTTGTTTCAGTTCAACTTAAGACACTGCAAATGTGGACGGGGAATTTAACACTCAATGCCAATTTGTTTTATGCTATTTAAATTCATGATCCTCTGTGGTCTTTCTCTTCTCGTGGATTTATAGATGGAGACCTGTGTGTGCAGCATTGAGCTGTTAGGGGTGGAGGCGGGATGTCCCTGGGCTCCTGGTGGCTAGAAAGAGGCTAGATCCTCTCTGGTTTTGTCGGTGGGATTCTCAAACACTCACGCACACGTCCTGGAAAGCTCACAGTCTCGTACTTCCACACTCCCTCGCTCACTGGGGTGTAAAGGGAAACCACCTCACATCCCGCATACTCTCACATATTTAACATTTTCTGGGTCCCCGTTTAAATCTTAGCCTTTTGGAATGACTGATGGGGACCATGCTGGGCACTGTTAGGGACTGCATGAGATCCAAAGAGCCACATATGGAGAGAAGTCATGAGTGGTTTTGGAGCTGATGCCTTGGTGAACGTCGTGCATAGCCAGGTTTTACCCTCGGGGCAGCAGAGGGGGTCGGTGCACCTACATGCCTGGTTCAACACGTGCACTTTACTTACTTACTGGTTTCCTCCCTGACGTTTATAACTCCTAAGCAGTGCTTTATTACTTACTCCATGGACTTAAACATTTTATTTCTGTATAATAAACCAAACAGTGTACTCTTTAGGTTTCATATATTTTTTTTTAAAATACTATTTCTGATTTCCAGGGAGTGCCTGTTCATTTCTACTGCTGTTCGTAATTACACAAATAGTAGTAGCTACAATTTATTGTTTTTTTTCTAATGTGCTGACCTTCACTATGTACTCACGATACAGTATCCCAATCCCTCACAGTCTGGTACAGGCATTCTTTCTAGTTGATAGAGGTTCCACCTGGGACCCTGTCATGCAAAGGTTAGGGAATGGTATGGGTTGGGGAATCAGCCTCACTGGGCAGACACTTACAGAGCCAGGGAGGAGAAAAAGCCAGGATCTCCCACCCTCCCATTTTTTCCGTGGAAAAGTCTGAGGACCAAGGTGCTTTGCTGACAAGTAGCATGGACGTGCATTCTAGTGGTGTCACTCTGACTTTCTGGTAGGGCGAAGGTGAGAGCAAGCGTGTAGGTGTTTAATCAGATTACCTGCCTATCAAGCAGCACGGATGTGGGTGTCAGCTGCTCATGAGACTTGCCTGGGAGCATTAACTGCCCAGTGTCTGGAGGTCCTCTGGCCTATGAGAGGTTACTGTGGAGTAATAGGGTGTGAGGCCATCAGTCCTGTGGGCAGCTGAGCTTGGCTGTATCCCCTTTTCCAAGGACAAAATGTTGAGGAGAGTGTTCTCAGCAAGCTTGTTGTCTAGGCAGGTCAGAGTGAGCATCTGGGATAATTTACTTACTGCTCCACACTTTTTCTACAGTCCTGCACTGCTTTCATGTTATTTGGTAAGTTTTGTTTTTAATATCTCAGCAGCAGAATGTGCATTTTGCGGAAGAAATGACCAACCAGTATAAAGCCCTCCATTTGTAATAAAATCCTTGCCAGGTTTGAGTTATTAATAATAGGCCTCTAAGGAAGAGCCATTTAAAACAGAACTGGATAAAGTGCTAAATAATATACTGCCCAGCATAATCTACTGCCCTGGAGGGAGAGAACCGAATGACTCAATACGGGTTTCCATCTTCAGTTTCAGTAACCTGACGTCAGGATCAAACTGCAGCACACTGACGCTTCAGTACGCTCCCTGCACTCCAGGTGCCCTTCCCACGTCCTGTACTCTGTCCCTGTGATGCCACCCCTAAGGAGCTTAAAGTGCACAGACATGGCAGACCTTTGATAGCACTGGGGATCGAGGGGAAGGCAGCGACATTCCGAAGAAAGGAAATTGAATGTGGATCCTGAGAGATCAGCGATCAGCACCACAGACTGGGTTTTAGTTGTTTGCTTTAATTAGGATATTTATGTATACTTACGATACGCCATTGGGATTAGTGTGGCTGTCTACGGGGCGGGGGAGAAGGAATAATGGAATGAGTTTTTAGTTCCGTGTTCTAGGTGTTTTCAAGATTTGCTACGTGGTAACTGCCTCCACACCCACTCACTCTTTTATGGAAGGAGTTCAGTTTCAAGTGCACTTGAGTGTTCAAAATAAGTCAGACTAGAAACAGCATCTCTGGTGATTTCCTCAGTGGGAAAAGTGTGTTCTTAGATTTAGTTGAGGGAGAAATTATTGTGGATCAGGAAGTTATGTTCTGGGTGGAACTTGAGAGACAAATATATTATCTTATAGGCCTACCGGATATAAAACCAAACTGCCCTCTGTTCTACATGAACAACTATAATAATTGTATTTTTTGCAGAAAGTCTGACGCTGACGTGAGTGGATTGGAGAAAGAGAGAGGGTGGTAGGCGAACCCACCACACTTTCCAGTGAGTGGTCCCAGCCAGCCTCACCCCAGCAAGTTTAATAATTTACATTTTTTGGTTCTTATCTGCTAGTTCAAGTAAATATTTGAAGATGTATTTTGAAACATCTCGTAGATTACCAGACGCTGGAGAGGGGCTGTTGAGAGTCGCATGGACTTCCCCAGGTCTCCAGCATTTGGGGGGTAGAAAGGGACAGATGATCTTCATCTGCGTCAGGAGAGCCTGGTGACCCGCACTCAGTGACAGCAATGGAGGTCCCTTTCCCTTGGTTCTTTATTAGGGAGGCAGGAAGCACACTTCAGGCTCACCGTGTGGAAGGAAAGGCTTTCCAGCTATTCCACCTGTCCTGTCTGCGAAGCTCATTGCACTCTGACATGCCCTTATACACTGACACCTTTCTCGTAGCTTTTTAAAATTTATAAATTACTGTGGTGAATGTAACATATGTCTACAAATTCTTTGATAGCCCTCCCTCTAGCAGGTGAACTTTAATTTCCCTCCTTATGAAGGTCAGCTGGATTTGGTGACTTGCTTGTAATGAATAGAGTATGGGAAAGGAAAAAATAGTGCCTGTACAGTGAAAAAACCTGGCAGATACTGTGTCCACCAAGTGATGAAGGTCAGCATCACCAGTGGATAAGGCCTGCTAATATCCTGTACCCCTGGAGACAGTGCAATGAGAAAAGCAATTCGCCTCTGTGCTCTATTCCCCACAAACCCATAATGCCAGTCTAATCGCAAGAAAACATCAGCAAACCTAAACTGGAGAACATTCTACAAAATAGCTGACTAGTACGCACTCTTCAAAAGTGTCAAGTTCACGAGTTAGAAGGAAAGACAGAGAAACTGTCACAGACTGGCGGAGAGAGACTGAGGAGACGTAACAACTGAATACCATGTGGTATTCTGGATTGGAGGCTCAAACAGAAAAAGGACACTATTGGAAAGACAGGTGAAATGCAAATAAAGTCTGTAGTTAATAGTGTTATAGCAATGTGGATTTCTTAGTTTTAATACATGTACCATGATTATATAAGCTGGAATCCAAATGCTGCTGGACATCTCAAAGAGTTTTAGATTTTTCCTTGCCCCATGTGATGATGTGATGATGTGGGTCACTCTGGCCACTTGTAATATCTATCATGAGTTATTAGCAAAAGCCATAACTCATTCCTCATTCCTCATTCCTGTTTCCTGTGTCCTTAACCTTAGTTTTTAGTTTCTTGACAGTCAAGGCCTTAGCAATGCTCTTTAATGAGGGACATCTATTTTTTGAGTATGAACAATTCCTTCTCCCTCCCACCACCTTTCTTATCTTCTCTAAAATGGAGAGGAGTGATACTTGTCCATGGCCACCTTTGGCACTATCAGTAATGTTTGCAAAAGTCACCTTCATATGCCAGGCATATACTCATGGCACACAGTTGGTGCTCAATAAATGACCTGCACTGTCCTGCAGCAATATGTAAAAAGTCAATCAGAAGGTAGATAACCTAACACAGAGGTCAGCGGACTTTTTCTGCAAGGGGCCAGATAGTAAATATTTTTGGTTTTGTGGCCATGTGGCCTCTGTCACAACCACCCAGCTCTGCTGATGTAGTTAGTGCAGAGCCGGCCAGAGACAAGAGGCCAGAGAACAGACATGGCTGTTCCAATCATCTTTACTCATAGAAACAGAAGTGGGCCAACTTTGGCCTTCAGCCTATAGTTTTCCTGCCTAATGTAACCTTTTATTTAGCTATTCTCCTTTGTTTAATCTTAGAGCTCATGACTATCTAAAAAAAGGCTTTGAGACTGGGGATGAAATTTAACAAAAAATATGTTAGATACTTTGTTACCAAAATATGTAAGTGAAATAGAGATAATAACAGATTACAAAGGGTCTAGTGTAAGTGAAAGACATATAGAAGGCTATAAAAAATTATAGACAAATAACAGTAACTTTCATCACTTAAAAATGAAAAATTCCTTTTACTATGTTTATTTTGCAGAATGAAAAAGTGACATTAGTACAGACCGACTGCTAATTTTTTAGATGATGTTTTTATTTCATTCATGTTGATTCCGAATCTCTTAGGCTCAGTGTCTCATAATCCGTCAGCGTCTCATAATCCGTGCATCATCTGCTCTGAGAACTAAGCTGATTACGTTCTTTGCCAAACACCCTCTGTGTTCTGTGGGTGCCTCCAAGCAGAGGCAGAGTGGTGGCTCTGAACCAGGTGGCGAACCCTGGGTTTTGCACATGCAAAGTCTTGCTTGCTCCCCACAGGGCAGGCGTAGCTCTGCTAATGGTATGGCATTTCTATCTTCTTAGTTTATATTTATTGATTCAGTATTTGCTCAGTACCTGCAATGAGTCAAGCACTGCTTGTAAGTTTTCGGGGCTTGGGGTAAATCGCTGACCGAAACAGACAAAGATCTCTGTCCTTGAGGAGCTTGCTCTTAAGGGAGGGAGACAGGCAACACACAATAAACGTGGTAAAGCAGACTCTATGGAATGTTACAGGGTGATGAGAATTGTGGAGACAAGGGCTGTCTGGGAGGACAGCCTTCCAGCTAGGGCAGGCAGAGCAAAGATCACAAGGCAGATGTTTGCATTTGCGCTCCCGGGTGAGCGAGAGTCCAGTGTGGCTGCAGCAGTGGGCAACGGTGGAATTTGAGAGAGGAGACTGGGCTGATCTGGGGCCCAGACCACGGATGGCCTCTGAGGCTGTCCTGAGGACGTTGGCTCAGAACTGTAGAGCCATTGCGGATGCTGAGCAGAAGTGTGACAGAATAAGATGTGAGCCTCAAGAGCCTCCTTGTGACTGCTGTGCCCCGGACAGCCCGTAGGGCCACTGGTGGAAACAGGGCACCTGTTCAAGGCTAGTGCGACATGCAGGTGAATGATCATGATGACTCGAACCACGTTGTAGCATTGGGGGTGAGAAAAGTCAAGGTTCAGTCAGATTTTGAAAGTAGGGCCGACCAAATTTCCTGTATATGGAAGAAAGAAAAGAGTCAAGGATGATGCTCGGGTTTTTGGCCTGCATTATGTACTAACAGAAATCCTTTACATACCGAGATAAAAAAAGAAAAAGTTGTAAAAAATGTTCTCTCATAACCCCTGTTTTTATACTGTAATTTCATACTGTTATTGAAAATGCCAATAGAATATCTCTTCTGGTCTGAGAAAAATAGCCTTATATAAAACCTATTTGCAACTTATGGCTCTTTGGTGAAAGGCCTTGCTTTTATGCATGTCCTGTCAGCTTGCTTCTATCAGAGCCTCATAACTAGAGCTTCAGCTCTGACTCCCGCATCCTGTGCTGCTGAGTCTTGAGACTAAGTGTTTGCAGTATTAGAATTATTAATAGTTCTCGATTCTGCTCTGCTCAGGGTAAAACCTCAGAAACCCTCTCAGTGCCCACAATGATGAAAATAGTCATTACTGATTGCATCCATGGGCCCCCGAGGCATAAACATGTGCGAGATACTAAATAATAACACCATTGTAATATCCATTCTTACAGTTCCAGGCCTTACTCTGGGCCACAGACTGCTAGGAGTGCCACATGTCGTCTTTTTTTATTTTTTATTTTTTTGAGACAGAGTCTTGCTCTGTCTCCTGGGCTGGAGTGCAGTGGTGTCATCATAGCTCACAGCAACCTCAAACTCCTGGGCTCCAGCGATCCTCCTGCCTCAGCCTCCTGAGTAGCTGGGACTATAGGCACTCACCACTATGCTTGGCTAATTTTTCTATTTTTTTTAGAGATGGGGTCTCGGTCTTGCTCTGGCTGGTCTTGAACTCCTGAGCTCAAGTGATCTTCCCACCTCAGCCTCCCAAACCACAGGGGTTTAGGTGAATGATGCATTTGTAACATGTTAACTCAACAAACATCGATTTAAGTGTTTCCTATGTGTTAGAAACTGGGTTAGCTTGACATTGGAGGATAAACAATTTGTTGATTGGTTGATTAAATGATTTTTGAATGCCTATGATAAGCCTGGAGTGTGCAGGACTATTGACAGACAAAGACGGATGGTCTCTGGTCTTGAGAAGGAACCCGCTTCCTGGGTGTCCTGGACAGGGGTGTTTGAATACTGTAAGAAGCAGCAGAAACCTAAATGGGGAGGTGTCTGTTAGGAATGGCTGCTCTGTTGCATTTAGGCATTTAAAAATGTGCTAATGAAAGTAACAGTATTTTTTTAATTGGAAAGTCTGCGTGATAATCTTTCAAGAATTGTTTGAGGTAGGCTTAGCTTAAGTACAAATTATAATTCTTGTTTTCCTAACATATTCTCATTCAAATTCTTTTTTTTCTCCAAAACTCACTACTAGATATGTAAGAAATAAAGATATTCAAATCACTTGAAGATGTGAATATGTCATTTCACAACACACTCGTCTTCTTTGTAAGACCGTGAGTGCCACCTCTTCAGAGCTCTTCCTTGCCCGTGTTATCTAAATCAGACCTCTCCCCAGCCACCTCCCTCACTTTACACCTTTAGATTTTTACATAGCTTTATCATCTTTATGTCCATTTGTTTATTCTCTGTCTCCCACCACTAGAATTAAATTCCATGGGGAAATGTTTTAAATGATAAAGGAAATTAGCTTGTCTTATATAAATCAGAAAATCTAGAGTACAGCCCATTGCTCTCGCTTGAGTCAAAGTATTTTCTCAATTCTGTGATTCTTTGCTGGGGGCGGGGGGGCAGTGCTGTCCTGAGCATTGTAGGATATAACTTTGCCTCAAACTGTACAAAGGCAATTTATGTAATCAAAACACTTGTACCCCCATAATATTCTGAAATAAATTTAAAAAAAGAAGAAGTCTAGCAGAGAAGGAGAAACCACCTGAAAAGACTGGAGGGTGGCCAGAGACGCAGGGGGACTGCCACGAATGTGCTGAGGACGCCAATGGAAGGAGACGTCTCAGCAAGAACTATCGGCTCTGCCAGATGTGTCTGGGAAGTGGCGTGAGATGCAGAGAGAAAATGAGCCACGGTATTTAGCAACATGAAGACCACTGGTCACGTTGATGCAGGGAGCTTCATGGGGGTGACGGGGTGGACACTCGACCAGATGGGAGGAAGAGAGGATGAGGTGAGGGAGTGGAAATGAGAGAAGGGGCTAGAGAGAGGTGCTGGGTGGAGGGAAGGCGTGTGGGGGCGGGATGTTTTGGAGTTTGTATATTGGTGAGCATTACCTGGTGTAGAAGGAGGTACGGGGGTATAGGTGAGAGATGATGGGTCCAGAGTGCAGGTGGAGGTGTTGCCTCCAGACAGGAGTGGGGACACCCTAATAAAGGCGAAGCTTCTGGGGGGGTCGGAGTTGGTGGTGGGAAGGTGGGGGAGCTTCTGTTGGACGTCTCCTATGCCACACTGAGAAGGAGGAGGGAGAAGTGTTGTCGACTTGAGGAGAAAAAAGAAGGCGTGAAATACTTGGATGTCTTGGGTATTTACAAGAGAAATATAGCAGGACAGCTGGACAGTGATGAGCATGTGTTTCCAATTTGTGACCATGAATTTAAAGTGTGAACAGTCATCGCAGCTTTGTGATTTCCTTCAGCTACTGGATGGTGGTGCAAGTAGCTGAATAGTTGGGATGTTGCTTTATTGTGTGACCACAATAGAGCAAATGTTTGTGGTGATGATTCATGTAATGGAATAACATGATTAGACTGATGGCTCCTGGACCCAAAGGTGGGAAAGAATAAAATAAAAGCAGGAGGGTGTGATGGACAAGAAAACATATTAAGGCCAATGGATTTGTGGTTTACAGTGTTGGGAAATTGTTGGAGTAAGTATCCCAGAGGAAGTGGGCTGGGCAGGTAAGAAGGGTTATTAAAATCAGCCCATGGGGTAGTGCGTAACTGCCGCAGGGCAAGTTCTCAGGCGTGGTCACGGCAGAGGAAAGAGCGTCACAGGAGAGGACGCCAAGGATTCAGAGCTCACTGCTCAGCGGATTAACCCTGTGGAAGCTGAAGGCACCGACGATGGTAACAAGAGTTGGTAGAGGGAAAGACAGAGCCCGGTGCCAAACTCCTTGTGGATGACGGAAAGAATGTGGGAGGTCCGAAGATGACTCCAGGGACAGCAAGTGGCATGTGTTATAAGCAGCTGGAGCTTTAGGAGGAGAAAGAAGGAGATTTGGACAGTGGGAGGAAGGGGGTGCCTTCCTCGCCTGTAGGCCATTGCTTATGTGGAGCTTGGGTGGAAAGAACCTGTTTCCTAAGGAGAAGGCTGGGAAGGTAGTGCTCGCCAGTGGCTAGGAGGTGGAGAGAATTTTCAAAGAGGAACTTGTGGATTTAAGAAAGGATTTCGGGAGCTAGATCAGATGCTAGTACAGATGATACCCTCCTGAGGATGGGGTGGCGTGGGGATTATAGAGTGTACAGAGAGTGATTGGGACGAGCTAAAACATTGTAAATCTGGCTGTGTCAAAGTATACAGCATTCTGCACCAAGAAACACACAAATGCTTTGCTAAGCCAGGCATGGCAATACTAAGTATCCCCGGGCACCCACTCTCCTGTCTTCCTTAATGTCAGAAGCTCCGACCTCTGAGTTCTGGTTGGGCTGCCTGGCTGGAGACTGCGTATCCCAGCCTCCCCTACAGAAAGGCCAGGCCACGTGTCTAAGCCCCCAGCGATGAAATGCCCTTAGAAGGAGATGTTTGGGCCCCACTTTCTCTTCCCATCGGATGAGCGGTGGGAGTGATGGGGAGTCAGTGCCGGCAGCACGGGTGATCAGAGCACCCTCGGGGATGCCAGGGCAGTGAGGCGAAGGCCTCAGGTGACTTCACATTGCAGAGTTGCTCACCCAGGCTGAGCTCCCTGTCCTCTTCTAGAAAGTGATGTGAAAGAGAAATACATTCTACCCTGTTTGGGTCCTAAATGCTACACATCATTTCCCAAGATTTGGTCTTGAACATATGCTAATTGCTTGCCAGTCTAATATATAACACTTCACAGGATCGCACAAATCACCATTTAGGACCCTATAATATTCCTGGGCAAGACTAGGATGCATTTTGAAAATGTAGAAAAAGTCTGTATCATAAAATTCAGGCTTTCATGAATTCTTTACTATCGGAGGGATTAGTCAACAGCGTTTAGTAATAATCCACAGCTATTTGAATCATTAAAAAAAGACGGAAAATATCATGTAATTCTCTCACATAGCAGGTGCTATTTGTATCGTGTAGTCTTGTGCTTCTATTTGGAAGAACAGCTTTTTGGCATTCCCCTAATTTTGGGGTGAATGGGGCGTGTAACAACATGGTTTTCCTGTTTGTGCCGGGGCTCGGCCGCCTTCACTCACCTGCGGGCTCAGCGTGTCAGCCTCTCCATCATTCTGCCTGTTACGGGGAGCAGAGGTCAAAAGCTCCATCTCACTGTAGCCGTTTAACAGTCTCTTTTTATTTAGTTGTGTAAGTCTAGAGCCTGCGCCAGGGCTGTAAAACGCAATCATGCAAAGTGTCTCAGTTCTTTAATGGGATGGCATTTGTCACATTCCTGGCTTGTTTGAGATACTGTTAGGAAAGAAAGAAACATTTTCCTGTGTTTCAAATACATCATTTATGCAGTTCAGGAAGAGCAAACTCTTCCACGTTCCCCCCACCTTTTTTTGTAAATATGTTCATTTGCTTTGTGATTTTGAGAAGTTACATTATTTTTGTCTAGCAACTTCTGTGGCTCTTACCAACAAAGTTAATGAGAGAGTTTGTCTGGTAAGATCATGCATTCTATGCGGGGCTTTCTTTTCCTCTCTCCCTGCTGTGTAGTTTTGCATTGTTCTTTTCTTTTCTTTTTTCTTTTTTTTCCTGACCATTTCTTCCAGGAGCAAGTACAAGTTCCAATGAGGTTCCATGCCCATTTACGGGTGTGGCCCATGGCAGTGCTGGGCGCCGCAGGCCAGGAGACCTTCAGGGGGTGAGGACTTCACAGCTCCTGTGCCCCGGGGCCAACGAGACCTGGCCTGACTCCTCGAGGACAAAGGACAGGAGCGTCCATCCAACGGGGAGAACAAATCTGCCCTTTCACAGCTGTCTGTTTGCAGGTGCCACTCCGTCTGCCTGAAATTCTCGTCTCCCTCCTTTCCGCCTATTTTTTGAGAGTTTTCCTTCTTTAAAAAAAAAACTACTATATTGAGATACAATTCACATACAACTCACTCATTTAAAGCGTATGATTTAATGTTTTTTAGCATATTCACAAATATGTACAAACATAACCACAGTCCATTTTAGAACATTTTCATCTCCCCAAAAAGAAATGCTGCACCCTGCAGCTATCACCCCGTTTTCCTGCTCCTAGAGCTGAGCAACCACTTTCCGTCTCTGTAGGTTTCTCTATGCTGGGATTTTATATGCGTGGAATCATATAATATGTGGTCTTTCGTGACTGGCTTCTTTCATTTAGTATAACAGGATTAAGATTTAACCATGTGTGGCATGTAGTAATACTTCTCTCTTTTTTATGGTTGAATATAAGTTTCCATTACATGGAATACCACATTTGTTTTTTATCTATTCATCTGTTGATGAAAATTTGGGTGGTTTTCACCCCAAATTTTGGCTCTTGTGAATAATGCTGTTATGAGCACCAGTGTGCAAATATCTCTTCAAGATCCTGCTTTCAACTCCTTTGAATATATGGGTTAGTAGGACTTTTAAAAACATTGTAACATTGTTTAGTGTCCTCATTAAAAAAGTCAAAGATGAACAGGTGGAATTAATTTTAATAGTATATTTTATTTAGCACAATGTATCCAAAATATCATGTCAACATATAATCAGTTAAAAAATTTAATTAGATATGTATTCTTTTTTTTCATGCGAAGTCTTTGAAATCCAGGGTGTATTTTGCACTTACAGTTCATCTCAATTTGAACGAGCCTATTGCAAGTGGTCAGTATCGACATGTGACTAGCGGCTCCTGTGTCTAGAGAGGCACACCTCTGTCCTGCGGTGTCTAGGATGGAGGAAGAACTGACTGCATCATGATAGCGGCTCTCGAACTTCACGTTGTTTTCTCTCTCTCTCTTTTGCTCTCATTGCTTGAGAAATACTCATAAGCAGAAGCTCTTGGCAGAGCCTCCAACCCCACTGTCAGAGGCATCGGATCGATTCAGCGAGGATTATACGATCTGGTGGTTGATGTCATGAGCTAAGTTCAATTTGGATTTCTTTTAAGAGAATTTTGAATCTGAAGCACAGAAAGTGACCCAGCGAAACACCTTTTCACCCTTGTGCTCAGTCACCTCGAAAAATTTAACTTCAAATCATGACAGGGGATGCTTGACACGTTGCTGTTACGCCTTCTTTCAGCTCCAGTGACTGTTTTATTTATAACTGATGATAATGCATTTTGTAGGACAGACCAGCCCATATGGTGGGGACTGATGCGAGAGGATTATCATTACAGCTTCAGCTCGTGCTGTTAATAGTAGCTTGCTGTACATTTTGAATAGATGCCTGAAGCCACGTGACATCGGGAATATAGAAGGGAAAAAATAGCTTCTTCTAGGACAACTAATGTAATGTGATAGTTACTAATATAACATAGCCCCTTCTCATTTGAATTGTTTATTCAAAACCTGGTTAAGGAGGGTGTGAAAACACAATGGATACAGTCATTTATGCCCATCCCTTCAAATCTGTCCTACGCTAGGTTTTGGAAAAGTCTTCCAGACCAACAGGTGATGGTACAAAACCCAGCCTTGCCATTGGCTTGGGCATGCTTATTTGGCTTTTCTGGGTCCCCACATTCTTATTTTCAATGCAAAGAGTTGAGGTGAGGTTTAATGCCTAAGAAAGTATCTAGCGCAGTGGCGGACATGGAACAGGCTCGTGCTTTCTTTTCTATTCCTGAAGCCCGTGAGCTGGTGCACAGTCTCATCCTCTGCTCACGAGATGGGTTTGGGGTCACAGTGTGCTTTATTAGGGACAGCGAGGAAAGTGCTGCAGAGATAACGGCAGGAGGCCACCCAGAGCATCTTTCCATTCTTTTAGAGACTCTTGGGGCCAACGGAATTTAAAGTTCACTGGGCAGATTTTGCAAACTATTTTAATTATCTTGACATTATGAAAGCATAGAATCTTGTACTTCTGACATCTGAGTAATTAGGATGTTGAACACAGGTGCCTTCTAGGTCACAGTCTTGCATTTATAATATTTCACCGCAGATTGGCCGTTATCTATTGCCACCTTTCCGCCCCAGCTGAAACCGTTCTAAGTGAGAGCAGGATGGGGCAGGATGGCTTTGATTTGAATTACTGTAAAAACAACTTTTATGTATTGAGCTGCCCTGAATTTTTATTTGTGCGCTGAACTTTATTTTATAGTTTAAAAAAGGCAAATAACAAGGCAATTATATTTGGCAGATGAAAAGAGACATGTGAAAATGATAAATTTAGCTGTGGCTCTCTCTGACCTAATATAATAATCAGCTCAGTTTAAAAAACTTAGTTATTTCTCAGAGCAGCTTTTTTTACTTTGCTTATACAACTCAGGTAAGAAGAATTCGAATAGTCTCCTGGGTGTAATGAAGATATGGCAATATTATTAATCATTGTTTATTAATTGCTTTTAAGGTTAAGGAATATGGTAAAGAAACTTTTTTATTTTAATTAGTCATTAAAATAAAATGGAATTTTGATAGCACAACAAAGTGACTCTAATCAATAATAAGTTAGGGTATACTTAAAATAACTAAAAGTGGAATTAGAATGTTCCTAACACAAAGAAGTGATAAATGTCTGAGGTGATGGATACCCCAATTACCCTGATTGGATTAATTCACATTGTATGCCTGTATCAAAGCATCACATGTAACCTATAAAGATATACAACTATTATGTGCCCATAATAATAAAAATTAAAAAATAAAGTGGAATTTAACATTCATTACTAATTTATTCTTATAAACTATGGGACTTTTTGTACATTAGATAACATCTTTGAAGTTTTGAAACATCTTTAAACGGAACTTGTTTCTTTTAAGTTTATTATTCTGAGAAACTTTGCTGGCAAATGAGGAAGTTCATTTACCTGGGGATGTATAAAAGCACTGAATGTTAAATGTTTGTTTTGGAAAAATAAAAATGATATTAAGGCACCAATGGCTGCTCAGTTCAACATTTTTAACACACTGCTAAGTCCTACTTCTGATTTTTAAAATTATAACAAAATTATGTCATATCACTATAAATCTCCTTATCAGATATTTATATATAGATAGTATACATCATAGAGTGTGACGTATGTTTAGTACATGTTATGTAGTATTTTACATATAAATACCTGTGCGACTTAACAGGATCTGCGTCAGCCAGCAGAATGTCACTTTTTTTTTTTTTTTTTTTTTTTGAGACAGAGTCTCACTCTGTTGCCCGGGTTAGAGTGAGTGCCATGGCGTCAGCCTAGCTCACAGCAACCTCAAACTCCTGGGCTCAAGCGATCCTACTGCCTCAGCCTCCCAAGTAGCTGGGACTACAGGCATGCGCCACCATGCCCGGCTAATTTTTTCTATATATATATTTTAGTTGGCCAGATAATTTCTTTCTATTTTTAGTAGAGACGGGGTCTCGCTCTTGCTCAGGCTGGTCTCGAACTCCTGACCTCGAGTGATCTACGCACCTCGGTCTCCCAGAGTGCTAGGATTACAGGTGTGAGCCACTGCACCCGGCCCAGAATGCCACTTTCTGTTGAAATTTTATATAAACCTACTTTTGGACTAATATTAACATTTAAGAGATGATATAATCCTTTGAGCAAAAAAATTTGGACAAAACAATTTCCCTTTTGTGTACTGTTTAGTTGATTTAGTTGTAAACATTTGTTTTTTTAAATCACTATAGATATTTTAGGGTAAATTTTATTTTTAGATGAAGCTGAGGATTTTTGGCCTGTTCTTTACTTTGGGGCAGGGGATTAAGCCTCAGGAAAGGCTTTGGCTAATCTGGAAAGTCGTCAGAAGCCAAATGTCAGCAAGCACAAGAAACAGGGAACATGCTTGGGAGGACACTCAGTAAGCTGTGCCACTGCTCTCGAGGGGACACTTGTCTGCTGTTACTGCAGAGGGCCACCGGGTCACACCCAGCGATGCCTGACTATGAGCCAACTCTGGGGAGCAGCACAGTAGAGGCGTGTGTGATGTCTGCTGGACACGCAGGCACTGAGCCGTTACAGGGGGAGTCTATGGTGGGGGGCTCTCCCTGCCCCCCGCTCCATGTCATTGGTGCAGCCTGCCCCTCACCACCTTGCAGGAATCTCCTAGGAGCCCACTGGGCACCCGGCTCCATCTCTGGTGTCTTTCCTAGTTTCCCTCCCACTTGCCTTCATGATCCAGTGTGTCCTGTTCCACTGTCCAGGGCCTTCCATTGCCTGGGTGAGTGTCAGCGTGGCATTGGAAATGCAGACTTTAGGTCACAGCTCCGGCCTGGGTAAGTTACTTAGCCTCCCCGTGTCTCAGCTCTTTCATCTCTAAAGCAGGTTGATGTATTATATTTAATTACTAAAACCCCAAGCCTTGAGAGGAAGGTTTACAGAACATGGTCTTTTCATTTGCAAAGGATGGGGAAGAGAAGAAAAAGCAGAGAGAATGTAAAGGCAATGGGATACAGTTAGAGGACTCGTGGGGCTGCCGTGTGTGGAGGGCAGGGCCAGAGGCTGTGACCCACAGCTATGCCTGCATTTGGGCTTGCCTCCCCGCCAGGGACAGGCTTGGCAGAGCACCAAAATTTGGTGGAATCACTGCTGGGCAGCTGGGCTTGGGAGGCCAGCCGCCCCTCCAGGGGCAGTCACTCACCTGCAGTTGCCTCCTGGTCTGGGGGGACTTAATGACAGTGCCTGGCCTCCGTGGGGGAGCTGGGGAGGGACGTGAGCCTGAAGGATCTATGGACCCTGTATCCTCAGCGAGGTGACATTGGCTAGGCTCTCTGGTGTTGACCAGAATGCAGAGTGACCGCAAAGGTCTGTGCAAGGCTGCTGTGAGCCCCGCCCTGGTTGTTTGCTTCTAACTGACCCCGGAGATCCAGCCCTGCTGGCATGCCCTGCGTTTCCCATGGGCCCAGGGGGACAAGAGTGAGCCTCCTGCGAAAGGTCCCAAGTTGTGGGGAAGCAGGATGTCTGCCTCCGACTCATTTTTCTTTCTGTGTTATAGAAACAGTGGGTCCAGGGGACGTGTCGGTGTGTGACACTGTGCCAGCTTGGGGCATGGGTGGCCTGGGCAAACTGCCTTTCTCTGACATGGCTTTTCTTAGTTCTGTGGCCCAAGAGATGTGTCTCAGCCTCGGTGCTGAGTTCGGGCACATTCACGGTGGTCTTCCTGCCGTGCATAGCTGCTAGTTAGATTTGTGTAGGGGGAGTGAAGCCAGAGGGGCCTTTTCTGCCATCTCACTGACGTCACACCGAGAACACTGTCTTGATGAGATTGTCTTTGTACAAAGGCAAAGAAGAGAGGCGAGAACTAAAGTATTTTTGAACTTTTCTGTATGCGAATTGTGTGTGACCTTGGCGAGAGCAGTGTGAGTGGAGCAGAGAAGGCAGCTGAGAGATTCTCTCGGGTTCAGCAGTGAGTCGGAAGGGAGAAAGTAGAAACCATTAAGTGCAGACAACATGCAAGAAGTTTAGCTGTGAAGTTTAAACGATGGTGTCTAAAGCAATTCTTCTCAACCTCAGCACCACAGACATTTTGGGCCATGTGATTCTTTGCTGGAGGGGCAGTGCTGTCCGTTGCATTGTAGGATATTTAGCGGCGTCCCTGGCATCTATAGACCACTAGGTGCCAGTGGCACCCCCCCCACTCCCCCCGCGAGTTGTGACAAACACAAATGTCTCCAGATATTGCTAATGTCCTCAGGGAGGGTTGCAGGGAGGGACAGTATTGTCTTGCTGGAGAGCCACTGGTAAAGAGGAAGAATTAGAGTTGACAAAATATATTTTTTTCTTTTTTAGTTTGTACAGACATAATCATTCTTGAGAAGGAAGATGAGGGAATGGTGAGACAGGATGGAGAAAAGGAAAGAGGTGGGCACTGATGAAGGAAGACCTGAGCTGGCCCAGAGTGTGGGGTCAGCAACAGTGTGTAGGGCATGGATCACACCTGAAATTTGGTGTCTCTACCCAGCCCTTCTTGAACAGGGTATCGGGAGGTGCTGAATTTTCTCCCTGTGTGGTCAGAAGTCTCATTGTCAGTGTTTAAACTCTGCCTGGCCCTGCCACTTTGGTCACTGCTGTGACGTGGGTGCTGTCTTGAGTGCACTTCCTCCTGACTCGTCTCCGTTTGCCGCTCGGCTGCTGGCCCAGTGAGGCCTCTGCAGTCACAGGGCTGCTCGGGGCAGAGTCAAGGGAAGCGAATGGAGAAGTAAAATGAGGAATAAGATTGTACAAAGCAGGAAAGATGCGAAAAGGGGCTTGCCTCTGGCAGCATTTTGTTTTGCATGAATTTGGGCTGGAATAAACAGTCCAGTGGATATTTTTGTTTGCCTCTTATAGTTGTAGCCTAAATGTGCCATGGCAATAGACAGAAGATGACTTTTTTCTTCAACCAGAATAGGACAGTGGCTTTTGGAATGAAGAGTTAAAATTCACTCTTATCCTAAAAATTAGCAAGGTTTTTGCTTGTACTTTGGCTTGTGCTTGATATGATGAGAAAGATGAAGGTTTTAAATGTGCTCTTGAGAAGAGATAAGGTGGGGGGAGGGATGGGTGTATACATACATAATGAGTGCAGTGAGCACCGTCTGGGGGATGGACACGCTTGAAGCTGTGACTTGGGCAGGTTGGGGGAGACAAGGGCAATATCCATAACCTAAACTTTTGTAACCCCATAATATGCTGAAATAAAAAAAAGAAGCAGCGATAAGATAGGGAGGATTGATTTTTTCCTATCCAATATTTATATTCTTTTTCTGTATAGAGTAGGCTAAGGATTTTATTTGGACACTAATCATATATAATTCCTGTAGCTTTTCATTTTGGTTAAGCTGACTATATTTACCTCTAATCATTCCTATTAAGTATCAGATTTTAAAGTAACTTTTTTTCCTCTGTAAATGACCTAGAAATTGTTTTAGATTTATATTTTATAACATATAGACATGTTAACAATGGGCTTGGCTGGAGAGACATTTTCATTTTTGCCTTTATTTTTAAATGATGATTGGGTGTGTACTGTAGCTGCATTTCCTACGGAATAGTCACTTGGTGTGGGGACTGAATGACATTGCCATTCTAAGTGTTAATAAGAATATTAACACTTAGATCTTAATAAATTGCATCTGGGAAATATCCACTTATAATTGCTTATCCTTGTTTCTGCTTGGTTGTGGCTGGACACGTAAAGTTTGTGCACGACAACATGAAAACAGATGAGCCAACCAGGGTCCTTGGGCAACATAACTGATGCGTGTTCACAGCAGCGTCAGTAAGACCTGGAGGTTCTGATGTGGAGAGATGGGACCCTTCCATCCATCTGGAGTCGGTAACCTAGATGTCCTCTGTGGCCATTCTAGGCCCACGAATGACCTGGGAATCTCTGACACACCAACCTTTACTCTTTGGGATCCTGGTGTGATCTGGAATCATAGATTTTCCGAGTGTGCTGGCCTCACACTCCCCACCTCTCACTCACGCAAATTGGAGAGAGGGTGAGAGGGCGATCTTCTGGCTTTCTGCATATTTGCTCTCAAAACTCTTTGTCCCTTATCTTTTTATACACACACACACATACACATGTATATACACACACATGTGCACACACATATGTATGTAAAATCTTCAATTCTGCCTGGCCCTGCAGCAGTTTGGGAGAGTCTGGCATGAGGAATATGTAATAGCTCCCTCTGAACTTGGCAGTAGAAGTGCTGTCCCTTTCGTCTGAGCTGGAAGCTGTCTCCACAGTATTCCTGCACTTCCAGCTCAGTCTTCAGATGGGGGCTGGGGAGGCGCCAGCAGTTTTGCAGCACCCTGCATTAACCTTGACTCACTTTGACCTTCAAAGCCTCTCTCTATCTCTCAATGTTTCCACTTCTGCTTCTATTGCCAAGTACTGATTTCTGTACGTTCCCAGTGGAAATTGCCAAGGAGGAGAATCCCCCAGCTCATTTGGTTCCCGTTTGTGCAGAACTTTTCACATCGGGCCACTCCTGGGAAGCTGGTGGGTCTATGGATTGGCCTAACTGTGGTCTACTCTGTCGTGCCTGAAGTGGGATGGGAGCCAACCAGCAGCCTACAAAATAGCTGGAAAATGAGAGTCATATAGGGGTTCTCATGCCCCCGAATCATGTTACTGCTCTGACCAGCCATCCATAGCTAGTGTCTTTTGTGCAGTCTTTCCAGTTATAGCCATGGATTTGCCTTGCCTTTTGTATCTTGTGGCCGATAGCATGAGAATGCAAAATCCTGGGGTTAGGAGCACACTCTGTGGCAATGTGACTAGGTGTTTCTCTGTGTGAAACTAAGAAAAATACGGCAGAGGAAACTGTATGTTAGTGCTTTCATTACATTTCGCTACAGGTCTGCCTGCATGATCAAAGCAGATGGGAAAGAGCCATGGTGGGGCAATGATCCTGTTCCCTTGCCTCCCAGAGATGGAAGAATTATGTTGAGAGAGCTATTATCTGCCCTACCCCTCCTTCCTGTTTACTCTCATGTTGAGGTCAGAGAGAGTTTAGCAGAGACATTCATGTGAATATAGTCTATATTCTTGAATAGGCTCATATCTCGGTTGCAAGCAACACAGTAATTTTAAAGTTCAGTAGCTGGTTAAGAACTATTTTTTCATTAACTTGATGATGATAAACCTGACATCTTTTCACAGCACTGTCAGAGATTACTGATACTGCCTTTTAGCTTTTGATTATTTATGGACATCCTAGGTATTTATCTCTACGTTATATGGGGTTTTGTTCCTGAATTTTTTGTTGAGAGTATTAAAGTTGACGTTATTATGATCTCAAGTGTAAACAGGTATATAAAGAAGTTGTGATAACTTGTAAGGCTGCTGTTATTCAAGATGCTTAACCAAATGAAGATGCAATTAATACTTGCATAAAGAATTAGAGTAATGGCATCCCAGAAACTGCAAGCTTGGATATTTGAGAGAGTGCATTTTCATGAATGGAATACCTATTTGCCTAATTATCTAATAATTTTAGTTAATCTTGGGGGTAAAATCAGGCTAATTTTTACTTAATCCACTTCTTAGCATTATCCTTAGGAGGTCTTCTGAGATAACACAGCACTGTTAGTTGCTAATAGACATCTCTATTATGTTAACATTTTATCTTGATACACTGACAAAATAAGCTTCAGGAACACTTAACAAGTTGCAGTGGCCTCCAGCTGCCAAATGCTAGATTCAATTATTTATTAGACCCAGTATGGGTGTTTAGACATAATGCTTGCAGTGCAGAACACAAGCCTTATCCTTATTGAAATTAGGGGTCCAACTGGATCCATCTATAATCAAAGAATGTTAGTATTTTGGAGTCCTTGAAAATGACCTAGATCACTTTATTTCATGGCAAAGAAAACTAAAAGTCAGGGAAAGGGAATGCATTATCTCAGTTTTACAGCAGGTTTGAGCAGAAACATAATAAAGTCTCAGTTCTCCTGCTTCTCAGATCCAGGATTTCCCACAGTACTGAGCTACTTATGTCCCCTTGTTTTCTCTTCCTTATATTTTGCCATTGCTATCTTACTGTGATCCTATCCTTTACCCCAAATGTTTACATTTGTTACAATTATTGTCTCTGTATAAATAAAAATACTAGTTTTTATCATAAACAATTATTCTATCATTTTGCATTTTTCTTGGTTGACTATGAAGTTAGTAACAAATAAGTGTTATGGGCCTTGGAAACCCAAGAGGGGCTCAAGTCCTTCAGGGCACATCAGAAAGATGCTAAGTGACAGCCATGCTGCGAGTAGCTAGAGCACAGCTCCCACATGGAGTAGTGGGTATTTGACATTATTGAGCAATCTCATTAATCCTCATGTTGTTCCTCTTTGAAGATGATAGATTTTAGGTCTTTCTATACTTAATTTTAAACTTTCTTTTGAAATAATTATAGATTCACAGGAAACTGCAAAAGGTACAGGGGCATCTTGTGTATTCTCCACCCATTTTCTTCCAATGATGACATCTCGTGTAACTACAGTGCAATATCAAAACCTAGAAACTGACATAGCTAAAATTCCCAGAGCTTACTCAGATCTCAACTGTTTTACATGCTCTCGTGTGTGTGTGTGTGTGTGTGTGTGTGTGTGTGTGTAGTATAGTCCTATGTAATTTTACTACATGTGTAGATCCATGTAACCACCCCACTGCCATAAAGATACAGAACTGTAGCATCCTGCATGAGGCTCCATCCTGCTATCCTTGTGTAGCTGCTGCTACACCCTGCCTGTCCAGTTCTTCTCCTTGGCAACCACTAATCTGTTCCCCATCTTCATAGTTTTATGTCAAGAATTTATATAAATGGAATCATACAATATCTTATTTTTAAATGAAAAAAACAAGTCACAAAGATTTTTGTTAGCACTGCAAAATAATTTTTAACAATCATTTGTTTCAAGCACTATTTGTCTTGAAAAGTGTGCCTTACTCTTTCCCATATTTTCTGATATTAGGATAGAAAATGAGTACCAAACAAAACAATAATTCCATTCATTTTTGTTTCCATTACTTATTTTCCACTGTTGTCTCCAAACATTTATTGTTCCATTTTCCCCTTTTCTCCGTTTTTCATTGTCGGAAGGTAACTTCATGCTTTCTCTCTTCTGAGAAAGCTTAGTAATGAGTATTTAATGGAAAGCGCAGGCTATCCTTGTTTTGATTTTGTGTTATAGGTGTTCCTTTGTGTGGTTACTAACATGGATAGTCCTTGTGAAACTGTGTCTTTACAATGATTTATCAAAATAGAAATAGGTACTTAAAAAACTAAACACAAAATGAGCTTGTTCCAGGAATGCACCGTTTCTGAGAAAATACTACCTCTTCCAAATGTTGTCTGAGAATATTAGTCATGTTATCCTTTACTCTTTTACTCAAACTCTGTCTTTTTTACAAGTTCCTATAACTAGGGTAATGAAATGTGAAACTAAGTGATGGTCTCCCGATTACTATTGATATTAATGACGGCTACTAGGCAGACACCTCTGACACTCTGCTGTATCTAGGGTCTGCCCAGCTTTGCTGAGTTACCTAGGGTTGCCTAATAGTAAATGCAAACTTATTGATGTGTGTCTGAAGCCATTTGTATTAATATAATTAAGAGACCCTACCTAACCCTGATGAAAAATTACTTGAAAGTAACAGAAGACAGAGTCCTTACTTTAAATGAACTATTGGAAGTAATTACTATTAGTCCAACCATAATTAGATTTAATGAGACTGAATAGAAACAAATTAGACATAATTGGAAGCTAAGTAAAAGTCAATTACATTCTTATAATTTTAACTTTATAAAAGTTATTGAATTAAATGACCAGGATCAATTAACAGAGGGAATAAAGCCACGAGGAACGTTTCCAGGAAATCGGTACTTTTTTAAGAGAAAAGGTATTGTTTCACTTAATGATCAGAATCCAGTAAAAATAAGTTTAATGAATTTTGCAGGCTTAGCAATTTAATAACTTTAAATGAATCAATTATGCAAATTTATAGTTTTACCTATATAAAGTAGCACAGAAGTTGTTTTAAGGAATCAAGGAGCAGAATTTTTCTGATAGAATAAAATAGCATATTTATAAAAGTCATTGAATTCAGGTGGCTTGGGCCTGACTGTAGCTGCTGTTACTCAATATTCACTTTAGAGCTGGGTTATCTGTGCGAGAATTACAGCTGACCTGTTGTAGAAATGCTGTGATTGAAAATACATTCTCCCCGTTGCTCGATACAAACTCTGTGATTCAGTCCTTATTCCTACAGCACTGCTGTCAACCCCAACTACCATCACCCGAGAGGCCCCAAGTCACTTTTTATTCAGCAGTGTAAGAAATGTTCTGTGCAACTGGTCACCTAAGAACTCAGTGCTAATAAACTGTGATTACTAAAACAGTCTCCTTAAAATACAGCCAGGGTCAGTCAGAGTATTGCGATTTCTGCCGCCTGGGTGTTCAAGGGATTGTAGGTCATGACCCCACTCTGTGATGCTTCATAACCTTCCAAAGGGGCTAGAAGCATAAACTGACTTCAGAATGTGATAGAATAAGATTGCAGTTTTGATTCAGTGCTAAAGCATGATTCCCTAATGATGACAAAAGATTAATTCTGCAATGACAATCACAAAAGAGAGAACAGTAGCAAATAGGTCTTAGGAAATAAGTCAAATGAGATGCACAGGTGCAACACAGCTTTATAGACACTATCCGTTAAACACATTACGTCTGACATAAAACCAGCTCCATGCACACTGCAGGTGTGGCAAGATCTTTGCTGAAGCATGTGTGCCATTTTTCTCCCGTTATTTTGAAAGAAGACAAGTGCATGTTTAATCAGGTTAGAGTGAATGGAATTGTGATATTACCAATGCAGTGGGCAACTCTATTAATGATGCAGTGAGATTTTGTGCAAAGAAATGAATTGAGAGGTGTGAACCTACACTTTGAAGGATAAAGAACATACATTTATAAATAAGAAATATCCTCCACTTTCATCCCTTATGTACCATAACACAGCCCAGCCCCACCCAACTATGATTCTTACATAAGACAAAGTTACTTTGACAAAGCAGACCTGGCGATTCTCTGGAGCCCAGGAAAAAGGAGGAGATTCCTAAGATTCACGGCAAGGGCTGCTGCTACTCTTGCAGTGGTGTGTGGATGGATTTCTCCACATGCATATAGGTGCAATATTGGGGGTGATGGAGTTTTCAATATTTGATTAAAGTCAAATAATTTAAAAGTTTTTCACTGACCTCCAGGTCTTTCAGGGTCTCAGTAATTCCTTTGTGTGAGGGGTTGTTAGAAAAGAGTTTAAAAGTCTGAGCAGGTAAGGCTTAGACAGGAGCCAGAATGAATGAAGAGAAGGAACGAAGAAAGGTCCAACACAGAAAACCAACACATGAGGATCAAATCTAGTCCTGAGCAAAAGTAGCCAAAAGATGTTCTTGGACCCCGTTCTCTGTCCAGATATTACCAATCCTCTGTGATTTCCACCTCTTCCTGTCCTATCCTATCACTTTGAGTCTGAATTAAAAGAGAAGTTAAGAAATTTTCAAAATATCACACAGCTTCAATTGGAATTTGATTCAGAAATAACATCTGTGAAATATTTAGTAAAGATTAGGTAGAGATTAGGCATGCAACAAATGATAGGTATTATAATTATTAATAATTTGATCTTTGTCAGTTTATAATTTATTTTAATTAGGAGAGTAGATTTTCAGGAAAGTTATACAAATGATATGTCCTAAGTTCCTGCATGTTTGAGAATCTCTTTTTGTCTTTGTTTCTGTCTTCACATATGAATGACAATTTGGGTAGGTATAGAATGCTTGGTTTACACCTTTTACCCTTCAAAAGTCTATAGTCTCATCTTCATTGTTTTTGTCCTCTAGGCCAGCGTAAGTAGGATTGGAGTCCAGGATTCACTTACAAAACCCTGTACCCATTGAACAACTCTTCTCCACAGCCCCAAGTCCCTGGCACCCATCATTCTATTTTCTGTTTTTAAGAGTTTGACTACTTTAGTTAGATACCTCAGATAAGAGAAACCACGCAGTACTATATTTATCCCTTTGTAACTGGCTTATTTCACTTAGCATAATATCCTCAAGATTCATCTATGTTGTAGCATGTAACAAGATTTCCTTCTTTTTGGGGTGGAATAGTATTCCATTGCATGAATATACCCACATTTTCTTCATCCATTTATTTAGGTTGTTTTCACCTTTTGGCTATTGTGAATAATGCCACAGTGGACATGGTTGTGCAAATATCTCTTTGAAATCCTCATTTCAGTTATTTTGGATCCCACACAGAACTGCCATTGCTGAATCATTTAATTCATTAATTTTTAAACTTTAATTTTCTTATATAAAATTTAAAGCTCTGATTTTTTTAGACTTGACTTGTATCTTTAAATTTTTATATGTAGTATTTTCATTTTTTTTTATATTTTTCTTTTTGGTAAATTGGAACTTTTATAATTAATTAGTGACCATTTTTATCTCTTATAATGCTTTTAGCCTTGAATCTATTTTATCAGTTGCTTACATTGTTATATCAGTTTTCTTTAGGTTAATATTAATATTTTCTTGGTATCTCTTTTTCTTTTAGTTTTTTTATCATTATGTTTTAGTTGTGAAGTTTTAATTTTAGCATATGGCTAGATTTCCAATTTGAATCTAGTTTCATTATGTGTGTTTAAATGAGTGGTTTAAGCCATTTACATTTATTGTGATTACTAACATTTATATTTATTATACAAACTTATTTAAATGTTTTATTTTGCCTCAATTTTATTATGCTTCTTTTTTACCCTCTTTTCCTGACTTCTATTGTATTGATGGATTTTTTTTTTCAAAATTCTTGACCCTATTCTACTTCTGTCTACATAAGGAAATTACCTAATGTGGGCTGGAGTCAACAGAAACAACAAATAATTTATGTGTTTTGCAATTTTGATTTGTAGGTGCTGTTTAACTATTTTTAATTGGTGGGAAGTCTGTGAGATCTCAGTTGTGAGTATGTCACTCAAGAGAAGTTTTGTATTTGTTCCAGCCTAGTGTTCCAAAATATTCCCTACCTGAGATTTCTTTATTTTTCTCTCTTGGCTTAGATTTCCTTAGACCCTGCTGAAGTATAAATTCAAAATCCAAACCTGTTTCTGTGGTTTTACATACTCAAAGGGGAATTTTTTCAGGACTCAGACTGAGACGGACAAGCTCCTTTTCATTTCTTGACTTTTGTTAGGAGCTTTTATTAATATTTCCTGATTCGTGAGTCCTGAATATATGCAGAGGTCTCACTTCCAACTCCCTACCTTTCAGGGGCCCAAAGCCTTGTCTTCCACTGCCTGCACCACCTTGAGATTCAGGTCTCTAGATTGTTGGAATTGGTGAATGTTTCCAGAGCAGTTTTTGGTTCATGCTTTTTGTATTCATTGACCATCAGGTTTTCTGCTTTGTCTTATTGTCATTTTCCCCTGGGTATTTCTCCTACTCTCTTGGAAGCACAGTTATGCATTTAAACGCATGTTTGCTGCATTTTATCTGCTATTTCTATGTATTTTGCAGTAAGGGCAGTAAGGGCTTCCCAGAATATACACAACTGATTGCTAAAGGAAGAGGTTTGCTTTAATGTACTTTAGAAATATCCCATTTCATACAAATAGCATCGTATATATTCTTGTGTGTTAACGCATGGGGCTCTCAGGTACTCCAGCTGAGTCACGTGGTGACCTATCCCAGGTGTGCCATGTTCTCTTACCACAACTGTACTTCTTTTAATGAGTTTTATAATTTTGATTGTTTTTATATAATGTTGGCCTCTATTACCATCAGTACACATTAGTGTGACTCGCTGTCTGTTGTGTGACATTGAAATCGGTCTTAAACCCATACTGGTCTAAGGAAGGGTATAAATAAAGATTACTTGAGACTTTAATGACCGTAATGAGATCATGTATCTCCTGTTATGAAGCTATTCTCCACTGTGTAGGCAACTTCTGCATGGCCTGAGGTTGCCAAAATGCTCAGAAGAGCAAAATAAGGCAGGTTCCCTGTGGGTGGGTTTGTACCCTGGAGAGTGCCGGGCCGTGTCTGGTGGCCAGGCCCCCACTGTCTGGGAGGCCGGCTCACAGGTGAGCTGTGCACCACGTACGCTGGTCGGGCAAGCGACAGTCAGGTGTCTTTTCTGGAGGTCAGACAGGCTGTCTTGCTGCTTGGACCACAGTTTTGTTTGCTTCTCACGTCTGGAGCAGACACGGTACATGCTTGAGCAAGGAAGAATTGGCCAGTGATGAGTCCTGAGTATGGTGAGCACATGTCCATAGCGAGGGCTCCCTGAGGGAAATCCATGAAAGTAGTGGCCTTCTCATTTTTAACAAAGTGTCATTATGTTTAACATGTATCCCTCCCTCCCTCCTTTCCTTCCTTCCTTGCTCTTTTCATTCATTTATCTTCATTTATGAAATCCTCTGTAGTGCCTCATCCATAGTAGGATAAATTCTGATTATCTTTACTTTAAAAGTTATCAGTGTGAGCAGTCATGACAGGCGGTGAGTGTACGGAAACTTTTACATCGTGTGAGAGTCAGGAAAATGGCAAAAACGGTGCTGTGCACCAGGACGTGACAGGTATATCTGCATTTCTTATCTCAGTGGCCATCTGGGTACATGAACCAAGGCTTCAGTGTCCTCCGGGACACCTGCGTATATTACAAACATCTGAGGTGGCCTTTGACAACCCAGTCTGCCTTCTGGCTTGTATGGTAGACCTCCCTGGGGACTTGGAAATAGCTACCTTAGTGTGCATAACATAATTTTCAAAAAACTAACAAACAAACCAATGTCTTAAATATCAAAAAGCATGCTGCTTCCCCTTCAATATAATCATTATTAGTGGCTTTTTTCTTATTCCACCTGTGCCCCGTTGTACAATAGCAATTACTAGGCGGTTCTGAAGCCTTACGGAATCGCTTTCAGAGTCTGTGTGACATTTTTAAAAGATGGCTCCATGGTAGTGAATCTTCACCATTTAAGGGTATTTGTGATTTTTGAAAACAACCAAAATCACCCATACCCAATTACAGTACTTAAGGTTGGTTCCTCACTGACATGTAACTATCAGTTAATGAGAGTTTGGCTTATAACAGTTTTAAACAGTTTGTGAAGACAATTCCAAAGTTTGGAAGTATTTTCAGCATCACTGAAAGAAGATAACTTTCAAAGATAATGACTTTGAAAAACAAAGCTTATTAAGATAAATAAGATTTAAAATGTATATTTTTGAAAAATTTAGCTACGTTGTTTGGCAGTTCCCTCTCACACTCTCCTTAAGGACAGCAGAAAATGGTTCTATACGGTGTTGTATTTAATTGTTAAGTACAGTGGTTTATTGCATTCATTACTTCCCCCTATTTCTGCAGTTTGGCGCACTCTCCTTTCTTTTGCAGGAACTACTTCTCTTTCCTCACTCCAATCATAAATCTCTGCCCCCGGCTTTAAGGATAGGGCACCTGGTGCCACCTGGGCAATCACAGATGCCACACCCCCAGCTACAGGATTGGTTTAGGGAGGCAGGTATTCCACGGGACCAATCACAGAATGAAGTAGTGGAAGAGTCTTGCCACCACAGTCGAGGAGGATGCTAGCAGAGAGCTACTGACTTATGTTTTCCATCGTAGGAAAGAGGTGGGTTTTAGGTTGGAGAGGATGAAGCTAACTCATCAAGAAAGTGGAAATGAAAGAACAAGAGACAGGGAGCCCTGCCCCCTTTTCAGACGCTAGTCCTAGCTTGAGGTCCAGCTTTGCTTATGTTCTTCCTGAAATGCAGTAAGGGGAGCTCCCAGTTTCTTTTCTAAAAGAGCTGGTTTGAGTTGGGTGTCTGTCTCTTCCAATCAAGTGTCCTGATTCTTTGTCATCTTCATTGAAAAAGTATTTGTAAGTGCTTCATTCCTCACTGGCATGGTTTCTGTGCTGAATGAAGTGATTGACACAGATACAGTCTCTGCATTTTAGTGGCTTACACTCCCAGAGCTGTCCATCTGGCACTCTTTCTCTGGAACTGGAGCTGCTAAGCTCAATGAATCTTTAACTCCCACTTTTTGGATATATAGTTAAAAATTAATTGTAATAGTTGAAAGTAGTCCATCTTTCCAAGAGGTTCAGACATACTCCAACTGAGGGCTGAGTTGCTTTCAGGCATTTGTGTGTGCAAAGCTCTTGGTGTGAAGGTTAAACTGTTCACTTCTCTAACACACAGGAAAATTGATTCACAAAAAACGTTTGGTGTCATAGTTATCCTTCCAGGTCTCTGGGCACTGGAGATTTGGTTATCTTTTCACTCAACTGACAGTTGATCCATTGTTTGCACTGGATAATCTGGCTTTGTTCGAGCACACCACTGTTTTTGCTTTTAATTCCAAATCTTACCTCATTATGAACAATTTTCTACCCTTTCCTCTGGGGAAATGCTAATGCTGATTGTTTATATAGAAAGTAAAGTTAAGAAGTCAGTGTTGACATTTTGGCTTGCTTTCACAGGCAAGAAAAAAAAAGAAAGAGCAGTATTGTATTCATACGTTGAATTTTCTTTCACTTTTCCCCCTCTGTGTATTGGACTATGCCTTTAGCAATAAGCTAAGTACTTTAGCCAAGTTGCCTCATGCATTAACCACTAACCACTGACAGTAATGTCTTTAATGACTGTTTTGTTTCTTTTGATTAATTTGTCTCTGTTTCCCTTGTTCTAAAGCCCATAGCAAGTAACTATATTTTAAGTGGATATTTGGAGTAACAATGAAGTTCCCTGCTGTGTTTCCGTTGGCTTAAATCAACATTTACCTGCTGTGTTGAGGAAGCAGGACCCAGTTGTGTGAGGCCCAGGAGTCGAGCATTCTTCAGTGACTGGAGGTGCTAAGGAGACTCACCCTGTCCACTGAGAGGTGACTCAGTGTGTGCACCCAACCCCATCGCAGATATACTGCCATTGGGCCGCCAGGAGCAGCCACAGACAATCAGCTGTTGGGTTCGGGAATAAGTCATTTCATGTGTTTTCAGTGAGCTGTAATCTTTTCTTTTCCCCATGGAATTTTTTTCATTGAGTTGTGCTGTTGACTTCACATTGTAGGATTTTATAAAAAACAGTCCTGCAAACTCATCTTTGTGTCTCCTGTGAAGTCATTGTTGAGGCTGCTATTTTTACATGTCACAGTGACTTCTTGATGAGGAACTACGGAATAATTGCTTTCTGGACTCACTACCTGAAAAACTTGTGCTTTACCAAGTGATTGTTTTATTTACACCAAGTAAACAGTATGAATTTTGTTACCTCTTTGGGTTGTCTACAAAGCATAGAACCAAATTTGTTACTTGTCTCTGGCAAACAGAGGATTATTTGGCATGCACTGTGTGATGGATTAGTCTTATATCTGGCTCTGTCTTTTCTTTCTCTTTGCCTTATACTTCAAAGGCCTCATTTTTTCCCTTTACTTTAAAAAACAATTCTTGTGATTTTATACGCATTTTGATCAAATTACTTTTTATAAAAAAGCAGAGCATAGATAATATGGGGTAGCCATTTCTAACTCAAACTCATAAGGGCAAATTCTTCTATTAGATGTAGCCTGGTTTAACATTAGATTCATTCAAATTTGTTCAAGTTATTAGGTTGGTGCAAAAGTAATTGTGATTTCAGACCCGTGAATTTTAAATTATTGTAACTAGAGTCAAATACATCTTTATTAGTCAAAATAGGAGCCATTACAATCAACACATTTTTGCCAACGAGAAATAAGTTTGTTTATTCCTTCCTGTATTGTAAAAATCTGAGCTTCAGGATTTGATGCACTCTTGGAAAGCATTTTCTGCATCCTGCTGGTTGTAGAAGCATTTTTCCTGCAAAAAGTTGTCCAGTTGCTTGACGAAGTGGTAGTCAGTTGGCAAGAGGTCAGGTGAAGATGGCAGATGAGGCAAAACTTCGTAGCCCAAATTCGTTCAACTTTTGAAGCCTTGGTTGTGTGACGTGTGTTTGGGCATTTTCCTGGAGAATTGGGCTCTTTCTGTTGACCAATGCCGACTGCAGGCACTGCAGTTTTCAGTGCATCTCATCGGTTTGCTGAGCGCACTTCTCAGATGTAATGGTTTTGCTGGGATTCAGAAAGCTGTAGTGGATCAGACTGGCAGCAGACCACCAAACAGTGACTAGAACCTTTTTTAGGTGCAAGTTTGGCTTTGGGAAGTGCTTTGGAGCTTCTTCTCAGTCCAGCCACTGAGCTGGTCATCGCTGGTAGTCGTATAAAATCCACTTTTCTTCACACGTCACAATCCGATCCAGAAATGGTTCGTTGTTGTTGTGTACAAGAAGAGAAGACGACACTTCAAAATAATGATTTTTTTTTGATTTTCAGTCAGCTCACGAGGTGCCCACTTATTGAGCTTTTTCACCTTTCCAATTCACTTCACATGCCAAATGACCATAGAATGGTCAACGTTGAGTTCTTCGGCAACTTCTCCTGTCATTGTAAGAGGATCGATCACCTTCGATGATTGCTCTCAATTGGTTGTTGTCAACTTCTGATGGCCGGCCACTCTGCTCCTCGTCTTCATGGCTCTTGCCTCCTTTGCAAAACTTCTTGAACTACTACTGCATGTACGTTGGTTAGCAGTTCCTGGACCAAATGCGTTGTTGATGTTGCAAGTTGTCTCCGCTGCTTTACGACCCATTTTGAACTCGAATAAGGAAATCGCTCCAATTTGCTTTTTGTCTAACATCATTTCCATAGTCTAAAATAAATATAAAATAAACAGCAAGTGATAAGTCATTAGCAAAAAAACATAAAGCGAGAAATGTGTGTTAAAATGATGTATAACATAACCACATTTATTTAAGAATGCATTCCAATATCACACGGCAAATTTCCACAATGCTAAAACCACAATTATTTTTGCACCAACCTAATACAAGAAATGTGTGCACATTGTAGACTCAATTCATGTAGGTGATATGTGTGTGTGAATATTTATCGACAGGAAGCGTTTAGCCCCTGTCTCTGTGGCTGATAAACTCCTGAACTGGCCTGGAAAACATCCTGCCCGGCCTCCCTGGGGAGCTCCAGGCTCCTCCTCTAGCCCCGTTGTCTCTCCCGCACACCCACGTCCCTGCAAGAGTGGAGCATATAGATCGAAAGCATTGAAGTTTATTTCCCTAAAATAAGGAATAGTGTTCAGGTTCCAGGATACCTATTGGTTGGCATTTTCTAGAGGTGGGGCCTTGAAGGGGTAAAAGTCAGAACCTTCTCATTGTAACTGAGTGCAAGGCGAGACCATTGAGCAGACAGACACTCAGCTCCCTTCAGCTGTTGCTAGGAAGAAGCGGAATGAGGTGTTAGGGTCAGTGCCTGCACCCCACGGCTGTGGGGTAGGCTGGTGCTCAGCTACTGCCCTGGCATGAGAAGGCCTAGGTTAATCCCAGGCTTTGGAGAGAAGCTATTTCTCTTCTCTCCCCTTGCTCTGGCCCTGCTGTGACTCTAAGATTCAGATTTCCTTTCAAGAGTCCATTGAGGTGTCTACACAAGGCTGAAGGAGTTCTCCAAGTGGTTCAGCCTGGGGCATTCAGGGGGCCCAAAGTCTGAGCTAGTAATGATGCTGCTTTCTGCGTGCTTTTTTTTTTCTTTCAGTTGTTTCCTGTGGGAATATTTCTCTAGAGGGTTTCATAGCAAGGAGCAGTGACTAGGTGAGGGAGAACGGATTATTTCACCTATATCATCTTAATTTTTTATGTTGTATTTTTTAGTTTAAAATTTGATTTATTTTTAGTAGGAAATTAGTTCACATGGTTAATATAAAAAATTGAAGAGTGTGCATTGAAAGTCTTCCGCGTAGTTGTTCACTTGTTCTCCATCTGGATCCGCTGGCCACATCACTCGGACATTTCTGTCCTTAATTCCTTGTGCATTCTTCTAGGGTATCTATCTGCACATGCAAGCAGAAATAAATGTATGCATTTATGTTCCTGCTTTACATAAGAGGTAGATTAAACACACTGTTCTAAACCTTGTTTTTCTCTAAATAGTATTCCATTTCAGTCAGTATATAGAATTTATCCAATTTTTTTTAATGTGGGCATACCATTCCTTTGAACAGATAAACTATAATTTAAGCAGTCCAACTATAAGATTGTTATTATTATTATTTTGTTTGTTTTTTTAGAGGCAGGGTCTTGCTCTGTTGCCTAGGCTGGAGTGCAGTGGCATGATCATAGCTCACTGCAGCCTCAAACTCCTGGGCTCAAGCTATCCTCCTGCCTCAGCCTTCCGAGTAGCTGGGACTACAAGCGTGTGCCACCATGCCCAGCCAATTTTTCTTACTTTTTTGTAGCGAGAGGGTCTCACTACATTACCCAGGCTGGTTTCAAATTCCTGGCCTCAAGTGATCCTACCACCGCGGCCTCCTAAAGTGCTGGGATTACAGGTTTGCACCATCATGCAGGGCCTGGTAGGATTACTTTGAATCCTTTGCTAATAATGCTTCAGTGAATACACTTATGCATACATTATTGTACACATGTTCAAGGATGTTGTATAAAACCAAAAGTGGCATTGCTCTGTCAAAGATTATAGGTATTTCTAACTTGGATAGATACCAATCACCCTCCGTAGGGGTAGTGAAAGTTTACACTCCACAGCCCTACCGATGGCGTATGTTATAAAAATTTGAGTTTTTAACACTCTAAAGGTGAAAAATCATCTTTCAGGGTAACTTAATTGCCATTTTCATTTTATAACTGAGGTTGAGAATCTGTCAAAGCATCATTTGAATTTTTCTGAAACTGTTTATGTTTTTGAACGCTTTTCTGTTGTTAATGTTTCCCCTCTTGATTTCTAAGAACTTCCTATACAGAGACAGATTCACCCATTGCCTGTGATATGATTACAGATGTTTGCCCTCCAATTTGTCATATGTCTTTTGATTTTTCTTATCATTTTTTCCATATTGAATTTTTTAAAATTTTTATATAGTAATGTGTTAATATTTCATGGATTCTGGATTTTCAGAAATAGAAAGGCTTTTCTTACTTCTAGGTTTTAAAGGAATTCTTTCATGTTATTTTTATGATTTTCTTTTTATTTATATTAAAAATTTTTGTCTTATTTGGAATTTATTCTGGTACGTGATGTGGGAAATGTGTTTAACTTTATTTTTTCATGTAGCTACCTACTTGTCCAAATAACATTTATTAAAATATTCCATGTTGTCCCCATGACTTGAGATGCCATCTGAATCTCGTTTACTTAGAGGGCTAGAGCCTGGGGCTGAGATAGGCTGGCAACATCGTCTCCTGGGGTGAAATCATAGCTTTCCGCTGGGGAGTCGGGCAAGATGGAGCTCCCACGCACTTGGTGGCAGGACAAGGAATAGATCTTCTGTGACGTGTACCGGGGGGAGGGAATGGAAGATGATTCTGGCTCAGAGGTCATAGACTTCCACTGTTTTACCAACATTTAGGAGATTTTCTTGAATAAATGCTTATTGTTTTGCTGTCTGCCCTCAAGTCGATTTTCAGAGACTTTAAATGTTTGTGTTTTATAATTTTCACTGGTTAAATAAATGGTTGTTTCACTGGGGAGAGAAGACTATCCCAAGTTTCTCTATTCTGGAAGTCTGATCAAATTAACTTTTTAGGTCCTTCAGTAATGTTTTAATTATATATGTGTATCTTGCATTTACATTTATATTTATTGATATAACAGTTATGCTTGGGTTTTCATGCAATGTAGATTAGATTTTATGTGTTTATAAATTTTTTAAAAGTTCTTTACTATGTGGTCTGATTTGTTTGCTTGTGAACAATTTTTCTGGTACCTAGGTTTGGGAACTTGCTCAGTAGCTTTACACAATATTTTTAATAATGCATTTATTTACTCAGTATTCATTACTTATCTATTTTGCATAGTGTTTAAATTAGGCATTTTCTCCTTCTACTCCTTTCAACTGTCTCACCACTGAAATCTCAACAACATTAGTAATGTTTTAGTGTTAGCTATTTTATTGTAACATATGCTTATATTTCTAAAATTTGATTTATTGCTTTAAATGATGTAATTTGACTCCTGGCCGTTACAGATGAGGTGAATGAGGTGTATCTCCTCAGGACTGTGACCTGTATTCACGCGTGTTGTGTCTGCACAGGTCTAGGGCTGCTGTTCACGTCAAGGTATGGGTGAACGATACCCCTGAGAATTGAGCATTGCACAGACTGCATGTCTGTCTGTATGCAGCAGTCTTGATCTACTCTGTGTGCTATATTCTTTGCTCCTCATATTCCAGTTGTTAGCTGTAATATTGCTTTACTTTCAGGGCATATGGCATTTACATTTATTCCCTTGTTCCCCTGACTGTCATGTTTATTTTAGTTTTAGTCAATGCCACTTCATAGTTCTTTGCCACAGTTTCCCTAGTCATCACTTGATTGGTTGAAGTTCATTTGCTAGTACTTTTCCCAAGCAGGAAAATATTTCCTGAGTTTTTGTGTATTTAAAACTGCCTGAAGTCTACATTTAAAATATAGTTTGGCTAGGTATAAAACCTTTGGTTCTCAGTTTCTCTTTTTGAATATCTTGTAGGTATTGTTCCGCTGTATTTTGGCATTAAATATTGCTAGGGAAAACTATGAGGCTGACCAACTACATTCTCTTTTTTATAAATGACTTGATTCTTTTTCCTGACAGACTAAAGGATTTTTTTCTTTTCCGTAATTTTTTCTTTTTCCTTTTTAATTATCTAGGATGTTCTTAGTGTTTCCTTTTTGGGGGAATCTAATTTTATCCTGGAAAAGTTTTCTTGAGTCAGTTTTTAAAGTGGTTCTGCAGTTTTCCAATGTTTTAGGCTTTTCAATACTGCTCCCTTTTAGGTTTGTCAATACTGCTCCCTTTTTCTGTATGTTTCAGATTGTCTTTGCTTATCTTCTGTAGCTATAGTTTTCTCTCTAATCCTTTATATTCTTCCTTTATTTCAATTTCATTTTATTTACTATTTTCCTTTCTACCTTCTATGTTCCTTACTGTGTTTTCTAAAATCTCTTTTCATCTTTGTCCTTCCATGTTCTCTTTCACTTCTGTGATTATTTTGGTCTGCCTCCTTTTCTAGTTTGGACAGCACACACTTTATCTCTTGTGATTTCACCATTTCTTCCCTGAGTTCTTATATCTGCTTCATGGTCTTCCGTTTTTGATGTGACAACTTCATTAAGTTTCCATTTCATGGCAAAATATTTGAGTAAATTTTTCATCTTGTCTTTGGCAATGATTTCTGTTGTACACTCTTTATTGATAAGTTTTGCTTTTTCTTTTCCATAGTTTTTTTCTTACAGTGTTTTTACATACATTGCTAATCATTTATTACTGAATTAAATGAATTTTCTTTCAATCAGCAATTTGCAAGAAGTTCCTATGGAGGACAGGAGAGGGGCTCTAGTTGTCTTGCAGGCTTAATAACCCAGTGGTTCTCTCCTTTGGTAGCACAGAAATAGGTGCTTTTGCAAATATGGCTAATGGGTGGGATTCTTTATATAGCACCACCTTCTCTGACCCAAACTAGGCCAGGAGGGTGTCCCTGTCCATCTGGCCTCCTGACCCATTATTGTAAACAAAGACTACAACTTTTGTACTTCAATGAGTCCCTGGCCTTCAGCACTTTCAGAAATCAGCCACCGCTATGCCTTTATTTATTTTTTTATTTCAGGATATTATGAGGGTACAGACATTTTGGTTACATTTTTATGTCTTTCGCTCACCCAAGGGAGGATTTGGAGGCATGCCCTTCCATCTTTAAACCACCTTTGCTATTAAACCATCCACCATTTTCTTCCTTTCCTTTCACATGGCTTGCTTGATTTCAGCTCTTTTGAGTCTCCACATGTATTTTGGAGACTATGGTTTCTATCAGTTTCTCCTAGTTTTGCTGACAATGGAATTTGCATTTGAAAACGAAATATTCTTCTTGCTTTTTTAGTATTATTTTTAGGATTAAACATAAAATAAAGAGTAGTGAGAAATACTGTTCATGCCACTCCAGTCATACCATACATAGTATTGGCATGTCAGTGAAGAACACTGTATTCACACATCTCTAATGGAACTCCTAGATGTTTCCTAGGCTTATATTAAAAGGATTTCATATATATTTGCTAATGTTTACTATGTTTTCTACTCTTGCATATGTTTTATACATGACATTTCAGTAGAAGACCCCAATGTTTGGCAAAAGAGTAGCCAAACTCCAAATGTATAAACTTTCTTTCTCTCTGCCTCCATCAGTTGTAGTAGACACCAATCTGGGACAATTAATTTTGTTTAGAAATCTGTAGTCAGTGCTGGTTTGTAGGTCATGATGGGGTGGAGTAAGTACTAGATGGGGTCTGGGAGCAGAGCTGTTACCAGACATTATTTCTGTTCTTGAATGATAACTGGGAAAAATCAGAAGGTAAAACACAGGCTTCATGGATGACCTGGGATTTCCTTGTGTTCAGTCAACAGGGAAGCTTAAGAGTACTAAGCCCTTCTCGGGTTGAAAGTGAAAGTAATTTTGAGAAAAATTGGCATCAGCCCATTTATTCATTTTACTTGACAAGACTTTGTAAACATCTTTAATGGATGCCATAACCATGGACTGATATAAAATAGAATAGAAATGCACAAAAGAGAACACAAAAGTGGAGAATGGCAAGTGACATATGGAGGAAAAAATGACCTCACTTGTGAGAATATCAGGAAGTTCCCCCAGCAGTAGCAATATTTGGAGGTTACATAGTATATGTTGATATCAAGGGAATAAGTGAGTTATATTTTTTTAAAGAAAGATTATTTAAAGAGAGAGCAAGGTCATTTAACAATATGCAGCCAATAACCTATGCAGCCAATAACCTATGAAACATCACCTTCTACACAGAATGAGAAAGTATCAATAACATTTTAGCTTTTGCTTTATGTTTAACAGAAAATTATCAGTGTAGTGTTTTTCCTAGTCATCAGCAGCTTAAGGAAAATATTAATGTGTATTCTACTTTTTGAAAACTGGCATCATAGAATGATCTACATTATTGCATGAAAAATTGATTTAATGATAACCATTCAACTGGCAGGCCAATGTTAAGAAAAAACTGAAAATGAACAAGAGTTTACATTACCAGGAAAAGGCTGCAGGATAGGACCTGGTCACACCTTTAAATGGCAGACGCAAACACACACACAGACACAACACACAATGGGGCTTTCAATAGAGGGGACTTGTTAGTGCTCCTTTATTGAGTCAACGAAATGAGAGGGATTAATGATTTGCATGGTGATTACTCCATCCATCCGTGTTGGGAGCCACTTAGGAGGATTCTATTGGCATCATCCTTGAACCGAGCAGAATTGCACAATACAGGAGGTTCAAGGACTGAAAAGGTCGTGTCTTTATGCTCTGAAAGCTTGAGTGGTTATACAGTGCAGAGGTCCCATGCAGAAAGCTCATTACCTGCTATGTCTCTTGTTTTCAAAATTCTGAATCAGGTTACTGGCAACGAGAGTGCTGTTCCCTTTGGTTACCAAACAATGAGGCATTTATAACAGCAGGTCACTCAAGAACAGCACCAGCCAACATTAATAAGTTAAAAGCACCACTGGGACACGGAAGAATTGGCAGGACTGCTGGGCTGCTGATCTTGTTTATCCTGTCTGTTATTTTTCTTCTTCGAGGTTCCTTTCTGGAACGTCTCTTTTCATTGCTTATGTGTTCATCCGTGCTGCTTTAAAATGCCTTTGCGGTGGCAGAGAGTAATTAGCATATAGAGCCTGGAAACTCAACTTTTAAATTTTATTAATGAGCTGAGTTTAGTTCCCCTTCATTTTTTAACTGACTCCAGGAGCATTAATGAAAAGTATATAAATATGAATACAGGTGTAGTAATAAAAGAGAATTATCAGTCACCCTTAATTTAATTGGTGTCACCTTAGCTTTTAGTAGGTAATAGGCTAGCATTGCCACCTGCAATCATTCAAGACTACTTTGCTCACTATAGTAATTAGCTCACTTAAAAAAAAAGTTAAATGACCTTTCAAAAGTGGGTAAAATAGAATCTGGTAAGAACTATTAAATTATGTGTTTGTGAATATAGCATTGGTAGAATATCATAGAATTTTAGTGTTTTGAGAGACCTCAGTAGTCATTTTGTGCAACCTCTGTCCATGAAAGACTCTCTTGAAACACTCTCCTGTAGCATTGACTTAGTAAGACTCTAGTGACTGGAGATTATTTCAATGAGTCTGTTACTCCAAGGTCTCTTACCTACTGTTACTAATTCTCAGATACTCTATGTGCAAAATACCCTCTAGAGAGAGTACTATGGCTAGGAAGGGTGTTTGATACTTTTGGATAAAGGTGCAATTTATTTAACCAATATTTGTTGTATGTGCATGGAATCCCATTATGACTACTTTGGACACAGAGAAACACGAAACGTGGCTGTGCTGCCTCTGAAGAGCTTGGATTCTGGGATCTGTGATGAGATATATAAAGAACAACTTGACAAAAAAAGTTGAATATTACATCATGTGAGTTAAACACTTTTACTAGGAATTATCAGTAACTACACACACACAGCCAACAAAAGTAGATATAACTGCAAATCAAGCCAGTGGGCTCTTCTTGGTTCTTAGCAAAATTTTCCACATTAAAGGAACCCTCAAAGTGACATTTTTGCTTAGGAGATGCACAGGTCATTTTTATTTAGGAGACATTCAGAGCAATTCACTGCCTTTCATGTATATGTTCATGGAAATGCTTTAACAATACTTGTGATTTTGGTAGTTATTTGCCAAGTCACAAATGAATCCAAGCTAGCATTTTGGCCTTTCACTTTAATGAGCACAAAGCAAAATGCACTGGTATTCAGTATCTTCCCCCAAGCACTAATCCAAAGCATTATGAAGAGTTCCTTCTCTACTCACAGGTAAGTGTATCTCCAAATGAGGCAAGAGCTTGTTGGAGAGTCCATGATGACAAGCTAATGATGGGTGCTATTGATTTTTCTTGAAATAGCTTGACTTCTGAGCATTTTTTGAATATATACTTGAGATTTTAATAGATTTGATACTGCACATTAGAACAAATAGTTCCATGATTGGACCTGACCACCTCCTAACCTAAATCCCCCTATTTTTCTTCCTCAACTGTCTACAGTAACAACTAATAATATTATTATTGCTAACATTTGGTGCCCTCTTGCCGTTTGCCAGGCACTGTGCTAGGAACTTTATGTTCATTTATTTTATTTCATCTTTGCCACAACACTGTAAATTATATTTTTATTCCAATTTTACAAATGAGAAATTGAGGCCCAGAGAGATAAATTCTCTGAAAGATGGCTGCTTTAGTCCATTTCTACTGCTATAACAAAAGACCTTAGACTTGGTAATTTATAACAACACAGATTTATCACTAACAGGTTTGGAGACTGGGAAGTCCGAGATCAAGGCACCAGTAGATTCAGTGTCTGATGAGGGCCTGTCCATAGTTGGAGACTTCTACATGTTCTCACATGGCAGAAAGAGAAAACAAGCTCTCTCAGGCCTTTTTATTATGGGCACTAATCCCATTCACTAGGGCTCCATCCTCATGACCTAGTCACCTCCCACAGGCACCACCTCTTATTATTATTGCATTGGGGATTAAGTTTCAACATATGAATTTTGGAGGAACACAGACATTCAGATCATAGGAACATCAGAGTAGTGCTTCAGACTCAGATCTGTTTGACCCAAGAGCCAAAACTGGCAGTGGAATTTGCCTGCCATTCCTGGAGCATCCTAGTAATTTTCCATCTCTACACATTTGCCTGTGTCATTTCCTCCATACTGAAGGCTTCATACTATCTATTTAACTTCGTATCTTCAAATGCTTTTGTGTGTCTGTCCTTTTTGGGTGAGGTCAGGAGGAGCTATTCCAGAATTACAAAACTGAGACTGTGCTGTAAAATGTTAAGTATCAAAGTCTAGTCTTTCCTTCTTATGTTTAGCATAGTCTTAAAACTTAAAGTTTTACATTGAAAGAGAAAGGATTGTTTCAGGAATATATTTTTAAAGAATCTCTACAACAGGCATCCCAGGAATGTTCTTTTCCACCTGTTTTGTGACCTTTGTTCTATACAGGTAGCACTTTGGGGTCCTCAGATGAAAGGAATGACAGTACCAAGAGATACATATACTGGGATTTAGAGTCTGTATCTTCAAGTTGCTGTTGAAAATAATCCATGACATTGGTTAGGGAATAGGAACTGGTTTCCCCTACTTTGAGTAAGTTTTTTGTTATAGCCCACTTCTAAAGGATTGATGGAAAAAGAATATTGAGGTCTATTCTTTTCTTTAGTCTACAGTATTTTTGTCTGGAATTTATTGACGGTGTATATTAGACTATTCCTACCCTGAGAACAATCTTTCGTATAACGCTGAACATTTTATAAAGTCTCTTAGCATCAGAGAGATGGGTGCTTTTAGGAAAGTGCTGCAGCTATTCTGTTAGTATTGATGTTGGCTGCATTGAGAATGGAGACCGTGTCTCCTATATGACCTTATGGGAGCATCTTCCCACAGATCGCCGATTAGTTAATTGACTTTAATGAAGTATTGAGTCAGGTCGGAAGTTAGGAGACTTGGCTTAAGCACTTTCCCTGCTACCTATTAGCTAAAGACCTTGGGGGAAGCTACAGCAGCCTCAGTTTCCTTACTTGTAAAAGCAGTGAGTTGTGCAAGATGGTTTTTAAGTTGTCTTCCAGCAATTTAGTTCTGGAATTGCATGAGGTCTCTTGTTCTACTAACTGCCAGATTCTTTGTCTGTATAAAATGATTCTGGATAACTTTTCCCATTTCCTATTGAATTGAAAGGAATCAGAATATGCCATTTCAAAATATACCACTTAGGTATACAGATTATTTTAAGCTGAAGGCAATTGAGAATCAACAGATGCAGAAAGAAGTAATCTCAGAATTTCCTTTATTTGACTAACAATAGAAACTTCTGAGAAATGAAGACTGCCATAAATCCCTTCGCCAGGGAGTTCTATGGCCGTGGAGAAAGTCAGCACTGAGATGAGTCTGCACAAACAAACCTCACTAAAATCACCCTTATCTTTCGTCGTCTCCCTATGCATTTACCTTCCTACAAGTTACTACCCCTAGAAGCCACCCCCCACTTTTCTTTGTCTATTCAATTCCCCGTAATTTATTGCCTTTTGTTAAAATGGTATGCAAGTCCTTGAGTCTAACCACTACTTTGAGTTTTTACCTATTTTCTGTGTAGCCCTTGAGCATATAGAATTAAAAACAGATTTGCATGCCTTTGTCTCTTGTTAACTTGTCTTTTGTCAGTTTAATTCATAGGCTCCAGCAACAAAATCTAAAATGGAGAGCAAAAGTTTTTTCCTCTCCTACAGAATGATGGGGATGAAACTATTTCTCTTTGGTTCACAATAACTATGGGTGCGATTCTTTTCATTCTCCCTCCTCCACTCCTGCAGTTTGAGGGCCCTGTGGCTTAATGAGCTCCTGGGCTTATAAACACCCTGGCACAGCTAGTCCTGGAATGCAGCCAGCACTGCAGGATTTGAATACTTAACAGGTCTCTCATACGGCCATAAAGCACGTACGGTGGAAATTATACTGTCTGCTAGCGTGGGGATCTACAGCATGGCACGACTTGTTGCCAGCTTCACATCAGACCTGTCTGTCTTCTGGTTTTATACTTTATACACAGGGCTGCATAGTTAATTCTAGACATATTAAAAACCACCTTGTTTATATTACTAAGTGATTCATGTGATTTCAAGTTACTCTGGAACAATAACTCAGGCTTCCTGAGGACACAAATGTGTCACTCTTACAGTACCAAGGCATTTGGCTAGGAATTGGAAGACCTACGTTCTCATTCAGGCTCTGGTACTAATTTGTGTTGCAATCTTAGGCAGATCAGTTAACGTCTCTGAGTGCCAATGTCCTGAGATCCAAAACCAGAGTGTTGGGCCAGATGGTTTCTTAGGCTTCTTTTGAATACAAACCTTCCTATATTCTCTAAGGCAATGATTTAGTTTATTGCTGTGGTAATAACATACTTTGAGGCAGTAACTTGGAATAAAATTTAATTTTTATAAAATCTCCAGATAACTGGAAAAGGAGAAAATTTTATTTCAGTGTTGTTGTCCTGCAGATTGGAATATGTCTTAGATCACAGCATAATTCCTGAAACATCATAAAATATAATAGTCTAAAGTAGTATGATTATCCAATTTATCCAGTAACAAAGACAGTGGTTCTGTCTCAGAACATCAGAAGTCTATTTTTAGAACCAGGTGAAAATTTGTTGCATTTCTGCATATGGGCCAAGATACCTGTGAAGGTAGAAATGCAGTTGATGGAAAAACTATTCACTTACACATCTGCCTAAAAATATGAGAAACATCTGAATGCTCTATTTTAGTCTATTCTTTAGTAGGCAAAATGCTCTGGGCTTACCTGTCTCTCCCTCTTGATTTATAAAGAAGAGAAACCTTAACTTTACTCAATATGAAGGAGCTTCAGTGAAGTCACATGTCATCTATCAGATGCCTGAGAGCTTTGTCATGCAAATCATACTGCTCCTTTCTTCTTATCAACAACTTAATTTGGGAGAGGAGTGATTGACTAGAATGTTTGCTAATCAGTTTGAAACAAGTCTAGGCTGGGGGCCAATGGAAGTTTGCCAGAACTTCCCTTCCAAAGACGAGGGC
>CM052440.1:137047699-137064766 GCA_028533085.1 Varecia variegata
CTTAAAATTATTTTAATTTATTTAATTTTAAAGTTATATTTAAATTCATTTTTAATTTTTATTAATTTTGTAAAATTCTAAAACCAAACAAATTTATCGAGGAGAGAGGAATTGTTTTAATTCCTTGATGTGTGGCTTAATAGAAGACGTCTGGATTCTCCTGTTTCTGCATTCAGTCCATTATGATATCACCTATCATGAAACTTCAGCAAATCTCCATGGTATATTTTTGAGAGAATGAGAGTAAAAATGGCAAATGACACCTTACTATTGTTAGGAAAGTAGTTCTGGCCTTATGTAACCAGAGTCTCAGGGTCTCCCAGGGGTCCTGGGCCTGCACTTTGAGAAGCGAAGGTCTGGGTCCTTTCTGAGCTAACTATAGAAGCCAGTACATTGAACACCGTGTGATCCCCTCGTCTCTTGCCCAAACAATTCATTCTTTTGAGTTAAGGTATTATTTTCTATCAAAGTGCAAATACCAATGGGAGCGATAACACATTAAGCTGTTAACAGCATAATGCCTTAATGTGAACAAATTTAACACAGTTTCAACTTGAGCGTCCCTGGGAGCAGAAAGGAGATGAAAGAGAAAGAAGAGCCAGAAATAGGGTTGGAAAGACCCCTTTCCTCAACTAAATGTGAATTTTTTATATTTTACAGCATGGTCTGGGAACAGCTTGCTTTCTGGATACTTAAGCTTATAGCTATGAAGGCAAGCCATTGCCTAATCTATTCTAATTGCTTATCTTCGAAAGCTTCCTGAATTATGGTACCCCGTGGCCACTAACTTCCAATTTAGGACTAATTGATTCAGGAAATGGAAAGAGTTACAACTACTAATAAAAGCCAATTAAAATAACCCCCACTAATTTCTATTTAAAAGTATATTTATTGATAACCATGCAGGAAACTCTTTATTAATGTCTTCATTCTATTTTGTATTTCAACTTCCTAAGTGTAGAAATGCTTTATGCTGCCTTAGATACCTGTGCTTTTTCTTAAATCATGTTTCCTTCTCATTGTGACTTACTGATCCTTAGGGACATGCAATGCTATTTCTTAATTCCTAAGAAAGTACACATTCCAACTGAGCATCTGTGCTGAGACATCCTTGGAAATTAAATTCTAGTCTTTGTTAATAGAGCAAAATGGAAATACAGTGTCAGGTAATGCATGCCAATTCAGCTTACCGTTCGTTTCTACAGATGGAATTATACTGAATTGGAGGGAAAACCCAATAAACTTTAGCCATGGAATATTCGTGTCTGTGCATTGTTAAGTGTGGATTTCTTCTCAAGCCGGCTGCAGCCAGCACCTCTGAGGGGCGAGCTGTCTTCTCCCACATGGGACGAGCAGGATGCAATCACTGAGCACGATGCAATCACCAGCCCAGGGTCTCTGAACTGGGAGGGCTCTGCTTGAGAGCAGGTCAGGCAATCAGGCTGAGGTTGGGTCATTCTCGGGGTGAGCTCAAATTACAGTTTTGGTGAAATGCCTGAATTTAGTCAGGAGAAGTAATTCACAGCAGAGCAGGGACGTACAAGAGGTCAAGAATAGATTGAGAAATTAAGGGCAGGGAAGTTGGAGGCACAATTACTTAGGATGCAGGTTGTGAATAAAGGTGAGGGTGACCAAGAGATGCAGGCTGGGGAGGTGGACTAGAGGTGCAGGCCTGGGAGTGAGGAAGGAAGTTGCTTTGTCAACAAATAGGGAAGTCTTGCGTGCTGCAGAGGAAGTGACTGTTGTGCGTGGTGAATTGGTGATTTGAGTCAACTGTGCAGAATGGTTTCCACGTTGACATGTTTAAACATGTTATTTATTTGCAGATGACTGTCATATCGACAATATCACTGGAGTAGTCATAATTTAAATTTTTCTGTTACGATGTAATTTTGGAAAAATATCTCTTAGCAAGGAATACAAGCCAAGGATATATAGCATGGCAAGAAAAACATACCCATTCAATTATTGAACTGTGGTTTGCTTATGATTTTTAAGAAAAATCTACGTTTTCTACCAATGATTACCAATATTTATTTATCAGTTAGTTGTGTATGTGTGTGTGTGTGTATGTATGTACGGTCTTATCACCAGCATTACAGGTGAGGCCTTTCCTCTCAGCCTCATCTGCAGGAGACCCTAACTGCATCCTCAGTCTCTTCCTCTCAGGCTCTGCAGCCTCTGGGGAGCTCCTGACTCCCGCTCATCAGAGCGGCCACTGCCCACGGAATCCCCGGTCTGGACAAGCCAGTGCTAAGGATGTGGTCGTACTAATAGAGGCTTTCTTATTTAATATGTTAGGCAATCTTTAGTAAAGAGGGAGTTTGTGAAGAAAATACATAGCTGCTCCAAACATTTGGGGAATGAGACAGGCACTTGTGGATTTCCTTTCTGCAGAAATCTCTGCAGACTACTTTCTGTTGATGGGAAGAGTGCCTTTTTCTCTAAGAGCGTGGCTGCGGCTTCATGCTCACCTCTCAGGCTTCCCTCCCTGTCTTCACCCTCTGCCAGACTTTCTACCCATGTACTCATTCTTGGCCCTCACTTACATATCCTTTCCTCTGCAGTCCTTCCCTGACTCTCCCAGCTGCCCTGTCCTCTAAAGTACCGCATTCCTCTCTGACCTGGCACATGCCTCAGTGTGCTATATGATGTGTTTAGTTTATGTGATTATTTGCATAATGTTTTCTGCCCATGAGCGTGAGCTCAGCGTCTCAGGACCCGCCACAGTGTCTCTGACACCTATTAGATGTTCAATAAAGGCAAATGCATAAATGATCGAATGAGCACAAATTCTTTATTTAACACCTACTATACTCCAGACACTTCTAGGTGATGAGAGTATACCAGCAAGATGCTTCTTGCCTTCAAGGAGCTCAGTCTCATGAGAGAGAGAGTCACATAAGGAGACAAACTGCCACACAACATGGGAAGAACTGCTGTAGAGATGTAAAGATGAAAAATTAAGAAACCAGTAAATGCCAGCACGAAACAAACAAACAAAAGCAACACGGGAACAGAGAGTATGGAGCAACAACTCCGCTGGTGGGTGATGGGGAATGCAGGTGGAGGTAGGGTGGAAAGGACCGGACTCTGGGTCCGGCATGTCTGAGCTTCAGTTATAGTTCTGGCACTGACGGAGCCTCCCTGATTCGATTCCTCTTCTGTAAAATGGGGTAATAATATTTGCTGATATTAATGCACAGGGGATTGTGAGATTTACCTAAAGCATACTGTCTTAGTGTATTTTCTGTTGCTTATAAAAGAATATCTGAAACTGGGTAATTTATAAAGGAAAAGGAATTTATTCCTTACAGTTATGGAGACTGAGAAGTCCAAAGTCGAAAAGCCACATCTGGTGAGGGCCTTCTTGCTGGGGGGGACACTCTGCAGAGTCCCCAGGCAGTGCAGGTTGTCACATGGCCAGGGGCTAAGTGTGCTAACATGCTGGCTCAGGTCTCTTTTCCTCTTCTTAACAAGCCGCCAGCTCCCCTCCCAGGCCAAGCCATTAACCCATTAAGCCATCCATTCCTGAGGGCAGAGCCCTCATGATCCAATCACTAAAGGGCCACCTCTCCATCCTGCCACGTTAGGGATTAAGTTTCAACATGAGTTTTGGAGGAGACATTCAACCCATAGCACATACCTAACCATGTTGCCAGTGGGGGGTCATTCTGTTCCTTAAGATCTGGCTAAGATTTGTGTATATCTCTAGTCTCTGCCAGTACAAAGTTCAAAGTCCTTCTGCAAATATTTACAAATTTGCTGGGGCTTTTGTTCCCACGGTCATTTCCAGCTCTGACTTCATTCTCCAGTGAATTATTGCTTTCTGCTTATTTTATGCCCTGTTCTAATTTTAGGACTGATCTTTGCTCTGGCATCCACTCCACCGTGGAACTCATACCATTATACACACTAAACACTCACCCAGGCCTTTGGGTGGGCGGCAGACTTCATCACAGTTCTAAGGAGAGAGAAGAATGAGACACTGCAGCAACTCAAACTAATTAAGATGGCCTATTAGATATCCTTAATCTTAAACCTCGGGGTGTTCTGCAGTGTTGCAGATCTGCCTCCTCTCATTCTTGTCTACTGTTTCCTTTTAGCAGCCAAGAAAAACAAGCAAACAAACACCCAGTAGCATCAACAATAAAAACCTTTCCTTCTTTTCCCTGTCCTGTGACTTACTTGTAACCAATAGAGTGTAGGAAAAGTGAAGCTGACGTTGAGTGACTTTGGAGGTTAAAACAGAAAAGGTTGAAGGGATCAGAATGTGCTACCCTAAAACATGTCACTTCGGTGTATGAGTTATTTTGAATGGAAGGCAATTGAGAAGAAGAAGACACAGGAAGCGTTCTCTGCCCTGCTGCTATCTGTCTAAAGGAAGGGCATAAATTTCCCTTGTGAAGGTGTCCCCCTTCTCCCATATAAGGAAGAGGAGAGCAACTCTTACCACTGGAGTTGGAGACAGCACTGAGATGAATCTACATAAACAACCCTCACTAAATAACCTGTATCTGCCATTAGTTTTCCCCATATACTTACTATCCTACAGTTTACTGGCCCTGGAAGCCCAAACCCCCTTTCCTTTGTCTCGTCACTGCTCCACGGTTTATTGCCCTTTGTTAAAATGGGATATAAGCCCCTGAGTCAAACCACTTCTTTGATTTTGTTTCTTCTTTTTTATGAAACCCCCATCCATGTAAAGATATTAACATCAAGTAAAATCTGCACACTCTTCTCCTATTAATCTGCCTTTTGTCAGTTTAATTCACAGGTCTGGCAACAGAACCTAAAAGAGTGGAGGAAAAATGTTTCCTCCCTTACAAGATGATGCAGTTCCTGCTTCATCTACTGAGGTACTCACTTTTGGAGCCCTGAGCCACCATATGTAAAAAATCTGAATACCCCCAGATCCTGTGCTGCGGGGAAGCTCAGACCACATGGAGAGGCCACAAGAAGGTTCTCAACTCAGCATCCCCAGCTGAGGTCCCGGCCAACAGCCAGCATCAACCACCAGACACGTGAATAATGGTGTTTCTGGTTGATTCCACATGTTGGCTGTTGGGCCACCTCCGGCCTTTGGGTCTCTGCATTTGAGATGCCAGAAATGACAGAGCACAGACAAGCCACTCCTGTGGTGCCTTGTCCACATTCTTGCCAACAGAATCCACGGCCGTTTTAGGCTTCTGAGATGGGGGGTTGTTTGTTACACAGCCACAGTGAGTGGAACAATGGTTATGTATTACAACACTTGAGCTAGACCTTGAGATATGAGTGGGGATTTGCCAGGCAGAACTGTTTGGAAAAGGCTTGACTTTGCAGGAGAAAAGTGAGAAGTGTAGCGTGGTAAACAAGTAAGGCTGTGGGAGAGAATCAGGAGCTCAGATGAGCAATGTGGAGGTACAAAATCATTCTGTGTAGTTCAGTGAAAACCATCAGGTACTTGTTCATTAACATAGATAATTTTCTTCCATCCCATTGCTTTATTTTTTTTTAATTTTTTAATTTTTTATTTTTTTGAGACTGAGTCTCACTCTGTTGCCCGGGCTAGAGTGCCGTGGCGTCAGCCTAGCTCACAGCAACCTCAAACTCCTGGGCTCAAGCAATCCTCCTGCCTCAGCCTCCCAAGTAGCTGGGACTACAGGCGTGCACCACCATGCCCGGCTAATTTTTTCTACATATATTTTAGTTGTCCATATAATTTCTTTCTATTTTAGTAGAGACAGGGTCTATGCTCTTGCTCAGGCTGGTCTCGAACTCCTGAGCTCTACCCACCTCGGCCTCCCAGAGTGCTAGGATTACAGGCATGAGCCACCATGCCAAGCCTGGTCCATTGGCTTTAAAATGATATATTTTTAAAATTGAGAAAGTTTATGCCATAGAATTTCTGGAATTTCGATTGGACATAAAACGTGACCTCAAAGTGTTTGAAATTTCTTGCAATTCTTCATCAGTTAGCACTATTCTCCACACTCAACTAAAATTGAGCTTGCCTTAAATTACAAGCTATGGTTTAACTGATGAGTAATTTTAATTTATTAGTTGAAAAGCCATTGTGATTCCTCATGAGTACTCACTCCAGTTTTAGCCTGATGTTTGTGGTGGGCGGGTTGACAACAGAGCTGAGAATGAGCAGCGTTCTTATCAGAATATCTGGGCTACTAATACATTTTGTATGTAATTTTCCACAGAGGTATTGATTTTAATCAACTTTTAAGATGAAGCGCCACATTTGTCAAGGCAGAAGACCCAATTTTTTTTGTAGGGGAAAACTGGCTATAATGAATGTGCTAAAATATATTAGTTTATCTATTAACCTCAACATGCAAGAAAGAATTTGATCATTAGCTCTCATCGTGAAAACACGGCGGCTGCAGCCTGCCCAACGGTAGGGAAAGTGGGATCAGCAGGACCAGCGGCCTGTGCAGATGCCAGTTGGTGAGGAATGCCTGGCCGACTGTGGCGCGGGGATACTATTAAGCGAATGCACTTGATGCATAGCATAATTATACCACTTATGGCAGGAAAACTTCACCGCTTTATCAAATGGTGCACCGTGTACATCAAAATTCATGGTGTCATCTATCTCTGGGATATTGCATGAGCTTTGCAGTTCTGGAAGGGTTTCAAATCAAGTTTTGATTAATTTTTGGTGGTTTTATTTGGTTATTGAAGTATAGCTTGATTGTGTATGTTTTTTTCCCCCTTTTCTTTTAAGCACTGACGATCTTGATTAAATTTCCCCTTGAGAAGTGGGAAGAAAACAGCAAAGTAACTGTCACAACTTCTTTGAGATGAATGGCTTTAGATACTTGGAACATATCATCCCGGAGTTACCTCTCCGGAAGATTAGTGGAAGGCAGCCAAACTGTGAAGACCTTGCTATGTAGTAGCTGCAGTTGATGTTTTCTGTTCTTTTTCTTTTTTCCTTTACTACCATGGTTTCTAATTTTTTTTTCTTTCTAGTATTGATTGTAATAGCTTCCTCATAAAGCTCAGATGCAGAGTTTATTTCTGTTTCTTTTACAGTGCTTCTTATCTCATAATCAAACAGTTGTCATACTATCGACATAGTTGCTTTTCAGTATTTAAATTGCATGGGTGAGGGGCTTGGTTTTGTGATGTTGCTCTATATTTTTACTATGAGAAGCGTAAAGCAAGATCTAAAGTAGATAAAGCTTTGTGCTCAGCAAGCATGGAAACAAGAGTTACCTACGGCTTACATCCATGTGTGCACTATGATGAATAGAATTTTACCTGCAATTACCAAAGAGAAGGCTACATGGTGTTTGAACGTGCAAATTACCTACAATTTTATGTATTTGCATTGGTGCTCATCCTAACTATAGAGTACAGTCTGAATTTAGCCCTTGGGGGATGTTTTAATAGACAGGCACTTAATTTACTTCAAGGTTTTGAGGATTTATTTAATAAACACTTATTAAGCACTGGTTATGTCCCAAGGCCAGTGCTGCACACTGGACACTAAGGAGACGAGAGACTTGATTTCAGGGATCACATAATCTGGTGTCATGGAAACATATTGAAATATGAGACCCAGAGCATGGGGGAACCAATAATGTTTAGGTTTCAAGGAGCATGGATTGTGTGAACGGTGGGTGTTTGAAAGCATACTTACTTATCTTTATACATGAAAATTCTTTGTGAAAGAATAAAATCTTCAGGATTGAAAGATATTTTTATCTTAGCAAATTGGCCATCTCTTTTCTTTGAGCTCATAAACGTGATTGACTGTGGAATGTAGTAAGAGAAGAAAAAATAATACCACAGAGAGACCTTGCTTTGCTATGTCAAAAATGACCAACTGACACACAGGAAAGACACATAGTAAAGTTTAATTTTTAGGCTGCATTAAAAAATTAAAGTAAGATATCATATAGAAACAAAAGCTAGAAGAATCTCTTCCAGGAGAATATTTTTTATCTATAGGTCAGAAAACAAGAATGTGAAGCAATAAAGTTAAATGACGATGAATTGCGCTAATGTGTATGAGTGTGACAGGTGACGGGGTGTACAAGTCCTTGCCTTCATGGAGCTCTCAGTCTAGGGAAGGGAGGTGACGTGCTACATCAACCAGTAAATTCACACTCTGCCCAGCATATCTGTGGGTCCCAAATATTTTGAAAAAAATTATCTGTGTTGAACATGTACAGACTTTTTTTCTTTGACATTATTCCCTAGACAATACAATACAACAAATATTTACATGGTCTTCACACTTTATCAGGTATTATACTTAGAATCCAGAGATGAGCTAAAGTGTACGGGAGACTGTGCGTAGGTTATATGCAAATCCTATGCCATTTTATATCAGGGACCTGAGCATGCGAGGATTTTGGTATCTGCACAAGGTCCTGGAATCCATCCCCCACGGATACCAAGGGACAACTGTGTATTATATCTGATGTGGAAAATAAGTGAAGTGGAGAAAAGTGACCAATAAGTGGTAGAAGGGGGCTGAATGCATGGGATGGTCAGGGCAGACCCCTCTGAGGGGATATTGGAGCAGAAACCCAGGAGGTTGGGAGCTCGTTATGAGGCCAACCGGAGATAGAGCTTGGGAGGCTGTGACAAGGTGCTTTTCAGCTCTTTCAAGGGTGCTGGGAGGTGATGCTTGTGTGAAACCGCCTGGCGGCCAGCTGCTGCTCTGAAACCCACGCTGTCTGCCAGTGACTGAGCAGGGCAGGACACACAAAGGCAGACATGCAGTAGGGAGATCGAGGACCCCTCTGCAGGGAGCCGGGACTGGAGGATTCTACTATCGGCCTTGCCAAGGGTCTTAGAATCACACTTCATTTTAACAGGTTTCCTGCCCAAACTCCTCTCCTTCCTTCCTCTTCCATTTTCCTTCCAGGCTTTTCTCCCAAGTACTCTCTTGCATGTCAAATACCATTTTGGTGTGTGCTGCTCCGAGGACCCAGACTCACACCACGTTTCCAGGCAGCAGTTGCACAGACGCAAAGGCCCCGAGGAGCTGGGCGCTTTCGAGGAGCATGAAGGAGGTCAGTGTGGCTCGAGTGCAGTGAGCTGGGAGGAGAGCGGGGAGCAGCTTGGAAATGCATCTGAGGTCCTTGCAGAAGAAAAACAGTTGACTTGGTTGTTATAAAATCCCTTGTTTTAAAGACGGGACCAAAAATTAAACAATGGCATCTGTATCGATTCCAGAATTTCAAAGAAGGGCATTATACAGCCTGTACCTGACACGCTTCTCATTAGCAGTGCTCAACATCTGTCTCGGTAGTAAATGTAAGTGGCCCAGTTCTGGGCCATTAAAATTTTGATGTAACCCATTAAGGCGACTTATAGGCCTCAGTTTAAAGGGCTGTTGCCATTGTATCTGCGACAGTGGCGCTGTGTGGTGTGTTTTATGCAAATCTAAAAGATTCGTAATGAATGATTCTGCTTAAGAAGCTAGTTAGACCATTTGGGCATTTCCTTGAGAGTGACCACACATGTCTTTTTCTGAAACTATTTCACAGCACGCATCGTTTGTCTACAGTAGCACTTAACACGAAACCAAGCACACCGTGAACCCTAAGTGTGTTTTGTTATTGGTGTTGGGGGTGACGAAGATGGTTCTTACAAGGTGCCAATCGGCCCCTCAAAGGAACCACCAGATGCTACGGAATGATCCAGGTGAGAAGAGACTAGAAACTTTCTTTTTGGAGGTTTGGGGCTTAGATCCTCATTCTACCACAAACCATAACCTTGATATAGCCTGGACTTGACAGCGCTTTGCACGGGGCACTTAAAAATAGTTTTACCTACTCTGTTACCTCCATAAGCCATGACAGGTCCTCTGCTCAGCTTCTGCTAAGCAAGAGATTGGAAAATCCTTTTAAACTTTAGGGACAGAGCAGTGCTCAGTCAAGCGATAAAAGCTGTGGAAATGAGTCTCGAATATTATCACTGTGTATCAATTGAAGTCAGATGAAGAGCTCCACATTCAGCCAAAGTTCTTTTTCATACTAATTAGATACTCTTCAAAGGTGTAATTACCATTTAAAAATTACTTTGGAGTGCAGGAGAGACAATAGATTTTTAATGTCTTTTAGTTTCTTTCTGTGTTTCTAATATTTCATTGGCATTTTCTTATTTCACCAATGAGTCATAGGACTTTCAAGGACTTTTTCTCTCCCACAAGTTAAAATTCGGAACAGAAACTCAGATCACAGGGAAAACGTGATTCAATTACCAGAGAAGGACTATAATAATTAAAAATTTCCTTGCATGGATTATCAATTTGCCCGGGATTCCATCCGCCGCCACCTTGAGCAAGGATCTGTTTCTGGCCGCAGGGGTGAGCTGCCGTGTTGCATGTAAGGAGAGGTAAAAGAGAAAGCTTGGTGACACGCTCATTGTCACAATTTGTGGCACAGCTGAGACTCATACTGAATCTTCCCCTGAAGCCCAAGCTCTTTGTCCTCTTCCCCCGAGTGTTTGTTGGCATCTCACACTGTTTCAGAGGGCAAGAATGGCTTGGAGAAGATTGCAGGTCAGTAGGCACTGTAAGCATGGAGTGGGGATATGTTAATGAAATGTGTGTTTTGTGGCCAAAGTTAAAAAGTGCATTTGCTCTTTTGCAGGTGGAATGAGCTGCCCCCAAAGCAGCTAGCTTGCTTCTTTTCTGGGCGGGTAGGTGACTGAGGTCTTGTGGTGGGGAGGATAGCCGCAGCTTGCAAACCTTCAATGTCTTGCCTTTTCTCTTTGGATGAAGCCCAAATTCCTTAAATTGTCCTCCAGGCCCTGCATGATCTGCTCCTATCTGTTTCATCTGGCCTCATCTTTCACGAGCTACTCTGCTCCAGTCACACTGCTTTTCCTTCCATCCCTTGTGGTCTCTTTCCTTTGTCCCAGATATAAGGCCTTTGCACGTGCTAGACACTGCTCCTGCCTGGAACAGTTTCTTCTTCTTTATCTCAATAACTCCAGCTCCTGCTTTACATCTTACCTCAAGCACATAGACTGCAAATATACCCAATTCTTTACTCTTTCCTGATCTACAACCTTTGCCATGTAATTTTATAGAGGACTCCAGTTTGACTTTGGGCTTACCCCGTGAATTTGTTAAGGTTCCCCCAAAAACCAGAAATAATAGGATATATATGTATACACACATACACACACACAGATAGATGTATATGTTATTCTTTATGATATTATTTATAAATATATATTATAAGGAACTGATTCATGTGATTATGGAAACTAAGAATTCCTGAGATGTGCAGTCTGCAACCCGGAGACCCCAGGGAGCTGATGGTGTGGTTCCAGTCCAAATGCTGGCAGACTCTCCAGGAAAAGCTGATGTTTCAGTTCAAGTCCAAAGGCAGGAAAGTTAAACAAAAACAAAACAAAACAGAAAACAATGTCCCAGCAATCAAGCAGGAGGAGTTGTCTTTCACTTGTTCTAGTCAGGCCTTCACCGCGCTGGCTGAGGCCCACTCACGCTGGGGAGGGCAGCCCGCTGTCCTCAGCCTGCCAGTTCAAACGTCAGTCTCACCCAGAAACACCCTCATAGCACACCCAGAATGATGTTTGACCAGATACCCGGGCACCCTGTGGCCCAGTCAAGTTGACATAAAATTAACCACGATACCACGTGATTTGCTTTGGTCAGTGGGATGTTAGCAGATGTGATGCGAGTGGTGTCTTGAAAGACTCGGGTCCCCCTGGGCCAGTTTGCCTTGTAAGCCTCTGCGATCACTGTGAGAACAGCCCCAGCCAAACTGCTGTCTGATGAGAGACACCTGGAACTGAGCTAGCTCACCCCAGTTGCCCCAGCCGAGGCCACCCCAAGTCTGCTGGCAGCCAGCAGCCCCAGGCCAGCCAAGATGAGTAGAGCCTCTGAGCTGAGCACCCAGACACATCGGCAATGAAAGTTCACTGTCACATGCCACTGGGGTTCGTGACTGTCACTCAGCATCATGCTGGCAATCGATGACTGATACATCAGAGAAGCCCATGTTTACATGCACACATGGGCTTTGTGGAACACCCAGCTGGCCACCTGGGCAAGCACCCCTGCTGCTGGGAGGCAGGAAAGGCTGGAAGGGCACCCCCACAACAGCAGGTGCAGGGGGAGTGTCGTTCCCTTTGGAGGGAGAAATACAGATATGTAAGGCTCATGATTCAGTAAATGGAACCTCCTGCTGCCCTGGTCTAGGCCAGGATTTGTATCTCTTTGGGGTTGGTGCTGGTTTCACCAGTAGTAATGACAATGTCTGTGATAAGGAAGTAGACATCCAAATGGTGGCTTAGGGATGTCAAAGCACAGTTAGTGTGAAAGTGATAACTGTTTGAAAGGAATGCACGTGTAATTGGAATAACAGGCCACCCTGTCTCCTTTCCCTAGATGCCACCTGAGAATGCCCCTTCTGTGTATCTCTAGGAGAGGCTGCATTTCTCATATTCTTTTCTTATTTTCTTGAAAGCAGGAAGAAGCCAAACACCATTCTGCATGCTAATGTGACTCACTGACTCCATGGAGGAGCGAGCTGCTGTGCAGGTGGGGAGGCAGTCAGGGAGAGGCGTTTATTGTGGGCGGTCCCTGAGAGTGACTGTTCCCCGCTTTGGAAGACATTCATATGCACTTGTCCCACCAAGTGTGGCAGACGTACGTGTAGGTGGGCACACAGCTGGTGCAGGCTGCAGCCCTGACTGGCAGTTTTGCTCTATCCTGGGCAGTCTGAGAAAAACAGGAGCAGCAAAGCCTGCCCTGGAGAGTTCTTTAGGGCTCGATTGAATTGCAGCCGCCATGTACTGCGCTCCGAGGCCCCGCCATTCCCCTCCTCTGCCCAAGCGTTATTCTATCCTGAATTTCTCCAGTTTGGGGAAATGGTTATTTGAGACCCAGGGAACCAGGGTAGAGACTTCACTGCCACCCTCATGGACTCTGGACTGGCCGTAGCTGCCAAGTGCTGTAGGTATGTAGCCTGCCCTGCGTCGTGAATCTATCTAATGACATCCATTTACATATACCTGTCTTGTGTCACAACCAGTAGGGACCAGAAAGGGGAAGGGGAACAGACTTGTTTCCATCTCCCTGCTTATGTCTCGGAGGGGCTGTCCTTGGGGACTGGAGCCACGTGAGCCACGTTTTACAGCCAAGTGAGGAGTGGCTCGTGGAGGTGCAGGGAGTGCGGGACAGGTTCAGAGGCCCACAGTCCTACTTCCAAACTGTTTGAAACCCCACCCCCAGGGCAAAGTCCTTCTAGTTGGGATAGGCTGGGGTTTGCTGTGGAATAAACATTCCTAATAAGTGGGTGCCTTAACCCCAAAGCAGCCTCCTCGCTCAGGCTGCACCTCTGACATCGGTCCGCAAGGACTCTGCGTTGCGTGGTCACTTGGGAACGCAGGTGGACGAAAGCACCTCCTCACAGCACACTTTCCTGGCCATTGTGGCAGGGGATGGGGCTGTGGTGACCCCACACTAGTCCGTCCCAAGGAGGTGACACGTCGCTTCCATTTGTAACTCATGCCTGACTTGTTGCATGGACAGTCATCACAAGGTGGGGTGCTCTAAACACTTTTCTAGATTTTGTCATTGATTATTTGGCATCTGTTAATCCCAGGGACACACCAACAATCAAAATTATTTATGAACCCCTCAGTCTGACTTTTGAGGTAGTACAGAAGTCATACGACAAACCCTGCAACCACTAACCCAACATCTGTGATTTGTTTCCCGCCCAGTAAGGGACGTCCCCTCCTAACCATTTCCCACCACTGTAGTAGGAAAGGCTTGTGTCTGCACTGTCCCCTGTCTCCCGCCTCCTGACCAGCCCTGGTACCTCCCGGGCAGCCCTGGGTGGAAGGTGTGCTCCCTGCTTGGGAACTGCAGGGAATAAACTCTTGCTTCAAAGGCTGTTATCTCTTTCCCGTACCCAGATAAAACAAAGCCTGGGTACGAATCCTCAAACGTAGGGAATGCAATTTTATTATGTGACTGGAAGGAGAAACTCGGTATTTGTGGACAGCTCTAATGGCCAACACATTTGGTTACCGCAGTGTTCCAGGCACAGCAACTGCTCTTGTCTGACACTAATGTCAGTGAATGACGTCTGTTTGCCACATCTGCCTAGTTACGATTGTGTTGGGAGCAGGAGACCTTTAGCTACTTTGCTATCCTGCCTTTTTCTTATAAACAGAAACACTATAATATATGTTAAATTTTAGTATTCCGTGAAATGGGGAAGGGGGTATGATATTATTTTTCATCTTTTGAAGAGAAAACTGAAACACAGAGAATTTGCTGCAGTATCTTGGGGCTACCCAGCGCTAGGTCCGCCTGAAGACCCGGGTTTCATACTGGCATCTTCACAAAGACATGGTGCCAGGACATTATTATTTGATTTGAATCTGAACAGAAGAAATACTCAGACTCCTAGTGCCTGATGACGTGAAGCCCAAGGTTTATTCTAAATTGGTCAGGATAGCTCTGGTAAATATGATTTTTTAAAAAAAATTAATAGTGCAAAAATATGACATTTCCCTAAGCCTTGAGTCAGCCTGAGAAACATGCACAACTGACTTTGAGTCTGGGGGGACTAGGCAAGAACTTCACAGGCTTGTTCTGGGACCCCCATCTCAGCAGAGACCTCAGAAGCCTTCAGGGCACAACATTCCACTGGTGGCACGTTGCCAACACCAGAAAAGGTGGAATAATGAGCCGGCCAGCTGTCCGCAGAGGACAGAGCTCGCAAATGCTTGGCAGCAATCCCGGCTGTGCAGCCCTCTCTTTCAGCCTGGATGGTCTTCCATGTCCACGGTGTGCATCCTTCCTTACATTAAAGTCATCATCGTGTGGGGCGCGGGCTGTGCAAAGCCGCCTCTTCCCCGCTCCTGCAGCTTGGCTGCCACTGCTCTGGAGCCCCACGGTCCTGGCATCTGCCTTCCTTCTGGGAGGCATCTGCCCTGCTGAAAAGACAGGAGGCCGGGGGAAGAACAAGCAGAATAGGATCCACAGGGCTCTGATTCTCAGGGGAAAAGCAACATGACCTTGGCCGGGCAGAACTGTTCACAAGAGGCTTAAGTAGAGACCCTATTGCTTCCTACAAGAAGTTTGGACAAACTATGATGAGGCAGCCGGAAGAAAACCTCCTGAACACAGTGCAAATCCGTATCATAAACAAAAGAAGCCTTTTGTGTGCTTTTTATGCCCCCTGCAAAGTGCACTCAATAAATAACTACATGCTGTTCTGCTCTCTGAAAAATGAAGTGACCAAAATTTTTAATACCATTTCTGAGATTTCCTGTGAGAGTTGATGTATACTTTCTACTAAGTTCAAAGTGCCATTTTCCTCTAATTGTTTTCGATATTTCTTTATATTGTTAGTATCGTTCAGAAAAGCACTGGCAGATTGCTTTCCCTAGAGGGAATAGAAGAGAATAAAATTCTGTGGTTTAATCTTTAAAAGGATGAGGGGAAAAAAAATAAAAAAACATCCAGATTCAATGCTGGCTTTTTCTAGTTCATAACATGTTAAGTTAATATCTAAATAATGTCCGGAAGTATGCTGTCTTATGTTTACAAACCTGGATCACAAATTTAAAAAAAATTGCTTTGTTTTTTGTTATTAATGTTCTCAGGAACAGTTGACATGAAATTTCTGATCTTGTATAAGTTTCCAAACTTTTGGAAAAACCAAAAGAAGGATGTACTTCACCTCATCCTTACAGAAATGATATAGTGGGGTCTGAAAACCTGTGACATCTCTCTCAAAGTTCTAAACACTCCAAAAACAATAATTTATTTACTAGACTGTTACTAGAGCTTCTTTCTAGTATAGATTTAAAATACTATTTTTAGATTGCTCTTGATTTCATGATTTAGAAAGGTCATACTTAGGGAAAAAAGGCAAAAGGAAAATTTTAAAATAGACATTTGTCTAGGATGCCTCAAAAATTTCAAGATAATTAGATAGATAATCTCTTGATATGCTTTGTAATAAATATTCTCAGGTTTGAAAGTAAAGTTGGTTTCTAGAAAGACCCAATTCAGTTCTAGCGATAGGACCTCGACGTTTTATGCCACATCAGAAAAGGCCATGGAGAACCCCTAAATACCGAGATCAGATCAAAGACAGCTCAGGACTGAGCATTCAGTGCTCAGCTGTGCCATTAGCCCCATTCTCTCGTGAGTTTGTATGAGAACCATGCACCTTCACAGGTGAGGGAAACCAAAATCGCTCACCTGAAAATATACTTTGACTTATTCTGAGATGGCTGTTCAGAGAGGCTGCAAGCCGGAGCAGCTCTGCAAAGCTGCCTTTTGCGGAGGAGATTTGCATCTGTAGCAAATCTGCACTGATGCAGCCAGGGGGGTCTCTGAGGCCCACCCTGGTCCAGAGTTAGGAAAGATTAACAGAGTCTGACACCTTGAAAGGTCTGAAGAAACAGTTACCATCTGCTCTCTCTGGGGGCTGCTGCCTGTGAGGTGTTGTCTCCCCGACAAGACCACCTTTGCTAGCCAGGCCGCCTCTGCTCCTGCTCCCATAACCTGTTCTGCCAGGACCCAAGCGCCCTTTCTTAGGGTGATCTCAAGATGGGATACACACCTCCGATTCCCATTGCGGGGTTGGGGGCGATTGCTCTGTGGTTCTTCCCCGTGTGCATGTTAATAAATTTGTGTGCCACTTCTATAAATCTTCTTTCGTGAGTTGGCTTTTCAGAGGCTGAAGGGGAGGCTTTCCCTCGGCCCCCGCACAGGCAGTATTAGGCTTCCCGAGGGGGGTTCAGCCAGACAGACACTGGCAGACCCTGTGGTTTCCTTCTCTCACTGGGGGGCTGGGCCCCTCCCTCCTCTCTCAACTGCAGCTTCCCTCCCCAGGCCTGCTTGCCTCCAGGATGGCTTCTCCGCAGCTGGTTCTTAGGAGGCAGCTGCTGCAAATCTCTCTTGTCTCCTCGGGGGATGATGGCACCTCTCCACGCGATGGCTTCTGTACCCCGGCCTCAGTCCTGCTTGGCTGCAAAGCCCCTCGCCCGGCCTTGCCAGGGGGTCTTGTTTCACTTTCTTCTCCTAGATTTTGAGGGTTTTTTTTT
>CM052440.1:137065266-137159075 GCA_028533085.1 Varecia variegata
GCCACCATGTCCGGCTAATTTTTTCTATTTTTAGCTGCTTGGCTAATTTCTTTCTATTCTTTTTTTTAGCACAGACGAGGTCTCACTCTTGCTGAGGCTGGTCTCGAACTTCTGACCTCCAGTGATCCTCCCACCTCCACCTCCCAGAGTGCTAGGATTACAGGGGTGAGCCACCACGCCTGGTCCTGTATCATTTTCTTATGTGTGCTAACACTCTTCTGCATGACATCTACCCAGATATAAAATTCCACCCCTTTCCTTGATTTTCCCATAGAATCCCACTCGCCCATGGCAAAGACGCACAGAGATGTGAAGGAGATTTAAGGAGTGATCACATTGCAGAGATGCATAGACTTTCCAGCAAACATTATTTGCTGGTGTTCTCAAATGCCTCTCCCCGCAGTGTGTATGTTCTATGTCCTTGAGATGGAACTTGATACAAAGGGCTATTTTTTCCCCGTAAATGCAGTTCATAAGAAGGACTTTGAGATCTTTTAATTCTGAACAGTGAAGTATCCCAAGAATGGAAAAATAAGCAGCACATGTACTCACCATCAAATTGTTTTCACTGATCATCACCTAAGAGCACATTTAGGAATAACATTAATCAGGTGTCGGGCAGATGTGGGGGGGAGGGGATGGGTGTATACATACATAATGAGTGCGATGCACACCGTCTAGGGGATGGACACGCTTGAAGCTCTGATTGCGGGGGGGGGGGAGAGGGGGCAAGGGCAATATACGTAACCTAAACTTTTGTACCCCCATAATATGCTGAAATAAAATAATAATAATAATGATAATAAAAAAACAAATTCGAAGACCACCAGGATGGAGAGCCAGGAAAAAGCCTATGCTGCAATTCCAGTCTGAAGGCCAGAATCCCTCCGTCATGGGTGGAGGGAGACTTTGTTCCATTCAGGCCTTCGTCAGATTGGATGAGACCCATCTGCATTATGGAGGGTCATCTGCTTTATACATGTCCTCTGATTTAAGTACTAATCTCATCCCAAAAGACCTTCCCAGAAACAGAACGTGTTTATGTTTGACCACATATCTGGGCACCTTGGCCTAGACAAATTGACACATAAAATGAAGTAGCACAGTCACTCTCAAACTTTAAATGTGACAGAATTGTCCTAGAGTCAGGACACAGATGTCCAGGTGGGATCAAGTGCTTGTCCCATTTCCACAAGATCTGTGACTTTGGGCAATCCCTAAATCTCTGAGAGTCAGATCCCTTATTTATAAAATATGCAGATGAGTCTAGATCACGTGTTAGCAAACGGCAGCCCAATCCAGACGGCACCTGTGAACATGTGGCAGCACGGCTGAGAACTGTTTTTACAGGGGGACTTGTGTGATTGCTCTGATTCTAACAGGAACTAACTTCGACCCCCAAATAAGCAAAATGTTAGCTGCCTCCCAAAGAATTCCATTTATCTCATTTGTAGGCCTGTGTTACACAAAATGAAGTGCTCTGTGTGGTTGGGCTCAGTTGCCTTCCCTCTTCTAAGATGAATAGCTGCTTTTCATACTCACAAAGCTGTTTCACAGTTTGATACTAAATGATTATGCTATATTTTGAATTTTGATAAGAATAACTTTGTGGAAGTTCATTTTATCTCTTCTTTTATTGGTACCTACATAATATCTTTGATTTTGTCTCTTGGCCCATGAAGCTTAAAATATTTAAAATCCGGTCCCTTTTAGAAAAAGTGTGGCAACCCTTGGTCCAAACGCCTCAAGTGCCCTTGGGCTGTGCCACCCTGTGTCTGGGTCCTCTGGGAAACGTAACACATTATAGAGATCGTCAGTTTGTTGAGCCTCTCTGTGTCTTAGATTCAATGAGTTTCAAGGGACTCTGCACATCTGCCCTGATCCCACATCTTCACGCCCTCTGAGAAATGAAGACATGCTGAGGACATGCCTGGGATGTTCTCACTTTGTTTCCCACCTGCCGGGTGATGTTCTGGTTTCTGCCTGGTGCTCAGCCTTGGACTTACCTGCCATTTCTGGCGACATCCCTTGTTTAGACGTGGTGCTGGTTTTTGCTTTCTTTCTCCAGCTGTAACTCAGCCTTACGTAATCTGACATGACTGGGATTCAGCCACTCGGGTTCTGTCTACTCCAGACCACCACGAACAGTCCCTGTGGACGCAGGGCTCTAGTTCTAGCTCCCTGCTGGGTCTGCTCCTTATTCTCCCAGATTCAGCCCAGCCCAACCCTCTCTTCGGGCATAGGCATCTCCCAAATGCCTCATGCAGAGGAAGCTGAGAGGAAGGCCAAGTGAACCTCTCATTTGAATATAAGCTTTTCTAGAATCAAGCAGTTCTTTTCCATCCCTTGTTTATGAGACAGAGAAGGGAAGCGCCTAAATTGCACCAGGCACTGTGTTAAGTGCTCTGCACAGATCTGCTCAGTTGCCTTCCCTCCTCTAAGACGAATAGCTGCTTTTCATATTCACAAAGCCATTTCACAGTTTGATACTAAGCACCCATATAGACAATATTCGGAGTCAGGGAAAAGAGAGTTTTCGCAAATGTTTTAGAAGATAAATTAGCTACAGTGCGAGAGATCAATTTGCATTATACTTTATTTTTCCATTGTAGGCTTTTACTAACTTGATCCCATTACAGTGTTGAATTAGGAAATAAGCCCAAGGCACAAATAGCTGTGAAAAAGTTTTGTTCTGTTGAGTGTCTGGAATTGGATGCTTAACAAAAGTTTGAAATATCTTGTGAAATTTTTTTCTTTTTTCTTTTTGTACCTCATTTTTCTTGCTTTATTTTTTTCTTTCTGTTTTCTTTGCTCTTATTTCAAACCTACACTTCAGACCATACCATGTAGCTCTGTCATTGGCTGGAATTTTCAGGAACAAATAGTAAAGGCTTGCCTGCCCTGGGCCGCTGCTCTGCCCCTCTGGGCACCCTGAGGCTCCCCACCTCTTCCCCAGCCAGCTCTGAAGCATGTCAGAAATAAAGCAGATAGCCAGAGAGGGTGAGAAATTGCAGGCTGGACCCCCCTCACTGGAAAACATCCAAGGAAGTTGGGTGGCATTGGGAGGTGATCTGAATCTCCTGGAGTTCTAGAAAGCTCCAAGGATTGGAGCAGAGACTGAGCCCTGCACATTGACTAGAGTTAGTTTTGTCAACACAAATGTTTTGCTGGAAGAAAGGCCTGAGGACTGGTTTGGTTTTCTGCTTCTCAAATAGATTTGGTAGTATTTGTATTTAGAAACAAAGAAGATAAATACCCCTGCATACATTATTTGCAGTTAATTTAAATCTACATTAGAGTAATCCAAAATTCTGAAAGGAACAGTAGTGTTTACTTTACATATGGGATTAACTCTTTCTATGTGAATTGATCCTAAATTGGTCTTAAGTGGCAATGACTTCCTGAACTTTGCTTGGGTATCTCTTACTTTTGAAACAGTTGGTTTTTTTGCCTTCAGTTCAGATTGATTTGTCCAAAATTGAACTCCTGGTCCTCTCCATTGAGAGGGCTCTATCCAAGTACCTTATTTCTTTTTTTTTTAAATATATGTTTTTACTGTGCTTATCTTCTCTGTATCATTCCAATTTTAGTATACGTGCTGCTGTTCTTTCAGTGATACTATCATTTTCAGTTACCTAGATTCAAAAACTCGAGCCATTATTCATTCCTTTCTACTCTCTATCTTCATGTCTGTGTGTTTCTGAATCTTGTAAGTTTATCCTTTGTGTCCCGCTGTTGCTTCCACTTCTGTAAGGCCACGCTGGACCACTCATTGTCCATGGACTGCGGCCCACAACTGCACTTGTTTTTCTGTTGCTCTATTTTTCTCTCACATATTTTAGAAATTGGTCCACACAGTTTTCTTGCACATTAACTATTATTTTCCTCATTTTACAGATGAATCTGCTGAGACATGAAGGACGTGACGGGCTTGTCCAAATTCACACACATGGTGAAGTGCTGGAACCAGGGTGAGTACGCGGCTCCGTGAAGGGGCCGCCTGGTTTCCCGCTGGCTGTAGCTGCTCCTCTTCCATGGGCCACGCAGACCCCTCGTACCGACCACTGCTCACAGCCAGGGGCTACGGACAAAGGTGTTTTGTTACCTGTAAGGGTGTGTCAAAGCTCCTTAGTTGGCATTACATATCCTCTCCAGTCTGTGTAATTTACATATCTGGTCTTTTCTCACTCTGTTCAGCTACTTGAAAACTGCCTCAGCCAGACCCATGTAACCTGCATCCTTACACACCGCCTGCACACGTCCCCTTCAAGCTTGGGATTGAGTAGTTTCCTCTGCCTAGAATGCCTTGTTCCAGATTTCTCACAAAGCCTTCCCTGTCTGCTCACACAGAGCATATGCTGCTTTGTGGCGTGTGTGGCTCTCCAATCTGCTTCTTCCTGGCAACGTGCAAAGACTATGTTTCTCGCACTCCCTGCAGTTATGCTGGGAGCTTACCACTGTGCTGCAGCTAGTGATATGTGGATGGAGTTGATGTATGCCTTGTCCTGGCTTGAATCCTACTCTCTCTGTTCTTTCTGTGGGGACTAGAAAACTATGTGTTCTAGAAGACAGCGTTATATTATGGAAGCAGCTCATATCTGTGTTACCACTTGGAAGAGACCCACCAAGGAGGGCCACTGAAGAGACAATGACTTTGCATGAGAAAGACATGAACTTTTATTGTGTTAAGTCACTGAGATTTTGGGGTTGTTTATTATAGCAGCTAGTGAGCATGGCACTGACTGACTCAGCATGCCCAGTTTGATTTTCTTGTATCTCCCCGTCTGGATTGTAGACTTGAGAGTTGGCATGCCACTTATTTATTTATTTATTTATTTTTTTACCTTTTCTCTCCTCCTCATTTCTTCCCTTCTTTCTTTTCTTTTCCCTTTCCCTTTTTCTTTTCTTCATTCTTTATTTAATCTTTTTTTTTTTTTATTATTGAGGTCCTCATTTAATCTTAATTGAGAAACCACCAGGGAAAAAATTCTGGAAAATGCAGAAATTTAATAAAACCTGATCTGGGATCTCAAGAAAGTAACGGTATAGTGAGAATCTTAATAGTCTAGTGGCTGGTAATAGTTTAAGTTTTCTGTTCCTCTGTAAAACTTAACTCAATTGTCTGGGAGAAACAACTTCATGGAGATGAGTCACTGGATGCATATTGGGACTTCCCAGGTCCGCAGACCTCACTGGCCTTGAATGATGCTGTCGGAATGGTGAGTTGGGACCAAAATTTATCTGATGCTCAAATGGCCCAGATGGTCAATGGTTAGGTGATGTAGTTAAGCTTTTGTAGCTATTTAGGCTGCAGCAGAGGAATTACAGATAACCCTGATTTGGGGAGTGAATTTGGATGAGTGTGGTGTCTTATTTGCATAGCAAAGGACCGTTCTGGGGCACCTGATTTTGTGCTCTGTGAACTCCCAGCTCTCTGGCAGTCAGATGCTGTAGATCACCCTGTTTTCACCAATTGCCAGTGCTGTCTTCCAAAGCACCACGAGATATGTGTTTGGCCATTATTGTAGTTTGCATACTTGTGCCCTGGACTGATTTTTCATCATTATGATGTCAGCCTCCATTTTTATGCTGATGATACAGTTATATCTGTCTTTGATTTCTGACATCCTTTTTCTTTCTTTGTCTGGCAGGCGTTTAATCATTAATGTTTCAAAATCACATGCAGCTGAAACTCTGTAAGACAGAATTTCTGGTGATGAGCTCCTCAGCATTGCAGAGACAACCCAGTCTCTCTTTTTCTTGGCCTTTGCTGACCTCTAATTTTACTTCAAACAGGTATCAAGGGGACTGTCTTTGATTGATAATTGTTTTTCCTGATCTCATATGTATGAAAACCTGTCTTTCATCATGGAAACCTTGCTAGAATGTAGGCATTTCTCTCCATTACTGATGCACGGAGCTTTTCAGTCAAGATTTATGTCTTTCAGATTAAATTACTGGGGAACATAGCCCTTCCTGAAGCCTGGCTATCTCAACAGCAGAAATAGTACTGACTTTGCTACTCACTTTTGACACTCACGATACATCATCGTAGTGCTGGCTAATTAGGACTTTCTTCCCTGGTCTTATTTTGCCACTACGGGGATTTTTGCACAACTTTCTTTCAAGTCAAGCTTCCATTTTACCGCACCAAGCATCCTGACTGCTGAAGTTTATCTTCCACTGGGGAGATACTGCTGAAAATCCCACAGTAATACCAGAGTGACTCTTACTGCGCGATTTAGGAGAGAGTCCATCAAAATTGGGAAAGAAGAAAATAAGAAGCTAACTGTTAAGACACTCATGCACACTAGGTGACAGGCACAATGGTGTCCTTTGCTTATCTCATTTAATTTTTATTACAACTGACTGAGTTAAAATCAGATGAGGAAACTGATTGAGAATTAAGAGATTGTACAACTTGCTCAAGGCTACATAGCTAAAAAGCAGCAGTGATGGATTGAAACACAGATATGTCTGACTCTGAAAGCCTGGCTTTGAGCACTACAAGAGAATAGGAATACTAACGCTAATGCTAATACTAACACAAATACTCACTGAAATAATGAAAAGAACATTAAAAATAACTAATAACAAGGGAAAATGCAGATGTAATTTATGATGTGATATTACAGATTTGGGAAACTATTCCTATTGGTATCTTATTTACTGTGAGCATAAAATTTATGTGAATATAAGTACACTATTATATTTATCGTTATACAGAGCACAATGCATACATTCGTGGGTATGGCTATAATCAGTCTGTGAGGCTATGCACCATACCTGTGATTGGTGGTGGGTAGTGAGGAGTCTGAACAAACAATGTGCTACAAAAACAGGACAAAGAGAAAGAGAAGAGGCTACTTGTTCTGCAAATGCACAGGGTGCAATTCTAGCCTTCCTCTCCTGGTTGACCCCTGGGAGGGCAGAATGGGGAAGTGGAAATGGATGTTTTCAAGAGCCCACCAGGTAAGGGATTAAAAGCACAAAGCATTATAGTCCTGCATGGGAAACAGCACTTCATCGTAAGATTGGCTTCTCTTTTATGGATATTTTGCATCCTTTTCCAATTTGGGATAATAAATATAGCTCCTTAATGACTGTCTCTTAATGTTACCTACCATTTTTAATCTCTTGTGTTAGATTACATGTCATTCCCCTTCCTAATCTCCATCCTCCCAAACCCCCCACCAATTGCCACTTGGGAGCCCTTGACTAAGTCTTTTAGAGTCCTGTTTTTATGCCTTTCTCCTATTTTATAGGAATAGAGCATAAGGTATGATATCTCTAAGGTAATTATACTTACACACATATACACACATATTGTACTAAATATAAAAAGCACCTTGACCTCTAGAATTGGAAAGCACTTTACTAGGTTACGAAAGTTTCTCAGTCACAGTGTTTGGTGTGCCTGTTAACATGCCTGGGGTGACCTATTTTTCTGATTGGATCTTAACACTTAACAGTGATACATTTTTCCACTATTTTTGATTGACATTTTAAAACTATTATTGCATGCCTTTTCTGCCTTAGTATACAGAGGATAATCCAAACTTTCCTTGCTGTCTCAGATTCGCCATCACCATTTATTCTCCTGCACTTTAGATGTAGATTTTTGGCTGAGTCTGCCACGCATTACCTTCATGAAATTCTGCATTAATTTCTTTTCATTTGCCTCTTCATCATAAAAGTAAAATTTAGAATGAGCAGCTACATGGACTCCTGGGTATTTTAACCAGACTTTTTAGCTACCAAAATAACTATAGACTCAAAGGGTGAAGTAGTCATCTTCTAGTTTGTCTCTTTGTGCTTAACTCGGTAACATGTCTGCCTTTGTCAGTATCTGCTGGGTTTGGACAGCCTCCACGACCTCTCATTTCAGCAGTATTATTAATGTTGCCAAGGTACCTGCTTTATTTCCCTCTTTTACTTCTCCTGTCGCGAATTTTTTCTTCTCTCTGTATCATTTAAGCATATTTTTGTTCTACCTATTTTATCCTATTCCCTTTCTTTTTTTATATTTACCTTCATAGACCTACTTGATAGAAAACTGCCCTAAAATTTGTCCTCGGGACTTCTCTCTCAAGCCCATGCATTCTCTTTTACTTTTGTACTTTTATTTATGCACATCCTTGCTGAAGAATTTCCTCCGATGTCTAATCAACAGCAATGTCTTATGCAGAGCAATCTCTTTTGGATGGAGTGCTAGCCCGTGGTAATTCCTTTCCGATCACAGTCTGCCTGCAGTGTCTGGCTGTCTGACAGCTGCCTGCAAGCAGGGGAGTCAGAGGGCCTTTTTTGCCTTCTCATTATCTCACATCTTGAGATAACGAGATAACAAAAATGCCTATCTTGTACAACAGAGAGGCATTTTTCCTGGTCCATGTGTCTGGGAAGAGAACTCTGCTATATTACCTCTAATCCCTTCACTCTTCATCCAGTTTCAGTTGGGCTGGAAAACCCCTTTCCTCATGGATATGGATTGATGCAAGCTGTGTTCATGGCTATCTGAGCATGTGGCCTCAGAAATTTCTGTTATGGGAGTTTGTGAAGTAGCCATTTCTCAGAGGCAAAGGCCAAGTTGTATTAGAAATACAGAGCACTTGCTATTAGGAGGGATTTTACAAATTAATTCTTGGAATGCTGTGCTCCATTGGAGAGTAGTGAATTTATCCTTTGGCAAAGACATATCAATATCACACTGCAGCTTATATGCAGTCATGTGTTGCTTAGTGACGGGGACACATTCTGAGAAATGCATCATTAGGCGATTTTATCTCTGTGCGAACATCATAGGGTGCACTTGCACAAGCCTAGATGGTACAGCCTCCTACACACCTAGACTATATTGTGTAGCTATTGCTCCTAGGCTACAGACCTATGCAGCATGTTACTGTATCCAATACTGTAGGCAGTTGTAACACAGTGGTGAGTATTTGTGTATCTAAACATATCTAAACACAGCAAATATGCAGTAAAAACACCGCATCACAATCTTATGGGGCCACTGTTGTACACGTGGTCTGCCCTTGACCTAAACGTCCTTGTGCGGCACATGACTGTATCACATGCTTAAGAATCAAGAGTAGATTCCTAACCTTTCAACAACTCTGTCTTCATGTTACTTGTTTTGATGCTCAAAACATTTTTGAGGCTGTAATACCCTTTGTGCTCTATAATCTACTCATACTCCCCCTGTGGTTTCCCTTGTGAAAAACCTCCTATGGCTTTGTTCTTCGAGATGCTGAGACGCTATGTATACCTTTCCTATAATTTACCATGCTAGGTGCTGCAGCCCTTCTGAGCGCCTGGAGAAACCCCTGTTTTTTGTTTTTTTGTTTTGTTTTGTTTTTACTGATATTTCGAAAAAAAGAGAGTTTCTCATCCCATTTTTGAACTGATTGCAAGAAAAGCCAAATGACAGACTGGACCATCACAGCCTGGTTTGTTTCCTTTCAATCTTGTTCTTTATTAAACATTTCTGTGCACAGAGAGAAAAAAAGGCTCAGACAGACTAACACAGCTCAAAGCTCACCACGCTCACCGAGACGGGCTGTTTCCTGGTGTTCTTGTAGACCACAGGAAGCATCTTCTCCCAGATCCACCCATGATGAAGTCTCACGTTGAAAGGTAGCAGCGCAGTTTCTGTCTCCACCACCCGCCTTTCTCTGGAGTGACACAGAGTGTTGAGATGACATATTTTGAAACTTATTTTCTGCCTTGTTTCATTGCCAAGCCATGGAGAGTGTGTGTGTGTGTGTGTGTGCGCACACGTGTGTGTGTGTCCGGGGAGGGGAGCGGTGGAAAGAGGGTAGGAAGGAGAAAGCGGCAAAGGCATCAAAGACACACACCTGGCTCTGAAGTTAGTACTAAAAGATTATTTTATTTTGGGTAAAAAGTTCTTTTTTTGCCAGAGCAAATATTTGACTGTTTCCAGTGCTTTCAAAATACCCTATTTTCTTCTTGCTTAAGTGTCTAGTAAAGTTTTGGCAGTCCTGTTCAGTAAACGAGAATAAATCCAATCAGCATGTCTCACAGATACAGCTATAGCTTGGGGAAAAATCATGTATGAAAGAAGTTAACTGGAGTGTGCTTTTAATTCACCTAAAATATTTAATCAAACCAAATATCTGACTAACAAACTAACCATTTTGAAGATATTTTGTCACATGGTATAAGAGATTCTTTATATGTGCCAATCAGCTCTTTATCTTCTTGGTCAGCCAGAAAATTGATCTTCATTAGTTAGATAGCTTTATGGAACTAAACCCACTGCTCTGAGGCATGAAGGCACAATAAAGAGAATATTCCTATGCAGGACGAGACCAGATCTTCTGGTCTGCTCATTAGGCTGCCTTCAGAGTGGCGGTATTTTCAAATCTTTAGGTTAGTAGGGCCGATCATTGAGGCTGTTACCAAAAGCTCAGCACTTGTCCTCGAGGCTGCATCAGAAGAACGAGAACAAATGGTTTGAGAAGGAAAGAGAAGTTTATTACTTTGCTGGCAAAGAAGGAGGAGGATGGAGACTCCTGTCTGAAATGCCATTGTCCTAATAATAAGCAGAAATGCAGCGCTTTTAAAGGATGAGTTCTCAGCTTCAGGCAATTTCTGTTCATCAGTTGATTCTGATGTCCCATCTCTGCTGAAGACAATCTCCGTGACCTTTACCTAGGACCTCCCTTTACCAGGTTCCAGCTGGGCCATCTCTTGTTGCACAAATAACAAAAGACTTACTGCCAACCACTGGCCTGAGGCAGGGATGCAGGCTTTAGTTCTCAAAAAGGAGTGCAGGGTGTGTTAAAGAGCCAGAAAATATTTTTGGCCTTTTTTTTTCAGGCCATTCCCTCTATTACATATTGCCCATTGTCAACATTTCCCTTCCATATCTATGGGAGGAGGGGAGACTACTATGTTACTATCTGTTGATGGAAATTTAGGCTGATTCAATACCTTGGCTATTGTGAATAGTGCTGTAATAAACATGGTAGTGCAGGTATCTTTTCAATACACTGAATTACCCTCCTTTGTATATATAGTGGGATTGCTGAGTCATATGGTAGTTCTATTTTCAGTTTTTTGAGGAACACCCATGTTATTTTCTATAGTGGTTGCACTAATTTACATTCCTGCCAAAAATGTACCAGGGTTCCCCTTTCTCCACATCCTTGCCAGCATTTGTTATTGCCTGTCTTTTTGATAAAAGTCATTTTAACTGGGATGAGATGGCGTCTCATTGTAGTTTTGATCTGAATTTCTCTGATGACTAATGATGTTGTGTATTTTTTCATATACCTGTTAGCCATTTGTATGTCTTGTTTTGAGCAATGTCTATTCAGTTCCTTTGCCAATTTTTTAATTGGATTTTTAAATGTTTTCCTATTAAGTTGTTGGAGCTCCTTATGTATTCCAGTTATTAACCCCTTATCAGACAGGCAGTTTGCAAATATTTTTTCCCATTCTGTGGGTTGTCTCTTCCCTTTGTGGATTGTTTCATTTGCTGTGCAGAAGCTTTTTAGCTTGATATGATCCCATTTGCTTTGGTTGTCTCTGCTTTGGGGGTATTACTCAAGAAGTCTTTGCCCAGACCAGTGTCCTGAAGCATTTTCTCAATGTTTTCTTTTATTAATAGTAGTTTCATAGTTTCAGGTCTTGGACTGAAGTCTTTAATACATTTTGGTTTTATTTTTGTATATGGTGAGAGATAAGGGTCTAGTTTCACTCTTCTGCATATGGATGTCCAGTTTTCCCAGCACCATTTATTGAAGAGACTGTCCTTTCCCTGCTGTATGTTCTTGGCACCTTTGTCAAAGATAAGTTCACCGTAGATTTGTGGATTTATTTCTGGGTTCTCTATTCTGTTCCATTGGTCTATGTGTCTGTTTTTATGCCAGTGCCATGCTGTTTTGGATACTACTTCTCTGTAGTATAATTTGACAGATAATGTGATTCTTCCAGTTTTGTTCTTTTTGCTCAGGATGGCTTTGGCTATTCTGGGTTGTTGGTGGTACCATATAAATTTTAGGATTATTTTTTCTATTTCTGGAAAGAATGTCAATGGTATTTTGATGGGGATTGCATTGAATCTGTAGATTGCTTTGGGTTTGGGACTTTTTAGCAATATTGGCTCTTCCAATCCATGAGCATGGAATATCTTGTGTCCCTTCCACTTCTTTCATGAATGTTTTATAGTTTTCATTATCGAGCCCCAGTTGTTGAGGGGAGAGCATCTTGAGGCGGGTGGGGGCCAGGCTTAGCTGAACACCTGGGGCTACAGCTCAGCACTGAGGAATGGGCAGTTCCTCCACAGAGAAAAGAATCAGTGGGGACATTCTTAATAAGTTCAGCCAACTTGGTTCTGAGTGCTTTTTCCCCCCAGCAAAAATCTCTTTCCAAAGGGTCCTGTGGGGAATATAGCATGCTCTTGAGTGAAGAATAGGCTAGTCTGGAACAGAGGATGAATTTCAGTGAACAGTGGCAAAATTTTGCAGATAGTGGGTTGCGTTTTGAAGTGTCATTAGGTTTTGATCTGTTAAATATGTTTTGACTTTTGCCAGTCAGGAGCCATTGGAGGCTTCTCTGTAGGAGACTGACCTAACAAATTATATTTGTGGAAATTATTTACACTGGAAGCAGTGGTTAGATGGACTGAGAGAGGCAAAACCTTGAGGCAGGGCAGCCAAACTCGAGACGGTGGCATTGCCCTGGGTGGACAGTGACGAAGGTGTTGGGGTGGCTGTGCAAGGTGTCCTGGAGAGGGACAGAGAGCTGACTGCACACTGGAATTCGGGGTGGGAAGAGTCAGAGATTGCTCTGCTTTAAATAATCGTATAATTGGCAGAAATAGCACAGTCAAGAAGGAAACTTGGCTTTGAGGAAAATAAATGATCTGTTGTGTGTGGGCAAAGGAAAGGATCAGATGAAAAGCCTATCATCTTATTTTAACTTGCTAATAACTCTTATAAAGTCTGTCAGGGACAGGGACATAAATGATGGTGAGACACATCATTATTACTGGGTTTCGGGTATCCACGTTCCTCCTTTTCCAATTAATTCTGAAATATAGAGAGTGTGTTCAGATTTTCAGAGAAGCATGAATTCTCTCAGGCCATTATTTAAAATCTGAAGCAATATTTTTCCACTCAGAGCAAACCATATCCTTTTCACTGTCTTTCCTTTCCTTTTCTTTCTTCTTTCTTTTTCTTTTTCTCTTCCCCAGCCCCCTTCTTTAGAATATATTCTACACTTGTTTTGGGGTCCTAAGGGTTAATAATATTTAAAAGCTGATACCCTTAGTTCATCAAAATAATGGTCAGGGCTATTTTAGTTTCTAACACAGGTTTCCCTCTTGTCTGTGTTGGAAATATTGGTTGAGAAATTCTGGTAGTTTCTAAGTAAATGAAACAGCTAAAGGTGAACTCTAAAGGGTGACTATGCTTCCTGGGGGTGCTACGTAATGCTAGCGACTCTGGCCGAGACCACTCCACAGTTACTGTGCACCTGAGATTCCCTCAGTGACTCCTGCTTGTGGATGGACTCAGCTAATGTGAGTAGTGACCATGGTTGATTATGATGTCATAGCTAAAGATGTAATATTTTGGTTTTATTTACTAGAATAAAGTATCCAGTAACAAAAATATTAAGGAGATTCACTTTAATTGCATCTACCCCCTACAGTGTCTTTTTTAATGTGACAAACATATGATAAAGTAAAAAAAAATTTTAATTTCAAATTTCAGGTTAACACCAAAAAAGTTAGAAATTCCCACTATTGGGAATTCCTACCATGTCCTGGAAATATGTAGCAAGGGCAAAAAAAAAAAAAAAAAAAAAAAATGGAAAATATGTCAGTGTTAATTTTTTCAACCTAATAGCAGGATTAAATAATGTATTGTAATTTTTTCAAAGTCAGGGTTTATTGAGGTATAATTTATGTATGGTGATGGGATTCTGGATATGCTACTTCAGAATATAGGACCTTGGCATTGGGAGAAACTGGACAAGTAGGAAGGTCTCTCTCATCTTCCCCTAAGCCTTCTCCCCTGCAGCAGGCCATAAAAGAAGTTTCCTGTCTTCTACAGTTGGTCATAAAGCCTTCATTCCAGAGCTACCCTCTCTATACCCCAGGGAATGAAACATCCTTATCATAAAAGACAAGAAAATGCCAAGAAGAATCTGAACGTGCAGGCCTTGCTAAGTTCCCCCAGTTTATTAACATTATATCAACCCCTTTGACCTCCAATCATATTTCCCTACAACTATCCACTTCTTTCTCAAACTTAGCACAAAAATATGCAGGTTTCCCTATTTTGAGGGGTTTTTACTTCTGAAGTCTCCGTGTCATGTAAAATTTACATTAAATAAATTTGTAGGCTTTTCTTTTGTTCATCTATCTTGTCTTTTGCTTTATGGGTCTTAGCCATGAACCTATTGAGGGGTGAGAAAAGAAGTTTCTCCCCTACAATGGTGAAAGTCACCCTTCCCACATGATTTGGTTGATGAGTTTTGATAAATGTGTATAGTGGTTAACTACCACCACAACCAAGATATAGAACATTTCTGTTACCCCCAAATTCCTCCTGCCTCTTGGCAGTCAGTCCACAACCCTGATGCCAGCCCTTGACGGCCACTCATCTGCTTTCTATTCCTTGTGTTGTCTTTTTCTATTCTAGAATGGCATATGAATGGAATCATGCAGTATGTGGCTTTTTATGCTTTTTTTTTTTCACTTAGCCTAATATTTTTGACATTCATCCATGTTGTTGATTGTATCAGTAGTTTGTTCCTTTTTATTGCTGAGTAGAATTCAATTATATGAATGTATCACAATTTATTCACCAGTTGGAAATTTAGATGCCCCCTCCCCCCCAGTTTTTGGCTATTATCAATAAAGCTGCTATATTTGCACATATGTTTTCATATCTCTTGGGTAAATACCTAAGATTGTGATTGCTGTCTTATGGTAACTACACATTAAACTTTATAAGGCATTGACAAACTATTTTGAAAAGAGGTCATACCATTTTAAACTCCTACCATCAATTTATGAGAGTTCTAGTTGCTCCTCATCCTCATCAGCATTTGGAATTTTCAGCATACAGTAAATTTAATTACTGTTCTATGCCTTTTTCAAATATTATTAATAGACTTGTGGGTCCTGTCCAGGTGCAAAGAGTTATTGTGGCCAATCCAAGTCTTCCGTAGATTAATTTTCATTATAGTTTGCAGGACAGTTTAGGGTTATGCAAATCATTATTTGCTTCTGCTTAGAGCTAAGACATTATCATTCCTATTAGAATTTTCTTCCCTTCATTAAGCCAATATTTATTAATTGCCTATAATGTGACAAATACAAATCACACCTGATTCCTGCCTTCCAGGAATTCATGTTCCTGTGGGGGAGATGGACCAATAAACAAAAATTGCAATATAATGGTAAATACTAAATCTCAGAGGAGGAATGACAATCAATTTAGTGTGGAGGCCTTTAGCTGTTCATAGTATTTCTCCTATCTAAAAGTAGAGCTGATTCTGGAATAGCAGGAGAGTTGTTAAAGTTCCTATGTGTGATTAAGAAGTTTTTTTCCCCCTGCCACCAAATACATGATGTTTTTCCCAACATTAATTCTGCAATTCCCTAACACCAATTGCATGTTCAACAATTCAGTTCAATTCTGACTCTAACTCCTGGAGTTAGTACGGACCCTTCAGGTTAGTATAGCCCCACAAGACTGCTCCTACTTCAGATGCCAGCCACAAATGGGGTGCCCAGGCTACCCACATTTCTTCCTGGGGATTACAAATTTAGGGGTCCTACAACCGCCCCCCTCAGGTTTGAAAATTCACAAGAATGACTCACAGAACTCAGGGATACACTTCACTTACTATTACTGTTTATATAAAGTATGCAACTAGGAAGCCAGATGGAAATGACACACATGGCACTGTGTTGGGGTGTGTGGGTGCATGCAGCTGCGTGCCTGCTGCCTGCCTGTCACCCTTGCAGCACCTTGATGGGCTCTCCAGACTGGAAGCCCTCCAAACCCCAGTGTTTAGGGGTTTTAATGGAGGCTTCATTATGTAGGCATGATTGATCAGATTATTGGCCATTGGTGATTGAACTCAATCCCTAGCCCCTCTCCCTTTCCCAGAGGTAGAGGGAGTGGGGTTGAAAGTTCTGACCCTTTAATCACTTGGTTGGTTGCACTGGCCACCAGCCCCCACCCTGAAGCTGTCTGGGGGCCCACCATTATGCCCCTCATTAGCGTAAGCTCAGGTGTGTGGAAAGGGGCTCATTAAGAACAACAAAAGACACTCCTGTCACTCAGGAAATCCCAGGGGTTTTAGGAGCTCTGTGCCAGGAACCACGGTCAAAGACCAAATCTGTTTTTCATTACATCACAGTGGTCCAGTTCATCGATGAAGAAAAAATTAATCATGACGCTTCTTAAAATAGAAAAGCAGACTTAATTCAGGGGGACTGTCTTGACAGGTGTAGGACTACCACAACGGGGCTTTGCACTAGGGGAGAGACATTGGCTCAGCTCCAAACATAGCGTGGAGAAGTGGGGATTGACAGCCAAGGATGGGGGTCAGTGGATGGAAAGTTACAAGAGGGAACTTCAGGGATGTGGAGGACTCACCAGGATGCTTGCTGAAGGCAGGCGGGATGGAACAGATATCACCTGGAGATGGTTGAGGGGGATCGAGGAAAGTGATCAGATCAGATATCAAGGGTGGGGAGATTCTGGCTACACTGACTTAGCAGGACTCAGGGTCTGGAGGACGAGGCCCGGCTGCAAAGCAGCTCAGAGGAGCCAGACTAGGGTTTGGTCAAGGAGAGAATCTTTGTCATTATTTGACCCACGGTTTACAGGCACTCGGCCAGAGCCCATGTCACCGCAGGTTGGCTGTGGCTGCTGTCAGGGGGTGGGTGCCTAGTTTGACCATCAATTCTGTCCACCCAAGCACAGCACTGGCAACACATTCTCTCATCTGACCATGGCACAGACCTTTCCAGACTTCTGTGTGCTCATAGATCTTTGTTATAGTTTTATTATAGAACATACCATGGTTTATATGTGTTTATACAAAAATCTGTATGTTTATCTCAGTGAGTTCCTTTTGGGCAGGGACTGAATCACATTAATCTTATTAATCTTTTTATCCTCCACATTTAGTAAGGTATCCACCTTAAAACATATGTGCTAAATGAAAGAATGAATGCATCAATTTCCTAATCTCTAAAGCAGAATGGATGATTTATATTACTAGGGACTAAAATCATTTAAACGATGCAAGTGCCATTAGTGCATAGAGAACAAATCTATGTAACTGCAGCAAAGGAGAAGTTTAAGACCCTTCTTCAGATAATTTAGGCAAAATACCCGTTTTCATTTGAATCCCCTCAATTTTTCACTTTGCTTGGTTGTGAAAATTCATTGAAAAAAGAAGCAATGTTCTTAAGGATAATATTAAAGTAATTTAGGAAGAGTTGTAGGAGCATTTTTGTCCTACTTTATAAAACAGTTTGTAATCTGAGGGAAAATCTTTTAGATCTATGGATGGGAACTTTGTCTTTAACATAACCATTTCTTATTCTCTCTCTCTCTCTCTCTCTCTCTCCCTCCCTCCCTCCCTCCCTTCCTTCTTCCCTTTTCTTTCCTTCTTTTCTTTTCCTTTCCTTTCCTTTCCTTTCCTTTCCTTTCCTTTCCTTTCCTTTCCTTTCCTTTCCTTTCCTTTTCTTTTTTCTTTTCTTGATTTTTTTTCATTGATACTGTGCTTTGCTGCATAAATTGAGGGTTGAAATTCAGGAAAGAAACTGTAAATTATTCCAGTTCCACAGGAAGGAGGATGGTTTTGCAACTACACATATGAGGCCACAGTCAAGAGACCAGGGGAAGCATTAAAGCTTTCAGAATTAGACAACTGTGACATTTTATCACTTATAATATTCTATTTGATATTTACAATATATGTCCAAAGAGATCCTCATCCACTTTGCCAGATGGAAAGTTTACAAATGTTAGCATAGAGAGCAAGAGCAAAATGGGAAAAGGAAACATTTTAAGGTGGTTTAGATGCTCAAGAACAGCAGCATTTTCTTTTGTTGAGAGAAACAGCTGTTACTTTAGGGGAGGGTGAGCAGAAATTATTTTCCTCCTTGCTCCTGTGGGGACTGGTGAAAATATCGGAGAATAAAAATCCTTCCATCTATTTTTTTTCTTGTTATTTTCTAAAGGTGATTTTATTTCATGACAAAGAGTTAACTTACAGAATCAATCATGTCAAAGTGCTTAAGTGGAGAACTTTCATTTATTTCTCAATTAAAATAAAGAAAGAAGAAACTCAGGTATTTATTAATAAAAACAATCTAAGAACTCAAATTTATATTTCTCCTCAGTACAAGGAAGCTGGAATCATCTTGAAAAGTATTTTAACAGAAAAGAAATTGAAGGTGGAACTAAATTTCTGGAATATAAATCAAGAAATTTATATAAAAACTAAGAAAACTGAGTATCCAATTCAAACCCATCCAAAAAGGATCAAGGTATCAGGTTAAATATAGAAAAAAATTCATTTACAATTTAGAGGTGTTAAGATCACATCAATAAATAGGAAGGAACACTAACAAGTCTTTCATAAGAAGGACAGATGTCCCAACATGATGTAATGTGTTTCACAGGAGAATAGTTGCCAATATTAAGAGAGGTGACTTTTCAATGCTTCGGAGGATATTTTTTTTTATGTGAGTCATGAAAAGTTTTGACGATTACTGAAATAAAGTAAAACTTCTACCTAGCGCTGAGCTGTATTAACTTTTTTTCCTACCACTAGTGATTCTAGTTTCTTTGAATTGTTTTGCCTATATTCAATTCCACTGGTTTTCATATATTTTATAGTTTCTTTCAGAGTCTGACCTTGAGAAATTTTCCACCTCTGGTCACCAATATTCATTCAACGCATATTATGGGCCATTATGCCAGACACTGTGTTTGGAAGTGGGGGTTCACCGATGAGACGGCCTTCATGGAGCACGGAGTCCCAAGGCAGGATGGGGAGTAAGAGCAGTTATAGCTGACGAGATTCAGGACGTGCTATCCCAAAATATGGCACTTTGGCATTTGAGGAAACCACAGACACAGGAAGGATTCCTGACCTTTTCCACCCTTCTCCCCTGAGGCAGGTGACAAAAACTAGAAAAGAATTTTTTAACCTTCCCCTGAATTAGGTCATATGACCCTGGTGGGAGAGGTGTCCACTCTGGGCTAGAAGAAGGGAACGTCCTTGTCTCTGAAGACACAAGGACACAGAGGAGAATCTGAACAAATAGGCCTTGTTAGCAAACTGTTTCCCCAGCTTATTTCCATTAGTTCACACCTCCTTCATCCAATCACACTTCTCCACAACTTCTTCAAACAGAGAGATACAGAGATTTTCCAGTTTCTCTGCATCTTAATTTTCCAAGGCTACTGTGTTATGTCAAACTTATATGAAATAAATTCACATGCTGTTCTCTTGTTAGCTGTCTTTTGTTATGGGGGCTTCAGCTATCAACTTAATGATGGGTGAGAAAAGAAATCTTCCCACTGTGATGATATGTACTATGAGGGGTCTAAGCAGAGATCCAACTTCATGCCATCTCTTCCTAGAGATACAAAATCTTTATTTAGAGCAAACAAAAGCTCCTTAAACCTCCATACTAACCTAGAAAGACAGAAGTTATTTATGACATAAATAAAAGTAAGCTCAGCAAGAAAATGTGCTCAATGCCTCTACTTTGTCTTTGATTTATCTTCTCAATGAAAAATGCAATAGGGTTAAATCCTTTTTTTCCACATAATCTTTTTCTGACCTAATGTTTTGTCTTCAGCCCCCTGAGTCTTTAAGAGCTGAATATAATGTTGAAAATCTTGGGAGAGTTACTTATATTCCTACCAGGTCAATGGAAAGTCTTTCTTTCCTATGAGCCTTTTTGAGGGCAAATGTGTATCCCCTGTGGGTGTCAAGGACTTCATGGTGAAGTCCAGAGTCTTTTCCACCTTCATAAAGGTTTACAAAATGCTGAGATATATAAGCTAATTTAAAGGCATGAATGCAGATTAATATGTATTACTATTGTTTTGTCAGTAAATAAAAAATACTAATAATGTGGAAATACATTTTTCTTTTTTACTCTAGAGGCGTTTTGCTGGTACAGTCTTCCTGTATTCACGTAAAAATGTGAATAAAAGACATACATACACACATGCACACACACACACACACACACACATACCCCCAGTTGACTGGGATTCAGAAGACTGAATTCTCATTGTTATTCTTTTAGCCTCTCTTTATTTTTAATGTTTTTGCTGAGATGAGGCCTTGGATGAGAATTTAATGTAGTCTAGAGAAGAATTGCAATTTTGGAACTCTCCTTGGCTTTATACAAATTTCCAGTCAACTGGAAACTTCTCAAGGAAAAAGAAAATACGCAAAAAGAAAAAGTGCTATTAGACCTTCAACTGTAAGTCAATTTCATGGAACTATTTATTTTTAAATTGTCACTGAAAATATGGCTCCATTTCTTAGTATATTATTTCAGCATATCTATATCTATATTAATGGATAATGCACACTGTTTGCCTTTGATACTTTTGTACAAGTTCACTCAATATTATTTTTCTCAATGCATGCTGGTAGAATGTCCACACGGGCAATTGGAGGATGAGAAGACAGCTTTTAGGAACCTACCTACAATCTAAGCCCTGTTGGCATTTTTCTTTACTAATGGGGCAGGGGGAACCCCTCAGAAGGGGCACAGCAAACACATGAAAGTTTTATTACAAAGCTGCCAGCATTTGACCTTAGAGGAGGTCCAATTGACAAGGGAGCTGCAGGATATGAAAGATTCTCATTACAATGTCATGGCAACATTACTGAAATTATTAACTATCCAAGTGGGATGATGGATGTTAGAGGGTGGCGATGTCCTTGGCAGAACATATTGCTTAATTATCTTCTTTTAGTACCAGCATACAGTCACGTTCCTATGATCAAGTACTATTCCAAATGAATATGAAATGAATGCATAAAGAGAGAATATTTAAAGAATCTTATCCAATAAAAGAGCAGATTAAATGTCAGATCTTCATTAGGGGTTCCTTAATCAAAGTTCTTTTTGTGGTTTTATGACAAATCCTTTCATTCTGGCACTTGAACCAAAGATCCCTAGGTCTAAAAGGAACTGTTTTTTCCACTTGAACTAAAGGGGAATTTAACGATTTTTAAGAGTAGAATTTATGGTCTGGTGGGTAGGACTCATGAGTAGAATCTGAAAGACCTTTAATTTTAGCACTGAAATGAATGTCATCTCAGATCTTTTACAGAGCTATAAAGCCCTGTGACTTAGTTTCTCCGTATGGTAAAAACAATGCAATAAAACATACGAATACTTATAATGTTGTAGATAACTTTTATCAGGTGACATCAAAGCTCTTAACAATCTGTGGTGGGCTCACATAATTCTGAAAAATATAGTCATTACTTTCAAGCAAGTTACTTAATGTAATTGTTTTAATTAGTTAATATTTGAGAACTATTTTAGATATGGAATGGATAAATGCAATATAATTTTATCCAGATCTGCAGCAAAACAGACTCTAGTAGTATTCTGAATTTCCAGATAAGAACATCACACAGTAGGGAAAGCCCAACCACAGAGACTTCAGGAAGGCTCATCCTAGGCAGCTTCCGTGGAATCCCAAAGCATCAGACCCCCAAATAGCACAGCTCTACCACAGAATGAGTAGATCCAGTAGAGGAATGAAACTAGACTGTTTTTTGTGATCATGAACTTGGAAATAATTCTTTATTTATTTGCTTTCATGGTACTGGTTGAAAAACATAATTTGGTTACCTGAAAACAAAATCATTATGTTAGGTTCAAATATGGGGGAAACGGGTCTTATAGAGAACTCCCCTTTGTCTATTAATTTGTATCAATTGCAAATCTTTACAACCAGTCTGCTTATTGTACGTAATCAGTGCTTCTATTAATGATGCCTTAAGTCAGAACAACACTGGCACGGAGTTCTGGATCATCAAGGCCAGTGATTGATGCTCAAGTGAGCATGTTAATTAAATTTTAATTATTCTGAAACCAGTAATCCTTATCTAATAAATCTTTATTAATTAAGAGCTTTTGATTAATGATTCTTGGTACACAGATTTGGGTGCTTTCAAAGATCAAATGAAATAAACTAAGTTGTTAATACTTAAAAAGAATAGAAAACATGAAAATGTCATAAAACAAAATATATATGGCCCTAAAATAGAAAGCAGTGATCAACTGGAACCTGTTTATATTTGCATTAATTCATTTAACTAATGTATTTCTTTTTTTCATAGGATAATGCACTCAGAGATCAGACATGGCAAATATGGTACCTGATAAAGTCTCATATGCTTTCCTAGCAAACTAGTTGTATAAATATGGGCTGGCACATAACACATTTACAGAGGGTTCAGCCCACTTGAACCCCTGTATTCAGGATGTGTTGAAGAATTAATATCAGCCTTAGGAAGTGTCTAGTAGCATGACAAAGGGTTAAGTGATTGGTCATGTTCCATTCAACGTGTATAAGGTGTTATCAACGTCTTGACTGTTGAAAGTGCTCAATAAATACATGTTGAATAAACAAATGAATTATTTGTATAACTATAGAGGCTATACTTATTAGAGGATGATCGTTTAAAAGGTAGATATTCAGAATGATATTTTTAGGTTAGAATACATGGTGAGACCAACCAGGCAAAATTTTATAGGAATAGAAGCAAAGTTGTGATTATAGTTAAAAGAAATGTTAATGTAAACATCAGGTAGTAGCTTGACAAATGTTCCTGTGAATAAGACCTAGAGGAGAGTGGTGTTATGTGACTCATCTGCTAAAATTATTAACTCAGCAGGGACCAAGACTCACTTGTATCTTAACCATTAGAAACTAGTCTATCACCTGGAGCATCATTGAAGGTGTGTATGTGGTGGATTGCATTTTCCCACCGAGGATGACCACAACAGTATCTTCCCCATGCTCTTCCGTAATGTAGCCCCTATCAAGAAATGGAGTCTATTTCTCCACTCTACATCTCCAGGATGGGCAGGTATGATGACTGCTTTGACCAATAAAATATGGCAAAAATGACACTGTGCCAGTTCTGGGTGCAGCCCTTAAATGCCCTTGAAGCATCTACTTCCTGATTCTTGGACGTCAGCTGTCACGTTAGGAGTGTGACTACTTTGGTGGCTGTGAAAAGTCCAAGTGAAGTGGCAATCTCCTTAGAGACTGAGAAGGCATGTGGAGCGAGAGGAGGAGAGACCAAGCATCACTGAGGTGAGTTAGGAAGTTGCCTTAGATGTACACCCCACGTGAGCTCTCAGATGACTCTAGTCCCACTGTTGGCTGACTTGGAAACACTTGGCATGTCCTAATCAACAACTACATACAGAAGGTCAGCAAACCACAGAACTATAAAATAAACTGTTGTTTTAAGTCACTAATTATGGGGATAGTTTTTAGTGGAGAAATAGATAACTAGAACACGGAATGATTAAAAGAGTTGCAATTAGATTCTAGATGGGTATGGATGTGGACAGTACCCATCTGCAATCTTTATTTCTAGGATGGCGGAAAAAATGGGAAAGAAAATATGCTAACTGCATAAAACTGTAAAGGGCTCTTGTTTTAGTCCATTTTGTGCTGCTATAACAGAATACCACAGACTGTGTAATTTATAATGAACAGAAATGCATTGACTCACATTTCTGGAGGCTAGGAAGTCTAAAGTCAAGGGGCCGGCATCTGAGAGGGCCTTCCTGCTGTGTCATAACGTGGAGGAAGGCGTCACATGGCAGGAGAACAAACGTTCAAACCGCAACAGCTTAATTTGCTTTACCCCATAGGCAGGACTGAGATCACACAAATGAAGTTTGCTGGGAGGCATCTGCCCTTCCGAAGAAGCAGCGTTGTAATGACTGGAGTATCACTGGCAAAACCAGCTGCTTTGCCCACTGTGAGTTACCTGTCGAGATACTGTCTGGCAAAAGCTGAAAGGGTCGCCTGCCCAGGATGCAGCAGAAGGAGCTAGGGTGTTAGGGGTGGGCTGTTGGCAGGTGCAGGTGTGGGAAAGTTGAGCCAAGGCATAAAGATGATGTTGGTTAATTCTAGAAAGAGTGTGTTCACTCCTGAGTTTCAAAGAGCGCCGATGCTCTCACCTCACGACGCTGGTGTTTTGTCATTTAGGCATGATCTATTACACATAGAATTCAAGTATAAAAAAATGATGAGGGCATCTTATGGAAATCATATTCCCTATCCATTAATTTATGCCAATCCCAAAAGTTATATGACTTTGTGAATTAAGCCAATTATCTGAAAAATTCAGACTTATGTGTGCTTTTATTTTTTTTCTACAGAAAATATAGTGTTAGGACGGTTGTTACCAAGTGTTATTGCACATAGACTCACCCAGGAGCTTTTAAAAATCACAATGCCCAGATTATTCCCCATAATAATCAAATCGGAAACTCTTATTTTTTTTTTTTTTTTTTTTGAGACAGAGTCTCGCTTTGTTGCCCGGGCCAGAGTGAGTGCCGTGGCATCAGCCTAGCTCACAGCAACCTCAAACTCCTGGGCTCAAGCGATCCTCCTGCCTCAGCCTCCCGAGTAGCTGGGACTACAGGCATGCGCCACCATGCCTGGCTAATTTTTTTTTTCTATATATATTTTTAGTTGGCCAGATCATTTCTTTCTATTTTTAGTAGAGACGGGGTCTCGCTCTTGCTCAGGCTGGTCTCGAACTCCTGAGCTCAAACAATCCGCCCGCCTCGGCCTCCCAAGTGCTAGGATTACAGGCGTGAGCCACCGCGCCCGGCCCGGAAACTCTTAAATGATAGCAAGAAATGCAGATCAAGAAAGAGGATTGTTAAAAATAGTCCGCAAAGCTTGTAAAGAAGGCCTTAAAGGAGACAGTTATGATCACACTAGAGAAGTGCATTTATGAAAACAAAGATCCACAGCTGTTGTAGTTCTTTGGAAGTTTCTGTGTTCCATGAGATTATGTAATTTAGAGTCTAGAGTTCTTTGTAACAAGGCACAAGTTGAAGCCATGGCAAGTAAAAGCAATGAACTAAATGCCTGGGTTTTCATTCATGTTACCTTTACGTCCTATTTTCTATATCTGCAAATGGAGATTATTGGTGTTACTACCTGAGATACTATGAGGGTCAATGTTTTAATGTTTTTAATGTTCTTTGAACCACTAAATGAAGGTATTGTTATATTAATGAAACACGTAGAAACACCTGCTCCATTAAGTAAGAGGAACAGCCTACTGCTCTTTTATTTAGTTGCTATGTATGTGGAGGGAGAGAGGGAGCGAGACCAAGGATCACTGAGCTGAGTAAGGAAGCCACCTTATCTGCCTATTATATTAAAATATAATGTCTTCTAATGACTTTTAGCATTAGCTATACTACTCAATGCTTAGTCTCCCCACCCTCATCACAAAATGGCTTTCAAAGATTGTATTGTTTTGTGTTTAAAAACTAAGCTTGGTTACCTAAATTGTTTACCAAATATTTTTCTAAATGAATATTTTTTATTGAGATAATCATTCCTGCACATGCATAAACTATGGTTGATGCAATAGAAATTCCTATAACTTGTATAATACTTTAAGGACTACTTATACTTTCTTAGTTATATATTAACATGCTAGAAGGATAACTTATTTGAGACAAGTCTAATAGCTGAAGATAAGAAAAGGTAGTGTTTTAAGTGTAATTTTGCCTTGGCATTGATTCTCCGTTCAGTATTTTGAAGATTAAAATACGATAATTCATGTTGCAAATTAAGAGAAACTAAAACCCAATTTAAGTGACAAGGTAATTCAAAAATGACTTATTTCAGCAATAAAACAAATTTAGACTGTCTCCTCTATAGTGTAGTCTTATCTGAGAAACTCATCTATTTTGATTTATTGCACTGACTGGATGAGTCATCGGTGAAGGAATTGGGAAATGTTTTTTTGAAATCCACCAACATTTATGAGTTTTACGTCAATTCAGCTTTCATTCTCTTCCAACAATTATGGTACACTTCAAAGGTCCCAACTAGATAGACTCTTCTGTGAAAGGAGGAACTATGCCAAGGATGGCTTTTGACTTTGCTGTTTAAACGCTTCTTGACTCCATCGAATACCAGCCACCGTGAGCTTAAACAGCGCTTGCTGGAGCCATGGATAGACTCAAATGACTTTAATATCAATAAGATATAGAAAGTAATAATAGATATGAGCCCACATAGCTTCAGAAGAATGAATCATTTGACAGAGACAACAGATAAGGTGCTTGCAATGCTCCTTGAGTGGGCTTTAGGTATATCAATGCTTTCCCAAAGTTTGATTTGAAAACTATAGATCACTTGTTGGTTATCATGTTAATACACAAAGAATACTTTCTGTTGTATCAGCACCCATAAATGTCATTAGTATATTATGGAAATAACGTGATCATGAATAACATGATCCATGACTTTTCCAGTCTTTTTAAAAGATGTAGAACTAATATTGAACAAATTTTTTAAAAGTATTATAAAAATCAGACAGATAATATTTTTCAGGTTTCAAAACTTTTAGAACTGGCTGTGCACAGCCAGTGGCTTACACCTATAATCCTAGCACTCTGGGAGGCTGAGGCAGGAGGGTTGCTTGAGCTCAGGAGTTCGAGACCAGCCTGAGCAAGAGTGATAGATATCCCATCTCTACTAAAAGTGGAAAAATTAGCCAGGCGTGGTGGCGCATGCCTGTAGTCCCAGATCCTCAGGAGGCTAAGGCAGGGGGATTGCTTGAGCCCAGGATTTGGAAGCTGCAGTGAGCTATGATCACGCTACTTCACTCCACCCAGGATGACAGAATGAGACTCTGTTAAAAACAAAAACAAAAACAAAAACTTTTAGAACAGAGTAGAATTAGCTGGAATGGACTCTCCATTATCCATTTGGTGCCATGTACCTAACACAGATTTCTACCTTTTGATTTTGTAACACTTTATTGCACTTAACTGCTAACTGTGTCCCTAGCACCTAGAGTAGTGCCTGTCCATCTACCATATAGATGGATAACATTTGTTTATGAAATGAGTGAAAAAAGTGATTCACTGGTTTTGCCATCCCCATTGAAATATCTATAATTGAATTGAAGTGAGAGACTAGTCAGAAACTATAGGTCCAAAATTTGGTATGATAAAGAGAAAACTAGTGAATTTTTTAAAAAAATAAGTCCCTAGGCATCAACAGCACTATGCATCATAAAGTTGAAAATAAACAATAATTAAAAAACGTAAGCCAACTTTCAGGAGCACTGAAAGCTTCCTAATGTGATCCTGGGATATAGTTCAAACACCTTATTTTGTCGACAACTTCCTGAGAGATACTGGAGGTGCAGATGCATTTCTGGCCAAACAACCATGACACACACTGTAGACTGAGAACGGATGCTGTTAAGATAACACGTCTCTCCCTGTCAAGGGGCCACAGATCACGCGTGTTGTCTCCTCTACTTTATCATCGAGGAGGATGGGGTGCGATGGGGCCAGCAGTGTTGATGGGCATCGATCTGTTTCAGAAATGAATTAACTCAGAGTTTCAAGGACTGAGAAATGACTTCAGGCTTTCCCTTTTAAAAAGATGATATCTCATTTTCTAAGTAGAGAGAAGGAAAAAAGTGGAAATTGAGAGAAGCAAGGTAAAAAAATAATGTGAATTAAATCTGAAGGAGAATTGTTTCTTCCTCCTATGTTGTATTTATTGATACTAACTGATAATCCTACAGTGAAAGGTTATGTTTTGAGAATAGGACAAGAATATGGATTGTTAATTTGGAAGGTGACCAGGAAATTACCCCTGTCCTAATATAGTTTTCATTTTACACCCTCCCCCCCAGGTAACTTAGAAAAATATTGCTTTCATAAAATCCTGTAGTGAACATAGCAATGGAATTCTGGTATTATAACTACTTTCAGACAGAAGCATAAAGATGAAATTTCAAAATGTTAAGAATAATCAATGTGAGCAAAAATTGGACTTTGAATATTTGACTGCAGTGTTATTACTTCCTGTTGGTGGTGTGTTTCCAATTTTAGGGGCTGTGGGGGAAAGACAAACTGTGCACATACATACAGTCTCCCAATATTGGCTCCGTTTGTCTAGAAGATCTAATGGTTTTATTTTCAGCCTAATGCCCACGAGATTCCTTAATAATTTCAAATTCCATCAGAATTGCCCCTAACTTCAAAACCACGACGAACGGATTCATTTCTTTTGATTTGTAGAGCGACAGAGTAAACAAAGTTAACACGTATCGGAAGTGCTGCAGGACACCTTCGTTAGGCCAGTTAGGAAGAGCGGATTTAATGAGCAACGCGTGGGCAGCCAAGGTGCCGGTGATGCCACCAGCAGCAATGCTGGACCCAGTGTGGGTGACTGAGCAAAAGGACCAGTGTGTCCAGACTCCTTCAGGACCCTGAAGGTGGAAAGGGCTGTGGGAGGAGCGAAGCAGATAGAAGATTAAAATAGATTATTAAAAGAGTGTTTAAACCTTAAAAATATGGGGCAATAAATATGAACACTAAAAGCTACTAAAAGCTGTGTATTATAAAAAATTTTCTGGAGACAGAAAGACACATTCAAACACAAATAAAGACAACCAAAATGAGAAAATAATGAGCAAAATAGCAAAAGCAAAAACTTGGGTATGTTTGTATGATAGTAAATCTCTTCTCCATTTGGAAAAACAGCTACATGTCTGTGTGTATTACATTATATTAGATTTAAAAGTTCTTACAGTTTAAGGACTAGGATTTTTTGTTTTTAATATGTCATATACACTTCCTGACTTCCTGGCATAATATTTTATTATTCACTTACATTGTGTTCATTATACCGTGTTATATTCAGTATATACCTAAGGGCCTCATGATCATTATCATAATTTGGATTAAACTCTCCAAAAAACATTGTCTAAATGCAAATCTTGTTTTTCTTCTTTTTGAATTTGTCTAGGAAGTAAATTTCAATGAGCCTGCCAAATAGACCAACGTCTCAGAAGGTGTAGACTTTCCGTGAAATGGGAAGTTACAGAGTTTTCCTTTTAAAAGTTCCTGTGTGTATATCTCATCAGGTGTCTCCCTTCCTTCATTATCAGAGACAGCAGTGCCTCGAGCCTAACGTCAGGGGCATCTGCTTGTGCCAGGAACGCTTTACCGAAGTCAGGAGAATGTAATAAGGCTGGATTTTCACCGAGAGCATTCGTTATTCTTTAGGTTCTTGAATGTTAAATCACAAGCTGAATCATTGTCTCCTTTCTTTCTTTCCTTCTTTGTTTCCTTCCTCCCTCCCTCCCTCCCTCCCTTCCTTCCTTCCTTTTCCTCCTCCTCCCTCCTTCTCTCTCTCTTTCTTTCTTTCTTCCAAGTCAGAAATGGCTTTGCAGAGATAAACTCTGAGTTATCCATTAATGAATTAATGGATCACAATTTATAACGAAACTCATCTCTTTTCACCTTTCAAAATGAAGCTCATCGTCATTAATGTGCTTTCTCTAGGAGGTACACGAAATCATCAAAACATTACCAAGAAGGTGAATACTTTGGGGGACCCGCCAACCACCCTCAGTGTGCAGCGGCTGTACCACAAAGTACTGATTAGCAGCTGCATCATAACACCGGGGCAGAGAGCATCCGTCTGGTCTGTGCTGTCCTGGGCTGTTAGGAGATTCGCTGATCCACGTACTAATTTGTTCAAATAGACAGTAAACAAATTTATTTTTACTCTTTTCCCAGGTACAGTTGAAAAGGTTTGGCCCTGGTTTGCTGTCTCCGCACTCTAAACCTTCTACCGTCCCTTTAGCATGCTGACTATCTATTTGGATATTGGCTGGCTAGTTTCTCAGTGCACCTCCTGTTCAAATTGGGGTTTGCCAGATTGAATGTACTCTCTGTGGTTTGTAGTATTGTCCATAAGAATCCATGAATGATGCTTGGAAGTGACATCTGAGCAGGGAAAGGTACCATATTGGCATTTACTTCCCATAGAAACATCTTAGGAGGGAAGTGGTTAGTGTTTTTAAAATATGGTTTGGATCTGAGTGCATGCCTTATAACATATCCCCCACCAAAACCAAAATGTACAAGAAATAAAATATGGAGATCTGTAGCCTCCATCATACAAATGTAATTTATAATTAACAAGTTGTTACTACAAGTAAGAAATGGTTGAGCAACTGTAATGATCGCAGCTCACATACTGCAGTGAGCTAGGGGTAGAATTTGCAGGTCCTTTGAGCAAGGTGGTGCTTTCCTTGAGCACCGTGTCCTGGTGCTCAGAGCAGCCGTGCTTCCCTGATTGTGGTTTGTTCTAGGTGGGCGTGGGAGGAGAGGGCAGCTTCTGAGTGGCTGGTGGGTGACAGAGTCTCACCACCGCAAGTCCCTGTGCGATGCTGGCTGTTTGTTCCCAACGTGGCTTCTAACACTTTCAGTCTTGGTAACTTAACTTTTCCCAAAGACAGAATCAGTGGTGGCTCTCCGGCGCAATCACACTTGCTTCTCGGATACCCCCAGAAACAAAGTCTTTGAGTCCTGAAAAGGCATATGAGGAGGGACCTACAACATTAGAATTTCTTTCAAATCTAGAGCCTCAAGAAGCCCGGTTACTCAGAGGCAGGTAATACACAGCAAAAGCTGACTTGTGAGCTAGTCATTGAATATTCTCTCAGAAATACTGAGCTTCCGGAGTGCGGGAGGATGGTGGGATTAAGTCACGCACGTGGTTGGCTCTGATCACTGGAGAGGGGCGTTCTCTGATATAAGAGCGACCCCCTGTCAAGGAAAAAAATCAGTGTCTTTCAGGGAGGCAGGAGGCAGGAAGTCCAATCTAGCAAGAGCACTTCTTGTGTCATCAGTTGCTTTTAGTTCTCCGAGCCTTCATTTTGCTCAGTTCTGAGACCAACCTAAGCCACCAGCTGCCAGCTTCCCTGTGGATGGGCTCCTCTTTCATGTGTTGGGGTGGGTGACCACAGTGGCCTCTGGTTCTAAACTGTTTCAAGCCTTGGTTCCTACAACCATTTTACTCCATAGTCTGAAAAGGAACACTTGGAATTTGGTCTTGGACACTGGTTAGGGTTAGTTCACCTGGTTTTGCCCTCTATATATCATAGTTTTCCCTCCAGTCTGATATTATGCCCATCATGGAATACTCTGATTGATGAGTTCTGCAGGTCTCAGAGTCACCTGCGAGTACACCTGCAAGGAGTAACATATTGAGGCCCTATCGGCCCCTCTCATCACACCTTCCCATGCCCAGGTTTTTGTCCTATAGCTTTTGTTAGAGGCTGTTAGCGAGGAGGCCCAGAGCATGGGAGGGATGCCAGCAGGGACAGCTCAATGCCCGAGGGTGAGAAACCCTAGAAAACCAAGTGATGCCATATGTCATCTGAGTGATAAGGGATAAGGTATTAGGAATGATGAGAAAGCACCGAAGAAAATATTATCTTCAATTTCTCCCTAATTTCCTGCACAAAGTATGGGTAATGCTGTGGCCCATGAATCTGGAAAGCATACATGTTTATTTTTAAGTTAAAACAAGAGAAGTGGGTTGGTGAATTAGAAGAGAAAAATAAGACTTCTCTCTTCTTTCTTTCATGAGGCAGGTGGGGTGGTAGGGAGTTACTCGTGTAATTCAAAAGGCCTTCTGGGCCAGACAAGGTGTCTCATGCTTCTAATCCCTGCACTTTGGGAGGCCAAGGCAGGAAGAGTGCTTGAACCCAGGAGTTCAGTTCGAGACCAGCCTGGGCAACATAGTGAGATCCCGGGTGTGAGGAGTGTGCCTGTAGTCCTAGCTAATCAGGAGGCTGAAGTGGGAGGATTGCTTGAGCTTGGGAGTTCTAGTGGAGACTGCTGTGGGCCATGATCGTGCCACTGCACTCCACCCTGGGTAACAGAGTGTGACCCTCATCTCTTAAAAAAAAAAGGCCTTATGGTTTTTAAAAGGAAATGGTTGCAGTTGTTAATCTGTGCAAAGTCTTCCTGTAAACTCGTGACATATAAATCAGCTGAGGTTTGAATTTTAGCTTCAGTCTAATGTTTGTAGGTTACAATTGCACACAGCAGTCTTGTGAGGGTGGGTGTCAAAGAAGTGGGTGACGTTTTCGTTAATTCCACTTTCTCAATACTCCAATCTGTAGACGTCCCGTTACACCTAGGAGTACTTGTCCATGTGCTCAGGGCTTCTTGCTACACAAATCTCAACAGAAATGACAAATTGTCCCTAAAGACAGTTCTGCATCATAAATGTATCAGTGTTTCTCAGTCCAGAGTTAGTGTTTTCCCTCTACCTCTCTATCTCAGGGAGTCTCAACCCCAGCACTATTGACATTTTGGGCTGGATAATTCTTAGTCATGGGAGGCTTTCCTGTGTCTTGTAGGATATTTTAGCAGCATCTCTGGCCTGTACCCACTAGATGTAAGTAGCATTATCCCCAATTGTGACAACCAAAAATGTCTCCAGAACTTGAAAAATATCCTCTGTCAGGGAAAGGGGGTAGAATCATTCTCAGTTGAGAACCACTGCTCTATCTCTTTCATAAAATTTGATGCGGGAAAATTTTCCTTCTGCTGCGTTTGCTGATAAGGTACTTATTAGTTGTTCGTGTATTCATTTAACATAATTATTGCATAACTACTGCATGCATGTGAGGAAACAAATGCTAGTCTAGCTGTGTGCTAGACATTACAGAACATTCCAGGATCCTTTTACAATTTTATTGACCAAATATCTGGAATTTGATTGTTGACAATAGCCATTAAAATAAGTGCACTTATAGGTTAGAGCTGGGCTTACAAACGGCATGGAGCTGTGAAGGGCTGGAGAAAGCCTGCTCCAAATCCAGCGCTGGTCACAAGGCTTAAGAGCTCATTGAGTCTGTGTGTGCCGGGTTTCAAGAGATGAGAATGAAGGCTCAAAAGCTATGGAACATCTGCCATGACACTTGCCTGCAAGTTGCTCAGAGATTAGCAAAATAATATTGCTTCTGCTGGCACCTCAGATGTTGGTAGGCTCTGAGTCCATATGCGAAGTGGTTATGAATTTTCGTAATGAGCCAAGCCAGCTGAGACGTGGTGGGTGGACGGCTCCGAAGTGTGGCTGGATCCATTATCAGAGTGTTTCAATAGGCTAAGCCCTGGGATATGACACTTAAAATCAGCAGGCCCAGGAAGCACACCACACCTCTTTAAACTGCAGCCTGTGGCGCAAAAATAAAATGAGAATGAATTAGTCTTTTGGGAGCTAATCTCCGAGTTGAAATGCATTAGAAATTACAGCAAGTGGCAACTTTCTAAATTATTTTCTTATGCTTCATGCCGTTCTTTAGTCTATATTTTTAGTGTTTCCACCTACTAACTTCATTCTCTCTCCTGCTAGTTCTAATACATCTCCAATGATGTATTTTCAATGAGAATTCAATTACCTGGAGAGGCAGATGTGCTAAATGGCAATTTGAGGATTATTATTTTTTTTCCAAGTTGGTTGCAAAGCTGACTCATGCACGATTCTAGCTCTGGTACTGTCAGGAGAGAATCACTGTCAACAAGCCATTAAAAATGAAACCTAATAATGAGTGAGAATAGATGAAACTATCAAGTAAATCTCCTTGTTCTTGCCGATTGCCTCATTTAATTGGCACTGTTTTATTGAATTTTTAATAGAATGAAATGAGATTTTAATGTAATCTCATTGAGTTTAGACCTAGTTCAATATATTAATTTATTATGAATCTTTCTTCATTAACTTGTTTTGTATGAGGTTATGCAATGAAAAGTTTCCCAAATTGCCAGTTACTTGTAAACTTTTTAAAAATTTTCTCCAAAGGAGTTTTGTTATTAATATTTGTAATAATGTAAAAAGCAAAGTAAAACCATTGACTAGTATTTTGTTTACCGTTGCCCTAGGTAAGGTACCGTGAGTTAAGATATGTTTATATTTGCTAAATTTTCATGAACTTGGAGATTGAGCCTCAATTATATTAACCCTTCAGAATGATAGAACAGTGGTAATAACTACATAATCCTGTGATGAGCTCAGCTATTAGAAAAAGTGAGTGACTGGTTTCATTTAATGTGATCTGAAGTGAGTCTTATTATAAATTGTGTACTTAATTTGACTCATACAATATAACTTTTTTAAAGGGGAAACTGTGCAGGTTTCCCTGAAAAATTGCTGAGGTTGCTTTTGTGTATTAACTACATTCTGATTATTTTATTCCACTGTATTTAGGGAATTAGCATCAGATTCTCAGATAGGGCACATAATGAACTGCAAATGTGTTAAGTCCCAGCTATTTTAACAAGCGGATGGTAAAACCAGAAAGACATTTCCAGTTTCCTGAGGAAAAGTACAGAAAAATCGTCTAATAACATTTAGTGGAATCCATGAATAGAAGAGCTTCTGGTAAAATATTACAATGATTTGGTACAGATATTACAATGGTGTATGTGTCTATCATTTTCTGGAGAGTTTGTTTTAAAATACCTCTTAAATTACATAAGTAATATATGTTAATTTTTAAAACACAGAGAAATAAATAAAAAATCATTTGTAATTTTACACCCAGAGATAATCACTATTGATGTTTTGTTCTGTTAACATAATCAGATAGATATTTCTATCTGTTTATTTCATATAACACAGGGAAAAATTGTTTGTAATATTTTATAATGAATTTTCTACTCTACACAACAATGTATTACTTATCAACAAACATATCACTAGCAGCATCCTGTTTTAGTGGCTGTGTAGTATCTTTTGGTGTGGGTCTATTAAAATGTATGTAACCAATCCTCAGTGTTGGTTATTTAATTTATTTTAAATCATTTTGCTACTATAAGTAATGCTGTGATGAACACTTTGCACATCAAATTTTGTTTACTTCTTTCCTCTGATCTTATGATAAATTTCTAGAGTGAAAGTGAATTTATGTTGCTGAAAAATGACTTCTAGAGAATTTCAGAGTCTCACAGATAGCCTATTCCAACTCTTACAGCGGTTCAACAAATGAAATAGTATTTATTGGGTGCATGGACAAAATGGAAAAAGGAAGAAAAAGAACAATTATTCCCTTACTCCTGAGTCCGGAGCAGAAGTCTCTCCTGGACCTAGACATCTCCCCAGGGGTGGGTGTTACTGACGGGGGTCTGGCGTCAGTGGCTGTCCTGCACCCTGGCCACACTGCATAGTCTCTGTCACTCCTGTTCCAGGAAGAGGAAGAACAGCATCGATGGGTCTTAGTACATCGCCCGGGCATCGTGGCCTCCATACTTGGATTATTTACAGAGCTTATACCCCACTGTACTAGTTTCCTGTGGTGGCACAATTACTACAAATTTGGTGGCTTAAAAACCAGCAGTTTATTCCCTTGCAGTTCTGGAGGCTGGAAGTCTGAGATCAGGGTGCAGCCAGGGCCACCTTCCCTCTCAGGCTCCGGGGGAGAACCCTGCCTGGTCTCTGCCAGCTCCTGGTGGCTCCAGCACCATTTTGCTATTTTTTATGGTTCTGCTGATACATTCTTGTTTTGTTTTTTTTTTAACTCTTTTTTTTTTTTTTTCAGACAAAGTCTTGCTCTGTAGTCCGGGCTAGAGTGCAGTGGCGTCATCATAGCTCACAGGAACCTCATACTCCTTGGCTCAAGTGATCCTCCTGCCTCAGCCTCCTGAGTAGCTGGGATTACAGGCATGCGCCACCATGCCCAGCTAATTTTTTCTATTTTTAGTAGAGATGGGGTCTTGCTCTTGCTCAGGCTGGTCTTGAACTCCTGAGCTGAAGTGATCCTCCCGGCTTGGCCTCCCAGAGTGCTAGGATTACAGGCGTGAGCCACAGGGTAAGCCTGCTGATACATTCTATCCTTCTGTTCATTCCAAGTGCATTTACCTTTTACCTCATTAAGTACAACTATAATATAGGTGCTTTGAAGCCTTTTTCTGATAATTTTGACATTGGCTCGCTCAGGTTTGGAATCCATCGATGGGCTTTTCTTTTGAGAATTGTTCACACATACCTGGTTATGTATATGTCAATCAATTTTGAATTATGTTGTGGACATTTTGAATACTACATTGTGGAAGTTCCGGGTCTTTGTTTTAAAACGTAAGTTCTATTATTATCCAGGTATGGTGGTGCCACCAAATCAAGAGGCAATTGCCACTGAAAATACAGTTCGTTACTCGCAGTTCTCAAGAGGAAGGGGCCTGCCTGGACGTGCAGGGTGTGGGAAAGCTCCAGGCTGGGTCCCGACAGGTGGAGGGAGAGGGAGGAGAACGTGGCAGAGCCTTTGTTATGGTTTCCACGGGAAGGAATGGGCAAGGCACGGTCAGCAGGTTTAGGATCGGCCAGTTTGAATAATGTCAGTGGCCTCTGGGTGAAGGGCTGTCCCGATTTCTGGCACCTGGCCCTGAGATGATTAGGGAAGGGCCATGTTGGCCTGGTGTGTAAGAGCCAGACAGGGCAAGTGGGGGTGGGACCTGTGGGGTTGGTTACCTGTGAAAGGTGTGCTCACTGGGCAGGTTGTTTGCTGTCTCTACGAATTAGCTGACCCTGGGAGGGGCAGTCTCTCTCGTCAGGAAGGCACCAGCCACCACAGCGAGAATGTAGAATATCAGAAAACGTCATTAAGACAGCCTTGTTAAAATCCTACGGAGAATGTTGATTTTTACTTTGTTTCCCAGCAGGCAATCACTGTGGCTTGGTTCAGACAGCAGGTTCCATCTCACCTGGGGCAGGAGGGTTCCCAAGGGCCTTGGCTGCTCCCATTCAGTCCTGTGCACGTGACGAGCCCCACATATGTGCTATGTAAGTGCTAGGAAACATAAGAAAATGTAATCACATCAAATTAAATTAAAAAGATAATATGTTATCAACTGGGTAGGTGGAATAGGGAGAATAAAGGCAAAGATGAATAATCAAAGATGTCTTCTACCTGGGGAAATGTTCAGTGCTATGGCACGGTGGCAACTGGCATTGACTAACATACATTTATCTAAAATTCCCACATTTGAGAAAAAAGGCATACAAAAAGAAATCTGTTTCTATTCAAATTTTACATAAAGAGAGCCATGATGAGAAGGAATTACAGTATCTTGGTGTGCTCAAAAATTATCCTATTTTAGTCATCTAAAATATGGATTTCAGATGACTAATTTCTTAATGTTCTGCCGCATAGAGACATTATGAAAAGGCAAATTAAACCTTCATAGATGTACCTAAATACCTGAATAAGTGTGGGGTTGAGTGATGGGACAATGGCACGGAGAGGTGTGCATGAGAACTTGCACATAAAAGTGATGCTGAACACTTTGTCATTCGGTTCCAGAGGGGTCTGAATAGGGCCACAGATGATTTCTGGGCCCTAGAACCCTCAGAAATGTGTGTGCATTTGTCTGTTTTTCTCAGGAAAATGTCCATCAGATGATCAAAGGAGTCCATGTTCCAGCAAAGGTTAAAAATCACTGTTGCAGAAATTATCATCATTTGATTTTCTAGTTAATATTATGTGAAAATATTTTTTCAAAGAGATAATCTACTCACCATATAAGATGAGAATCTAAAGGTTACCCACTTTGTATGAAAAAGGAAAAGAATCAGGGAAACTAAACATAAAATGACTATCCCTTAAATGGTCTTTTTTCTTTACTTTTATTTCTCTTCTACATTACTATTATGACATTGTACTGATTTTTTTTTTTTTTTGTAATTTGGAAGACATCTATGCTCACTATTATACAGTCAATGCTTGGCGTTTTTTGTTTTTTGTTATTAAAGTAGGTGTTAAGGTAAATTGTATTATCTAAGGATTTCATTTCAAGGTAATAAGTGGAGCATTACGAATAGTTTTATTTCACAAAGAGAGGGCCTTGTTCTAATAGTATTGAAAATCACTCTGCCATGCCATATGGAAACAATTCTAATTGTGTAAAATCTAATACTTTGCAAACTGTCCATAAAGATGTTACTGAATTTAGGACAGAAGAAAAAGATTTTATGTAGAGTCTATGTTTGAGAGGAGGGAGGGGCTACAGCTACATACAGGGTAAAAACAAAGTTCTGTAATCAAGGAAGAAAAAAGTAGAATCTGAGACTCCTCTCTCTCTCCCGCTCTCTCATGTGTCTCCATGTGTGCATGCTCTGTTCTATCGCGTCTTATCTTCCTTTATATCTTAAAAGAGCAATACTTGCACAGAATAGGCGTGTGCTGTATTTGTTAATTGATTCATATTCGGCACAATCACCAATTCTCTTGTCCTTATCTCACCCACAGTAGGGTTCAATAGCACTAACAATGGAAAAGATAATAAGCGAATCTAAGTTTAATCCTCTTTTGTTTAAACTAATCTCTCTCTCTAATTAATGGCTGTTCATACCATTATTGCTAATGAATCTGGAGACTGTTGTCTACAGCTGCGCAGGAAGCACTCTACTAAACCATCAACTGGAATTCAAAGGGGGGAGCAGAGTCCGGCTCCCTATTGTTCCCTTGGTGACTTTTTGCTTAATGAAAAGGGTGTCTGAAATATAAAAACCAGATGGAGCCCTCTCCCTGTGTGCGTTGCTCTGAATCCTGGATTGCGTCCTAGCTTTCCCCACACGTGTTTAAATCTGAATGTTGTAAGAATGGTGGACTTTAGAGTAGTCGGTGGGTTACACCGAGGGACTGGAGGAGTGAGGCAAGGGAGGGGAGGGAGTAAAGTCACCTGGGGAGCTTTTAAGGAATCTCTGAGCCTCCATCCCCACCCTGCCTGAGGGTTGGCCCAGTCGGGCTTGGGCTTCCTCTGCAGAGCTGTGCATGTCCGGAACCTCCTCAGGGTCACTTCTGTGCCACATCGAGCTCCGCCCCACAACACACACACACTAGGTGAGGAACTGCAGGAGACACCTACAGCAACACACATGGCTTCGCCATAGGACATTGCTTTTTAAAAAACAGGCAACATTTTATACTTTTGGATTGTTTGAATTTTACCATTTCGAACTATAATATTTCAAATAAAATGAGAACACTCAGGGACGGGGTTAGAACCACAGGGACTGTGGGTTTTGATTACATGCATCCTGAAAAAAAAAAAACCAATCACTTATTTGGGTCCATGGGGATTGTTTTTATATTTTCCTTTTATAAACACTTATTAAATGCCTACTGCTTGCTAGGTATTATGTTGGTCCTGGGGATAGAGACAACATAGTCTCTGTCTTCAAAAAGTTTGCAGTCTAGCAGGGAAGGCAGCCTTAGGGAGCAAGGTTACCATAATGTGGTCAGGGCATCATTGAATATGACAAGGCACGGTCATGGCATAATGTCAGGGATATGAACCATAAAGTCAGGAAAAAGGACAGAAAGGAAGACCTTCTAAAAGGACGTGGCCTGCAAAAGATTATTCAGAGATAAAAAGCTAAAAAAAATGGTTTTCTCCTTCAAGTCTTTCTTAAGGAGAAAACCATTCATCTTAATCACTTGGTTTGTTAGAAACAAAAATGATGTGAATAGGAAACCTATGCAAAGAATTGAAAGACAATGAGTCATTGAAAATAATATTATGGGCAAAATGACCACTTGCTTGGGCAGTTTGGCTCACCAAAAATAGTTGGCAAGGACAGCCCGAGGGCAGGTACCAAACTGTCACAGGTGATGATAGAAACCTGAGGTGGTTTGAGCGGTGGCCCCCATCCCCCTGTGCCTCCTGTGTCAGAGATGTCACCACAGTTCACCCCAGAGACTCCTTCTGTAATACCTCCTCTCCCCGTAAGCTTCCTGAGGGCAGGGGCCACATCTCGTTTGACTCAGCATCTGTGTTTGCCATTATGGTATACAGTGTATGATTGTTCCACGAATAAATCATCAGCGATCTGGAAAAAGATTTAACAAGAAAAAAAATCCGTTTTTGTGGTAAATGAGACTCAGCAGCAGACAGTGCAGGCAGGCCTCTGGGGCCACAGGAGGGGGAACCTCGGCAGACGGAAATGGCCTCACCTCCTACCTCGGGTTGGGGTTTGAAGTGCTATTTATTTTTCTTTGTAGGAGTTTGAGGGGTTTCAGAGCATAATGTCAAATAGAACATTGTTTTCTTACACGTTATTCTTTTCTTGGCTTCATGGTTTATGCCCTTTTGAACATCTTAATAATCAAAAGCGTAATTTTGCAAAGACTAAAAAGGTGTGCCTGTGAACAAGTCTTTGCACTGTCCTCCTTCCTTGGTGACAGCAGTTTGCTTCCTACAGTCACACACGCGAACAGCAGCTCCGTGGCCAGGGCCAGAGTCAGGCGACGTCCACGCCAGCACTGTGGAAGAGTGGAAACCAGACAGGACACATGGCTTGGTGGCAGCTACAGGATTCTGGGACACAGTGTCTGCTGTGGACCAAGTGTCTGTGTCCCCAGATTCATATTTAGAAACCCTAACCCCCAAGGTGATGGCATGGGGAGGTGGGAACTTTGGGAGGTGATGAGGCCAGGAGGGTCCATTGCTCTTACAAGAGAGTGAGCTCTCTCGAGGCTTCAGCCATGCAAAGGCACAGCGAGAAGGTGCCACCTACAAGGCAGGAGGGGGATCCTCTCCAGGCACGGAGTCTCCTGGTCCCTTGATCTTGGACTTTCCAGCCTCCAGAACTGTGAGAAGTATGTTTCTGCTGTTTGTAAGCCACCAAGTCTATGGTATGCTGTTACAGCAGCCCAGATGGACTGAGACAAAATCAGTTGTAGTACATAAGACATAATCCAACTTGTTCCACTTTCTTGATCTTGGTCTAGTAGCTGCATGCCGCCCGCATCAGAAGCATCATCTCTAGAGACAACAGAGCATAAGTTTAGCGTTCGTTAGAAAGCATCCTACTCTCAGCTCTACCATTTATTTCCCAGGTGATCTGGGAAAGCTACATATCTCTGGTCATCCATTTCCTCTTCTGTAAAGTGGGGATATTCAGAGTTCTTAGGGGATTCAGATGCGCTACATAGCTAAAACAATTGATGTCTGGAAACACCTGAATAATCGGTATCATCTTTGGATGTGTTTGCTAGAAACCCACAATGCTCTTCCCACCACGTGGTCTTTGCATTTGCTCCAACCAGGCCTGGAACTCTCTCCACCCCACCCCCCGCCTCCCCAGCTCTCTGCAGGACTAACTTACTGAATGTTCATCTCAAGCCTTGCCTCCTAAGAGAGGGCTTCCCAGCCACCCTGCCTAAATGTGCAGTCACTGTCGCACTGCCCTTGTTATTTTCTGCACATTTCCCACCATGTAAAATCATCTCAATTACATATGTGCTTGTCTGTTTGTTGTCTCTCTACTCTGGTAGAACATAACGTGCTTGAAGACGAGTGTCTTATCTGTCATCCTTACCAATGTATTCCCAAACCCTAGAAAAGTACTCAGACATAGGAAGCACTCCGTAAATATTTTTTGAATGAATGAATTAACCCAATTGACATTTTTCTTATTACTGCCTTGATTTTTTTTTTTTTACTCATTTTAAATTATAGTAGGATTTCTTTCTTTTCTTCACTTGGAGAAAAACCTCAGCAGATGATAAGCACAATTTAGAATGCTTCAGGCCAGGACAATAAGCATGCCCATCTGTATCTGTGTGTGTTGCTTCAGTTTGGGCAGAAAAGATACAGCCTTGAAGATATGGAGAAAGAAACAGGAGAAAAGCCCATGTGTACTTAATATTTATCAGTGTAGTAAATTTCTCCAACAGAAAAAGAAAAGACAAAGATAGTTTAATTGGATCCAGTCTCTTTGAGTACTTTTCTTCCATTTTCCTCTGAAGAAAAGAAAAGGAGAGAAGAGACTTAGCCAAATAATAATTTACATTTAGTCAAGTATTTCTGAGGGTGCCAAGGCAAGAGGTTGTTGAAGTTTATTTCTCTTTCTTTGCTGAGTTAAATTTCCAGCTCAGGAGCATGGACTGAAATGGAAGAGCAATCAGTTATAAAGAAAAAAATATATTTGGTGTCTGTTTCTGTTGGACAAATAATTGAAAGCATGAGTGTTATGCGGTTTCTCTAAGACTTCAAAAGTATACATAATCACAGAAAAGGGAATGCCATCTGTTTGTTGTTAGGGTCGTGTTTTATTTTCTTGCTTATACTTTCAATATACTCAATGAACTTAGCTTTTTATAAAGAAAATTAATTATTATTTATGCTAGGTTTACATTAGTGATAAATATACTCATTTTCCCCTTTCCATTAGGAGTATAATAGTGTCAGATAATAGATTAGAACCATTTGGCAATTAATCACAGTCACCCACGCTTAGAAACTGCTCATTGGCCGAAATAATCAGTAGAAACACTACTCAGAAAAGAAAGCATTCATCTTTTGTAAATCTAATAATATGTTGGCAGGTCTGCAAAGTTTGCTAACAATAACTTGTGTGCTGCAAAACATAAGGGGTGCGTTATCAGAGAGAATTTATAGGCCATTCTCTGTTAGTGCCCATCCACCTCAGCATCTGTGGAATCCCAGTGTCAACAGTAAAGGCAGAGAGTGGGCAACAATAGAGCTTCAGAACCTTAGACTCAGGGAAGTGCATTGCGACTCAGCGGCAGGACTGGGCCTAGAATCCAGTTCCCCACGTTCCCAGCTCAGTGACCGTCCGACTGCACCACGAGTGTTCTGCATAGTCAGTGTCATTTTTGGCTAGAACAGACACAGCTCATATTCATCCAAGAGGGCTTCACACACCAATTCCACAACTATCTGTTGAAGGCAGACTGTGTTCTAGGCTCCATTAGGTACACCGTCCTGTAATTTGAACGTAGCATTTATTCCAAAGGTTAGTTATTGTTTTAATATTTGGAAGTTATGTCAGTCTTAGCTTATGAATTTCTCATTATCTGTCAACTTAATTCAAGACACTGTGTATCAGTTGAGTGTCTGCCATATGAGAGTCCATTACTGTATCAGATTCCAGGGATACAAAGAAGTAGAAGCCCCTGCCTTTGAAGAGCTTGCCGACCAGTTATACAGAAAAAATGGGCAGCGTGGCACCTATTCAAAGACACTTGCATCACATTGCAGTTTTTTGTTGTGTTTTGTTTTTACTTTTTCTCTCACTACTTTGGCTGTCTCACTTCAGTCATTCTCTCCAGTGAGGCCTGAGCGCATTTTCTAAAGAAAAATCTGATCACCTCATTGCCTGGTTGGAAGTCACTAGTGGACTCCAGCGAGCTCCAGAGCTGAGCACCACGAGGATTCCACAGCCTTCTGCAAACTGCTGTGTCTGCTGTCTCTGGTGTCATGACTGCCCGTAACCTCCCACCCTCTTTAGCATGTACTTCCAACAGCTTCTCAAACACGCCATGCTCTCTCCGTACCCTGTCCTTGAAATAGGCTCCGCCAGCTTCCCTCGACCCTGCTCACCCCACTACATCACCCCCAGCCCCTGCTGTTCTCATGCCCCAGGCTATCTGCTACTCATCCTTTAGTCCTGCTTCCTCTGCTGTGCACTCCAGAGCACGTGCCCTTCCATAATACCCAGAACTTACTGCACTGTGACTTGTCCTTCCCTCTTCCTCCAGGGACTGTAAGCCTCCTGGGGGCAGGGCTCACATCTATTGGGTTTACTACAGAATTTGTAGAATCCAGGAGAAACTTTATTGTTACCGAAAGTTCAGTACTTGTCCCTGAGGCTAATCAGTGGGAACAGAATAAGGACAAATGGTTTGAGGGAATGGAAAGAGAAGGTTATTAATTTGGCAGCAAATCAGGAGAGTGGCAGACTAACCTCTTGAAGTACCACCATCTGGCCTTTGAGCAGAAATACAGGGCTTTTTAAAGGGGGATTTTCAGAGGCTGGGCTCAGGTGGGCTTGGGTCTGTGTGACCAGTGTCACATGTCATGACTTTGGACTATTGTTGTTTAACTATAGTTGGTGGTTTTGGTTGACCCTGTCTCTGGTGAAGATGATCCTGAGACTTCTGGACAATTCTTTTGAGCTATCTCCTGTGGTTTAAGATCCTAGAAAATAAAGAACATTTTTCTCACCCTTTGATTACAGGCCATGGGCAGAAACACAGGTTTTAATTCCCCCAAAAAGTGGGGGGTTTTAAAGACACAGCTCGTAATACATTTTGCCCTTTTTCAGACCTTTGCCTCTGTTACCTTATTACTCAGGAAGTGCTCTGTAAATACCTAGTGATGAGTAAGGACCAGTTTGTACAGGACAGATAGCAAAGTGCCCTTAGAGAACTAAGAGGAAGTCACACTATGGGTTATGATTGTCATCCATCAAGTAGGGCTGGAGCTTGGTCCTGAAAAATGGGTAGGATGTGGCTTAAGCAAGACAAGAAAGTGTAAGAAACAAGGGAGGAAAAAGTATCCCGGGAAAAGCGTTTGAGCTGATTAGAAGGGATTAGTGGGTAGAGCAGAGAGATCAGAATCTGGGGTCATGAGGGGTTCATGTCTAGTGTGGGAGGTGGTTGTCTAAAAGTATAGACCTCGAGAAAAAGCATACAGTGAATGGCTTTCAACACTGGGGGGAAGTGGGAGCCATTGAAGGTGTTTGAGCAGTGGAGTGACATGATGCAAGGGATGCAGCATTTTGGAAGGATTGATATAGCATTAGACAGCAGCAGTGTTCCTCAAACTTCAGCCATTTGTGAATACCTTTAGCATGTTTTTTTTAATATCTGAGTACCACATTTACTACACATTACTTCATATTTAAATGTTTCCTTAATTCAAATGGTCTATTTTAAAAGGAAATTTCATTGGTACTGAACATGAAAAACAAGTATCACTTGTTAATTGAAATAAATATAAAAATTAATCCAATGAAGAAGTGTTGAATTCTGGGGCAGATAGTGTTTTATGCCTAAGTCTCAAAGTCTGAGGCCTGTTCTCTCTTTGTTATAAAGAGAGATAATCAAGTTTTAAAAGGTAATAAAGATCCTTAGCAATAGATCATCTCCTACACGTAAGTAACAACAACAACAGAAACATCTAAAAGATAATTCATTTCGTAACAGAGGGAACGGCCTGAAAAAGGGTAAAATGTTTTACAAATTGTCTCTTTAACCTCCCCCCCCTTTTAGAATTAAAACCTGCATTCCTGCCTGATGCCAGTAATCAGAAGAGCAGAGGAATTTTCTTTGTTTTTGTGTTTCCTTTTATCTTTGTACCACAGCAGATGGCTCAACAGGCAGAGGTCAGGAGATTGTCTTCACCAGAGACGCTATCGTTAAACAGCGATAGCCTAAAGCTGAAAACCCCCTTTTTAAAAGCTCTGTATTTCTGCTTATAGATACTTTAAGACAAGAGTCTGCCATGCTCCTCAATTGCAGGCAAGTTAATAAATTTCTCTTTCCTTTTCCTCAAACCACTTGTCCTTGTTCTTCATTTGGCCACAGGGACAAATACTGAACTTTCGGTAACAATTTCTCACAATTTTGGCCTTGTAGGCCATATGGTTTCTGTTGCATCTACTTAACTCTGCTTTTGTAGTGTGAAGGCAGCCAAAGACAATACATAATCAAACAGATGTGGCTATATTCCAATACCGCGCTATTTCTAAAAACAGACTTTGGCATCACCCACTTCTTCAGAAATTCTTCAAATCCTTGCTTTTATACTCTAATAAGATAGGGATCACATTTATCTGGAAACTTCTTCTAAAGGCTCTGAAGTATTTATGAATTATAGTTTTGTGGCAATGTTATCTATATTAGTTGATCTGTCTTTCTTTATCACTTTATCCATCTACCTAATACATAATCCATCTATTTCTAAAAATTGATTTGTGGTGGTACTACATAATTATTTCAAATTGTAGATTCATAGTCAGAAATAATTATATAGCTTACTCAGAACAGTGTAAAAATGAAAGGTAGACACTAGAAAATCACAAATTAATCACTTTGGTCATGAAAATGTACGTCAAGTAAGGGATTCTGGCATAAGACCCACCGGTGACAAGGGACATACGAACAAGGACAGACTTTGCTCTGGGCTGGCTGAATGAGAGCACATAATTTATGCACTGAAGATAGGACGGAGCCCACTGAAGCTGAAGCCAGAAGAGCTGAGATCATGATACAAGCCCACGGGCCTGATTATGACATCAGTGACTGGCTTCAGACTTCAAATACATGGCTCTGGAAGAAAAAGAAGGCTTTTGGCTAACTGTTCAGCATGTCTCACAGTCTCAACACACAGCAAAAAGAAAAAGAAAAGAAAGATTAAAAGATTAATACAAAATAGATAGAATCAAAGACGACCGAGGATGGAAAGAGTCTGAACACTAAGAATTCCCCAGTGGCCTGCCAGGGAGCGTGTGGATTTTCATTCCACTTCAGGGCAATAAAAACGAAATGTCCCGCCATCTTAAAGGTTTGGGACTTCTAATAGAAGAAGCGTTTGATTAATGAAACAACATGTACTATAAAGAACAAGAGATCATAAAAAGCTGGCTTTTAACAGCCTAAGTACCTTTTGCAGCTTGAAGTCTTTTATCACCTTGTAAATCAGCCCTGGAGAGAAAAAAAACCAAAGTGAGACAGGACAGACTTCCATGACGGGCCCGTCCACCTTGGGACCTTGGCTCTGGTTTCTCAAACATTGTTTTTGCTCACACTGTGGTGCCTGCTGTTATTACAGGGAAGGGAGTGCGAGGTCCTGCTGCTCCTGAAGGTCTAGGAGAGACATGCCCCTGCAGAGGCTCTTTCCTCCTCCCCCTGCTGTCCCTGCTCTGCAGTCGAGCGCGCCCAGTTGGGGAAAATTAGTCATGGGGATTACCAGTGGGCCCCAACTCTGGTGGCTCACAATGACAAACATCCGTTCCTCGTAGGTTGGTTGTAAGTTGGCTGTGGTGGAGTGCAGGCCCCTCCACCTGCCTTTCACCGCCAGACCCAGGTGGAGGAGCAGGCCTGGCGCGCTCCTCGTGGGGTGGGAGGAGCACAGCAAGGCCAGCTGCACCCCAGCCCTCCCCGGGAGCCTCGGGGTGCAGGGGGTGTGCTTCAAGTCTGCTCCTGTGCCACTGCCCTAAGCCAGTCCGAGGCGGAGCTCAGAGTCGGGGGGAGGAAGTGTATTTACCCGCAGACGGCTGGGCCTGGGCAGGCCACAGTGAATGGAGATCAGATCATCCCCTGACTATACCACAGGCTGTGCGGGCGGGTCGGCCACTTGCTGGTCTCTGACGTGTGCTCACACGAACAAACTGAATTTAGAGGCCACTTCATACAAATGTCACCAAGCTAGGAAGTCCGGAGCAGGGACTTGAACCCACGTTTGTCTGACTCTAAATTACTACACCATGTTGGAAGAATGTTTCAGAACTGAAACTTAGTGAGAAATTGAAAGCCAAAACACATTTGTAACTTTTAATCCTGTGCTCATATCGTTGGCATCAGCAATTCCACTTCGAGACACTTATCTTGGGGAAGATATCTTTCATATTAAAAAAAGATGTTTGCATAAGGATGCTCATGGCAGTGTTATTTGTAATGGAGAAAAATTAGAAATGATTATAAAGGATTAAACAGAGGGATTTGTTAGGTAATTTGATACATCTGTAGGCAGGCCTGGAATTACTATTCGGAGGAATATTTAATGACATTGAAAGTGTGTACAGTGCAAAGAGGAAACTAAAACATAGTACACACAGTATGACCTCATTTAGAAGAAAGAATACTCAAATATGAACAGTGAACAATGCTGTGTAATATGCTTTCAGGTGACCCACCCCCATACACAACACCAAGTTTGTCAACTGATATATATTATATATTTGCTTAAATATATATAAGTGATATATTTTTGTCAATAGAGATGTGTGTGCCTATGTAAGAATCTATGTTTATTACTACAGACTAAGACTTCACCCTCTCACCAAGCCACACTGCCCTGAAATGGCCTTGCAGCCGGACTCCAGCTGAGAAATTCTCCCTTCATCTGTGCCCTGTGGCTACTCTAGGGCAAGATGACCTCAGCAGCGATGCCTTCTCCAGGCCCCCATTCGAGATCCAGAGTTTATAAGTTTAGAAGAGGTAAATGGTCTTAGGGCAATTATTATACCTGGGGCCTCAAGGCCACATGGGCTGGGGTGCTTGTCAAAAAATGACAAGAAATAATAAAAAACCAAACCAAAGCAACCACCATCACCACAAAATCCAGAACAATGGGCTTCATTTACAGTGTTTGTGAGGAAGGGGAATCAAATATCTTTCTCGCAAGGAAGTTCTTCTCAAGTTCCTCTCAAGGCAGAACAGACAAGAAACAAGAGCTAAAAGTATTTATAAATCTATGACAATGGTAAAAATGTCTCCAGCAAGAAAACAGAGCCTCCAGCTCGTGAGCTATGCTCACGAGAGCTAACATTTACTGAGTGTATACTTTGTGTGTCAAACACTTCCCTACACAAAGCATATTTGGGGGCCATTTTGCAACAACCAATTTCTGCATTTACTTGGCCAGATTTGTTCATTAAGGTGCCTGAAAACATTGGATTGCTCTCAATCTGGTTTTTCTTTTTCTATTGAAAGAGTGTTTTGTAACTTAATTTCATCTATTGGGATTTTTCTTTTTTTGGTTTGTTTCTTAAACCTATGACTTATTGAATGATCCTAAACTCATTTAATCTTTATTATTATAATTTCTTCTTTTGTAAGATGGTAATACACAGTTCGTTTTTACCTCAGGACTCAAATTACTTTTAATGAGCTATTCAGGCCACCATTAGAGTGAGGCAAGCATTGAACTTCAAGAGGGAGACGATAATAACTGATCTCTGGAATGCTTACAAATAGCTATCAACTTCTTAATATAGTGGTAAAAGCCTTACCAAACTAATAATGAGGCACTGCATTTATGTGAGTGTTCTAGGAACAAACCCATTTACCACTCCTGAGAATATGCAACTACCATCTTATTTAAAGCTCTGAAGTTTTGAGAAAATATTGTCCACATATTATAGTTTTATACTTACAAAGTACAGACAAAAGGAGGCCACATGAATTTGACAGAGACTTTGGAATGGGGTTCTGACAATCACATTTTATATTAATTAGAGTAAGAGCCATCAAATTCAAACAGAAAATCCAATTTTGCTGTCCTTCTCCACAAAGTTGAATAAAAATTGTTAGTACAGGAATCATGAACTTTGGGAACAGAAATTGTCCTTAATTTACAGATGAGGCCCCAGAGGCTCAGAGAGAGGAGGTATTTTACTGAGAATCACACAGTGAGGGCTGTTCTGATGGCTTTTGACTCTCAGCACATTGTCTTCTTATATTCACTAGAAAGTCCTTTGAAAGAAAGTCCTTTGAAAGAGAAATTTCGACCTGTTTTGGAAAGATCGCTGCTCTCTAATATTTACCCTTATTGAAAATGCTTTTATTTGGATAACTGCACTAACTTTCACAGAAACGAGATCTTCAGAGTTAATGTTCCATGTGGAGTAAACTGCTTGCACAGGTAAGCCCTCTGTAAGTAAACAGGGGGAAAAAGAAAAGTTATTTCTTAATACTTTAAGAAATAACAATCATTACTCTCAAGGGAGAAGGAGAAGAGCCATTGCTCTTGTCTAAAGTCAATGGATTTTATTAGTAACTGTATTCATAGATTAAAGAACAGCATTCAGAGAAAACAACTCTGCTTGCTGATGGATAACGGCCCGTCACTATCTCATAGGGTCCTGATGCTGGCTGATTGCGTAACACACAATCAATGGGCACTGTTGCTAGCCGCCTCACTTCTTAAACTTAGAAGGAAAGTGAAAGTCATGATTTCAGGCCCCCTCAGTTTTTCCTCGTCTTTCTTGCCTTTGATAATGAAAAAGTGTGCAACTTTACAAAAAATGTCCAAAGTGAGTAGCTGAAATCACTGAGTATTTATGAGCTATCTGTTTTCATCCAGGCAGCAGGGAACACATGAGTGATATGGATGTGACTCATATAGAATGCCCTCTTTTCTCCTGTTATGTAAACATTCCAAAAAGGGAAGCAGCATTAAAAATTGAACCCAGAAACGATGCATCGTTATGAATTATGATTTAGCAGCAAAGTCACTGCGGGAGAAAGAGAACCTGTCTCTGTCGCCCTGATGGTACTTGCGATAAAACACAAGAGGATGTGGCACAGCTCTTCTTGATAAATTGGGCGCTAGGAAAGCCATGGATGTGAAATTATCTGGCACATGATAAATCTGCTGTAATAAATAAAAATCCAATAGTCAGAAGAAATAGGAACTGTGTGAAGTAAACTTTGCTTCGAAACTCTGCCTCTCTAACTTTGGGCAGGATTCCTGGCTCTGCCGGGATTGTATAATGAGGCTGGTTAGGTCATGATTAGCACCACAAAAACCCTTGCCTGGAAACAAAAAGTCATGGAGCACACAAGTGTCATCTTAAAAATAAGCCCCAAGGATTCGTCAGGATGAATGTGGAGTTCGTTGAAAATTCGTTGTCACTTTCAAATTACCAGGATTGGCATGGTCTTTCAGTTGACATTCTGAGAGCCTGTTATACCTAAGCACAAGATGTGACTTTTAAATGTGCTTTCAATTTGCCTCTGCAAAACCTGCTTTGACCTTCAGGCAAAAATGGACGTCATATTTTAAAGTATTTTGAAAATTTCTAGAAACCATCATCAGAAAACCCCAATTCTCCTCTTCATAATTAAACTTATCAACAAAGATATATATTAAACGTCCCCAAGACTAGCAAGTCCCTGATGTTTTTATGGCAACAAATGGAGAATTTAAATTCATTTTGATTAATTATAATCATTGTAGAACAAACCCCAGGATACAGAAGTTTGGTCACAATATTTCCCAGTTGTTGGAAATGTAACCCTCTTGTAGACTGAGTACGGGGTAAATGAAATGCTAGCCCATGTTGTTCTACCAGGATCTCCAGGGCCTCAGTAGGTTGGTGACTGGACAGATCAATACTAGGTTGTTTCACACGCACCTTAGGCTTCCCAAAGGTCAACTCGACAAGAACAGCCGAGCGTGTAGGTAAAGCACATCAGATATAAACAAAGGAATTAGAAAAGTTCAGAAAATAAGTAGGAGAAATAAAATGTTGATATGATATTAACAGTAAACTGTTTATATTTGTTTAAAATCTTTCTTTGCATCATGTTATTCAATATATTTTAAAAGTTGCTATATCAAAGTTTGCTAAATTCACAAATGCCCCTCCTGTGGGTCTTTTACTCCATCCTCATTTTCCATTGACTTTAAGCTCTGGTGCTAAACCACAGCAGAATTGAATCTGTGCAGTCATTCGTTCCCTCCCCTTCTTCTCCCCACCCTGCTCAGTTCACGTGGTGGACCATCCCTTGCACCTTGCCTCAGCTGTAAGATTACACAGGGTGAAAACCCTAGAAAAGTCAATCTTCCTTAATTTTATTTCTAAATACCAACACTGTTAGGGAAGCAGTGAGGGCTGCAGGGAGCACAGAGAAGAAAGGGATTACTTCCCTCCCATCTCCAAGCTTAGAAAAGCTCCTCTGGATGGGGTAGGGTGAGCTGGTGTTAGGATGTAGATCCTAGAGAGAAAATTCCTACTTTTTTTGTCTCCTAGGCATAGCTCTGGCTGTCTGCAAATACTAGAAACCTTTGTGAGATCCAAGAGCAGAGAGGACCCACATCTGAAGAGAGCCATGGGGAGGTGACGGAGGGAGATGGCTGCAGAGAGCCTGGGTGGACAATCTCGTGGGCAGAGTCATGAAGTTTCCCATAATATTAGCTGGTACAGAAATGCAAGATCACAGACCGTGTCTCCATCCCACAGTAGAGAAGCTGTCAAGAGATCCACCAGCCAGAAAGGGGACACAGGGACAGAAATGCATGGCCACTGGTGACATGCATGTATGATGGAGAGTGGAGTACCCCAACCAGATGACAAGCACCCATCTGATGCTATAGTGGGCAGATAATGTCTAGGACCAGATGCTTTCCTGTACCATGGTTCCCTGGAACTTAGATACAATATCTGGGAACAGGGGTGGGGAGGGAATGGATTGACATTAATTTTTCCCTATCCCAATAGAATTAGAAGTTCACAAAAGAATTTTATTTTATTTATTTATTTTTTTTTGAGACAGAGTCTCGCTTTGTTGCCCAGGCTACAGTGAGTGCCGTGGCGTCAGCCTAGCTCACAGCAACCTCAAACTCCTGGGCTTAAGCGATCCTACTGCCTCAGCCTCCCGAGTAGCTGGGACTACAGGCATGTGCCACCATGCCCGACTAATTTTTTTTCTATATATATTTTAGTTGGCCAGATAATTTCTTTCTATTTTTAGTAGAGACGGGGTCTCGGCTCTTGCTCAGGCTGGTCTCGAACTCCTGACCTTGAGCGATCCACCTGCCTCGGCCTCCCAGAGTGCTAAGGATTACAGGCTTGAGCCACTGCGCCCAGCCCACAAAAGAATTTTAAAATAAGAAACATAACTCTTTCCCACATTAGTCTCTGGACTGAGGCTTATATCCATCACATATGTTCTGACTTTCAATAAAGAGCTGAGTTCCTTAGGGTCTATTGCTACACATAGGGTCTTCTTGCTCACCTGGGAGGTTGTGCAGTGCCTTGGAAAGAGGTTAGATAAGAGAAGCAGAAAAGCGTATTGGGCTCCTGGTCTGCTGTTTATCTTCTCTTGGCCTCAGTTTTCTCTTTTCTTGTGAAAAATGAAGGATGGACCTGATAATCTCCGAGGACCCTTCTGGCTCTGACAATGTGATTCTGTGTGTCTTTCCCACTGTGTTTGCCAAGTTACCGGTCAGTGATACCATATTAGATGCTGCACACAAAGAACCTTTCTTGGAGTCTGACATTTAGGTGGTCGAACACACTAATTCCTATTATCCTCCCTGTTCAATGGCATTCTCTAGTGATCATTCTTTCAAATTCAAAGTCATGATTCCCAAGATCTAATTAACATGGAAGATCATGATTTTTTCCTTTCTCTAAGTTCCAAGCACAGATCCTGCTCTGGGGAGGCCATGTAATGGGCCAATTTGGTAGTATATTTGTTTTCAGAGATTCCTCTTTTGCAGTTTTTTAAATAAAATCTGTGGTTGAAAGGCTCTTTTATCTATGTTCTGAACAGAAGCGGTGAGTACAGGGCTTGGATGGTGAGTATGCAGGTCTGTTTCTTCAGTGGTGACATGGAAAGAGAAGATTAGTACTGTACGCAACATGGCACATGGTTGACCTGAATTCATGCCAGGCTGAGACTGGGCTTTCCGCACCCCTGCTGCGATAATGCAGCCCTCTGCTACTTTTGTATTCTTCAATAGGACACTCAGGCCACTGGTCCAGTCCCTATGGAGCTACTAAATAGCTGAAATTGGACCCCACAGAGACAGAAGGAAATGCCAGGTTATGCCAGAAGCTGAGGGTCTATCTAAATTAGTGCTTGTAGGGGATTTTGCATAGATGCTGTATCAACCAAGCATATGGGATTTTCACTGCTACTTGGAATCCAGCTGTTTTCCTTTGAGGCTGCTACTGACTGTGTGTCTGAGTCTTTCCCTGTCAGAAGCCTTTTTAGCCAGCTACTCCCAGAGCGGCCCCAGTTGTAATAGGGTGTGCCTTTTGTGGGGCTGGCCGCAGGGGGCAGTTATTTTTTATGGCAGTACCAGCATCCTGTCTCCCCCATCTCACGTTCTCTTCCTGCTGCATCTTCAACTGCCTCTTGTTGGCCTCTTTATCACTTTATTCTTAACCTGTATCTAGTTGCTCACCCAGGTACAGAGAGTCCTGTGCAGGTGTCTGAGCTGGAGTAGGTATGGACTCACAAAGATGCTGTTTTGATTTACGTTTTTGACCCAAAATACCTCAACTGGGAACCCCAGTTGGTTTTTCTCAAAGTATGGTTTGCAGATCGCCTGCATCATAATAAACTAGGGGTGTCGGTTAAATGCAAGTTTAGGGGATTCCACTCCAGACCTTCTGATGCTGAACCCCTGCACTTTTACCAAACACCTTGATGCTTTTTGTGCACATTAAAGTGTAAGAGACACCACCTACTCATCCCCTTTTACTTCTAAATCTTGCTGCTAGGAGCCACCTCAGCTAACTCACGTGTCTCTTTATAGGAGAACCTTTTAATGTTTTTGCTGCCAGAAGATGCCAGGGTAGATTTGCAGACTGGTTCACATGCTTGGGTCCAGTGGGCCCATCCCAGCAAGCGCAGTGCTGCAGTTCTACCCCGTGCGCCCAACCCACGGCCGTGGGTGTGACACGTCAGAGCATGCATGCGGTTTCTTCCAGTGTGCACCAGAGCCCGTGCATGTGCTTCCACCATAGCTGCGACCTGTGTGACCATAGCACCTCTTGTTCTTTGTTTGTCACTTGCTAACAACTAACAGCCCATATGAGGAAAGGCTTGTCAGTGAGTGTTGGCAGTGCCACACGTTTGTGCCTTTTCGGCAGGGTGGGCTGTGTTAGCTTCTGCTTCAGTCTGGCTGCCTGGTGTGTTTGCTGGCTACATATTTCTTGCTGATGCTCTGAGCTGTTTTCATCTTATTCTGTTCTCTCTGAGCATTTCCTCAACACCTACATGACCTGAAGTTGCATTCAGTGAATTCCAATGCCATTATTGTTTGTTGTTGTCACCTCACTTCCCATGTGGCAGTTGCTTCCATCCCCTGCTATTGTTTATTCTTCATGCATGTCCCAGACAGTCAGGCATCTCTGGTTCTGAGCCAGAAGATTTAGAATTCTGCAGTGTGAGAGGGAACATCCCTGAGACACTGTCTAGCCCAGGGGAGCCTGTTGGCAACCTGCTAAAGTCCCATCCTGGAAAAAACATTTTAAAAAGCATAAGCTAACACACCTATGATTGTAAAGGAAACCAACCATGTTTAAACATTTATCAAAACATTTTTTAAAATGTTACGATACAGTAATGTATGGGATTTTTTTGCTAATGCATTAAGTAACAAGAAACAGCTGCAACTTTGATGATTATAGTAAAGTTGAAGAGCTGGTGACCATAAATGATATTTTGAGATAACTGTAAAAACTGTACTGTAATGTGAAAATACCTACAATTTATGTTGGAACAAAATCCATGGCTAATAGTACCGTGTTTTGTCACTTGCATGCATAATCGGAGGAAGTGCTTATAGAAGAGATTGTAGAAAGTAAAGATGCATTTTCCTATTTAAGTTCATGATTCCCCCAAATGATTTCTAAGAACCCTCGATCTCATTCAAGCTCCCAGTCTTACCAGGGAACAAAGGTCCTGAGATGTAAATTGAATTTCCAAGATCACACTGTCAGTTGTTGGCCAAATGGGATGGAATCCGGATACCCTCCATCCGTTCCTCTGTTTGCTGTGCTCTGTTGTTTCTCACTGAATTACAAGATGGACTTTATTGGTAATTCTGCTTCATGATTCTCCCATAGTTCAGTTTTCCTTGTGTTACATTTGATTCTGGCCATTCTATATACTTCACTTTCTCTATGTTGCTCTAAGTTTGCTTGAATATCAGTGCTGTGTGCATGCTGTACTTTGTTTTCTTTCTCCTGGGATATCATGGTAACTTCTCTAATATTTTTTTCATTGTTATCAATCAAAGTACCATGCTCCTATTTATTTAGAGGGAAATAAACAGAATCATAGCAAATAATTGACAAGAACAGCTTTCTTCTTTCAGGCAACGTGGATCTTGAGTTTACTAGATTGTATCTTAAAATTTGATCAAGATACAAAACCTAGAATGGAACCAGGAGAGATTAAGCAAACAAATAAAGCCTCATGCAGAAAGGAGTTGTCTCATCTGAGTGAGTCCCTGGGAGACTAGGAGGAAGTAGAGTACACTCTGCATGACTGATCTCAGCCGCCCAGAGACTCTAATTAGGTAAAGTGTTTCCTGGAAGTAGAATAGATTATAAGGGACTAATCACATTTGATATCACTTGGATTTTATGCATAGGGAATTCTCTGAGTCACTTCACTCTTTTTGGAATATTTTTTAGATTGGAATCAAAGATAATATTACATGACTCTTCAGATCTTGTGCTGTTATTTAATTTTTCTTACCTATAACTTTATCCCTTCAACTAGACTACATGCTTTTTGAGGTTAGGGAACTGACACAAAGTATTTTATTTCTTTGCATCCTTCACAGCCTTTATACTGGCGTTTGGCTACAGTGGGTGTACCCAGTGCACGGTGGCGAGAGCACCAGCTTTTCACCCAGACAGACCAGAGTGTGGTTCCCACCTGGGCTCCTTATTTTTGCCAGGTGTTAACCTGGCCTGCCGTGCTCAGTTTGCTTACTAAATAAACCTACATATTCAGAGTTCTTTAGTGGAATGATACTGTGCCAAAGGTGGTTCAGATAATACCTGGCACAGAGTCCGGGTTTGAAAAGATACCTGCTATTGTTATTACGATTCAATAAATGTTTGTTGGAAGCTTGTGGAGTGGAGCCACATTGAGCTCACCCACACATTCAGCAGCTCTTTATTGTGGAGGCCCCATGTCACTTTGTCTTCCTCCATTCCTTCCAGCATGGGCCATGTTTTCTTCTGTCTACTAAGTTACTGAACTGTTCACATTGCTTCCAAAGGGCCCAAGAAGAGAAACCATTTGAAAAGGAGAAGAAATTACGTTGGGAATTAGAAAGCTAATATGTAACACTCGTTTTTATTTTTCCATCTTGAGTTAAGAATATATTGAGAGAGGACCCAGATGATAATCAAATGGAGACCCAAATTTAAAAATATATGTCATATATTTTGAAAATGGCAATTAAGACTAAGTCAAGTCTTGATGCTCTGGGGCTCCTGAATGAAACATACCTTCAGATGTGCAGTTCCTAGTACAAGGCCCATTGTCTTCAGGGAAAAGGCATCGAATGCCACGTGAAAAACTGCTTAATCCTTGAGATGTGTGTAAAAGTTTCCATTTGTTCCAATTTTTAAAAACTAGGACTCTAGAACATAAATCAGCAAATACAACACCTAGCCTTAAATTCTATAATATATGAAGGGCAGTGCAAAGAATGAAGGAAAGAAAAGAAAAGGGGAAAAGGCAAGAGAAATGGATGAAAAGAGGAAAGAAGAGAAGAAGTAAAGGAAAGGAGAGGAAGTGAGGACAGATGAAGAAAGAGAGACACAAAGAGGAAGAGAAAAAGAAAGGTACAGGAGGGTCGATGGGAACAGGTGTCAGAAGGTGATCAAGGGGTCAATGCAAAGTGTTAGGAAACAGCCTCTTGTGCCACCTTGGTCCTGGCTTCAGCCCAATGTACATCTTCCCAACACACGTGACGTGACTAACTCTTTGGCCTGTATTCAGAGATACTTCACTGCTCTGCATTCTTTAGCTTTCAGAGATGCTGCATGAATGGGATGTCATAGTAATCCCACGGAGTGTAAATTTCCCCATGAGCAGCAGTGTCAGTGATGAGAGCAGTACTAACTTGATGTCTAAATGAAATCAAACAAAGGGTTAGGTCTACTTATGCACTAAATTTTTCCTGTTCTGACTCAAAGACTCTGGAGTTGAAATTCATTGATCATTTGGAAAAGAAACTGTCTATAAATTCAATACATATCTGAAAAGTAAAAACGAAATGGCATTCCTACAGACTGCTGCCAGTAAAACAGTGAACAGTGATAGAATTCATGGGCCTTCAAATGAGCAGTATACCTTTCACCCTTGTGAGGATCAGACCTAAACAGGGATTATTCCAGCTGTGTGACTGCCTATTGTGTTACTTGCTAAGTCACTGTCCCTGCAGACTATTCTGGAAGCATGCTTGGGAGTGGCAGGCTGATCTAACCCATCTATCATGCTGCTTGGCCCAATTTTCCTTTCTATTTCCTTGGCAGACTTTGGGTTACTTTAAGGAAACTGTGTGGCACTTGTTGTCCTTGGGACACTACTAGAGGTTGATGATCAATCTAGCCTTCCCTGAGATATCTGACTTATGTGTTTGAAATTGTCTGTTTCCTGGATCTCATGATTGGATAGAATAAGATCAAGGTAACAAGAGTTAGGAGATACACAGTGGTAATTTTTAGTGTCCCTGTGTTTATTTTATGAATATTAGATAAATAATTCTAAACCTATATAGTTCACTGTTTGAATGCCCTATTGTGTACTGGGCTTCCACTAATCACAGAGTCAGGAAATGACTTTTGGGTTTGCTACACAACGTGAGCCTAGGCATCCTGTTCACAGGTCTAATGTTAGGGAACCACAGAGCTGTGATTTTAACCTGGGACATCTCGGTTCAAAGATGGTACCTTGACACTCTTTACCATTTGTCTACTTATTCATAAACTTACCTACTCTGAAAGGAGATTCTGGAGGCTATGGAAAAGATTAAAAATAATGTATGTGAAGGATTTAGAATAATGACTAGCACACACTGGGCATTCAGTATATAATAATTTTCCTTATAATAATTATGTTATTTTTTTCCAGGATATAGATGAGGGGAAAGCTTTGGAGTAACTGAGTATATCACAAAACCTATGGGTCACAGCTTATGGGGCTATTTTAACTTAATTTATTCATAATTCTAATGAATTTTCTTATCTAGTATCTAAGCTTACCAATGAAGCAAAAAATTAGGACAGATAAGAGGGACTACTACAGAAAAGGACAGGGATGACTGTGAGAACTGATAACTAAAAGCTATTGATGGTTTTGTCATTTTGTGAAAACCACACAATTATAAAACTGAACACATGAACTGAAACATAAATAAAACAACCTACTGGAATTGTTTCATTTAGGAGTAAAATAAAATTATTAATTCAACAGGCTTTGCCACTCAGTCATAACAGTGTTTATGGATTAATCACTGGCACTATTTCTTGTAGTGTGGTCTGCTGGTCATGAATTATTTCTGCTTATGTATAATCTGAAAAACTTTATTTAACTTTCATTTTTGGAAAATATTTTCACTGGGAGAGAATTTCAGTTTTTTTCTTTCAGTGCTTTGAAGATTTTGCTTCATTGTCTTCTTACTTTCATTGTTTCCAGTAAGAAATACACTGTCATTCTTACCTTTGTTTCTCTGTGTAAAATATAATCCCCTCACTTCCACACCCTGTGACTGCTTTTATGATCTTATTTCTAACACTTGTTTTGAACAATTTGTTTACAGTGTTGTCTTGGTATAGTTTTCTTCATGGTTCTTATGCTTGGGATTTGTTGAGCTCCTGGGATCCATGGGTTTAATATATTTTCTGTTTCCATCTTTGGGGACTTTAATTCCATGTATATTGGACCACTTGAAGTAGCCCAAGTAGCCCTGAAAAAGCTCTGTTAGTAGTGCTCTGTTCATTTATTTTTTTATTATTTTGTCTCTGTGTTACATGTCTCTGTGTTACATAGAAAACTATCTGTAGATAGTTTTCATTACCCTGCTTTCAAATTTACTAATATTTTCTTCTGTGATGTATAATCTGCTATTATTTCCATTAAATTCAACCTCAGAAAATTGTAGTTTTCATCTCTAAAAGTTCAATTTGGGTCTTTTTTATTCCTCATGTCTTTACTTAACTTTTTAAAGACATGGAATGCAGAGATAATAACTTTTTAAATGTCCTTTTCTGGTAATTCTAAGAACTGTGTAAATTCTGGGTATATTTCAGTTGATTGATTTTTCTCTTCATTGTGAGATGTATTTTCTTGCTTCTTTACATGCCTGGCGATTTTTGATTGACTACCAGAAATTGCGAATTTTACCTTTTAGTTTACTGATTTTTTTTTTTAATTTTACAAATATGATTGAGCTTTGATCTGGGACACAGTAATTTCAGTTGGAAAAGTTTAATTCTTTCAGGTTTTGTTTTCAAGATTTGTTAGATATAAACAAAGCAGCATTTAGTCTAGGGCTAATTATCCCATAATATGGAGAAAAGACCCTTCTGAGTTCTCTATTGAAGACTCCCTGAATGATGAATTTTCTATTCTAACTTGTGGAAAAAGACACTATTCTCATCCCTGTGTGAATGTTGGTTATTGTTTCCTCTAATTCATTTAGATGTTTCTTTTTTCTTAACTCGGGTAATTTCCTTACACAAATGTGTTAATCAGTATTCTTCTCAATACTCTAAGTGGATGAGATAGTTAATTTTAATGTGCCAACTTGACTGGGCCACAGGGTGCCCAGACATTTGACAGAACATTATTCTGGGTGTGTCTGAGAGAATGTTCCTAGATGAAATTAACATTTGAATTGGTAGAGTAGATTGCCCTCCCTAATGTGGGGGGAGGGGTTCATCTGATTAATTGAAGACTTGAATAGAACAAAAAGGCTGAATAAGAGAGAATTCCTTTTGCCTGACTGCTAGAGCTGGGACATTGGAGATTTCTGGTGTTCCGACTGCTTTTCTTGGGTGTGTAGCCTGCCGGCTTTCAGATTACATGTCAGCTCTTCAGGGTCTCCAGCTTGCTGACTGTAGATCCTGGGACTTCTCAGCCTCTATAATCATGTGATCATGTGAGCCAGTTCCTTATAACAACACACACACTTTCTCTTTATATATATATGACATATATGATGTATATATATTAGGAAATGTGTATATATATGAGATATACACACACATACATATGTTAATATATCCTATTGCTTCTGTTTCTTAGGAGAGCCCTGACTCACATCGGAGTTCTTTCTATGACTCTAGCTCCTCTCCAATGCTTTAGACACCATGATATTCCCAGACTGTCAGTTCCGTGTCCTCAATTCATGGAGGATAAGAAATCCACCTGAGTTCCACATCCCTATGTCAAACCCTGGAAATTATTTCACTGAAGTAAACTGGGGCAATTGTAGGGCTCACCTAATCTACTTATTCTCGTTCAGGGATTATTATACTTTGTTAGCTGGTTTAGTGCCCTGAAAATTATAGTCTCATATATTTTATTTGTGTATTTTCATTTGTTTCAAGTAAGAGAATAAATCCACTTCATCTTGGTTGGAAGTAGAAAGTATTTAATCAATGATTTAAATTATAATTAGGTCATCTAGAATACTTTCTATCAAAACAGTATATAAAAACAAGACCATGTCTTATAATTTGTAAAAGATTTTCATCCTTGTTTGGAAGAAAAAACAAAGTGTTAGCACATAGAATGGTAAAACCTCAAGCATATGAAAATCTTTGGTCTATAGTATAACTTATTCTGAAATGATTTTGGAGGCAGAGATTGACTACGGCAAAAACACAAGTATAGTATTTGGAAAGGTAATACATAAGGGTCTTCTGGAGAATCTTCCCTGCTGAATGAATAATTCAGTAGGATGGCTGTAGGGCAATGAAGTATGGCCAGAAGATGCATTGCATGCATGGGCCCAGCCTCTGTGGAGGTGGGTACATTGTCCCCCGACCCCTAACTTCTAGGCAGAAAACTCCTGCAGGATCTGTTAGCAGGCACTTTCTCCTTGACATGAATACATAATCACTATATAGATCAGTATTTTTCATTTTTTACTTTATACAATGAAGTTTCAAGAATAACTGCTGTTGACTTGCACTCCGTGGCCTCTGTAGATTCCAGACTGGCTTCATCCATGACCTTTCTCACAAAGCTCGTGTGTGCATTACTAGCATGTGTGTATGTAAAACTAAAACCAGACATATTTCTTATTATTTATTGAATCCAGTTAATAGAGAAACCAGTATGCATATTCAAGTGGAAGAAGAGAAAATTATTATTGTCTTCAGAGGTCATCTTCAGGTGCTATTGAGAAATTCTTCCACAGGGGATTGGGGCCACTGAGAGCCACTATAGTTGTGTCTAACTGACTCCACTACAATTAACTAGATAGTACATAATTCTATTGTTTTTCAGAGTGCAAAATACCTGAATTTTAGACATAGTCCCAATCTCCTTACATGTAGAATAATAGGTACAGTGTGTCTGTTAGTATATAAATAAAGTCATGTAAAATTGTGACTGTATTCAGAAGAATATTCATGGGTGTTATTTACTGCATGCCATCTGATATAGAAACAATTAAGCTCCTCCATTGTATTTGGAATTCTGTGAGGCTGAGGACTGTATCTTTATTCTTTTCTTTAGTTCTTTAGTGCTTGACAAAAATATACATATAATGAACAAATCCATTAATACATTATGACCATACCAAAGCAGTGTGTTAATATAGGTAATGTTTCCTGAAAGAAACATTCAATGTCACATCTAAATATTACTAAGGAACAGGACTAGGTACATAATTTTCAGGACCCAGTGAAAAATGAGAATATGAAGCACCTAGTCCAAAAATTATTAAGAATTTTAAGGCAATGACAACTGGAGCGTTAAACCAAGTGCCTATCTCTGTGCATTTGCACAGATCTTATATCCATGAAGTTGACCCTGTGAAGTAATAGTTTACAATCATCTATTGTATATTTCAAAATAGCTACAAGAAAATAATTCAAATATTTCTAGCATAAAGAGAAAAACAAATATTTAAGATATTGGATACCATACTTACACTGATTTGGTTTTTACAAATTACATGAATGTATTAAATTACACATGTACTCCCAAAATATATACATCTATTATGTATCAATAAAAAACAAAATTAATTAAAAAATAATCTACTGTATATTGGATAATAGCTAGAAGGGAATAATCTCAATGTTTCTAGCATGAAGAAAAGGCAAATATTTAAGTTGATGAATATCCCAATTCCTCAATTAGCTCTTTCTGAATTATATGAATGTATTAAATTATCACATGTGCTCCCCAAATATATACATCTATTATGTATCAATAAAATATAAATTTTTTAAAAATGGAGAGAAAAAAATGAAGTCATACTGGCTAAAGTAACTAAAATTAGAATTTAGAGCTGGCAAAGCAGCTGATAGTTTATGGGCGGGGTTGGGGTGGGAATCTTGGCAGCAAGTCAATCTCAGGCAGTACGAGACTCAAATTCAGCACAAAGGCCACAACTTCCTGGCTGAAAGCAAAGTTGCATGTGAGAAAGGGAGACCTATGAAGCCTAGTAAAAAAGCAGGAAGGGGAGGGGGGAGGAAAGAAATAACAAACAGCAGTAAAGTAAAACCCAATTTCAAGTGCAAAGAACAAAAACAAAACAAAACAAACAATACCACACAGATTTCTATTAACAAATTGCCCAGGATTGAAGAATCTAGAATTGCTTCTGAAAAAGAATAGGCTGACTTGAAAAGAGCAATTACTATATAGACCAGTGTTATATAACATCAGTCCAGTTAGCTTTGCTATACTTAATGCCATCGTTATGCAACGTTAGGAGTTAAGGTCTTAGACTTTTAAAATAAAAAAATAAATAAATGCAGGCATTGAAACACTGGGCTTCATGGTGGGAGAACAGCTGAAGTCATATTTCACTGCTGATTGAGTATGCCGTGGATATTTGAGCATCTTGAATTGGTCTTGTTACTTTTATACTTCCTTTTTCTATACTGTCAGAGTGAACACAAAAACTTAAAGCCCTATACTTAAATTAAATACTGTGGCTAAGACTATTAATTTGAACACAGAAAACTAGGCTCCTTGAAATATCCCATAAGAAAGATACCTGCTTTGGGGGAGCAGAATAATTTTCTGGGGACACATCTTTTCCTTGATTTGTTTGGTTCCGAAAGACAGCATTCATATTTTGTATTAATATGCCATAAAATTTTGATTTAAAATCTCTAAAATCCAGAGAAAGACTATTAACAAAACTGTCAAGATGCATTTTGGGCTGTCCCCCTTCCATTTTTTTTTTTTCATTTCTTCAAAGGATTTAAATGCAATTGGGATTATAAAAATCACATTAAGATTGGAAGACTGTAGGATAAGTTTCACCTGGGGTGCTTGTTAAAAAATGCAATTTCTGGGGTTTCATTCCAAATCTACTCAATCAGACTTTGCAGGCAGGCCTCTAGAATCTGCAATTTTTATGCTTTCCAGATGTTTCTTATGCACACTAAAGCTTGAAAACCACGGCCCTCAAGTTTTAACTGCCATTTAATAGAACTTTTAATGAATACAGCCATAATTTCTGAATTATTATTGATTAAGAGAATCTGCTTTTCATATACAATCACTAAAATACATGGCTGCATGGGCTGAAGTATACCACCAGGTTGCCTTGCTGAAAAGAGAAGGAAAATCAAACCTCTGACTGAATAATGCTTAAAGTTCAGCTGTGAAATTCGATGGTTTTTAGTTGAATCTAAATGCCAGTCAAAATGGGTGTCTGTGTTCTCCAACCCTCTCCTCTGACACCATCTCACTGTCTTGAGGCTAATCTTTATGCAGGATGGCTTATCGCTGCTCACGGAATTTCTATGGAAAGATGTGAAATACAAAGTCAAGAGCTGTAGACATCTTAGGTTTCTCATCCGAACAGTCAGTGACACAGAGCTGTATCAGGCAGAGCTTGCCACTGATTTAATTTGATCTTTCCAGGGAGGATTAAAAATATTGTTCTCAGCCCAGTTAGAATATTGCTGCTAACTTTCAATATGTCAGAGGCTTTTTCATTTTCCAAGAGCCCGCGCTGGCTAGGATGGTAAGTGACAACGTTGCAGGATTTGCATTATCTTCCTTAGCTTGCACATTTTTTAACCATGTCAAAGGAGTGATTTGAAGGGAAACTCACAGAGAATATAAGAAGGGCTCCTGGACCATGCTCAGAAGGATTGCAGAAGGGGCTGAAACATGCCCGAAGCAATCCACAAAGCCTTCTATCCTACACCTGCCTCTCCTCCCAATGTGATTTGTACACTGCAGGCTGATGCCACCACTTGGCCTTGATTTGGAGGCCTCAGTTATGAATTTTATAATGGGGCCTTATTTACCAGTCTGTGTACACCTAACTTACAGATGCTTAATAATGATCATGACATGTTTGTACAAGCACTTAGTACTTGTCCAAGCGCTTGCATACACATCATCTCATTTAATTCTTGCCAAAATTCTGTGAGGTATGCAAGGGAGGTACCATGATGTCCATTTTATGGATGAAGAAAAAGGACGCTCACAAGCTAATAATTAGTGGAGCCCACTTTGGGCCTGAAATTGTTGAACTCTGAGACAAAAAAGAAATCATATCTCTGAAAAGAAAATTGCTGTAAATAAACTACACGTCTGGTTTCTGGGGGAAAAAAGTATGGCCTTTTGGCATCTATATTGTTGCCTTGCATCAGTATCAGTGTGCTGTTAGCCAGGGCCAGCTCTGAGGAATAGGATAGTTTCACTTCTTCTCACTCCAGGGGCTGCCGGTGATGTTCTTCCAGAATTTAAAATGTGTTTTGGTTAGAAGTGTGTCCTGGGATGTAACATTCATTGTTCTCATTTGTTATAGAATACATGATCAGAATCTTAATGATCTTTACGTTCGGAGATGCAAAATGATATGCTCTTAGATTTTAAAAAATCCTATCTGCTCATCTGATTGACTGATATTCCAATCTTCTCCTGTTTATAGCTCTGTGACCAGTGGGATTTGCCAACAGATCCAAGTACTTTCTCTGTCCAGAAGCATAAAATAATATTGGTGTAGGATTCTGTGGTCAGAACTTATTAGGCATTAAAATTCTCATACCTCATGCTTGTGACAGAAGACGATAATAGGAGTTGAAAATGCCACAATATGAATCTATTTTCAAGGCAAATATTGTAATGAGAATGGGAAAAGCTGCAGTGTGAACCCATTCTCATTATGTTCGAAAGTCAGATTTCCCACCCTCCACGTGAATTGTATTGTTTGGGCTCTTTAATCAAGAGTGTTCCGTTTGAAGGAATTCCTTATCTAGCAAAAAACATAAATTCTACTTCTGAGCACCTATCTAGTAGGAAGAGTCTGTTTCTTCATTCAATTTACCAAATTAGAATTAGAAAAACACTATTATAGAAGCTTCAATGTAGAAGATGTGTGTATGTGTGTGTGTGATGATTGCTGTTAATGAAAAATAAACCAATTTAGAACATTTGAAGCAAAGAAGTGCTCACGTTGCCCTTCCCTTACTGTGGTATTTGCAAAGCACCTGGACTATACGCTCTCTGCCCAAACGATTTTGCTGTTTGTGTCCTAAGGCTTTCAGCTGTGATTAGTGGGAAAGAGTTTAGTAAATGTCAAAACAAAAATATTTTGTTACCTTTTTTGTTGTTGTTAAAACTCCTTTATTTATTTTACTCTCTTTGTTATTGGAGACAGTAGCCAAAATGCTTGTGGGTTAGGTGTCCTTTTGACACCACCAGCACGGCTATGTTTAAAGTTACAAATGTGATAAAAATGTGTTCAAGCAACCAATGACACCCAACAGGGAATGTCTGTCCCACAACCTCAGCAGCTGCCTCTTCGCTGCACTTTTCTGGCAGGATAACGCGATTCAGAGCAGAGTCATCTTCAAAGTCACTTTGGGCATGATGACAATGAAGGATTTCCGTGAGATCACTGGTATTTCAAATACCGCAGATACTGATGTAATGAAAGGATATGTAGTCCCAGCCTGGCTAAGAAAACTAAATGTTAAGCAGCAGTTTTGGAAACCCCATCTCATGCACAGTGCCATATCTGACACGTTTCCAAAATTGGAACATTTCTGTTGACGAATTTCCGTGGCTTCCTTTGTTCGAGCTATTCCTCCCTGAATACTCACTCCCGGTGCATCCTTACTAAAATGTTAGTAAGGATGTATTTGTTAATGGATGTATTTGTCCATGGTACGTTTAGCTGTCATAACTTCTGTGTAAGCATTTATTGAGGGGATGAGAATGAGGGGGTTGGAGGATTGGAGCATGTAAAAGGTAGCAAGTGCTGGTCTGTTAAGTTAGATTGAGGGAGAGGGGCAAGGAGTTGAGCACAGGGTGAGTAACATGGCACCTGTGTGCTGAAGAGAGTGTGAGTGGGTGGGAAGAGGGGGCTGGCTTAGGGTACTGACACTTGCATAGGTTGCACAGAGGTGGGAGTGGGTGATGATGGAAGGCGGGGAGAATGTGATATTTGGATGGAAAATAACAGCTTAGAAATTGAGTCATCCCTTAGCTACAGAGGACAGTGCTCCCATGCCCCCCATCAGGGAGAGGTTGCTGTATACATGGTTCTTGACAAACCTGTTTCCATGGGGTGATTTTGTGACTTTTCCTGAATTATTAATGTCTAGAGTTCTAAAAGCCAAGACACACAGAGGTCACAGAGGAATCAATATTTCTATTATAGATAAGAAAATCCCAGGAGGGCCTACATAGATCAATTGTATACAGCCAAACCCAGACCTAAGACATTTTTGAAGATAATAACAGGATTGTGTCTCAAATTTAATTTTAAGCTTCTTTCTTATTCCCCTTTGCTTTATATTTGCTCTCTCCTGTCTTGCTCTGCTTTAAAATAAAATTGGACAATAGCATGTTTTAAATTTAGAATCAAGTAATATTAAGAAGTCATTTCAACTTCTACCATTTACAGTGAAATTAAATGCCTGGATGACATTGCTAATTTCTGGCAAAAGTTGTCTTACAATCTCCAAATTCTGGTTATCAAGCCATACTCTGTCCATTGAATCCTGTCAATGGCTTGTTTTTATTCAATGGAGATGACAAAGGAAAAAAAAAAAGAGTCTGGCAGAGAAGAGGAGAAAGAAATTGGAGAGAACAATAAATAGGGTGCCCACGATAAATTCACTTTATTCCACTCCATGGTTCCTGTTAATTAGTAGCTCTCCTATGACTGTGGTAATGTGGCATCCTGCACTTTAATCCAACTCTAAATTATAGTGCTCTTCTATTATCCCTAACTAGTATGAGAGAATAATTTGAGCTCAGCAACTTCCCATGGTTTGTAAATCTTGGGAGTTGTTCTTATTCTGATATAATATAAAAACTTTTAATCCTTCTTTGATGTTCTTCCTCCATCAGTGGAAAAACAAGTATTCCTCTGGAAAGCTTAGGGAAGATATAATTAGAGATATGTCTAGGCTTGCTTTTTTTTAATTGAAAAATTAGAAAAGTTACCTCCTACATTAATAACTTTACATTCAATTCAAACTGATTGATATTAAATCAATAGGAAAGTAATAAATTGATCTATTTATCTGAGTAGGATTAAAAAATCTTACTACTCTATTCATTCAATTTCCAATCCTAGTTCAAAGGCAACAAAGAGCATTTTCTTCCTTTTAAAATATATTTGAGCATAGTAACTTTCAAGGTCCTAAGTTTATTGGAATAATTTAATGGAAAAATTTATGCTCCAAAGCATTCATTTTTCTTCTCAAGCTTTGTGGTTTTCAATTTCTCAACTACTAGGTGGTTTTTAGTTTACATGGCAGAACGGAATCTTCTCAACTCTTTGATTCCCTTAATAAAAGATCCAATGGGGAACTAAGCCAAAGTTTGAGTGCACCAAGGCTATGATCTCATCCTTATTCTTGTCTGTGGGGTTGCTGAAATGCAGTTCTTTTTGTATGTATTTATCTGAGAAATAAGTTTAAGCATCAGTTGTCTTTCTTTGACTAATTTTTTCCAAAAGCGATTAAGCCCAAGTACAAATAAAATAATAATTAAAGCATTAAAATCTCCTGCACACACCAGCACTAATGCCCTTGTACTATCTCACGACTAAATCACACACTCCCTCCCTCGCCCCCTTCCCTTCACCTCCAGCCTCCACCACCTGCAACACTATCTGGAAAAGAAGTCTGGGCAAAGAGATCTTCGGTCAAATGTTGTTAACTTTACACCAAAATAGAACACCACATTGGTATTTTTGAATTTACACAAAAGGATGATAATGGATTTAAATGCAAAGTTTGATATTCCGTAAGTGTGAGACTTGATGGATAAGAAGGGATATAGGATTGCAAAGCAATTTCAGCATCAACCTGTAGGGGCCGCTCTTGGCCACCGTTTGGTTTCTGCGCCCATTTACCATCTATGCTCAGGTAGCCACTGGGGACTGGCAGCCGTTCCCAGGTCTGGTCATGGTCTGTTGTGAATAGCTAAGCTCACCTGAGTCCCGGGCGGCTACCTAATGTGATTTCCATCACACTCTTCGTGTTCCTGTAGTACCAGTCAGATTTCAAGGCATAGGGCCCGATGTTCTCTAATGTAGCACTTAGTACAAAAAGTAACCTGACATTGTTTTGTAGTCAATGCCGCAAAGGTTGTTGTGTAAGTTAGCTTTTACAATTTTACCAACTGGTAAAAACGTAGAAGATAGACTACGACTTGGGGCAGGAGACGGGTCAGTGTGCTTGCTGCCTTCCTGTTGCATGGCATGATAAGTTTTGAAGTTGAAAGTGTCCTGAAATTTTAGGATTTCATCTCAAAGATGAGAAAATTGAGGTTCAGGAAGCTTAGATGTCTATGTTGTGGCAGAATCAGAATTCAACCCCAAGTCAAGTCATGATATCTCCTGTGTCAGATGAAGTCTTTTTGATCCAAGAAATATTAAGACTCCAGTAGCAGTGAAGACTTGATTTCCTCTTGAAATATAGACCATGCTAGCAGGATATACTCTTACGGAGTTTTATGCTGTCAGCGTTACCTTCGACTCAAATGGCTTGCCTTCAAAACAGCTACACCTCTTCCAGAAGCCGATTTTGTTTGGACCATAATATAGGTCATGGTCCCATCCAGTGTCAAAGCATGTGGATTGTAGGGGGCTGTATTTCTTATCCCAGTTGAAAGGAGAAAGCCATAAAAATAACAGTCTCTCACAAGTAGAACACGTGTCATCCCATTCAGAACTGTGAAAGCTGGAAGCAAGAATAACTGAAAGCTTCCTCTACCCTTTCTTAAGACAAGTACTAGGAAAGGAAGAAAGAGTTTTTCCCCCAATGATTTCTAAGTACTAACTAAATATGAATGCAATTTTGAAACCTGTCCGAGTATATGAATATTCTAAGTGTAGTATCCCTCGTTTGGGGACATCATATCATATTTCTTTTACTTCCTGTCCTTTCTCCCATCAAAGTGAGTGAAAAGATGACCTGTACATATTTAACACTTGTACCAAGACATATGTACCTTTTTTCCCCTTTTTTTCTGTCTCCAGGACTGTAAGATGTTATGTGGAATTGAGCACACAGAAAGTGAGAAGAAAAGAAAATCCTATCCTTGCTTATTTGTCTACTGCTTTTGGCTCTAGTGAGACGTGAAGTCATTCTCATATTTTTGTGTTCAGAGCATCATCTGGGGCTTGTTAAAAAGCACATCCCCAGACCTGCCTCTCGGAGATTTTCTGGAATACCCTGGGCATGCTGAGGAGCACCGTGGGAGAGTCTGGGCGCTCTCAGAAAGGGGAGCTGTTGCTGGGGCTGGATTCCTGTTCCCTCCCTTTCCCGATCACAGTGTTCTCAGGGACTTGGAATTTCACGTTGCTACATTTGTTTTTCCTGATGTCAAATCCTTAGGGCTGAATCTTCAAAGGCTAACTGAAACAAACGCAAATGCACCGAGTGTTTACGTGTTGCTTGAGAAGATTCCTGGGCAACCCAGGAGGAGATCCAGAGTTCAAGTGTCTCCTCAGCTTAACCACCAGGATGTGCCTGAGGTCAAGACGGGAAAGGGATCGCCTGGTTCTTCCTCCCTTCTGCTCTCTGTCTCCTGCTCTCACCGCTTGTGCCCCCAGCCAGCAGCCCCCGGCCCCTGGAAACACAGCTTGCAGGGGCCACATCCAGAGGTGCAGAGCAGAGCCAGGGAGGGGACAGGGACAAATCCAATCTGAGGACAAGCGAGCCACAGGCTTGGAGAGGGCCCTTGCCTAGTGGAGAATCCAGGCAAGCACGTGACCAGGTGTAGGAGCAGGTAGAACAGAGCCCAGGGGTGTAAAGGTCATGTCCACGCAAAGTAAAAGAGTCTGGGGTCTGTTCTGGGAGTCAGAGCTGGGGAACTTCAGGATGTTTCTATGGCGGGAGTCTAGGTTTATCAGGAGAAACGGGATTTCTTTCACCAGGTAGCCTCTTGTTTCACCTTAACAGCAAGACAGGCATTTTTTGAGTAGAAATACTTTGGCTCTCATATCAAAGGAAGAGCTGATGCCTCAGCAGAGCTGTGCCTGGCCCACCCACCCTGTCCCCGTCTTCAGTTTCTATCTAGGGTCTATTTGAAATGTCCTATACTTCTCTTGGCCAGTGTGATGGGAATGTCACAGCAAGCTGTGATTGGATCCTCTGGGGAAGTTAAACAAACAAACAAGTAACCAACCATCACATTAACTGGCTACTTCCAAATTTTCTTTAAAAGCAAGAGCAGACACACCTTGGTGAGCATTTATTTTCTATGGAGAAAAACTCGGTTCCTGCTTTCAGACTCCCCTCTGGACAAGGCTGTGAATTTGGAGTCAGGTGGTGACTGAAGAATTTGGATTCTTTGTTCTGAATTACAACGCTCTTTAAGGGCCAGCATGTAATGAAATCTTCAATGTGTGCAGAAAACCAACTAAGTGGCGATTATACAAGTCACAGGCTGCATGGGGCCCCATAAATTCACACCTTGGAGAGTTGTCTGAAGGGATTTGCACCCCTGGTTCAGCACAGACTTGAAAGCGCCTGGCTGGGTCTCCACTCCCCGGCTTGTCCCGAGGTCCCAGCTGGAGAAGGCAGGCTGCGCCTGACAAACACCTGGCCACCCACCTATTCGAGAACACCGAGAACCTCTGATGTGGCGGTTAGCACAGGCCCACGTAGCATTTCTTACAGTGAGCTTGGTTTTATTTTTTTTTTGCTTAACAAATTCTTTTGTTTCAGACAGATGTAACCTTTTCCTTTTGCTTCCTGACTGAGGATACCAGCAGGGTATTCTAGCTTACTTCGGTAGACACATCATTGTTTTTTTTTTTTTTTTTGCCAGCTTTGTTTTAAAAAATCTACATATTGCTTGCTCTGTTCCATCCATCACTTTGCTTTTGAAAAGGTCATGGTTCTCACATCAGGAAACTTTTAAGAAAAAGTTGACTGTGATTTATCTTATGTTCCATGCTCTGACAGAGATTCTTAGGAAGCAAGGCCCATTAGTTTCTTGTAAGGTTGTTCCCCTGTTGTCCAGTGCAAAATGAGTGTCAATTGTGCGAGCTGTAATGGGGGATCCAGGGCGTGATTGGTTTCTGTGTGGTGGCAGGTGTGCTGGACAGGTGATCTGCAGAAGAGGGTGCCCTGGTAGGTGCTAGAATGTCAACAATAGCTCTTATGTTCAAATAGGCTCCTCCAATGTTTGGTTCACAGAGGCAAGCATGCCCTAGGATATTTAATATTTTATTATGTTATCTTGTTATATTGACATTCTTATTTAAAAATCCTTTGGTATGTTGTAAGTAAATGTTTCTGATCCCCCCTTAAACTTCTTAGGAACGTTAATTGTTACTGAGAAGAGTGATTAAAAGAAGCCTAGGTATGACTTTTTAAAATTACAGTACTTGAAAATAATATTCAGTGAATTTCAGAGAAATTCTGGGCACTGGACAGTGTTTAGTGGAAAGGTCAGGCACCTTGGGGAAAAGAGTAAGACAATGAAGTCAAACGATTTGTTGTCATGTCTGGGAAGACATTTTGAAGGAGACTAGTTTTGGGTACATGATTTCTCTGTGGTAAGGGCAAAATCAAATATTATTTAGGAAGTATTTATGATACCCATTCAATTGTAAAATCTCATAATTTTTCCATGAAAAATCTCAACCACCTACAATATGTCAAGTGTATATTTTCTGTTCTCTCAAGATATACTCTTACCCCAAATGCTAATTTCAGCCAAGCTCACTTATTCAAGAAGCACTCGCTGTATTTCTGCTATGTGCAGGGTCCTCCATGAACTGCTGGAAATGAAGCACACAAAACAAGACACAGAGTCCCACCTTAACAAATTCCCCAGTGCAACGAGTCTCCTGGACTTAAGTTCTGCTAGTAGGAGAGAAACGCTGAGCTGACCATCCAGGAGAAGCTGGCAAGGGGTGGAAGGTAATTGTCTGAAATCAAGTTCAGGTGTGTACAGTACTCCTGGTCCATTCCCACCCTGGCCTCTCGCCCTCAGTGTGCTTTCTGTTGCGCAGGTAGATCTACTCTGCCCCCCACACCCACTCTCCCCAGTGCACCCCTCAGCAAGGTGAGATGCCCCAAGGCCTTTTAACCCTTCACTCACTCTCACCTCTGTAGTACGGGCACCAACACAAGGCTGAAACCAGAACTTGGGCCTTGCTGGTGGGGTTCAAACCACCGGTGTTGATAAGCCACATGCGTTACTTTTAAGGAATGGGAAAGAAATGGAAGGAAACTGGAGTCCAGGTAATGTAAGGATTACCAGGTCATGGGACCCACAGGGACCGATGAATTCATGTGTTAGTGTCTTCAGGGATGCTCACGGGGTCCCCATCCATGCTTAGGAACATGGTCATCTGTCTTTGCCAGGCAAACCCGAGCCTGTAGGCTGCAGTTATCTTTCTTTATTTTCCTTTTTAAAATTTTTTTTATTGATACATAATATTTGTACATAAATATTTTGCTACCTGCATAGATTTTGAAGTGGTCAATTCAGGTATTTTGGGTGTCCATCAGCTCAAGTATTTATCATTTCTATGTGTTGGGAGCATTTCAAGTCCTCTCTTCTAGCTATTCTGACATTTACAATATGTTGTTGTTAACTATAGTCACCCTACACTGCTATCAAACATTAGAACTTATTCTTTCTATCTAACTGTATATTTGTACTAGGGTTTTTTTTTTGAGTTTTTTTTATACATTTATTTTTAATTAATTTATTTATTTTTAAATTTTGGAATATTATGAGGGTACAAACGCTTTGGTTACATAAATTGCCTTTGCATCATCCAACAAGCATGCCCATCCTCCAGACAGTGTGTACTGCACCTGTTAGGTGTGGATTTACCCATCCCCTCCACCCCTCTCCCTGCCACCTGCCCAACACCCTATGAATGTTAGTTTCCATATGTGCACATGAGTGTTGATTGGTTAGTACTAATTTGATGGTGAGTACATGTGGTGTTTGTTTTTCCATTCTTGTGATACTTCACTTTGAAGAATGGGCTCCAGCTCCATCCAGAATAATGTAAGAGGTCTTAATTCACCATTTTTTATGATGAGTAGTACTCCATGTTATACATATACCACATTTTATTAATCCACTCATGTATTGATGGGCACTTGAGTTGTTTCCACATCTTTGCAATTGTGAATTATGCTGCCATAAACATTTGAGTGCAGATGTCTTTTTTTGTATTAATAGGATGTCTGTTTTTCCTTTGGGTAGATACCCAGTAGTGGGATGGCTGGATCAAATGGTAGGTCTACTTTTAGTTCTTTGAGATATGTCCATACTGGCTTAGTGTTGCATTCTTAGTCGTGGCAGTGACCGAAGACAATATAAGAATCTGTTAATAAATGATGCTTGGAGATTTCACTTTCTAAATATTTTTTTAAATTACCTAAGTATATGACATTGCATTGGAAAGTTTTTAGATTAGGTTTCACTTCAGAAATGTGATTTAGCCCTATGAATGATAGGAAAGAAATTTGTTCCTAGTTGCTCTGAGATAATTACAAGTTATATTGCTATTTATGTTTGGTGAATTAAATGCAAAGGGAAGAAGACTTTTATTATTGAATAATTCAAATCACTTGAATTAGATTTTGAATTGGACAACTCTTGAGGCATCACCTTGGCTGGTTTATTGATAACACACTCCAAAACTGATGATTTTGACTACATTCCTTGGCAGGAACTAAATTGATTTTCTTTCCTCACTTCCCCTCTTCCTCTTCCTTGAAAGTAATGTGGTGTAGTGGAAGGAGAATTGGCTGACTGTTAGAAGCTGGCACTTTAGTCTGGTTTCCAATATTTACTCTTAGCAAATCGCTAAAGCTCTATGATTTTAATTTCCTCATCTGTAAGATAGAGCTAATAATGCAACTGCACCTCAGTCTCAAATGGGAGAACTGATATGAAAAGATTCTTGAAGCTGCAAAGTATTATGTAAATGTAAGGGATTATAATTATACACGATACTACACACACGGAAAATAACCACACAGTACAAAAAGGTGCACAGTGACACTCTCCTGCTAGCTTCTCCCCATCTCATTTCCCAGGGGCAACCACTGTTCCTGCTGAAGGTCCCTAGGGACCTTCTGGGGACACGGACATAGACGAGATTTTACTAAGTATGTTTAGTAGACATAAGGCCTACTTCCAGGGAGAATACATTTTTGTTTTTAGCAGGACATGGTTTTCAATGCGCGATATTGCTCAACGCTTAAGGCATACTGCTTAATCATTTTTCTTGTTTACAATATTAATAGAAAAGAGTAGAAATCTGCATGCTGCTAGCTTGCTGACCCAGTGCCTCTCTCGGGTCTGCGTTGAAGTTCACGGAGCCCCACCCACGGGGCCGGGAATAACGCGGCGCAGGAACGCGGCCTTTCAGCCGCAGACGCGTCCTTGCTCCGCGCTCTGGTCTCTGGTCGCTGGATGACAGCTCTGGCAGAAACAAATAGCAGGTGGGAAGACACGTATCTGTGGCTTTTAGGTTATACTTTGCCTTTAACATATTGCCATGTCTCTTTTTCCAGACTTGCCTTCCTTTCGTGGGCTCAACACCTCTTTTTAACATAATGATTAGATTCCAGACCTGCAATTCAGTCAAGTTGCTGTCACGGGTCACTGTGCTCCTATTATCACAGCTGGGGCCTCAATCCCACACTCCCTGGTCCAGAACAGCGGCGTATTCATTGCAGCCGTGCCATCCTGGGCAACGTCAAACACGCCTCACCCTCCTTCCCGGGAAGCTGCTCTCTTAGGTTCCTTTGTTTCTTTTTATTATTTCAGGGCCCATAAGGGGTATGTCAGATGTCTCCCAGATCTTTTACCCTTTAATTTGTCCATATTTGCCATAGAGGTCAGTTCCAACTGGATATGATCCTAATAGCTAAAAATAGAATATGAAGGGGCCAGAATTCTGGGCACAAAGAGTGGAAATTTGAGAGGGCAACATAATCAGCCCGTTTTCACCTGCCCATTGGTAAAAGCAGATCATATTCATCATCATGACTTACACAATTCCACCTTAAACAATGAAGAAAGCATCTCTTTAAAGTGTTTCTGTCTCCTAAGGCTGACAAATACACTTGTTAGGGATTTTGGCCATTGAAAACCAGGTTAGCCTAGGAAAAAATTAAGTTTTACTGATTCATAGTTAAAGAAAAGAGAATAAGGTCCATTATTTCAACACAAATAACCAGGAATTTAAAACAATCTGTAGACTCTTAAGTGTTCTCAGAAATCTTAGGGTTGCAGGTATTGGCTCAAGAAGATGTTTTGCTAAAGTATCATGTCCCATTTCTTGAGGATCAATGTTCTAAAATAATCACACAGTAGGAGAATTCCCAGTAGAGAAACTTAACACGTTATGAGCACAAAATAGGGTTGAGAGCCTAGGGTCTTGAGTGAAGCTATGAAGAATTTTTTCTGTGCATGAAAACCAATAAAACAGCACAGTGATTAGACTATAAAAACATTTCACACATCTTAAATTAGTGGGCACAGTATGATTGATTTTCATTTACTGTCCAATAATCACTAGAAAATATTCAGAATCTCCTACAGTTTCAAAAATATGACTGTAATTAATTTAGCTTTGACACAGACATTATGCACCATGAGCCAATTTTTCCTCTTTAGTCAGATATTCAAATGTTCATTGCCATAGTGATTTCACAACTCTGAGGTGGGGACTCCTCTCCTCTGTACTTGTGTGGTACCATCTTGGAACCAGCTGAGCAGCTATTTTTCAGCCCTCTTCTCTAACAGATAGCATTTGTATTGCTTTAGTCCCACTGTTCGACTCCAGGCCCTCCTGCCCACACACTGGAGAGCTGTGTTAAGAAATGGGAATATTGTGCATCAGCATTTCTCCCCCCTCTTTCAAAGCTATGTGGCAAATACCTTTACTCTGACTCTTCCTCAGCCGTTCAATGTTACCCACTTTTTTTTTCTAAATTTCTATTTGGTTTCCTGGTCTTAAAATGATCTCAATCAGAGTGACTAAAATTGCTTATGTGCTGAAGATGATCTATCAAAACATATTCAAGTTTACTAGAGATTTGTGGAAGAGAAATAATTATTATAATGATAAAATATCAAATTTATTTAGTTCTTACCCTCTACGCATCACACATTATCCTCTTTAATTTGTTCAATGATCCAGGAAGGTAGGTGACATTTTTATCTTGCTTGTATGTGGAAGCTGGGTAACTTATTAGGGTTACACAAATAATAAGTAGGGCAGCTAGGGACCACAGTTGTGCTTTAGGCACTATGCTATATTGTACTTACTGACCTCTCTATGAAGGAATATCAAATTGTAGGCAATATGAATATGAAATTTTACCTGTAAATAATTGCCACAAACTATGCTAGGCTGAATACCCTTGCACTTAATCTATTTTGGTCAGATTACATAATAGTGTATACATTTAAGTTTAGAAACCTCTTACTGTGTTAATTGAAACTCAGTTCTGGTTATTTACTTATTGAGGTATAATATAAATACAGAAAAGTACATAAAATGGCAACTCAATAGATTTTTACTTATGTACAAAATAAGTACTCACTACCTAGATCAACATATAGAACATCTGCAGCACCTAGTCAGCACCTAGTCAGCACCTAGGAGCATCTGCATGCTTCCTAGTCAATAGCATGCCCTCCATGGAAATTACTGTTCTGAATTCAATAGTCATCAGTCAGTTTTGCCAGACTTGGAACACCTTGTAAATGGAATCATAGAGTGAGTATTCTGTAGCACCTGGCTTCTTTCTTGAAACCTAAAGCCTGTGAGTCATCTGTGTTGTTGCGAGAGACAGTAGTTAGTTGTTTTATGTTCTACTGTTTGAGGATACCATCATTTATGAATTTATTCTCCTGTCAAGAGGTATTTGTATTGATTTACTTTTTGGCTGTCATGCATTGTTTACTGTGGTTGCCACCCTGGCATCATCTGCAGACCTGACACAAGTTGTTTGAAACCCAGTCGCACCACCCTTGTCACCTCTGGCCTGGCTGGAACTTCCCTCCACTTGAGGTTGTTTGAGGCATAGCCCATTGGTTCCATATCTCAGTGACCCACAACCCAGCACACCCGCAGCTGCTGGCCACCAGGAAACCTGATGGTCAACTCCAAAGTCATGGAACTAGGCTCTCCTCTTTGCAAGTGTTTTCTTTAAACAAGCCAGTCTGTCAGGTTTCAGTCTGAAAAGTTGGTTCTTGATGTGCTCATGGCCAAAGAATGAGCAGATGCACTGGATTATAGAGCAAGAGCAGCATACAGGTTTACAGGGCGAGGAGATACATACACCACGGATGACGACCGAACTCACTGTGGTAGCAAAGGGAGAGCAGAAGGAAGGGCAAAAAACGGGCTTGGTTATGGTCTCAGTCTTGTTTTATACGGCCCAGATTGGGACCTCCCTGTGGCTCAGATGTCACCATGGAACCACTTCGACTGACAATTGGGAGCTGCATGGCCTGAGTCTTATTGTGCATATGGGTTCTAGGTCACTTTCTGGACTCTATGGTACCTATGCTGCTTGGCCTGCGGGCTAGAGAGTCCTCTGCATTCTTTTGCAGCTGGGGTGCCAAGTTCTGATTGGCAGATTAACAAATTTGATTTAATCCAGACAAAATCTGTGATTTTGGTATTGTTATTATTTGAGTTTTAGCTAATGAAAAAAAAACAAACTCTGAGAATATTGATCTTCAAGACACCCAATAAATTTACTATTTTAACCATAGCCACCTCCCAAAAGTAAATAATTTTTTTTTTCTTGGAAACAACCAGAAGGAAGATGTTATGTGTACATCTATCTGGAAAGCAACTCAAAAACAGATGTTCTGTTGACATATCAGTTGTCATCTTTTTATACAAAAGAAAGCACATTAAATCTGGAATGTCTGAGATGACTGAACTTCCACCAAAAGTGATGTTTTATTGGAAGCTCTAGAGCCTACCACTATGAGGTCAGCACTAGGCCAATAATTCACTTCTATGTCCCTGAAGTCACTTAATTGTTTCTTTGGTAGCATTTAAGATAAATGGGGGGAAATAGAACAAAAACACTGAGTTTACTTCATTTAACTTGCTGACTTCCAAAAGTTAGATGTGTAGTTAATTTATCTCCAAAAATGTGTATTTCTCATGATTTGATTATAGTAAAACCGTGCAGGTATTTGGGGAATATGACAATATGAAGACATGTCAAAGTCAAAGTTACAGAAATAACCTTATAGTTTCCTTAGGTCTCCAAAAAAGTACAACGCAATCTCTGTCTTCAAGTGAAATTCTTTTACTTTTTTTTTTTTTTTTGAGAGCTGCATCTAACATTTTCATTAGCTGTTCCACTGCATCTTTCCAGATTGTTTGGTGCTTCTTAAATAAGACTTTTATTTGATTATTGGCATTCAATTTTAACTTAGTGATTGTGGCACTGATTGACAAACACTTTATTCTTTTGGAGAACCTCATTCAAATTTTTACTTTTTTGGTTTTATTTTCATATAAATAATAAAAACTCTCATCAATCTGACCTGAATCTGATTTGAGCTATCATCAGTTAAAACCTACATCTTCTCTACTAAGTTGTTGAGAAGTTTGTGTTTATATTCATCTCAATGTCTATTTAATTTGGTTTTGCTCTTTGATGCAAATCTGAGTTGTGTTTTATTCATATGAAAAAGGCACACCAGTAAATCACCACCTTTATTTTATCATGTGGAGCAGATGGTCCATATCACTGAAATTTATAAGATAAGTCAAAGCCATTTTTCGTATACTAAACCAAAAATGATGAAGGGTCTTTCCCTGGAATTAGAGCAAAAAGTACAAATTATCACCAATAAAGTTGTTTTTTAACTTTTGCCATTTTTTAATTTGGTGACTTGAAGATAATGCAAACCTATACAGACAACAGATTTCTACATATATATATATAAAATATATATATATAAAATATATATATAATTTTTAAAGTGGATCTCCTTAAATTATACTTTAAACTGAATATAATGTTTATGTGTCCAAAATGTAGATTACTTGGGTCAGGATGGTTGGCAGCTGTGATGTTAGAGTACTTGTATTAGAAGGATCTCAAATGGGTGGCCTTGCCTCCCCTTTCAACTAGAAAGTACTTTAGAGTTTTATATATGGGAGGTCCTTACCCACTTTTATGGAAGATTTTCCCCAAAGACTAATTAAAATGATTTAAAAATTATGTGTGAAGAGGGATCATTACTCTTAATGACTGAACAGAGGGAATTCAATTCAATAACTATTGAAAATATTAATCAAGAGTCCAAATTCAAACTCATTTTATAGAATTTTGATTTTGCTTCCAAAATGAAAGGCAAATTCTTCATCACAGGCAGAAACACAGATTTTTGAATTCAGATATGTCATCTATGAAATTACTTCTTCTTTCCACTTAATCTCATGACTTTTCTCATATCCCCAAATAATCATAACAATAATTTTCAATAAAATATACTTTCTTTTCATACCTAATGGAAGCAAAAGTACTACTAAGGGTTAACTTCCACTTGGATTATAAGACTGAAGATGAGATTCAGAGCTAAAGAGAATTTGGACTGATTCTGGAAAAATAGTGCTATTATTCTCTGGTCACTTAAATGTAGAAAACCTTCACACACAAGTCAGCCTGTGCTCAAATGAAAGAATTGATTTAAGAATTAAAGAATGTAATCCTTTGAAATATCAACCATTCTGGAAATTAGGAGGAAAGGAGAGGAGCGAGGTAGAGATAGAGATAGAAATGAGAAAGGGGGAGAGAGAGAGAGAACACGCTTATGTGCACACAAGTGCACCAGCCGGCCTTAGTCTAATTTTGTCTTCCTTTTAATTTTGGCAACTTAATATAATTCTGAATAAAAATTGGTATTTATGTAGACTAAATGAAGTGATGATTTAAAAGTAAATTTATTTTCTTCGTGGTCTCTCTCAGTGCTTCTCTCTCTCTCCTCTTCCTCCTCCTTTCTCTCTCATTCTTTTTTGTTTATAAACTTTGTTCCCAAAATTTGGGATGTGGGTGAAAAGTGGGATATAAGAGATTGTGATCATGTCTTATGCCATGTTAAGTTTTCTGTTAAAAACTATAACTAACTTTTACTATTTAAAGGAAAATGAACTGAAATAGGACTATTAGACCATGTCATTGAATTTACATTTCTATGTATAAAATCTTACACTTGTGCTGACGTGTGTTGATATTTAACAAATAAAAAATAATAAGGAGAAAAAGAGTCCCATAGGATCAACTAAACTAAGGGCTATGACTCATCAATTCATCATAACTTACCTCCCAGTATCCACTACCAACATAACTCAACTTAAAGAACTACTGTGCTTCCACAAGAAAAAATTTAGTGTAATTATTATTTTCAGGGTACCTTTCTTGTTACAAATTAGTATTAAATCAAAATTATAATTCTTAAATTAGATATATATGTTAATATTATTTGTCATTTCTATTCTTTTTTTTTAAATTTAGATGTGGATTTTCTTTTATTACTTATTGCTTAATTGCCTTTGCGGATTTGAATGTCAGTCCAAAAACAATAACTAGAGCCTTATAGGTGCTCTCAAAACCAATTTGCATATCCTATTTGTTTCTGTTCATCAATTCATATGGTAACATAAAATATTAATATTAATTAGGTAAAGATTTTCTCCTGTACAATGCCAATCCATGAAGACTGGGAGGGATGGTGTTTTTCTCTAACGCATATGCACTAACACAGAGTCAAGGGAAACAAAGAGACAGCCAAACATAATCCAATCAAAAGAACAAGATAAAACTCCAGAAACTGACCCTAACGAAATGCAGATATATGAGTCACCTGACATAGAATCCAAAACAACTGTCATTAAAATGCTCAGTGAATTTGGGAGAGAACTCTCATGTCGAGACTGTGGAGAAACAGGCACTGTCATGCATTGTTGGTGATAATGAAAATAATATGATAACCCTCATACTGAGCTTTAGCAATCTTCTCAAAAAACTACATCTACATTTACACTTCAATCCAGCAATCCCACTGCTAGGAATTTACCCTGAAGATATACCTTCAATAATATGAAAATATATATAAATAAGATTATTTATTACAGCATTATTTGTAATTGCTAAACATTTGGAAACTGTCTAAATGTCCAAGTGTAAAGGATTGGTTGAATAAAATAGTGTATAGACATGCAGAAGTATTATGCAGCTATAAAAATAAATAAAAAGGAGCTATATAAATGGATGTGATATCCAGAAGATATCTTTAAATGAAAAAAGCTATGTACTTGAATAGTTTGCTAGCTTTTGTGCAATAGAAAACAAAGCAAAAAAAAAAATAAGAAAACATTTCTCTCTATATGCTTATCTTTACAAAAAGAAACACAGGAATGAGGGAACAGAACACAGTGAGACTGGTTATCTGCAAGAAACTGGGAATGGCAGACACAGTGGCCAGAATCCAGAAGCTAGTGGCCTTTCTCTGAATATACCTTTTTGTCATATTTTAATTTTTGTGTTTACTGTTCTATATATTAAAAATTAGAGTTAAATCTATAAGAATGCAGATGGGGAAAGAAATATCCTAAAATTGAGAACACACTGAAACAAACTCAATTTTAATATTAGTGAATAACAAGGGATAAAGAGCAAATAGTACAAATGAATCTAAATAACTAATGATTGGAGAAATTTTACTGCAAACAAAGCTTGCACTTCTTTTCAAACAAATCCTGTATTATTTTTATTTTTAGTAGCTTTTTTTTTTAAAGTGTACTGGCAAAGCAATTCTATGCATGGCTAAATGTGGTGATATTATGGAAGTCAAGGTTACCTTTTGGACAAATAAGGATATAAAATTGGAGAAAGGAAGTGACAGCCTGTGGAAATGGATCATAACTTGAGATAACATTGCAAGTGTATGAGCATATGTGTATATATGTTGTCAGAAGGAAAGTTTTTTCTCTACCCTCTTAGGTTCAATATCTGGGAGGCTGCAGATTAAACAGACAAAAGCCGGATTAACAGGAGAGAAAGTTTATTCATATGCGTACAGGAGCTTACAAATGTCACTGGATATATGGTTAAAGTTAGAGATTTATAACACAACTTGGTGAGGAAGAGAGAGAAGTGAGTAAAGGCCTCTATGGAAAGAACAAATGGATTTCTTTGTGGAGAAAAAGGATTTCTAGAAGAACAAATGGTAGATAAGAAAGTTTGTGATAACGTTTGTTTATGTACATGAAAGTGGTCTTTATGTCTTCTTGGTCAGAAAACTTCCCCAGAGAGAGGATTTATGGTAGGTTTTCTCTTTTTCTCCTTCCTAGGGGTAAAAGCCTCCCCAAACATGGAATTTATGTCAGTCTTATTTCCCCAAAGTTTCTGCTTTTATTCAGATAAGGAAAGCTCCAAAAAGCCTTCTTTCTGTACCTGTTGAATCTCAAATATAATCAGTTTAAAATAATCTTCAATGCCAGGATTCTGAGTAGGTCCCTATAATGTGCACACATAGAGGTATGTGTATACATTCTATATATGACTATATAGAATTTTGGGTTTCCTAATTTTGTTTGCTGAAAGAGCAAAGATACTTCAGTAGCATCAAGAAGCTAAATTTTGTTTTCTAATACCGTTTCCATAAAGGGAAGTAGGAATCCTTGGAAAAACTGTTGTTTTCGTGGCTTGGGCACAGTAGGTTCAAGGTGAACAAAAAACACCTGTTATGCCAAGAAGTAAGAAAGTGCTTTAATAAAATGGTGGATGTATGTTACAAGGTGCTCTCTGGAGGAGCTCCAAAAGCCAAAATCTGGGACAATTTGAACACCAAAATAAGAACAGTAATGAGTTATAAACCATTGAAAGAATAGGAATTCAGGAGCCCACACACATTTACATTGATAAACAAACAAACAAACAAACAGGAATGGGGGCCCTCCCCCCCAACAATGGAATGAATGGAATGCTGTTTGACAACTGGTAAATGTGGAAGGATTAATAAAGTTAGATAAAAAGTCTCCATTTTTAACCATCTTAATAAATACTGCATCAGGCTAGAATCCTTGATAATGAATCTAGGTGGGATTTGGATGAAAAACAATGTATTTTCATGCTCCCAAGTGTGTGTCTACCCACGGACTGCATATTAGTAGCAAAGGAAACAGTACTTTTATAATGGAGAAACCAGGCAACACCTTGCCCAGGCGATCAAAATTAACATTACTAATGTGGGCAGATGGACATTATATTCCCCCAGCTGTGATACTCTGAGAGGAATAAAATATACCTCTGTTGAATTCTAGCTAAGAATGCATCGCCTGCCTCTAATTATGCATCAACATCAGATAAACCCCAAGTGAACAATATTCTACTTATAAATAGCTGGGGACTGTATTTTTGTAAAAAATGTTAATGTCATCAAAGACAAGGGCTATACAGATTTTTTTCAAACTAAAAAGGAAACTAAAGAGATATGATAAGTAAATACAATTTCTGATCCTATACTGGATCCTCTTATGGAAGGAGAAAAAATGCTATTAGGTACATTACTGGGTCAATTTAAAAAAATAGTAAAGTGGATAGAAAATTAGATAAAAGCAATATCTAAAATCACTGCATCAATTTACTGAAGTTGAAGATTATACTGAGATTATGTAAAAGAATATCCTTATTCTTAGGAAATATAAACTGAAAGGTAAAGGCCAAAAGCATGTATGTTGTGATGTAATGGAGCTTAACTGCAAAGGTTTTATATACACAAGAGCTGTCTGGAAAGTATCCAGCCTTTGTACCCAGGTACCCATTGTATCCATGGCTGGATACTTTCTGGACAGCCCTCATGTATATATATGTTAATGTTGTCTCTCTCTATAATGTCATCTATATGTATAAAGAGAGGCAGAGAGACAAAGACAGAGCCAGGGAACAGAGATGGAGAAAAAAATGGTAAACAAATTGAGTTATTCTTATTCTTGTAGCATTTCTTTATTGGCATTGTAAGGGTTTATTAAAATACCAGAGAACAAATTCAAAACCTTCCAGGATGCCTAAAAAGTAGTTTCCGTTTAAGACATATATGCGAGTCTTGAACTATTTGCACCTGTCAGCTGTATTTTTACAGTATAAACAGGGTTTTGTTTGTTTGTTTTTTAGAGACAGGATCTCCCTCTGTTGCCCAGACTGGAGTGCAAGCGCCAGATCATAGATCACTGCAACCTTGAAACCCTGGGCTCAAGTGGTCCTCCCCACTGCCTTCCTCCTAAACAAAGTGCTGGTATTACAGGCATAAGCCACCATGCCCAGTCCAGTTGCTAAGTATTTAAAGAGATTACTTTCATTATGACAGAAAAGAGATGTGGAAGGGACAGGCAGAGGGACGGAGTAGTGGGAGAAAGTCCAGGTCACCTGAATTTGATGCCAGCACACCTCAATGCTGAACCCTGGCAAATGAAAATTCAATCACAGGTCTGAACTCAAAGCTGCAGAACATAAAGTTCTTTAATTGTCAGGTAAATTTTCAGCAAATTGAAAATTAACCTTCAATCTCTGAGGGTATGAGTTATTCTCAATTTCAAGAAAATAAGCCTTTGCTTTTCCATAGCATTTAGTGGGATTTTCGTCACAATTTAGCTCTGTTTTACATTGAAGTACTTCCATAAAAAACAAAACAAACAAAACAAATGAAAATATCTCTAATATTTACCTATGGTAATATTTTATATAGTTTTCTGCATATCTTCCTATCTACCTATTTAATTAATATGTAAATAATCCATTATTTATATATTGATATTATTTTTCTTTCCTTTGTGAGCTGCTGTTTTCTTCCAAGCCGCTCGTGGAAGGGACATGGGGCTGCTCCGCAGTCCCCTGAATGTTTAGCCCTGCACTGGGCTCTCCCTCTCATCCTTGCGTTTGCAATTTCTCCTCTATACGGGCTTTCAGGTAGATTTCAAAGACCACTCAGAAATTCTTCTCGATCAGAAAAAGTTGTCACCCTGCATATTCCTTTCTATAATTTTCCTTAATGTGAGGTTTTGAGAACAAAAAGTGGCCGTGTGTGATTTATAGAGTCCCTGGGAAAGCAAAGCAAGGAGGGAGGCACTAGAAGAAAGAGGAAATTAATTTTTTTTTTCTTCTGGTTTGAGCCTAATTTTCTCTACTTTGGTACTTCATAACTTGGCATTTTAGTTGTCTTAGATATCAAATATTAGGGCTTATAGCTACTCTAAAGGTCACCGAGACTCGTATCTTCAGAAAATTAATAAAGTAAGAACTAGTGAAAGTCAAGAGCGAGCAAGCTGGCCGAAGTCGCACCCTCACTAAGAGGGTCCTTCGCTGAAGGCTCCTGCGCACCGGATATTGTATTAATACTGCCGGAAGTTGTAGTTTGAAGTCCCTTCCCTTGTATCACGACTGCTCTGTTTTCCTTTCTCTTTCTCTTGTGGGAGTGCAAGCGAATGAGAATGGGGCAGCAGAACTGGTTTGTTAAAACTCAAATTACAGAGAGAAGGCACCTCTGGCAAGGCTGAGAGGGCTTGTTGCATCAAATACTGGTAGAGTTAGAGAGAAACGCAGTGCTCACCTATTCCAATGCTTCATTTTTCAGATTAAAACCAAACAACAGCAAATAACTAAGGTCCATAGTTAGCAAAATGACTGCAGGCAAATCACTTACCCTTTTTAAGCCTCAGATTTCTCATTTAGTGAAAAGACACAGGCCTACTGGAAAGATCTAGATCATGTTTTTAAAATACCTAGTGTTAAATTCAGGTTGGCTTGAGGCTGTCTCGGTACTTCGAGTTTCTATTATATTAATATATAACAAACTGCAACCTAACTTAGTACATGAACTAGCCAAACGCAACTTGGGAGTAAGTCAGTGCTCACTCAACATCGTGGATAGGTTCCTGGAAACTGTGGCTTTAAGCAGAATAATTGTAATGAATCCAATTTTGCTTACCATAGGCTAATTGATATAAATAAGAGTTAAGTCTCTACGGCATATTTTTGGTCATAGAAACATCATCAGACTTCTAAATAAAGATGAAAACACTTCCAATATTAAACATTGAAGTAAATGTGAGCTCTACATACATTTATGAAAGATTAATAAAAACAAATAAGATAGTTATTTACTCAATTTTTGGTGAATCAGTGACTGACAGCAGTCGTAGCGGTGGTGGGTTAAATCAAGAAATAAATGTTTGCAAAGTGAAAATTGTAAGGAGCACCTCCTCCCACACGCAGTTCAGACACAAGCAATCACAAATATGGCCGCCCTGCTGAGTGCTTTTGTACCTCATTCTTTATTGTTGTGCATTTGGATAATTATCATAAACTTTACGAATTTTAATTTTACAATAATTTTTATTCATTCATTCTTTCATTCATTTTCTAGGTCTGCTTATTTTAGTCCAGGGTGGCAGGTAGCCAGAGTCCATCCCTGCAGCTGGGGAAGCCAGGTGGGAACCAGTTGTGGCCAGGAGCTGTCCCACCACAGGGCTCCTACACACCCATGCTTACTCATGTGGGGACCGTGTAGACATGCCAGTGCACCTAGTAGGCACAGCTCTGGGATATGGGGGGAAGCCAGAGTTCATGGAGAAAACCCACACAGGCATGGGGAGAACCTGCAAACTCCACATGGAGGGTGGCCCTGGCTGGAAAGTGATTTTTTTTTTCATTAACATTATAACAAAATGACATGGCATGAAACAATGTTATTCGAGAGAACTTGCTGTATATCTTTTTGTAATAGAGAGCCAGGTCTCAACCAATCACAAACAGCCAAGCTTCAGCAACACAGGCAGCCAACTTACCTACCAGACCATGCCCACATGAGGCAAATGCCCAGCTGTAGCCAGTCTAACTACTACGTCTGCACTTTACTTCTGTGCTCTGTCTATAAATGCTCACTGCCCCCCTCCCCAGTAGAGATCTCTGAACCCCTTTTAGTTTAAAGTGCTACCCAATTCATTTTGCTCAAATAAACTTGGTTAAATTTAGTTTGTTTAAAGCTTTTCTTTTAACACTAGTATAGTTCTGGACATGTGTGTAGCACTAATGAATGTGAGATTTATTATTGTTGTGGAAACTGTGCTTTGAGTATTAATCTTATTAATAATAATTCTATCTGTCATTGGACCATCTGACAGTGGAACCCAGGTCTTCTCACTCTAGAGCAGTGCTCTTCCTACTTCCCCACACACTATGGTCTCCCTGCTAAGATGCTTAAGATGTAGGGTCTTCCTCAGCTGGAGCAGGGGATGTGAGGAGAGAGGGGCCTTGGTGTAGCCTGAGCTCTAATCAGAGTTGCAGATGTCCTGGATCCAGAGCCTGTCACACCTGGTGAGATCTAGTCTCATTTGAAGTTATGATCAAAGTTGTGTGTGGTTCATGCTGAGAGGTAGTTTTTTTCCCTCCCATGTGCCTCTTGCTTTTCTTTTCTTTTCTTTTTTTTTTTTTTTGCTCAGCTTTAAAACATTTGCTCTATTTACATGAATGTATTCAACAGGCAGATTGTTCCTTGCCTGAAACGTCTTCTCATGAATGCAAATAACATTTCTTAATCTCTCACAGCTGGATCAAGAAGTACGCTTGATGAATCACCTAGAGGAAATAGAGGGAAAAAAAGGGTAAAGAGAAGAAAAACAAATGCAGAACGTTATACAGCCCCCGAGTAGCCCATTAATGATTTAACTTATACCAAGTACAACCCGCAGGAAGAACTGCTTTTGATAGAAGCCACAGGGCTTCCTCTTGAGCTATGGAAAGACAAGGTCAGACCTCTGATGCTTTAAAAATGTGGAAAGGCTAAGAGCAGATGAGATTTCCATGCCAATCTTGTGAAACAAACTTGGGATAAAATATTACTTTAAAACCATAAATGTTGAGTAAATCAAAACCTTTCCCCTGCTGGAGAGGGAAGGTATTTTTCTCCAGATATGTGGACTAAAGTCCCTTGCTTTTGGTCTTCTCCAATGCTTTTTGAGGGAAATTTCCTACTCATAAAAGCCACTAGCACTCTTCAATTTCATTTACCAATAAAAACAGCTACTGGTATAGGATTTGTTGCTCTTTCCCTCAGAGAGGTGTTAGGAAATCTCCGGAGGCTGTAAGCACCCTCGTCAGCGGCACAGAGGGCAGATTTGGCACTGCTGCTGGGTTTGCAGAGCCAGGTAACATATTTTCACACAGAACTAAAGAACACATATGTCCTGTTCCGATGCAGTTTCCATTCCAATGGATAAGCGTTCCCATGGAGAGGGAGGAGAACGAGCAGTGCAGGTGAACAAATTGCAAAATAGCTTTTTTATCACATGCAAAAGTCAGCAAGCAATTCTGTGAGTCTTTATATATTTCAAGCGGTAGCTCTACACTGGCACATGGCTCTCCTCTCCCAGTGAGGGCTGGACGTGGAAAGAGTGAGTTGTAAAGGAGAGAGGGGCTGGGTTTTGGAATGCCCAAGGGTGATGAGAGGATAGTAACATATGAGAAAAGGGAGTGGAGGAGAGATGGGAGCCAGGGGTACATACCCTATCTGAAGCTGTCTTACTGGACGGAAGTGAATCCATTCATTCATTCAGCAAACATCCTAATCATGTCTCTCCTCTGTTTAAAGTCCTTAATTGTTATCATTATTATTTTTTACACCTAGAGTATAAAACAGACTTCTCTCCAGGACTCCTTCAGCTGCAATGATGTGGTCCCTGCCTCAATCCCCACCGTCATTTTATGATACCTCTCCCTTTTTCTACTCATCAGAAACACTATTTTCCTGTGTGAGCCAGACTTTTTCCCCTGTAGGAAATGCTCCATCCCACCACACCCCCTGCACAACACACACTTCCTGTGCCTGGTCGTTGCCCATCTTCCTGGTCTCAGCTGAAACCTCAGCTGTGCAGCCTATGGAAGAAATCAAGAAAGTCTCCTATTCTGGAAATCAGCCTGTGGCTCTCACTGCTGAGCATGCTCAGGGGCAGAGGCCCTCAGGAGGAGCAGCGTCCACAGTGGGGGCCAAGTCAAGGAGCCCTAGTATACCAGGGTCACCAAACTCTGCGTCTTGGAAGAGATTGTTGCTGGTAGACTCTGACCTCAACGTCTTCACATCAATGAGAACGTGGTTTGCTAATACAACTTCTATTGTCCCTTGTGGCCTAGTGGCCGAAGGCCCTTGCAGATTATCCCCTTTGTGCTGGGAAGAGGCCAGAAGTTGCTGGTACTGGGGGGCAGAGGACTCTGGAAGTATACACCTCCTGTCTTGGTCCCTGCATCTCACTGAACCCAGGCTAGTGCTGTGCCTGGGTCGCCCCCAACACCCCTCTGGAGGGCAGTCACAGCAGTGTGCCAGCACAGCCGCAGTGTCCTGTCTTCTGGTAAGTGAGTCCTGAAAGAAACCGATTTTACAGCCCAGTGGTGCATTCAGGAAGCAGGTGCAGACTCCAGGCTGCTGCTTTACTGTGGGCTCCCTTTACCCTGCCTAGATGGCCCCGGGCACCCCTTAACTGGTCTCCTCTCCTGCCCTTTGGGCTGCCACATCCCTAGAGTATTACCTGGGAGAGCCTGTGGCTGTCAGCTAATAGTGTGCAAACTCAGGGCCTGGAGAACCCTGCTGTGTGCCTCCATTCTTCCTGCCTGCTCTCCCCAAGCTCAAGAATCCACAGGCAAATCAGTTCCTGAGACCAGCCTTGGGAATCTCCTGTTTCCCAAGGTAATTATGCAAAACAAACGCTAATAATGATTGCTGTGGCTTTTGCTCTTTTGGAGATGAGCATGAATTTAGAAAAGGACTTGGAGGTAGGCTCCTGCAGCAATGGCCATTTCCGTTCCCTTTTCTTTTTTGAATTTCTTTCACCCCTGAGATAGAGATAGGACCACAGTTAAGGTTTATGAACTTGAAGGCTACACACCGAGTGGAGAAGGTAGCTTCTGGGTGAATTTAATAGGATATAGTGTCATTGCAGTACACCTACCTTGGAACAAAGAGAATGGCTGTCCTGTGAGAAGAGAGGGGCACACGCTCTTTGAGGCATATGACTCAGCTCGGCTCCTTTGTAAAGAAGCCAAGGCACATTGGCAACAAGAATGGATGGTGTTTCTGCTCTGCTGCATTCAGTGAAAATAATCTGCATGAAGAGGCTCCAAGTAAATGCCTCTTCTCTGGGGATGCCTGATGTGATGTGCCCGAGGAATATAAAGCTCTGATTTTTAAAAGCTGAACTTTTTTTTTATTTTTTAAAAAACTTCCATTCTTTCATGCAAAATTAATAGTGTTTCCCACCTGGTCATTTCTCCCACAACAGGGAAAATTGGTTTTCTGCTGGAACGTGAAAGCCAGTGAGAGCCATGAACATCACAGAAATGAAGACAACACATAGGACCTGAGTAACAGTGAAAGGAACTCCCAGGCTGTGTATAAAACATCTCAAACCAGGCTTTTTTTTTTTTTTTGTAAATCAGAGTCATAATTTCTATAAAATGCATCCCTACTGAGTAAGGACTAATCGGCCCGAGGACATGAGATCATGTACCCTGCTTAACTAGCTGTGGAACAGGTGTTCTGCCCAGTTCCCAGGGGCTCATTGGCCTATTAACACAGCTGCTGATCAAGGTGGTCTCCAGGTACTGCAGCGATGACTCGGGATTCCAGGTGACAATTAGGGTTGCTGAAAAGAAGCTCCAGAGGTTTAATATTGCCTGATGTATAGTAAGTGTGTAACAAATGTTAAACACTGTTACTGTTGATGTTGCCATTTTTTTGTTAGAGGGGCCATTAGCACCACTACTGAGGCAGTCTCTCCTCTCTGAGTGGGGTTGCTTCTGGCTGTTCTCATAGAGAGATGGAGTCCTCTTTCTTGGGTGTCACCCATCTACTGGGCAGCATGCAGCTCCCTCGTGTGTTCTTGTCACTAGTGGGCACCTCCTGTGGAGCCATTCCTCCTCCTTCCTGCATTCTCTGGGTGGGAGGTAGGGAGGTGGCTTGGGAGGAGAGAGCTACATAGGCATCTTCTGTGTAATTTTTAACAAATTGCTTTAGTTTTTTATTGCCTTGAGTAATAATGCCTACTGTCTTTAGACTAATTATGGAGAGATTTCTATGTCAGTGTTTTATAAATTGAAACAGATCAAATAGATTGGATTAGTTTTGATTAATCACATTAACCTCTAAGTCTCTGTAAATTTATATTAATATTTGGTTAATTTATGTCTGGTTATGTGGTGAACTTTGAAGAACTTCTATGGGCAACCAGATTTTCTGAGATGAGGGTAAAAATGGCACAACTTTCCCACCAATAGTTTCTTAGCCTAGTTCACAAAAAATAATAAAAAACACCCAATTCCCAACCATGTCCAAATTAACACAGAAATTGCTGATACATTTCCTTTACCTTTTTAAAGACAGTGTTTATTGTGATTAGTCAAACAGGAGACAGCTCTGGTGGGGTCATAGCTTTTTAAAAATCAAGTTGGCGTTTCCCTAAGTTGTTAAAATTGTAGTTACTTTTTTTCTTTCCTTGGTAACTAAATCCAAGTCCAAAGTAGAGTTTTAATTTGGTCAATAATTTTCTGACTTGTAGAAGTTCAATATTATTGTCAAGATTCTATACAAAAAATTGTCTTATAAGCTGACTGTGAGACCTGGTTTGGTTGGGACAGTCTCAGTTGGCCTAGAATGTCCAGTTTATGCTTTTTGTCCAGGTATATCATTAGTAGCACCCTCTTCCCTTTCAAAAGTATCCTGGTTAAAACAACAAATTATGTCATCACCATAGTTATTGATAGATAAAACTCTAAACCAATAGCAAATACCAATGACATCAAAAATAGTATTTATAGAGTAATAAGGGGGAAACTGATTTAAACGGGGCATATATAAACAACAGCATGAAGGTCAGTAGAGGGACTGTGAGGATACCTCAGTTTGCCTGCTTTGGGCGATGAGAGTTATGGAGAAGTGGGGTCCAATGATGTGGCTGAAGTCCGTAAAAGCCACACAGGGTCTGGGTTGGTGCTGTAGAACTCGGACAGTTGCTGAAGGTTTCTGAGCAGATATGTGATAGATGAAAAACTGCTATAAGAAAGTTAGTACAGGAACAGTGTATGGAAAACTTTGGGGAGGTCAATGGTGCCGCTCCTAGATGAGAACCACTGGCAATGGAGCCCACAGGCACCCCAAGAGTCAGGCTTAGAGCAGTCAGCGAGCAGTCAGTTGGCTGCCATGCCAACGAGTCATCACTTGGAGGAGACTGGGAAGAGGAAGATGATGGTTACAAAAACAATCATATGAAACTGAGTAGAAATGAGATTGGATTATGAAACTTGGATAATCTGATAATTCTCTGTGCCTCTTGTCAAAGAGCTTCTGTGACCTGTTGCCTAATGGTTCTTGTAGCTAAAGATGATCCTTGAGGGAAAAAGGATCTAATTTAGCTCAGGACCTAAATAAGTGACCCGAAATAAGTAAATAAGACTTAGTTACCCTTATTCTTAGTTATTATATAGGACCATATTTGGGAAATGTTGGTATTTAAGGTTTTAGAGGGTTATAAATACTTTAAGGTTGTTGAAACCAAGTTGGATTTTCCTTAATAAAGAGGATATATATATATATATAGATGTTAATATATGTATATACATATATATAGACACAAGTAAATTTTAAATAAAATTATAGATGAGAAACCC
>CM052440.1:137159575-137214238 GCA_028533085.1 Varecia variegata
TGCTTCACAGTGTCCACTGGTGTCACTATGACAGCACTTTCATAGTGACCACTCTTTGCAACAGAAAAGGTGACCACACATCAGGGTGATGAAATTTCTTGACAGGTGTATACCTGAGGTCTTCTCTCTTCTTTCTGTATTAAGATAAAGGTAATTTTTAGAGTTACACAAACTTTATAGTCTTGATCATAAAAATAGTCACAAGGATGATCAGTTCATTGTCCCAGTGTTCATAGAACTGGCTGTGGTGGCCCCAAGGCTGTCACATCCATGGCAGGTCAGCCAGCTTTTCTCATCTCCCTCTCCATACCCCATGGATTCATCTCTGGAAATTAAATACTTATCCCAGCTTCTCCCCCACTCCTGTTGAGCCAACCATGTTCTTTAAATTTTTCTTCCTACATGCTCAGAAAAGCTGGGTGATTGTTATAACTACCTCCGATACTCACACAGGTAAGACGCTGCAGCAAAGAGGCAGCTCAGAACCCACCTGAGTCTGGCCAGGGTCTAGCGGAGGCTGCGGACCTGCCCTCCAGCACTGGCAGGGGCGCATGGGCCACAGCCTCCCGGTGTGTAGCTTTACAGATGCTTGTGAATGTCTAACCCCCTGCTCTTTCTCCTTAAATATCAGACACAGTAATAAAGATAATTAGCATTTTTTCTAATAGAAAGGTGAGAAAAATGAATTTTTAAAGGATAATTTGGCAATTTTCAGCTTAAGTAATGGAAATGAATTAAAATTATGACTAAAATTACATGAATAATTATAACATAAATGAACAATTTTTACTATAGTCTTGATAGAATGAGTAAGTGGTTATTTCCTGAATCCAGCAGTGTTCCCCAGAAAGAAGGGGAAAGTATTTCTTTTATGCCAAAGCAGCAATTAACTTCTTTCTTCTCACCTATTGCAACAGTACCAGTTGTTGAATTTTATGGCTTCTATTAAGTTACACAGTGAAGAAATCAGGCCCCAAACTTATAAAGTAGGATTTACCCCAAGAAAACAAGTATATTACTAATTCATTTGATTTGGTAATAGCAAGAACAGCATATCAACAGGTTATGATAGTATGATTTTTGTATTTCTGAGATATCTTATTTTTATGTTTAATCTCTGGCACTTTCATTGAAAGTAGTAAAAAAAAACTCTATAATTAATGAAAAAAAAGTTTTAAAAACTTACTATTGCACTAGAAGATAACCAGTTTCCATGGTAAGATGGGTAGTAGAAAGAACAAAAATGTGTATGAGTTAGAATTGTATCCAAAAAACAGAAATCCTTCTAGGTTTTTCCAGCAGGGTGGAATTTAATCCAAGGAATTAAATGCTTTGAGAGGTTGTGGACTGCTGAGAAGGTGAAAAGGTCAGGGCAAACTGTAAGGACTTTCAGGTGTACTCTACGCTTTTAGAGATCAAAGGGTCACAGACCTGGAAGATGCTAATGATCAGGCTTTTCATCAATACTTAGAAAGGCAATTTTCAGTAAAACACTCAGAGGCCTCTGAGGAAAGCTCCTGTTTTGCCACATGCTCACGCGTTTGTTGCCAAACTCAGAGACACATTCCAGGTCCTTCACCAGGCTTCTCACTGGCAACTCTGCTGGCCGGGGATGCTGGAGACTGCAGTTCCCGGGTGTCCAAACTCCGAGGCTGGGAGGCTGCAAAGGGTCAGTCAGGGCAGTGTCGTGTAGTCGAAAGGCCGGGAGGTGCAGTGTGGTTTTCTACGAGGGCTCCTGAGTATCTTATCAAGAAAGGGTATCTTTGAGGGATTTGGCATCGTTGACAGAAGCAACTGGCATGATTAAATGAAGCAGTAGCATGAACGCTGCATGAGACTGCATTACTGGTGTAATCTAGTCAGAGAGAGAGGGAGCCCACAGCCACGTTCACAGTGTTAGCCCCCCCTCCGCACCTGCAGGCACACTGCTCTGCACGGCTGCTCCTCTCCGCACACTCCCGCTCTGACTCGCCTCCCCCTGCACTGATTGCACTTACTATGCAGGGCTGAATCTTCCCTTTTATTTCCTTATAATTTCTTCCTGCCTTTCTCTCATTCCTATATGCTATTTTTCCTATTTGTATCACTTCTTGCCCTGGGACTTGACTTAAAAGCATGGCCATAGTTAAGATATTTATACCCAGAAAAGGTCTGTAAAATCTTATTTCATCCATTACTGGACCGAAGAAGACCATTGTAGCTGAGCCATCGGTGAGTTTGGCACTTTTTCTTCTCAGTTGCAGGGTGTTCCTAGCTCAGCCATGTTTAGGGAAGAGCATACTAAGGTGACATGTAACGTTTTTTGTTTTTATCCTGTAAATTTTTCAGTTCACACTGATGATTCATCCACCACATCTATTTTTCTTTGAATCTTTCTATTTATACAATTTTCTTCTCTACCCCGTTAATATCACTCACTCTTCTGGTAATACTCTGGACTGTGCTGTCGCCAGAATAGCTAATCTCTGAAATGGGTTCCAACATTTTCCCGCTGAGCTTTGCTGCCTGTGTTTCAACCTCTTCAATGACATGTTCTCTGATCTCACTGGACTCTCAGTTGCCTCAGTCCTCTGAGTCCTCCAATGTATTCTTTTCTTCCCTGTCTACTCTTCACACATTCGATTTCACCTGCATCTTGGATTATCTTGAATTGAAATTCCAGTATATAATGTTAATTTCTAAAGAAGGACCAACTAGAACCCAATAGATTATTACATTTTTTATATCTTGGAATCCCTAATGACTAGTCTAGTGACTGACACATGGGAAAAACTCAGTTAAGTGAATACATGAACCTAACTCCTTGTTTTCTCTACTTCTATTCCTAGAATGCTGAAAAAAAATCATATAGCTTTGTTGAGTGACTGAATATAAATTTATAATTTCTATATTCAATTGGGCCCTTAACCAGTCATTTATCTTTTTGCTTATTCTATTTGGTACTGTCTCTGCCTGAGTTCCCTAGGCAAACACTAGGTGCTATACTTTATTATGAGTGCAACCCAAGAAATGCACAAGTGAGAGGTGAATAAGACAGGGAAGGAGGAACTTCACATATGAGGGAGTTGTCACTGAGCTGGTCATAGCTGTATGTCACAGAACACAGTCAGAGAAGCCATTAGAAGGGGCTGCTCCTTCAAACAGTCCATCCAGAGAGTGGAAAACACCAGAATTTATCTTCTAGTAACTGTCTTCCCTTGGTCAAATTTTACCACATGGGGTGCCATGTCCCTCACTCTACTGGATTCTAGATCCATGGACATGGAGAATGTCCTGTGACATCGTGTTCCTTAGCACCAACCAAAACCCTGGTGAGAGGGGAGAGGTGCATGGTACAGGCATCAGGTGGCAGCCGTCAGGTGTAGCTTGTGAGTGTTACGGGGGACCCAGTGTAGCCACTGCCCAAGACCCCTCCGTCTTGTCACAGGGCAATAGCAACTTGGCTCCAGGACCAAAGGACAGCACGAGCTCTTGCCAGGCAGACTCTGGCCAGAACACTAGCCCAGTGCACATGTCTGGGCAGGCACTTGAGTTAGTCTCTCACTTTCCTTTCCACATGGAGGTTTTCACAAGTTATTATAATATTATCACTATTATCAGGTGAGAGAGAAGTCTTGTCCCTATATATGTGGGAGTAGCATGCTCATGATTTTTTATATTGAGATTTTTATTGTTTTCAAGGACAGAATGTCTAATATTAATCTTTATCTTTACATTATGCTTTTATATAATGTGAGTTTTATGGCAAAACAACTCAATCAGTAGGTTTGGTTAATATTGTTATACTAATTTTAAAAACGAGACAGAGACTCAGAAAAGTGGAAAGTCTCCTCTAGGTCTTGGGCCAAGAGTCTTTTAGTGAAAAGAACATTTGATTGGGAACCCAAAGACTTGAATTTTAGTTCTAGCTCTGTAACTTACTTTTATATTAGCGTTATTTTTTAATGGAGAAGCACCAATCCCCAGACCAACGTGGAGTGATGAGCTTAGTGATCCTTTGATCTTGTAGTGGGTTCGTATTAAACACCTCCCTGACACTTTATGGAAGTTTGTTGTCTGCAGAGATGATTAGGAGAGAAAGGGGGGGATAGAACTGTGGATTGCTTGGCTTGTGACTTTTGTGTGTTAGAAACAAGAGCAATCCAGTTTTCCCTATTTATTTTGAAAATGTCCATAGGTTGAAATTGAAGAAAAATCTGGTTCCCACTAATACAAAACAAAACACATAAAGACAAGCTCTTTCTCTCTCTCATTTTTTCTCTCTTTAGTGAATCATTTTGGTTTTTAACTTATAGTATTTTATGGTATTAATAGAAAGTAATATTTTGTAAACATAAATCTTATTGAGTGATTACCTTGAGGTTAAAATATGTAAATTAAGGTTAAAGACCAGGGTTTCCCCCCCTAAGAATATGGTCTTACCCCAAATTGCACAACTGTTAATAAATATGCGTTCAGAAAATTACAAACAACTGTAATCAAAAGTAACAGAATCTAGTAAAGTTAGCCTGCCATTGCAAACAATTCTAGTCTTAATGCTGTACAAATATAAAGAAATAAATGAATAAAACATTGTGAAAATGTTAGCCTCTTTCGGTTGCCATGGAATGATGTAGTTTTTATGTCTTAAAAATATATGGTTTGCTCCTTTCTTGGTGCAAACAGTCATTTAATAACAGAGTTATCTCTGCATGTCCAAAATAGATTGAATTACTTTCCATTACTCAAGTTGGATATTACAAACCATCCATCCTGTTTGTCTTTGGTTTTCTTGCCCTCTCCCTGCATTTACACCTGCGTTATGACTTAACTGGTGGTGACCTTCCACGATCGATCATATATATTAGCTGTTTTAAGCATTTCTTAATTGTAATTTTCCAGAGTATTTTTATTTCCTAGCCAAAAAATAAAGTAACACTAAAATAGCTCAGGCTTCTTGCCAGCATCAAGTATGGGTATAAATTGAACTGTGTCGTAGGGAGCCAATTCAATATATTTTTCTTGATCAAGATGAGATAATTAGCACATCTGCAAAAAGCATGCAATTTTTATTATCTGTGAAGACTTTGCCACAATGAATACATCATTACCTGCACAAATAAGAAAGGAGAATGCTACAATTCATTTTCTGAGCTGCTGTGAGTGAGGAAGAAAAGCAATCCAACCTTATCTTTTTCTTTATAATTAGCATTGCTGAAACAACTTTAAAGGCAGAGCAAAAGGAGATAAAAATGTAGACTGGTAACAAGTTGGGAAGAGTTTATTATGAAAGAGGCCTGTAATTATTTAAAGAATATACTGAACGGGAAGACCTGTGCCTTAACAGTGTGGAACGTTGAGAGATAGGGAGTTCCAGACCTGCCCATACTGTAGTAACGAGAGACAATAGGAGCAGGAATATAAAACAAAGAATTAGGCTCCCTTGGAAAAACTGAGCTGCGGGGGAAGGACTATATTAACAGCTTGACAATGAAATATGCAATATGCATCCTTAAACTGCTGATGAAGTTCCCAAGGCCAAGCTCCATAACAGAGCAGGAACCAGGAGCTTGGGGATATAATCATTGATCTTGTGCCATTGTTTATGTTTTTTAAGACTCTTGGTTTGTCATAAATAAAATTGTGATAAAGGCTATGGCAATCTCCAATTTGCCAGTGGGCTCATTCTGAGATTGTATCACACAAGCCTAATTAAAGGGAATTGCACAGTTTCTCCAGCTGTGTTCTGACTTGGGGTGCCAGGAGCACAGAAGCACCCCTTGCAGCATATTAGATGACATCCATGGAGAGAGGGGCAGGGGAACCTGACGTCTGCCCAGGAGGGTGGAGATGGAGACTACTGGAAGTTGGGGACAGGATTATGGCAGGTGGGATTTTCTCCTAATGAAATTTCTCTGGGCTCTATCTCAGTCCGGGGCCAGCTCCCTGGGTTCCTTCCACCCTCCATTTCTTTCTTCTGAAGGCCGCGGGGCTGCCCTGACCCCCTTTCCTGCACTGCCACCTGGAGCTCCCGCCATGATGTCTCTGCTCCTTGGCCCACCAGAGGAGGGATTCAGTGGGTCCCTGTCCTTCTGTTCCTAAAGAAGCAAAAGTGCTTCTGAAGTTCTATAGCAATTTTTACCAGAAGCAACATTTACTCTTTGATCAGCACTTTTGGCAAACATATTTTGTTGTAGGCATGTGATTAGAACATGTGATTAGTAGTAACATAAAAATAAGTGAGTCCAGTGGAAAAGACATGCTTCCCTATCTGGAAGGAAGTTAGTGCCAGACAACACACAGATAATTAAAATAACATGTGACAGTCCTCTCAGACCCATTAGAGTAGCTGCTATCAAAAAAACAAAAACAAAAACAAAAAAAACGGAAAATACCAAATGTTGGCAAGGACATGGAAAAATTGGAACCCTTATATGCTGCTGATAGGAATGTAAAATGGTGAAACAGCTATGAAAAATAGCATGGCGATGCCTCAAAAAATTAAAAATAGAATTACCATATGATTCAGAAATTCCACTTTTGGACATATAACCAAAAGAAAGAATTGAAGGCAGGATCTCAAAGAGATATATGTACACTCATGTTCACAGCAGAATTACTCGTAATAGCCAAAAGGTGGTAGTGACCCATATATCCATCAATGAATGAATGGATAAAGAAAACATGGTATATACATACACCGGAATATTATTTAGCCTTAAAAAGGAAGGACATTCTGAAACATACTACAACCTGGATGAACTTTGAGGACATTATGCTAAATGAAATAAGGCAGTCACAAAAAAACAAATATGGTATGATTCCACTTATGAGGTATCTAGAGTAGTCAAATTCACAGAAACAGAAAGCAGAACAGGGGCTACGAGGACCTGGGGGAGGGGAACATGAGAGAGTTGCTTAATGAGTACAGAGTTTTAGTTTTGCAAGATGGAAAAGTTTTAGAGATTGATTGCACAGCAATGTAAATATGCTCAACAATACTCAACTGTATACTTAAAAAATAATTTAGAGGGTATATTTTATGCATATTTTACAACAATTAAAAATAAAAGTAAAGAACATAGGACTCACCCTCATAGAAGTATGTATTTCCAAAGGACTAGGAGGATATAGACAGAAAACACTCACAACTCGAGGGAGGGGCTGGGATGGCACCTGTGGAGGAGCTGACTCTAAACAGGGCACAGGAGCTCCGGGGGGAACAGGCAGAAAGGCATCCGCGCAGAGCAGCCGGCGGGTGCAGGCCGAGTGCCGCAGTGCGCAAGGGCAGCCCTGCCGTTCTGCATGGCTGGGATGTAAGGAACCGAGAGAGAACGACCCAGAGGAAAGTACAGGTCGTCACATTTCTTGAAGTGAACGTCTGCACGTGCTGTTAATTTGGCACTACAATTGAGGCGAATGCCAGGTGCCCCAAACCTCTCACTAGTTCTCATAACCACATCCCCGCCTGCGCCAGTAAGGGGAGCCAGAGCAAACTCCGACTGAATGGGAAGAGTTGCTGCGTAGACAGGACCTGCCCGGGAAGGGGTGGAGGGAGAAGAGTGGCAAGAGGACCTGGATGGAAATGCAGCGCACAGGGGCTTGCGCGTCCTCGTTCAGCCACCGTCCGCGCTCAGGCCAGGCGAGGATGCAGGAGCCGCCTGCACAACACACAGGATTTGGAAGATGGTATTTGTCACATGGAGTTTTTGAAAGAAAGAGGTGCTTCTGTGAATGCCAAGCATTGTTCCTGTGAAAGAAGAATGCAGACTGAAAGGTAATTGTCTTTTGAGACACAGACTGTTTATCAGAAACGTGACAAGCAAGAGGTGGTTAGCGGTACTGAACTTGAGGCTGTCACCCGGTTTGTTTTGTACCCAGTTCTCAGGGCATTTGGGGCCTGGTGACTGTCGTTTGTACCGCTGCTGTGCCCGGCAGCACCGCTGGTCAGTCCATTTTCCTTACTGCCCCAGATGGCAGATTTGCACTCTTCTCGCTGCTGGTGTGTGGCACATGCACCAATGTGGTCTTGTGGCCGAGCCAAAGTCTGCTTTTGCACAGTGGATAAGGCCAATGTCGCCATTTCATAAACAAACTCTCAAGGAAATCCCATGGTCAATTTATCTTACAATTTTAATGACAAATATTCCATTTTAATGATTACAAAAAGAAAAGACCTAATACTTCATAGGTAAATTAGAACATACAAACACACAATAGAAATCAACAGCCCTTTAAGTAAAAACAAGCTTCATTCAAATGTTCTTAGATTTCTCATTCGTACCACCCCAGGTATTGGGTGAGCCTCTGATGGTCTTTCTAGTTTTAAAGTTCCATGAGTCTGTATTTCTTGCCTTAAATTATTTATAAGTCATTTACTTTGCCTTCTAAAACTGGGCTTTCTGTTCCTGAAGTGACATCCTGTGAAAATAGGATGTGAGTTGATTTGCAGCTTAAGTGAAAGTTCTTAAAGAGCATTTGGTGTCCATGATTCAGTGACTGTGGTTTTTGTTCCTAGTTGCTGAAAAGTGTACTTCAAGCCACAGCCCTGTTGATGGGAGCCATGGAGCATTTTTGGGGTGTAATTTGGTCCCCTTCACATCCCTCCACTCCCCTGAGAAAATCTTTCTGGGTGCCTTCACCACGGAGGAAAACCAGAAGTAGTGAAGTGACTCCAAAGTGTTTAAAAACTCCTGCCCTCCCTGGCACCCAGAAGGTGGCACACCCTGCAAACTAATGTGTCTGTAGTTCTAAAGTAGAGGGATTCCTTTTTAAGCAAGAAATAGAGATGAAATCATCTGTGCCTACGCTGAGAGATGAAACATGGAGAATTAATTCAGTTTTGTGAGGATAGAGCCCAGCATGCAGAAGAGAATTTAATCTATTCTGGTGACAAAAGATCTTATTTCCAAGCCAAATTTAGTTAGCAGCAACTAACCACAAGTACTATCCAGGGGTTTCCAGCACGAATCTCCTGCCCCACTGGTTAGGATGGCTGATGCAGGGGAGGCAGGACAGACACATCTCCCCAAAGTTATTCTCATTGGCTTCTGTGATAATGCCACTCACAGAGAATGACCTGCTTCTCACATTTTTCTAGTGGTTTACTGGTAATGCTACAGAAGCTTCTTGACTGGGGTTGCATCTCGATAAACCCATAGTAAGTTGAAAATGAATTTAATATACCTAGCCTCCTGAGCATCATAGCTCAGCCCAGCCGACTTCAAATGTGCTCAGAACACTTACATTAGTCTACAGTTGGGCAAAATCATCTAATGCAAAGCCTACTTTAGAATAAAGAGTGTTGAATATCTCATGTGACTCTGTGACTGACCGGGAGCTGCCTGGCATCAGGATAGAGTATCACACTGCATAGTGCTAGCTGGGAAAAGATCGAAACTTGAAATACGGTTTCTACTGAATGTGTGTTGCTTTTGCACCACTGTAGAGTTGAAGAAAAACTGTAAGTTGAGAATGTCTGTACCTTCCTAGTATTAGCACTAATACATTCTCTACTATTTAGAATTGTGTACTCGAGCAGTAATTTTTCTGTTAGGAATGAGAAAGTGTTCTTCCTTTGTAAAATTAAATTGTACTAATTAAGCAGAAGAAAACAAATTTACTATGACTATATTTTAAAATTGTATGTGCTTATTATTATAATAATTAGCATTATTATTTTATAATAGCAAGTTTTAGGTAGTATAAAAAGCAGGGGCCATATTAGCTAGAAAACCAGATTTTAAATATGCACTCTGCCTCTTATTAGCTGTGTGTCTTCAAATTACTTAACCCTTCTGAGACTTAGTTTCCTCATTTGTAAAATGGAGAGAATAACCTCTATTTTGTAATCAGGTTGTAAAACTTTGGATGATATAATGGAAGTGAAGTGTCACATTAATAGGCACTTAAAAAGTTGCAATTGTTGTTCTAACAGCTCTAGAAATTTGATCCACTCCTGTCGGTTAAAATGTATTATTTACATACTACTACTAATAAGAATGTCTCACTTTTGTAAAGCTCTTTATAGTTTTTAAGGTACTTCCGAAAAATGTGATTTCATCTTCACAATGAACCTTTAAGGTGGGTACTGCAGACAGTACATGGTAATTACAGTGTAGACTCATCTAAGAACTTGGGCATGCAGGGAATGCAATTGCTTTGAGAGAGTTAAACTAAATCTCCAAGTTATAAAAAGATGCAGTGGCTCCTAGGCCCAAGGTACCAGCTTCCTGACTAATAGATTAGCCATTGATGTTAATATGTGTACTAAGAATGCTTTCACTAAATACAAACAACAAAACCCAGAATTTCACCTAACAGTGGCCTAAACAATAAAGCCATGCAATGGTCTCTCGTAACAAAGTGTTCAGACAGACCATCCAGGCTGAAGAAGGGCTCAGTGATGCCACCTCAACCCAGCTTTTTTCTAGATTTCTACTCCGCTGTCTCAAGACTGTTGGCTGGACTTCCTGCAACATAAAGTGGCTGCAGTGCTGCCGTCCCATGTCTCCAGTGAAGGCAGGCAGAAGCCGGGAGGGATGGCCCCAGATTTGTCTGCCTCTTTTATCAGGAATGCAGAAGTTCCCCTAGAAGGGCCCAGCACTCTTCAGCTTGTCTGCTACTGACCAGAATTGACAAAAAGCCACCCTTAGTTTCAAGGGGGACTGGGAACAAGTATTAGCTTCTCTACTGGAAGTAGACAGAGAGAATGGGATTGGACTTGGGCATCATCTCAGCCAGCCCAGAGTGTCCATCCCAGCTCTGAAGAAGAAGGAAGTCAACCAGAAGACGCTCAGCTGGGAGAAGCACACTTTCTACAGCGTGTGCTCAGCGGAGCTGGAGGATGGGCATTCATGTCATAGTGAGAAGTTCTTGGCTGGAGGGCGAACTGTCCCTTAGGAACATCCACTTCACTTTGTTCTCATTCCATACACACCAAAAAGCCTTTTTGGTTCAAGTTCAAGCTTCTCAGGAAACTTGAGACCATGCAATAGATGCTATATGGCGTGCCAAAATTGTGATGATAAATAGACAGTCTAGCTTACATATCATGTGAACTCAGTTTGGGGAAGTCCCTTACAGAGATTTTTTTTTTTAAATCATATATTCGTCTGCTGCCATTGTCTAATTTCTGGACTTCCAAAACCAAGGACCAAATCATGGACGGAGGTCTATTTACCAAGAAAATGAGATTGCTCAAATTAAATGGGTTAGGAACAGCAATCCATTCCACATTGCAGTTATATCAAGCATGTCTTTAACCAGTCTGTCTCTTCAAAACTTTAACAGGAACAATTGTTCCTGTTTTGTAGATGAGAAAACAGGTTCAGAAGAGTTTATTTCTAGTCCCCCACATTCAGTGTGCACACAGGGTATACACACAAGTCTTCGGAGTCTCCGGGAGAAGATCAACCTTTAAATTTCAAGAGAACTCTTCCGATTCTCCATTTCCCTCCTCACCAGTTTTCCCTTAGCCATGGTAGGAGCAGTCTTCCTCCAAGTGTAATGATTGTGGAAGAACTAAATTGTACAGAAATAGGAGGAAATCGGTGCAACCAGGGACAGTGCAATATTGAGAATATTGAGGACGATGACCTCTGCCATTTGCAAACAGTCCCATTCACGGTCCCCAGTGCAACCCCGAATCATTTAGCAGGTGAGCAGGGGCCCCACAATCATCATGTTTGAACCAAGCATTGGGCCTGTAGGCTGCTTAGCTTGTTGGTCACTTAGGATTTTATGTATGGAGACTATTTTCTGCCAACAATATAATACTATTTTAAAATTACCAATAATACATATAAATATATGCAGTGTTATATTTTATTACTTTTGTCTTTTGTTATATTTTATTATAGAATTATAATTCTATAATGTCATTTTACTACATGATTTGTTATCATTTAGGCTATTCAGATACTGATAAACATTTAAGGATCCCAAATTTCTAAGGTTGCTACTAGAGCAGAGAGAGGAGTATTTTCATAAACCAGAAAGCTGCTAAAGTTATAGTTCTGAACATTTGTCTTGGCAATAATAATACAATCTTTAATATCCAAAATCATCTATCTATGTGTTGCAGCATGTCTTAGAACCAGGTTTGAAAATTCCCTATAGCTTCTGTCAGCAACTAAACTGGAAGGATTATTACTAAGTGTGAATTTCACACTTATTACCAGGGGACCATTTGTCACTTCAGGTATGCATTGTTTGACCCTGTCTCCTGGGCAGTGGTGACAACTGCAATACTGAGGTCTCCAGGACAATATTGTAAACTTGGTGATGTGGGCTTTTCCTGGCTGGAGATTCAGCCTTGGATCCTTCTGTGTGGAGACACTGGCATGTCTGGGAGTATATTAATTTATTTCACAAACATTTATTAAGCATCTGTGATGTGCCAGGTGCAATTCTATCACTAGCGACCCAGTGGTGAAAATGGGAGACAAGGTTTCTGCTTTCATATTGTTTTGTACCATGGAAGCAATAAATGAGTAAACAGATAAATATGGGAAATTTGGACCATAATAAATACCAAGGACAATGGTGGCATAGTTATGTGGCAAACACTCTCCAGGAGGAGACCCCCTGAAGAACTTTTTTAGGAGGTGGCTTGAGAGCTGAGACTGACCAGAGCAAGTCATGCAAAAAAATCTGTGGAAAAACATTCCAGGAAGCAGTAATTGCAACTGTACTACTATAGAAACCTGTCAGTTACTGTTTGCAATGGGAGTTTGTATTACATATTGTTAAAAAAGAAAAAACTGAGCAAGGAAAGTACTCATTCGTATGCTGGGATAGAATTGGTCACTGTGTGGTATTACTGGGGTGCATGGCTCTGGGGTAGGACTTCACAGTTTTAGGCAGGGTGAATGAATGTTCTATTTTAGAAAAATGACTCATTTTTGTATAGCACTTTGGAGTTTATAAAGACCTTTTACATTCATAATTATGTTTTTGGTAGATATCAATTTTAGCAATAGCTCTAAGACAATTGGATTACAAATGGAAGAAAATAATCTAGTTCAAATAAATAGAAATGCATGCAATTGCACAAGAATCTGGGAGTTTCTAATCTCAGGCAGAGGCGGATTCAGAGGCTAAATAGTAGCACCAGCATATAGCCTGTATCTGTCTCTCCCTTCTCTCCTCTGTCTCCTCTCCATTGCTCTTACTCTCAGCTGTTCCCTCCCTGTGTGGTGGCAAGCATGGTCTCCAGGACTTCAGGCTGTCAACCCCCTGCACTAACTTAGGCATGGGCAGAAGCAGCTCTTCCCTGAGGACGGCAGCACAGCCCCAAGTCATGGTCCTCATCGGTTGGGGCTGGGTCACCTGCCCATCCCATCTCTGTGGCCAGGGGCGTTACTGCCCAACCAGGTTCACTGCCCACTGCTCAAGAGGAAGTCGATACCCTGACACAGCAAGGGTTGCCATGGAGAAAGGGTTTAATGTCACAGCGCACTGAGCAAAGAGACAGGAGAAATTTCTCAAATCCATCTCCCAGAGAATTTTGGGGCCAGGGGTTTTAAAAATAATTTGGTAGACAAAAGGCTAGGGAACTGGGTCTGCTGACTGCTAGGGATGAACTCACAGGGTTGGGAAGCACAACTGTGTTCTTGTGCTGAGTCAGTTCCCAGGTAGAGGGCCGCAGGACCTGTCGAGTCTGTTCCTAAGTGTGGCCACTGGTCCGGGTGGCGTCAGTCAGTCCATCTGAGTGCAGAGCCTGGAAAATATCTCAAAGACAAGCCTTCTGTTTCACAGTGGTGTTGTATCTGTGGGAGAAATTAAGAAAGCTACAAATCCTATGACATAAAACGAGCTAGGGAACAATGGCTGGTTTTATATGTTTATATATACACATACATATATATTTTTATATATTTAACTATGCCTATACCTTTGCAGAGTTCAGTCCCACCCCACCCCACCCCCACAGTTCCCACCTATGGCCCTTTATTAATTTTATAAAGGGTGTTCTCAGGGGCACCTAGAACTCCTGTTGGCCAGGAGTGGAGGTTGGTCCCACAAGGACTGATGGTGGGAGATGCTTGGTCCCCAGAAGAAAACAAAGGGCTGCTGGGAAGGCAGTAGAGCCACATCCACCATAAAACTATAGTTACCTTTCCTCATACACGAGTTTAAAGGCTCGCTCAGTGCTATACAGAAAACCTAGGTTTCAAAGTCTATCAACGAAGTTCTTCCAGCACCCCTGGTCTTACTATCTTGTATATGAAACAAAGGATGAATTCCTGAGATAATTTATATTAAAGAGAGTGGAAAAAGCACACGATCAATCGTATTTTAAATGATCATCTGCTTTACCAATGTTGCATCACGTTGGCCAAGGCAGGCTTTCCGCCAGGATTTCTAAAGACATTTCTGCTCTTGTTTGACACAGCTGCTTTTTTTCACATCAGCTTGGGTGTGGTTTTCCCTGATGCGTGGGGGGTGGCATCGTATTTGTGAGCACAGGTAGTGCTGACTAAGGAGGGGAAAGGTGGGGCACCCCATGCCAAGTGGAGGGCAGTGATGCAAAGGGGCAGAAAGACCAAATCCTCTGTTCCTCTGGGTGACGCTGCACCCCACTACAGTCCTCAGATTTCCTGACTTTTAAAAGATGAATGATTCATACAACGTAGTTTGACAGAGGTCTCAAGGTAACTTTAGGACAATGGGCTTGAAGAAGCAGCACTAAATATTTTGTGAAAATGGCAAATATGTGTATTATACCCCTAGAGAGATGATTTCATATGGACCAGGTACCGCCATTTATAGACTTAGAGATCAGTATTGCCCTAAAGGAGAGATAAATCCAAATCCAGAGATGTTTGTGTGCAGGAGAAATTAGGACCAATATATGCTTGTTCCATATTTTTAAACTTTTTTTCTAGTTATTAAATGTGTTATATTTTAAGGACTATTAGAAAGCGTAAAAAGAAAACCCAAAAGACAACTCCAAAGGCTTTTTGAATTTGTTTGTTTTTACTATGCATAGGTTAGAACATATTTTTGTCCTCCCTCTATGTTTAAGAATGTTAACCTTCAGCAGCAAGGGCTCAAAAGCCACCTCCAAGGTTCTTCTCTATATTTCTCCTGGGAAGTACTGAGAGTGTGCAAAAGGACACAGATGCACTGCTCTGATATACCTCATTGTATACAGGTGAGCTAGTAAGCTCCAGCACGTTGGAGAAGGTCTGTCCTGCAGTCAGTTTCTCAGAACCAACGCTGCTGGAGACGTTCCCTGGTGTTCAGCTTCTTGGCAGTAAATCTATTTTGCTTTTCTTCTTCCCTCCCTCCCTTCCTTCCTTCCTTCTTTCCTTCCTTCCTTTTCTTTCTTTCATCTGTGTATCTGTCTCTGTCTATCTCATCCATCTCACTGTCTATATCTAGGTGCTCACTCTATATCGCTAGGTGCCATATCTGTATTTGGAGGACTTACACTTGTAAAATCTAACTGATAACTCAGAGTTCCTGCTGCTGATGTTAGACAAAATAATGACATTTGACTCTTTGGGGGACACCCTATAGGTCATTATTATGGCTTCTCAGCTTCTTAGGCTGAAATCTAGGGTTTCTTTAAATTGTTACAAAACTCCACTTCAAAATTAAAGCTTCCTGCTAGTTGCGGTGGCTCACGCCTGTAATCCCAGCACTCTGGGAGCCCGAGGTAGGAGGATTGCTTGAGCTCAGGAGTTGGAGACCAGCCTGAGCAAGAACGAGACCCTGTCTCTACTAAAAATAGAGAAAATTAGCCAGACATGGTGGTGCATACCTGTAGTTCCAGCTACTCTGGAGGCTGAGGCAGGAGGATCACTTGGGCCCAGGAGTTTGAGGTTGCTGTGAGCTATGATGATGCCACTGCAGTCTAGCTGGGGCAACAGAGTGAGACTCTGTCTCAAAACAAAATAAAAAATAAAAAAAAATAAAGCTTCTAAGCACCTACTAATATGCTTGAGGAGAACATTTTAGGTTAAAATTGAATCATGAAATTTATCAAGTGATTAAAAAATAACGCAGGTCAATTAGGTTTGACGGGAATGAAAGGTAGAAATGTTTAGTTCTTGGAATGAGTTCTTCTCAATGATGATTACATGTTAGTCAGGCTTTAGTGTTTATTTTTAAATAATACTAGTATTTAATAACTAAATACTAGTACTAAATAACTAAATAGTAGTATTTATTTCATTATAAAAATTTATGTTGTCAGAGTGAAACATAAAAGGCTCAATAGGTCTGGGCCTTTAGTATTACATATTTTTAAATTGTTCAAGTAAAGAAATTACATGATTGGTGCTGACTCATCTATATATAAAAAATAATGTGCATTTTAAAATGTCCACAAGTGTAATTTACACTCCAGGTAGTAACGATGGTTCGGGAACTCTGAATGGCTCTGTTCTTAGGTTCTCATTACCAGAAATTTGAAACTGCTTAGATTTCCCAAAATAACAATTCAGGCAAGAAGTTAAAGAGCCCAACAAAGAAAAAAACAGATTAAAATTTTATTCACAGAGAGCAGTTGAAGAAACCTGTCCGCTTTTAGATGGAAATGTTTAGAATTCTCAGACTGAAGTCAGCAGGGGTGTCCAGGCCTGGTGGCTGGTGTCCAGCATTCTGTCTCGCAAGTTCTGGGTGGACTGCAGGGCTCTGACTGTGACCCACTTATTCTTCACTCTTGTTCAGAGCTGTGTCCTGAGCACTGGAGCCATGGTTGCCTCTGATGTTAAGAAAGGCCCTCCAGATTCTCGTAGGATTAATGAAGTCTGATCTGCTCTTTCTTATGTTGATGGCTATTTATTCTAGGCATATGGTCTTTTTCACAACCAGGGAGAAAATCTTTTCCAAGGGAAGGGGTTTGTGGTTAGCCTGGGCAATCAGTTAACCTGACTTTCGAACCCCAGCCCTTGCGCTGGGTTTCCACATAACCTGGGGAGGTGAGTTAAACTGACAGTGTTCTAATCAACTAGTATTTAAACTGGGGCGAAGCCTGCAGAAAGCATTTTTATCTGTGCTCTTGATTAATACTTGTCGAGAGGCTGGGGAAAATTTGCTCCTGAACACAAGGAATTACGTGGACATAAATCTATATTTTAATTTCTAACACATTTTCCCATGGAGGAAAATACGGAAGCTAAGTCCTGCCTCAAACAAATGACAAACCAAAGTATCCACTTTATTATTTACAATTATCATGAATAAAGCAATTTATTTTCTTTTAGTTTGTGGGAGGGGTTTAATTTATATGTATTGTAATTTTAATAATGTTCATATTGGTAAAATCATATTTTTCTTTATTTTCATAACAATAGCTAACAATTATTGACTACTTCCTATTTCTGGGCTTTGTCTTAGGATATCTATATCTATACTAATATATGTAGATTGATCTCTCTCCAAACACACACATTATACATATATATATAAAATACAAATATGTTAAAAACATGTTTATAGCCCACATTGCATATCTATTATGTATACATATCCCCCAAACTCTCTGAGGATTTACTATTATATTCATTTTACACATAAGAAAACTGAGCCACAGAGACAGCAAAAACTTGCCCAAGGTCACCCACTTAGTAGGTGGAAGAGCTGGAATTCACATACGGCCAGTCTATTGACAATCTCCAAGGTCGTAGTTAAAATAGCTTTAGTTATTTAATAATAGCAGAAAACACTTATATAGGAAGTACTAGGTAATTGACACTGCCCCAAACACTTTTCTTATATTAATTCATTTAATCCTCAAAGCAAATCTAGAAGACAGGTCTTATCGTCATTCTAATTTTATAGATAAGGGAATCACGGCACAGGGGGGTAAGTAGATTTCCCAAGACTGCACAGTGAGTAAGTGGAGGAGGCAGGATTTGAACGTAAGCAGTCTGGTTTCAGAATCCATGCTTTTAGTGACATCATACTGCCTTGTTATTAATATTTAAAATAAGATGGTATTAATATCTTATTCATTTAATTGGTAACAATTAAATGTATTGGTCACCTACCATGGACTAGACTCTGTTAGATTTTTGGCAAACTTTATCTTCTTTAATTATTTTAAATACTCTACAAAGTAGGTGTTTGGGGCCTCTTTTTTGAGATGAGGAAGAAAAGATTGAGGAGATTAAGTAAACTTCCCAAGCTCACAAAGCTAGTAGATGAAGAACTGGAATTTATTTCTGAGCTGTCTGATTCCAAGACTTACACTGTTTTCCTCACAGCATGTCTGTTGAGTTACTATTCATACACACCTTTTCAGTGATATCCATAGTGGGTTCTGCAAAAAGAATGATGGATTGGGAATATTAAATACTCACAAAACACTGATAGCTTATTAATATACAAAGCAACAAAAACTAAACTAACATCGCTTTAAGAAGGCAGTGTACAAAGCTATAAAATTAGACTCCAGTGAAAGATATCAATAAAAATAAAAATCAACTGGAAAGATAATTCATCAAAGAGTAAAAAATAAACTAAATAATTAATAATTCTAATTGATACCACTATTTTTTTCACTAAGCTATTTTCAAAATCTGCACATATAAACGTTCTTGTATTTCATAAATACTATATACATATACATGAATTATTGATATTAATTCAAAATTTGAGATAAATGGCTTCTCCAATTAATTTTCACTCTAAATGATATTAGCCAAAATTCTATGTTGTCAGTTTGAAAGCTTACTTTTAAATAACAGAACTAATTATTTTCTGTTGTGTGATATAATGGACTTTTTAAACTTAATAACACCCATAGGACATTTTTACATATGTTCTCAGTTACTCACATGTGCACTTATGTCAGTGTGCACACATGAGGAAGGTGGTAATGCCACTGATCTCCAGGGATAATGTGATATTTACCAGTGGCCTAAATGGGTGTCACTGCTTCATCAATCATCTTTTATTTTTCCAGCTGCCCCATCATGAAAGCTGCTGAATCAAACATTCTCCTGTGTTATTGGTTTGTACTTGAAGGCCTTTTAAAAACAACAGAGGCAGGTTGTGATACATAATGAACAGAAGACATGATTCATGAGAACTTGAGAAAAATGAGATAAGTTGGACCTCATTGTTGAAAAATGTGCATAGTCTCTAGATAAGGATTCAAATAATAATGCAGATGGGGACCATAGTAACTTTCACTATATTATTTATTAACTCCTAGGGCATCTGCATCTAAAATTTTGCTCTCTTATCAGCACTTGTTGGTCATTATACTCCTGTGGTCATTGTACTCCTGGAGTCAGAAGAGGACAGATTCTCAGGCTTTGGGAGTTTTATGCATGTTCTTAGTAATGAGGTGGAGTTGGCTTGTGAAATTCAGAAATGCAACCTCTTTAAATGGGTGGCCTTAATTTATATTAATTAATGCCTATATTTGAAGATACTCAGCTTGTGTATGAATTACTTTAAAATTAATATGTTTTCTTTTTAAATATTTTCTTCTTTTGTCTATGAATAGACTGTTTCATTTTTTATCATTACTACTACTTTTTCTACTACTGTTACTCCTTTTTCCCTTTAAGGGAAGAATAATGTCTTGAAGAAAATAATAGACCCTCTTGAGTCCCTTATTTTGCAATTAGAAAGTTTCTTAGGAGAACATTTTCTAAAAGAAAGAATTTTTTTCTGTTGAAGTTATTTAGTCATTTATAATAATTAGTATTTAAAAAATGATGCTCAAATGCACCTAAATGGCATAATGATTGCCATAGTCATGTAACTATGAAAACAAAACTATAATTGCAAATTGAAAAATACAGTGATCCTGGGTTGAAAAATATTTACACTATTTTTAGATTTTTTTTTTCTTTTATGCAGGGAAGTTTTCAAGGCCAGAAGGAGAGCATTTCTCCATGAAAGAAAAGATTGTGTGAAATGATACAATATCCTAAGAAAACGCTCTAACAAAGATCATGTGATCCAATATCTGGCACAGAGCATGGTTTAGTATATTTTACATAAATCAAAACTTTGGCTCTGTGACCTAGTAAAAGTTAAGATTTCAGCCTAATAGCTTGAGTTTCAATGCTCAATGTCCACGATCCTGCTTCTAAAAGCTAGTTTCACGACACTAAGCATGCAGCTTTGATTCTAAGTCTTACCAGAAAATTTATGTTCTCCTGAAATATGTGCACTGCCATAATGTCCCTATTTCATTCTTTCCGTACTGACTGTCTGGATAATTATACTTTATATCTCAATGACACAACATTGATTATCCATTTTGCGGATTATCCAAGCCTTGCATCAGCTTTGGTCTTTTTAAATTTTGGCCCTTTCTTTAGGTAGATCCTTCATTGGAAAGCACTGAGGAACAGAGAGCAGACGAAACTAAAATAAATTACTTTTGCATAATTCACACTATTGCAAAACTATCCATCAAAGTTTTAATTAGGTAGAAGTAAGACGTTATGGCCTGTTTCAGTTACTTATTGCAAACCACCCCAAAACTCAGTGGCCCAAAACCACAAAGATCATCTATATTTCTCATGAATTTGCAATATGGGCAGGGCTTCGTAGGGATAGTTTGTCTTTGTTGCAAGTGGCATTAGCTGAGACAGACTGACGGGGGCCATGGCAGCAAGTTGGTGCTGGCTGGTGGCTAGAAGCCCACCCAGGGCCGTGGGCTAGGGCTTCTATCTCCCCACCTGAGCTTCTCCACAGGCCTCGTGGGCTTTCTTTCACTGCATGGTGGCTGGTTCCAAGAGTGAGTTTTTCCAGAGCCAGAAAGTGGAAGCTGCCAGTTCCTTAAGGCCTGGGTTGTCATGTATTCTACGGCGCTGTGTTAATCAGGCAGTCAAATTGTTCAGATTGAAGGGAGGACTTAGACCCACTTCTTGATGGAAGGCACGTCAGAGAACTTGGAATCATGTTTTAATATAGTTACAAAAGCTAAATTTTTTTGAAAATTTCTACTTTTCTGGTATCCAGTTTATATATGTGCTGTGCCTAATTATAATTTTAGGCTAGCAGCCATACCTGATATTTAAGTATAATAGATATTTAGAAACAAAGCAGATATCTTATCCTACTGTCAAACACTAGGGATAGCACATATATTTTAGCTATCGTATGTCAATGAAGGCCTATGAAAACTCTGGCAGGTGAGGAAAGACAAACAAGAATAGCAAAAGGGGCAGAGTAGTACTGTATAAATATAAATTGCAAGAAAAAAATCTTTGAAATTATGTTCAAGTGTGACATAATAGTAATAATAGTTAACACTCATTCATTCGCCTAACACACTTCTAAGTGCTTACGTGTATTGGATCATTTAATCCTGAGGGTTGCCTTGTGGAGATGGGGCTACCACAATTCTCATTTTATAAAGGCAGACGGAAAGGCCCAGGGCTTAAATAGCTGTCCAGTCTGGTGGATGGCAGGGCTGGGATTTGACCTCTGAGGGTGGTCCCAGAACCCACCCTCTAACCGCGACAGAGCACAGTTCCTCTGTGCGGGGCTCTCCAGCTCACGCCCCTCGGTCTTCCATTTTTACTGATATGACTCCTGGGTTAGAGAGGGGAAAAGGCAATGAGAACTTCCTGCATTCCTGGATCCTAGAAAAGGCTGTCATACCAATGGTAGAAACTTAAGAATGTCTGCTAAATATGTGGCATATTGATCAAGATAGCAAAAAAGAATTCTGGACAATTTAAAATTTCACAAATTCATGGAGGACAGCTGGGCAAGATTCTGGAATGAACTCTCACCTCTGATGGGTGAGGGTCTTGAGGAGAGGGGTTTGGGGGGATGCACACTGGCTCTCACGAGCACATCCAGCACCACCACCAGGCAGGGCACAGCCTCAGTGGACACCAGGGATAGAGAAATGTACCATGAAAAGGCAGGGCCTCATGCAACCAACCTCCCACTGCTGCACCAAACAGCAGTTTGATGAGGGACTTCACTACAGAGGCCAAAATTCTTGCTGTGATTTTTTCCTGTTTTGCTTTCTCCACTACCTTCTGCAGACTACCAGATATTCAAACTATAGAGAAAATGTAGAGTTAATTTAAACTTCTCCTTTTTCCTGGGAGCTGCACATGAAGGAAATAAACCAAGACCCAGAGTGATTTCCAACTACTGGAATCCAGCTCCTTCCTGACATCAGTTGATCCCAGGAAAGGCACCAAGTGCCTTGTCTTGTGCAGCGGCATTGCCAGCTGCCTGCCCCACCTCTCTGCTTCTTTCTTGAAACACCTCTGCTTCTGTTCAGCTCACCACGGCCCCCTCTGCTCCCCGTCAGTGCCCAGAGTGAGTCTTCATTAGACACAGCCGAGCATAATGACCCCATCTCTCCAACAGCCGACTGGTGGAGGAAACCAGGCTCTGTTCATTCCAGGTCACTTATGCCCTGGACACAGTTGTTGGTCCCTAAGAAGACACAGGCCCTATTTTGTGAAAGGCCTTTGTGTGGTGGGAGAAGATGTTTTCTCTGTCCACCAGGTTTGAAAAAGGAGTCAAGGAAGCATGTTTTTTCACTTGTTGCAGGCAACCGTAGGGAAACAAAACAAAACAGGAAGGAAACAAACAAGCAAAAAAACCCAAAACCCAAACCAGACTATCTACAAGGATCACAAATGATGTTGAAGCCCCAACTTCTTCTATAAAGATAAATGACATAAACATATACGGATACTTAAAAGGAATCACAGCAGCTGCTGTGAGAGAATTCAAATAAATTGGAACTAATTGATCAACACTCATGTGCACATACGGAAATAACATTCATCAGAAATCAAGCAGGTTGTGGGGGGAGGAGAGGTTGGGTAAATTCACACCTATTGGGTACAATGCACACTATCTGGGGGATGGGCACACTTATAACTTTGACTCAAATGCAATTTGACTCAAAAGCAATTTACGTTACCAAAATGTTTGTATCCCTGTAATATTCTGCAATAAAATTTTTAAAAAAAGAGCCCATGAGCAGGGATGCCTGTGGACAAGAGGCCTGGTAATAAACAGTAGAACTAGGGAAATCTAGACAAGTGCTGTGACTATAGCCAGTGTGATTTCCTCCATAAAGTCTGCATTTGACCTTCAGAGACAAAATAATGACTTTCTTAGAACATAGACTTTGGAATTGGACAGATTTGAATTTAAATCCCAGCCCTCTAGCTCTTGTGCTACTGGGAGACTTGGGCTAATTATTTAATTTCTCTGAGAATTAATTTCCTAATTTGTAAAAGAGGGTTATATTACCTAATTCATAGGCTTGTAATGAAAATTAAATCAAATATTACATAAAACCATTTAGCATAATGTAAAGAGTGCTTACTAAATGTCACCTACAATTATTACAATAATGTTATAATATATTAGTTATACAATATCATAATTTTACTGTAATAATCTATAATTATACTTTTTAAAGTTAAAAGACATATTTAAGATATTTAAATTTAATTTACATTTAATTTACATTTAATTCATATAAATTAAAAATAAAATGCGTGTTATATACATATACATGTATATGCAGTTCTATCACAAAGGGGTTAGAAATGAATGAAAGAACTAAAAAACAAAGAATTAGAAAATTTTGCCCCTTATGGCGCTTTCTAGCAGGGGGGAGACAGATAGTAAGGAAAATAGGTAAGTAACAATGCATTATGTGTTGTAAAGTAGTAAGTGCTCTGGTGAGAAACACAACAAGGGCAATGGGGAGTGCTGGAGGGAGGAGTGCTGCAGTTTTCAGTGTGGTCGGAGGCTGGGGCTGGGAGGGCTTGACTGAGAAGGTGGTATTTGCTGAAAGACTCCAAGGGAGTGAGGGGTGAGGCCTGAACACCTGCAAGGAAAGCATTCCCAGTAAGTGCCGAGATGGGTGTGCCAGAGCCCCGCGTGGCTGAGCAGACTGAGCAAAAGGGAATGGATTCAGAGAGGAAGGAAACAAAGTGTAGATCTGTTTCAGTTATTTATCTAGTTTAGGTTTTACCTAGTGTGAAACAGAGCCCTTTGGAAGATTTTCAGCAGAATAGTAGAATGATTTAATGCACATTTTAACCAAGAAAGAAAATGTATTCTTTAGGTCCTCAACTGTCAATTAAAACATGACCTGCAATCAGTTTTGTCACATACAATTTCAGAGATCTTCAAATGTGAACGATGGCACATGTTAGAGATGATAAAAGCTGGCATTTAGCAGGTAAGCGTGTCGGTGCGCTGGATGAGCGAGAAAGAGGAACGGAGGAGTGAGTCAAGGGATGTCAACTTTTGCCCGAGCAACTAGAAGAATGGGGCCACTTTTAACTCAGATGGAAGGAATTGGGCAGGCTGCTTGAGAGGTAATTAGGACTCTGAAACCCAGTTAGACCTGGATGCAAGAACTAAGCCCTCAAACACCCAGAGCTCAGAGACAGGGACAACCAGCCAAGGCGGCTGAGAAGTGACGGGTGAATTAGAGGGAAAACCAGGGGTGCGAGGGTCAAAGGAGGAACTAAGCTCCTGCAGGAGCGAGGGAGCGGCTCCAGTTTGGAGGTGTGCTAGGTCGTTTAGCCCAATCGCATGCGATGCAAAGCCCAGAGTTTGTAGGAGAATGACCCAGAAGCAGCAATGAGGAGCAGGGAAGACATATTTCTCACTTCCAAAGAAGGCTTCCAGGGAAACAGTGTCCTCAGAGCAAAAAGAAAAAAAAAAAATAGCTGAGAAAATGTATTAAGGATACAAGGGATTGAATGAAAGTTTGAATGAGAGTTTCTAGAGCCACAGAGTAAGGGTTTGAAGTGATGGGAAAGTATATGTTAAGAATAAAATAAGGGTGTAAGTTCTGAGAGGGGGATCTGAACTAGATTAGAGGCCAGGATACTAGAGCTAACTGAGAAGGCTGAGATTCCTGTGTGTCTGACATAAATGGGGACAAAGGGTCCAATGAGATCAGTCTGGGTGGAGTGAAGTGGGTGGTGTTGAGAGCTTTTGGGGAGTATTCGGAGCCTGGAGTGCCCCACTTGGCTTTTGCCAACAGAGGCCTGGAGCTCAGTGGAGGGACAGTCGATCTACTTCTGACTTGAGGGCCCTCCTTGACCCCACTCCACGGAAATAGGCAGGAGGACGGTCTCATTTCAAGCATGGTCACTTCCTCTTGGCCCTGTGACTAGATAAACTTACAAGCATGATAGTGTGGGAGGGAACATTGGAAGAGAAGACACAGAGCATTTGCAGAGATTCTCTGTAAGTAGAATCACAGACTGCTTTTTCTTTCGTTATTCAGCGTTCTCCAGAAAACAGAACAAATAGGAGATTATGTATTATATCTATCATATGAGATATAGGAGATATATATGTTATATCTATTGTAGAAATTGGCTTGTGCAATTTTGAAGGCTGAAACATCCCACAATCTTCCCTCTGCAAGCTGGAGAACCAGGAAAGCCAATAGTATAATTCAGTCCAAGTCTGAAGGCTCAACAATCAGGATTATCTATGTCCAAGAGCAGAAGAAGATGTCCCAGATCAAGCAGAAAGCAAATTTGCCCTTCCTCTCCTTTTTTATTCCACAAGGGGCTCTCAAGAGATTGGACGGTGCCCACTCAGATTAGTGAGGGTGGATGGTCTTTACTCAGTCTACTGATCCAAATGCTAATCCTCTTCTGCAAACACCCTCACAGACATGCCCAGAAATAATGTTTTATCAGCTATCTGGGCATCCCTTCACCCAGTCAAGTTGACACATGAAATTATCCATCGGATCTTCTTAAACTTTTCTGTTTGAAAAGGAATCATGTTTACAAATCAGCATGAAATGAAAATGATTGGAGTAAACAAAATAAAGGTATCATGAAAAGTATGGATGAGGGTTGAACAGAACCATTAAAGAATAAAACTAAACCTAATTCCAGATTTCTTAATTTTTAGCTTCTGAAGGGCAAAATAATTTTTTTCCAGTTTTGCATCTCAACTCTTAGCATGAAATAGGCACCAATAAACATTTGTTGAATGAATGAAGTGGGATGCATACCTTGAAGTGAGAAAAGCATCAAACAGAAATGGAAGTTTCGGCTAAGTAAAAAATGTACTATTTTTGTATAGTCCAGTTTAATTATGTAGCTTGTTACTCAGGATGAAAATATAAATTCATGCAGGAAAGGTATGATAACAGGTATTGTATCCATAAGGAAGGCTGGATGTGATTGAGGGTACATCTCCAAGCTTTTAAGGAAGACGTCATGTAAGAGGCAGCTGTGCAATTATGTGTGTTACGTGAGATCCCTTGTTGGCATTTCTCAGACAGGATACAGAATTTGAATAATCATGACCCTCCAGGCATTTCTACTAACTAAGAGTAACCGCATTCTTAAGTTTGGGGGACATTTTATTGTTCCTATATTATTATATATTATTTATTGTCATCATGGTTTTTAGTCACGCACCTTTTCTCTGGACACTCAGGCTTTGAAATTCATAATCAGGTCTGCAACTGTCAAATTTATTTAATCTAATGAATCGCTTACACTACACATTTGCATGCTGGATATACAATTTAATTTCCAAATTAGAACATTCTGGGAAACCTCAAAAAAGGGCACTAAATTTTAAAGTTTTCTGGCCTTCTGAAATCTTTTATGAGCTGTATTTCAGTGAAAAGGACCATTTAAGCCTTGGGCCCGGCACATTTGTATTCTTTGAAAATGTTCCCAAACTCCATATCAATATATTATGTGTACATTTGAAATGAGGTTCCACACTTCATAAACCTATGTTCTGTATTAAACTTCATCTGGGGAAGTCTGTATCAGTTTTCTAGGGTGTAAAGTGATGGAAAAAATGAATCCTGTTTGAATTGATGTTAGCTTGCTTATGAAATGGCCTCTTGGGGCATGAAGGAGAGTGGCTGGAAATTTGTGTCTGCAAAGGAGGCTGGAATCTGTTAAAAATTACCTCCAGATAAGAAGAACGAGCTGGGTAATGAAATGATTTCAATAGTATGAAACATTTGTTTTTAATGTAGAAGTCATTGGACATGAGAATTGTCTGCCTATAGTGTTTTCTCCCTGACAAGGGATTTCCTGCTCTTAAAGTATCCTTTCTAAATTTCTATTGAATTGTTTGCCAATGCAATCCAGAAATCTTATTAGTCTAAGGTGAGAAAATCGGTATTAACTTTCCTTGTGCTAACACTTCCACTATTGACCTAAGATTAAAAAGCCAAAAGGGTTTCAGTCCTGGAAACATACTTGAAAATGAATGACACCTGTTTCAAGCGGAAGAGATGTTTTAGTAAATGCTAGGAACAAAAATCCTGCTAAATTTTGGCTATACCATTTGATTTTCATTGTTGGCATTATAGTTTTCTTTTGTTCTGAATTTAAAACATGCAATATTGTCATTTTCTATAAAATACAGGTTAACACTTCTAGCTCATTGCAAATGCACTTTTCTTTTCAGGATCTACATAAAGGAAATCACTAATCTCTGAAAAAAATAGATTGATTTTAAGATCCATAAATTTTCCCTTTATGTCTTTTCTGTATGGTATTACCTGATGCTTCTCTGTAACATGGCCTCTGTTGTGTTTAGAAGCTGATTAAATTTAAAAAGAAAAAAAAAAAAGCCTATGCCTCTGTCACCATGGGAATGCTTAAAAAATATTTTCTAAGTTTAATTGGCAGCTTCTTTTGCAATAGATTTACATTTTTCTTTCCTCTGAATAATAAATTCAGAAGTTGGATAATAAATGTTTCTTCTTGAATGCTATTTGCATATAATATTTCCTAATGTTCATGGTCATTTTATGTGTTGAGAATAATGTCACTAGTAAAGGAAAAATAGGCAAACTTCAATACTAGGATTTGTAAATCCTCTTGTTCATTCCTTCTTTCCCTTTTTAGAGGAATCTGCATGGCATGATCTGGCATTGTGATCCACTGCTCTCACCTGTAGGATTACCCAGGAAGAAAAACCTTTATTTCTGCTTTACTGAGTTGGGTGCTGTAATCACAAGTGCTGTAATCCAATCTCAAGTCCACACTGAAGGATCTTGCCAGAATTGACAACAGTCAGCCAAAATCTTACCATTAACATGACCTTTCCAAACCAATATGAACAATTCTGCTACAATTTTGGTTTGGGGGGATGGGAAGGAGGAGGAGGAGATGAAGAATAAGAAGGAGGAGGAAGAGAAAAGAAGAGGAAGAGAAAGCTAAGTGAGAAGGGAAAAAAGAGACCTAGAAAGAAGGGAGAAGAAAGGAAGAAAATAACGACTGAAAAGGATATAAGAACAACCAGCATTTTGATATTTAAAAAAAGGCCCAGTCATAAAAGAAATCACAGAAGGCCCAAACAAAGGGACACATATAGCAAAGGTTTTTTAAATATTAAATTTTCCAAACACAGCCTTGGAAATTTTTCCTTTGCCAATGTGGGTCTCTGGGACAGTGTAGACTTTCAGGCTGTTTCTTGCAAACTTTTTTGGCCCTCTGAGTACACAAAGCAAAACAGCAATTAAGGTGTTACTCTGATCATTCAGCTTGTGTTGCTCCTTGTCATTTACCTAGGCATCAAACCATGCATTTTTATAGACATTTTCTTCTTAAAGGGACATGAGCTTTTAATAGTACTTGTAGTATTTGAAGTTCTCATGATCCCTCTTCTTCTTGAACTTCCAGGGTCGAACACAATGACACTGGTGTTGAAGCTTCTGTAGAGACTTAAGCGTCTGATAATTGTGCCTTTTATTTTGGAGTCTGTAGGAACTCTTTCAACTCCGTTGTCTTCAGTCAGTTCTAGCCTCTTTTCTCCACGCCTAGAGTGTGGGCCGGGGTCAGAGATGGAAACTCGGGAGATGTTTTTAACCTTAGGACCCAACACGGCAGTTTCCAGCTAAACCTTTCATAAGGCTTCCATTCATTATACTAGAATTTTCTCCTTTTTTTTTTTTTTGCCAGTACAGTGCTATCATCTGTCGATTATATATTTATATATTTTCTCAAATGAATTCACTGATTAGAGTTCCATTGATTCCCTCTCATGTAATAATAAATGAATTCCTCTTTATTATTATAAATTGATCTCTCTTGTTTCTCAAGAAAGAGCCTAATTAGGTTTAAAGCACTCAAGGCTGGTGAAATTACTTGCATTTATCTACTCTTATTGCTTTGTGTTTTAACACATTGACTGCCACACTAGAAAAGAAATTTTCCTTGGGGCCACAGTGTTTTATTACAAAAATAGAGTAAAAACTTTGAAAACAAAATGATTCTTTTTAATTCAATGAAAAATTTGTTATTTTTTTATTGTTTTCTGTGCATGAGTTAAATGCAGCTTGAAAAATAGTTCTCTTGGCTCCCAAAGTAAAGAGACATGTGAGTTATGTATGCTTCATGAGGCCTCAGGCTCAAACTAGTGTGAGTTAAATACAACTCACATGGCAGTTAGTGTGTTAAAGTCACAAGGATGTTTTTGGCAATAATAAATGTTTGGACTGGGTACCATAATATTTCCCTTTTAAGGTCCCAGTGTTTAGCCTGATTACTTTTTGGATGTCAGACACACCAAATATGTAGTAGTTTTGGCAAGAATTTTTTGAGAGTGGCTTTTTCTATCTGTCATCTCAGTGTGTGATGATTTTGTTTAGCTGACTCACTTGAAAGTGTATGAAAGGAAATAAACAACATCCAAAGAGATACAATTGAATGCATTGGAGAAGACGTGATGATCACGAATTTGGAGAAGGAAATATTTGTCTGATTGTATCTGAATTTTAAAATATATAAGCACTTCTTCATCAAACTTACAACTAACCAACCGTGAGAAAAATGACAATCAATTTCCACACAAGGCCATCTTTTCTGCAAGTTTTTTATTGCAAGAGAATTGTTTTTAAAACTATTTTCATCGATTAAATAGCTCAGTTGCAGGCTTCTAGATGAGGAAATAAATTTAGAAAAAACTAGCAAGAAAATTAATGTGAACAAAGTTGGAAACAAAGTAAAGGTCCAACAAAAAGAAAGCAGCTAAAGAAATGGTATAACTTGGAAATGGAAAACAGCAGCCATAACAAATCCTGTTTTCAAAAAAATATAATGACAATGGAAAATGCAAATGAAAAGGTCATGACATTTTAAATGAGTATAGATACATACACACAAATACATATATATGTATTTGTGTGTATGTATCCATAGAAAGAAAGGAAGAATAGGTACTGAAATGTTACCAGTGATTATATCTGCCCAGAGGCACTACCAGTGGTTTTTCTATTTTCTGTTGCTCTATTTTTTTGTATTTTTCAATATTGATTTTATTTTATAATTAAAATATTAATATATATGTTATGTGAAATGGGGAAAATAGCAACAGAAGATGTTTAACATATTCTTGGTATTCATATAAATTCTAAAACTATAACAGTACAAGGCAAAATGAACTCAAATCCTTCAACCACTGATTCAAGGATTGGAGAGACAGTATGGCTTGACTAAATGACTTTGGGGTTTGTCATTACACAAACTTCAATGCACAGCCTGTATCTTCCAATCATTAGTCATAGGGCCTTACATAAGAGTTACTTAGGATTTGGGGGGGGAGACCTTGATGATTGTGAATATTAATGAGACTTTATATAAAGACCCTAGAATGGTAATTTTCATTTTTCAAATTATATTGGTTTTATTTGGGGGGGATTGTCAATCAAGTTACCAATAATGCTTCACATTTCATTTTGGAAATTGATCACATTGCAACTATCTCCTCCAAAAGGGGGCCCTAATCGCTTTTGCCTTTGTGGGCCCCTTCTTAATGTTTATTAAATAAGTGACTGAAAACTAAATTTGTTTAGTAAAGTTACATGCTCCATTATTGCTTTCTCTATTGGTAAAATGTTTTGTAGTATATTTTGCTGTCTGCAGTTTGTGCCAAGCAAAACAAATTCTTTCTATATATGCCTTACAACTCTGAAGGTATTCGTTACCAGAAACATATTTGCTAATTTCTTAATCCGAGGCCGAGAATATTTTCCATATTATAATTTTATAAATACACTGATTTTAGTAACTTATGACCTATGGAATTAATTCCATATTATCTTTATTAGTGTATTTTCATCTTAAACCTTATTTTTTTTGAGTGTGGAATCAAAGGCTTCATTTTCACTAGAAGTAATCAGAACATTTAGCTAACAGGTAGGGAAGATATTGGAGGCAGGAAAAGAAAAAAGGCTCATGCTTCTTCAATTCCTGATATTACATCATCTTGGTGGCTATATATTGAACCTTATGTAAAGTGATCATGTGAATATTTTTACCATTAACTAAAGACAGTACTTTACAAATAACAGTTTTTCCTGTGACTATAAATCTGGGGAATAGTGTCTGTGTACTCCTTGTTGAAAACTATTTGCTACAATTTGAACTAATCAGGTGGATATAAAAAATTTAATGAGATGCCTTTCTTAATTACTATTGAACTGTTTTGACCAAGCATTATATTCTGGTTAACCAATACATTAATTGATTCTACAAATATCTCTCCAGTATCTACTCTGTGGTAGGCACTATACTAGATCTTTGTGACTTGGTCAGACCAAACTAGAAAGAAGTGGTCATTTCATTAGAATTTTAATAGCTGTTAACCTCTACCCCATCCAAGACTTCATACTTACATCTTGTAATAGTTGACACTTAAGAATATATACCAACATATTCATTTGTCTGTCACTGCAGGCCCTCAAATCATAGAGGGTTACCAGATAAGATGAGACACATGGGGTGCTCTACACACAGAAGAGATCTTACTAAATCTCTTTTACTGATTTTACTAAATCAAAAGCTCTTTTACCAAAAGGGCAAAACAAGGCTCAGAGAAACCAAGCAATTAGTTCACATAGTAGGTACCTTAACTTGATTAAAAATCTGTAGTCTGATGTTAATGACATCAGCAGCCCTAGGCAAGGTCAGATGGACCAGACTTTGATACAATTCTTTTTTGGCATTTGCAACTTGTAGGGATATTTTATGTATTCTTAGACCCTCTTTTGCTTTCACATTTTCTCACACACTGGAAGGCTTAGAGGCATAATAATACTCAAAAACTTAATGGCATAAATGGTATTAATCCCCACTTTGCTACGGAGGAAATTGAGATCTAGGAGATTAGGAAACATCCCCAGGACCAAAAACCTTGTGACAGAGCCAAGACTTGGATCCGGCTGCTCAACCCTGCAGGCTGCACTCGTCCTGTTGTTCAGTGCATTCTCGGATTAATGCTGACCACATTGGGAGGGTTGTCTAGAGGAAGGCAGCCAAGTGGACTCACTTGTGGATAGTTATTAAGCTTAATAAACTCATTCATAAAGACATTCAGTCAAAACCAGAGATCCCATAAGATTATAAGGCAGTTGAAAAGTTCCTATCGCCTAGTGAACCCCATAGCCATGATATAACAACATGGTAGCACAGCGCATTACTCACGTGTTTGTGGTGATGCTGACATAAACAAACCTACTGCGCTGCCAGTCATAAAAACACAGCACATACAATAATGTACAGTGCATAACACTTGAAAATGATAATAAACAACTGTTACTGGTTTATGTATTTACTATACTATATTTTTTATCATCTTAGCGTGTCATCTTCTACTCATACAAAAATATTTTGCTATAAAACAGCCTCAGGCAGCTTCCTTCAGGAAGTATTCCAGAAAAAGGCATTGTTGTGATAGGAGATGGCAACTCCATGAGTGTTACTGGCCCTGAAGACCTTCCAGCAGGACGAGATGTGGAGGTGGAAGACAGTGATATTGATGATCCTGACCTTGTGTAAGCCTAGGTTAATGTGTGTGTTTCTGTGTTTTTAACAAAAAAGTTTAGAAAGTGAAAAAAATGTAAAAAAGAAAAACATTAAAAATAGAAAAAAGTTTATAGAATAAAGATATAAAGAAAGAAAATATTTTTGTACAGCTATACAACATGCTTTTGTGTTTTAAGCTAAGTGTTATTAACAAAAGAGTCAAAAAGTTAAAAAGATAAAACTTTATAAAGTAAAAAAGTTAGAGTAAGGTAAGGCTAATTTGTTATTGAAGAAAAAAGCACATATTTTTATAAATTTAGTGTAGCGTAAGTGTCCAGTGTCTATAAGGGTCTACAGTAGTGCACAGTAAACATCCTAGGACTTCACATTCACTCACCACTCACAGACTCACCCATAGCAACTTCCAGTCCTACTAGCTCCATTCATGGTAAGTCCATATAAAAGTGTACAAATTTTTATCTTTTATACCATATTTTTACTGTATCTTTTTTATGTTTATATATGGTTAGATACACAAATACCTACCACTGTGTTACAATTGCAGACAGTGTTGAGTACTATGACATGCTGCATTAGATGCAGCTTTGTAGCCTAGGAGCAATAGGCTATACCATATAACCCAGGTGTGAGGTAGGCTGTACCACCTAGGTTTATGGAAGTGCACTCTATGATGTTCACACAATGATAAAATCACCTAAAAACACATTTCTCAGAATGTATCCTCATGATTAAGCAGCGCATATCATACTTTGCTTGCTGAACCAACAGCAAATTTGGTACTCTGCACACTTCGGGAGTGACAGCAGATTGGTTAATACGTATACAGAGAGGTCAAGTGTTGCTATTCAATTTAAGGTTTCAATAATGACTTAACTGCTAGGATCCTCTATTGAGGTGTAATTTAGTAAGAAAGACTGGCAAAAACATTATCATAGAAGGTTATCAGTCAGCCTTGGTTTAACATATTAATAAGAAATTAATCCTTACAAGCCCTTTAATTAAACCCTAATATATGAAAAAAGAGAGAGTGAAGGGAAGTCAGAACTCATTAATACACCTAATATTTGATATACTATTGGCCATGTACATGTCTGAAAAGAAATTGGAGAGCTTCTTCCATTTAGAAAATGATTTAACACATGGTTCATTTAAATAAAAAGCTCATTTGGAGAATTTGAAACGTGCTTTGATTTTTACAAAACTACTTAGTAACATCTATTTGGCAAAAACAATATATGTATGTAAACATAGCTAAGAATAAGTTAATTGCATAAAAATACAATCTGGCATTCTCAAGAGACAATAATATAAGTACAGAAGTACTCTTTTTATTTCTGTATTCAAGATTAGAAATTATTGTGCTGAGGTAGTATTTCACTCTACTTATGGAAGAAATTTATTAGTTCTCAAACCCTCTGTTTGCTCTGAGAAGGAACTAGGCAGATTGCCTGTTTCTAAATTAATCGTGGATGATTCCTGCACATTTTTCTTGATGTGAGGACCATTAACTACCAAATACACTGAGTCTTGTTGTTAACTAAGAATAAGGCCAGGACACTCTGGTAATAATAATAATTTTCTCTCTTTTTCTCTTAATGTGGTAAACTACATTGGTTTTCAAATGTTGAACCAACCTTGTATTCCTGGAATAAGCTCCATTGTTATGTGACACATTAATGTTTTTATATATCAGTAAACTTAAATTTTCCAATTTTAAATGATCTTTGAGTCTGTGTGCATGAGACATATTGGTCTACAATTTTTTTTTCTTATAATGTAAGTTGCTGGTATCATGGTTACTTTGGCTGTGTTAAATAAGTTGGAAACGATTCCATCTCTTTCCTATTCTTTGGAAAAGTATGTGTAAAATTGGTATTTATCCATCTTTAAATGCTTATAAACCCTCTGGACTGGAGTTCTCTTTAAGGGAAGATTTCTAATAACAAGTTCAGTCTCTTTATTAAGAGAATATTCAGATTCTCTATTTCTTCCTATATAAGTTATTGAAATTTTGTTTTTCAAGGCACTCATTTATTCTAAGATATCTAGTTTATTGGCATATCTTCTCATTGTCTTGTTAATGTCTGTAGAATGTATAATTGCATCTCTTTTTATTCCTGATATTAATAAATTGTATTTTATGTCTTCATTTTCTTGCTTTGTCTTGCTAATGGTGTGTAATTTTGGTTAATTTTTTCAAAATATCAACTTTTAGATTTATTTATTTTCACTGATGTCTGATTTTATCTTTTTTATATCCTTCTTTTTAGGTTTTTTGGATTTTGTTTGCTACTGCTTTTCTACCTTCTTGGGATGGAAACTAAGATTACCTTTCTTTTTTCCTGATACATGTATTTAAGGCTGTGAATTTCTGTCTAATCAGGACTTTATAAAAGCAACAAGTTTTGATAGGTCTTTCTTCATTTTCATTCTGTTCAAAATAATTTCAAGTTTTTGTTTTAAATTCTACTTTGACCAATACATTATTTTAAAGGTCTATTGCTTAATTTTCCAAGATGTACAGGTTTTCTAGTCATTCATGTATTTGTGTCTGGCTCAATATCACTATGAATCTCTGATTTATATTTTCAGTCTTGATTTATACCTTATAAATGTACTATGTGCACTTGAAAAGAATGTAAAATCTGATATCGTTGTGGGCATTATTCCATATATGTCAGTTAGGTCAACTTTGTTTATTGTGTGTTCAGATCTTCTATATCCTTAATAAAATGTTGTCTGATTTTTCTATGAGCTATTGGTAGATATACTTTAAAGTTTCCCACTAACAGTTTGGATTTGTTTTTTTTTCTCTTTTAATTCTGTTAATTTTTGCTTTATATATAAAATTCTGCAGCCATATTGAGTGTACATAAGCTTATATCATCCTGGAGGTTTAACTCTTTTATCATTAAGACAAGGGTGCTTCTTGTCTTAAAATTCACTATGTCTGATATTGGTATATTTCCACCACTTTATTTTGGTCAGTGTTTTGTGGTATATCTCTTTTTTTTTCTACCTTTTAATTTCATCTTTTTGTGTTTTTAAATTCAATGTCTTTTATAAGTAGAATAAGTTGAATTTTGTTTTCTTAAACAGCCTGACAACCTTATACATTCAATTAAATGTAATTATTTATATATTTAATACTGATATTTATCAATTTTCTATTTCATTTCTATTTTTCCTACCTATGTTATATTATTTTTTCTTTTCTTGATTTCTTTAGGATTAATACATGTTTTTATTATTCTTTTTTCCCATATTAGCTTAGTAGTTATACATTCTCTTATGTTATCTTAGATATTGCAAAATATATTGTGACTTCTTACAGTCTAATGTAAGTTATTGCACTTACTACTTCCTTGATAATAGTAGAATTTTAAAAACTTATCTGTATTTATTCCAAATCTTTTGCTTGTTAATTTTCTTCATGTTTGAAATCCCACAAGACACCGTTGTTATTGTTTGTGCAGTCAATATTAATTCATCCATGTATTTACTCTTTTCATTCTTATTCCTTTCTACCCAAATTTCTATGTTTCTCTTTGGGATCATTTTTCTTCAGCCTGAAGAGCTCCCTTTAGTATTTTTCTCTCTTCCTGGCACATATAAATCATAGTTATTTTAGGTTTCTTATCTTCTAAGTCCAGTATCTTATTTATCTGCAGATCTGTTTCTATTGTCTGCTTTTGTTCTGTTGCATTCTTCGTTAGAAAATCCTGTTTTTTGTCCAGAGATGAATGTTCTTTCCTCTGCTAGGCGAGGACTGTGAAGGTGGTGGCAGTAGAGAGGAAGATGCTCTTGGGACACAGAATCGACAGGACTTGACTGATGACAGGTTGGGTGTCTAGAAGCAAGATAGTGTGGATCAACAGAATTCTAGCTCAACAGCTCAGTAGTTTGAGGTGCTGTTTCCTGAGCAGCAGGGCACTGAGGAAAGAACTTGCTCCAGAGGTGGTGTAAGCAAGAGTTCACTTTTGACCCTGTGAATTTAAGGCATCTCTGTGCTCCTCAGGCAGAGGTGATGTTATATGGAAGTTACTATATGACTGAGTCCGTGTCAGCTTGCGCTGAGATGTGTTTGGGTTATCACAGTCCCTCAGCCCTTTGAATTTTGCTTCTGAGAAAGGGTAGACAGTGTAACAATTAAAAGTTTTCATTAGTTAGTATGTTTTCCTTCGGTGAGTGCAATCTGGCTCCATGCCCTCATTTCAGTGATTATGGGGAAATCTGTTAACTGCCACCATCTGCTCCCTCACGGGAGGCTGTGATAACTGTTGTTTGATTTAAGATGGAAGTCCTATTGTCCACATCTCTTTTCTTAGTGTATAATTCTTAAATTTGCCTAACCTCAGACTGAAAGCTCATCTCTGAGCATGAACTTGATATAGCTATCCATGGGTTCAGCATTCTAGGACTTCTCTGATGGACAAGCTCCTGTTCTAATCATGTATTACAACCCGCTAGGTAGAGGTAGAAACTGTTATTATGACCATTATAAAGATGGGAAAACTGAGGCAGAGAGGTTTAGTAATACACTCAAAAACTCAGAGCTCTGAATGTCAGAGTAGGGGTTCTAATCTAATCGATCTGATTTTGGAGCCCAAGCCCTCAAAGAGCAAATTACACAGCTGTGAACTTATTGTTAACTTTTTGCTTTTTTGTCAGCCTAAAATGACTATTTTGGGTCGATCATAAATACAGATAAATTTGAAAAGCTTCAAGTCATTAATCAAAAGAACTGCTATTATCTCTGTCAGAAAAATGGCTCCACAGTTGAGATAATATCAGTGAATGGGGATTGAGAGACTTACAATACTCTAATTTCTACTTTTTCTGGAACACGCACCTGTCAGATCTAAAGTCTATTATTAACTAGGGTCTATAAAAGATTCATTAATTTTGCCAGTGTTGATACTTCAGGGCTCAGTCTAAAGGATTATTTATTCAATTGCAGGCTATTTATTATGGGGTCATTAATTGGCCAACATTTATATATTGTTCTGTGTTTACTTGTTTTTCCCTGAAACTAATTATAATTATTAGTTATCGTTAATCCTTTTTCTGAGGAATACAATTTGGGTTTTAAAACAATAGTTTCTTTAAAAAATACATGTATTCTTATTTTTAAGCTAGAGCCTCCTAGATAGTTACAGCTGTTTTTGCAAGGTAAATTTGTAAGCTTAACTCCTATAGAGACATTTCTTCACATCTGACAATCATACAAAAGCCTTGCAGTCATCTTTGTGTGAGGCTCAAAATTGGAAAATTTGGGGCTGTATAAGAGTTTTTCCCCCATGGCTGCATCCCCTAGATTTTCATGATTTCAGGGTTTGGTTCTGACCTGGTTCCAGCCTTTCTCTGTGGCCTGAGGCCCACATGTATGTACCCATGCTTCATCCCTTGCCTTACCCATACATGCATACAGCCTCCACCTCTGCACTGTGGCACTGTGTTCCCTGAGTGGGTTCATGGCCCTGATTGGGTTAATAGCCTGGATGATGTCACTGAAGACTATGATGAAGATGGAAGCCCATTCTGTACCCTTGCTGGGCAGTGTGTGTTAGCTGAGGACTCACGGCCCCGCCCTGGGGAGAGTGGGGCTGGGGTGCAGACTGCCAGCCAGGACGAGGGCTCAGAGCTTCAGCCATGGGCAATAGTGCTGGGAGAAGGACAACTCTGGAAATCTCATGCCTTCATTCAGTAGGGAAGGTTCCACTCCAGAGACTCAGTGTACTAAAATTCAAGTATTATTTTCCCCCAGGATAAACATTGATTACCAATGAGAGACTTCGTCATGGTGGAACAGACACACTTAACATGGCTGCTAAATACTCTCCAAACTATTAATACCGTATTTTCCATACTCTCCTTGCCCTGCATCTGGATGTTTTTAGATTGGCATGTATCTTACAACTAAAGTGGATCTTTAATGTGGTACTTTATTTCTCCTTGTCAATGTGTGATTCAATTTGCTGTGCTCTAATATGTATACCTCCAAATTCTAAACCATTCCGAATCTGAGGGAGGAGGAGGAGGAAGAGGAGGAGGGAAAAATCACACAGGTGGAATCAAAATATCTCTATATGCCGGTGAATCAGCAGGGGCGTGGGAGTTCTCTGCTCTCTTTTGAACAAGATGATCTTCCAAAAACATGAACCCAGAGGGTTTCTTTCTAAGGCCCCAATTAATATTCATTCCCACCTCCTTGGGGAAAGTAGAGTGGTCTGGAGAGAGACAGGCAACGCTGCTACTGAACTGTTCCCAACTGGGAGTGGGGTGGAGGTTTTTCACCTTTCTTAGGAAACTTTGAAGAATAGGAAACATTGTCTTTTTCTACCATTAGAATTGAGGAAAAGTGGTAGAATATACAAAATATCTAAATTTGGATTGGCAGAAAGAAAAAAATCATGATAATGTTATTCTAAAACGTCTTCAAACCTAAATATAGAAGCTGGAGACATTGAAGGAATCAGAGGGGTTTTGCCCTGTAGGTTTGGGGAAAGTGACTCTTTGCCCTAAAGCACCCAAAAGTTTTGTCTCTCTTTGCCAGCCCATGTTAGCAGCCAGTTAAGAGAGTCTGGCCTTGAATAATCAACATTTTTAAAAGCATTTACTTAAACTTGCTTAGAGGTCACTTTGGAGATGGAATAAAACCAACATAGTGTATTTAAAACACATTGTATACTTAATTAATGAGCCTTTCTATTTAAGCTTTATAGAAAAATCAACTTCTAGGGTGTGTGGCATGGTTTACAGACACTATTCTGGAAGAGGTATGGTTATTCAATAGAAGATACACTCTAGCAATCAGAAGAGGGCTACAGTCTTGGCTCTCTTTTGGAAATGCAAAGCTGCCAAGGCCTCTGAAAAGTTGTCCGAAGACTTCCTTGGTATGTTTTCATTCTAAGAATTCACCTCTTGAAGTTAAGTACCAGTAATAGGGAATTCTCAGGAAGAAATGAGGGCTGATTTCTTATACTGAGGGTAGAAATGGTAGCTCCTCACTAATAAAACTGTTACAAATAGAATTATAATACTATTCTTAAGTTTTAATATCCTAGCTCCATGGCTGTTGTTCATGACTTTATTTTTTCTATTCAAAAATAGAAAAATATTTTTGATGTCTAAATCCTTGGATTAGATGAAATCAGGATGACTTTTTTGTTATTATATAAGTAGGATGTTTGAAAACGACAATCTAGTTAGCCTGTTCACGAAGTGTCTATAAAGAATTCCATGAAGAAAACACAAGAGTTTAGAATTTTCTTTAAAGATCGGTTTTGAGATTGAGCTAGAATCGTTTTAACCTGAATCTGTTGTTAGAGGATTTTTGCTTGTTTTTTAACAAGTTGTCATTCACAAAAGTTCAATTTTCATGGACAACAGGTATTTAATTAAAGGTTGGTCATTTTCAAAGTGCTGGATTAAAAGATGTTCTAAGAATTAAATAACACTATGTTAGAACCTCTAGGTATAGTACTTGTCTTCAAGGAACTTAGCTAATTGGAGAAGTAACTTATACTCATGAAGTCATTAGCCGTCTATGTGACCTTGATGAAAAATATCTTTAACTTTTCTCATCTTCAGTTTCTTGCTGTGAGGAATTGAAAGGATTCTATCAAATGACTCCCAAGGTTTGCTTCAGTTCTATAATTCAGAATTGAGAATAATTTCAGAGCAATATAGGTAAAATAATTATAAGGAACATTGGGTACTTATATGCTCAAATGTGTTACATATAAACATACAATTTATATGTGTAAAGAATTGCTTTGATCTAAGTTTTGAAGAAGGAAGAAAAGCTGTGATACTCTTGCTGGAACAACCAGGGTGGCCTTCTAATTGTCTTTTACCAGCTGAATCCATCTATCTGTTGCTTCTCTGAGCATACACCATCTCTGGTCCACAGAGGTCTGGGGTTCTCCACTGTCTACAGGCTGAGTCTCAACTTCGCAGAATGGTCACCACCCACGGCTTCCCACCCAGTGCCCTGGGGACCAAGTGCTTGTCACTGCTCCAGCTCTGGCACCTACTTATTCATTAATCACCATTTTCCCTTTCTCAACTCTACTCTCTGTTTTTCTGTCCTTGTTCCTTTTCCATGCTATACCCTCGGCCCCTTGTGTATCTCAACATCTGTAAAAACAATTCTCTCTTCTAGAAACTTGACTTTTTGCTTGGGAGACCCTCATGATCCCAGTTAAAAGTGATCTTTTGTGTGTGAGTGAGGATTGGGGTGGAGAATGCTTTCCCTCTTCTCCCTGGTGTTCCACCTCGGGTCATAGAGAAAAGACTCCTTGCCAGTACCCTCTCTGTGTAGTGGAAGTGTTGGGGGGGGCGTGTTTTTGTCATTCTTTCTACCATTTCTTGTTGGGGCATCACTAGTGCATTGGCATGGCAGTTCTTCATTGTAAAGAACTGTGTTTCTCATTGCAGGACAGTTTAGTATCCCTGTCATTGTGTGAACCCAAGATACCTCCTTCACTTCCAACTTCTTCTTTGCCCCAGAGGTGCCATCTGAACCCCTTGAGAACAGCTGGGGCCCTGTACTCACCCCACCTCTTGGAAGATGGACTGATTAATCTGGTGAGGTCAGTGAGAGTGCTAAAACTCACTTTCCAGGCAGAACCTATTTTTTTTTTTCCTTTTTGTTGCTCTGTGGTGTGCTGCACCGGGAACCTCTCCAGGCTTACATGTATTAGGAAAGGTCTGGTTCAAGCAGCTGGATGGGCAGCTCTTCTGCCTGGACTCTTTCAGATCCTGTCGCTAGGCTGACAGAGGGAGGATGGTGGTCCTCTGTTCCATGTTCTAGTGCATAGGAGCCTGCTGCCTGGAGCAATCAGGCACTTGCCTCCCCCATTACTAAGGAGATCGACACTTGGAACCTCATTTTGCAGCTTTCATCTCCTCCCTTCTCTTTCAGTTAGATCCGAATGGATTGGAAGAAGTTATGGATTCCCATACAACTTAAAAATTCTTCTTAAGCACTTATATAGGTCCTTAGTTAAAGATGTTGTCAATTTCTTACGGGCTAGGATTATGCATTACTGACTCTCTTTATCCCCTAAAACCCTGAGTGCCTTGTTGTTTGTAGGTGTGTGGATTATTGAATTTAGTAATAACTTAAGCTTATTAGTGCTTACTATGTGCCAGGCACTCTTGTTAAGGCTCCACATGAATTAAATCATTTAACAATCCTATAAGGTAGTTAAAGTTATCATATCATTTTACAGGTGAGGACACATGGGCTCAGAGAGGTTAAGTAACTTCGTCAAGGTCATCCAGCTAGTAAATGGCACAGCCAAGCTTAGAAAACAGAGCTCTAGAGTGCAGACTATGGGATAGTGCCTTCAGAGCACAAATTAAAATTGGTGATAACAAAATGATATTTGAAAGGAACTCTCCGTTTAGTCTTTTCTATGTTTTTTTTTTATTTTTAATTTTTTTGCCCTAGTAGCACTTTAGGGGGAAAAACCCATATAATAAGTGACTGGAAGAGGTATTGAGAGAGCATATTAGGAGGTTTATTTCCAAAATGTGTCCCTTGGATCTCCCCAGGGTCCATGCAGTGTGTGTGTGTCTGTGCCCGTGTGCACGTGCGTGTGAGCAAGTGCACTCATGTGGGGAGGGGTCTGTTGCAAGCCCGTAAGGGAAAAGGAGTCCTGTAGGTGCTGTTCTTATTTTAATCAGTTCTACACACTAGACTCTTATGTGTGATATCATTTGAAGAAAAGGCTCAGCTTCTAAAAGAATTGTTTAAAAACTAGACAGAACAACTCCCAAATTGCCTGGAGTGATTGGAATTGTATTGATTTACAGACTTTTTAGGTGAATATTTTAGTCATTCACCCTGTTAAATAAACCAGAGAACAAAACCACTATATTACGTATTTAATAGCTATCTTTCTAAAAATTAAAAAAAAAAGTCAGGTTGGATCCTTTTCCTAGGAGGTTAATGCACAATCTACCCAATTGCCAAAAGCATAGAAATACAGCAATCCAAAGTGCAGAAAGTGTTTTCAAGCGAAGGCAGTAAAAACGCCAGACATTAGCAAGGAAGGTGTGTTTTGTGGTGGCTACAAATCACATTTCTGCTTTATCTTCCATACCTTAAATGCTCAAACTATAAAATCAGGATATGTCCTTGCTAGTTCCTTCAGCTCCTATACATCAGAACTCATATTCACATATTTCCTTTGCATCTGTGACCACTTCAAGGTTCTTCTCCCTCCCCGTACTCTGCCTGGCATTGTATGGGCCCCTTCGGTAGAAAACCCATAACTTTTGGTATGTTATATTTACTACTTCTGATTCTGTAATATGGTTGAGTGTAATGTGGGAGTAATGGCCATCTTTCTGGATATTGAATTCATAGGCTCATAACAAATAAAAGTTGTCAAGACATCAAGGACAAATGAATAATTAGACAGGTTCCTTGAGAGAATTATAAGGCAAAGTGTGGAGAAAAGAGGCATCATTTCATAGCTGTATACATTTACTTTCAGAATGGATGAGATTTCAGAACGGATTTTCTGTGCTACTTCAACAATCTGAGAAAGAAGATTTAAAAGACAGCAAATTATTTAAAGATTAGAAACAAGATAAAAATTAGTAAGCAAATATTAATACGGACTATTCTTAGTAACAGCTGAACCTAAAAGTTCTGTAGTGTTTATTTAATTTAGGCTAATTGAAAATTATCCTAAAATAAGTTTGACAGCTTCAGTTTACCTTTAAATTTCCAGTTCAAATCCACTTGTGATTAGAAAAACAAATTAAACATAAATTGTTGCCTCTACCCTAGAATTTAAAGAAATGGCTTAAATAAGAGCCTAACCGATTAATTAAAGAGAATTATTCTTGGAAGAATGAACTCTGAGAGTTATTTGAAGAAGTATGTTTTTTTTATGGCACTTTTACAATAATTTTGTAGCTATTTAATATGATACTTATAGGTATATGTTTATACTAAATCCCAGCAAATTATAATAAGCAATGCATTCATATTTTCTGGTATGAGGGACCATTCTTTTTCCATTCCAATAGTCGATTGCTAAACAAATAAACAACAGAGCCTCAGTGTGCATAGGGGTTGGTTAAACACATTAAAACTAGAAAGAACAGAAGAATAATTAAGATTGAATCCGAATTAACCTTTTGGTTGGAAGCAAAAGGTTAACACAGGTAGAACTGGTTAAAATGCTATTTTAAAAAGTGAGCCATTTCTTCTTTTTAAAAACATCTTTGTCTCACAGAGTATCAGCACAGGTTTTACCTTTATGGAAACATATAATTTGTCTGGAAATTGAGTTATGACTAAAGGTAGACACACCATTTTGCTACTTTCAAATTAGCCAGCATCAAATGACAGTAATTGAGCAAGAAAGGTCATTCCTATTTCTATCTTACTTTGTGATGCAATAACTTCTCAGCCATCTGTTCTTTGGAATATTTACGTGGAGGAAATGAAGAACTCTGAGATTGATGTAGAAAACTTAGAATCCATTCGGAGCTCGCCATTAACCCTTCAGAGTGCATCAGACAGACCTCAGACACCTGGGACAAAGGCAGACCAGGAAAGGCTCCAGCCGGCATCTCTGATGAATACCTGGCTGTGTTCTTACCTTTCTAATCTTTGACTATCTTCTTCAATGGGGAATTCTTAACCACCAAAAATTAACTGGCAGAATCACACTATTAATGATAATCCAACTAGAATTCTAACCCTAAATGAAAGCCAAACCAATTTTGAGAGCATTACAAACTCTCCTAAAATACTAAAACATGATGAAGGATAAAGTAGAGAATTCCTATATTTCCCAAGGGCCCCCAAAATGGGAAAAGACAAGTTCAAACAGCCGAAACTTCTCTTCTGGAGCTAATTTTTGTCATTATCTCATGTTTTATGATCAGCAATTCAAACTGAGGGTTGACAGACACCACTTTTCCCATAACCAGTTGGCTGTGTCAGCTGGTGCAGAGGTTGCCTGAGCAATTTCTGTTTCGGTTATGCTTTGAGTCAACATTTGGCCCAGGCTGAAGTGCCAGGAGGAAGCGCAGCTGGGAGCAGGACTGGCAGACTCCAAAGCTGTGTTTTTATGAAAAGGCCTGGGTTTAATTTTCTTATTTTGACAAAACCTGACTGTCTCTGGCAGAGCAGTCTGTCCATTTGACACATTTTGGCCTCAGCAGAGTACGAAGAGCAGGTAACAGAGCAAGGGAATCGACAATTTTAGCATTCTTCGGCAAGAAGAGACCTTACATAAAAACGTGCAGCATTCTGGGGGAAAGGATGTGATTTTTATGCTTGATCAGAGAACTTGGTGTTCAAGGTGAACTCAGCTCCCAATGATTTATGTGTCTGTGGGACAGGGACCTATGGGGCATGCAGCAAAATGAGCCGGGGTTCTTCACAAGCACTGTGACAAACACCTAGAAATTCACTATTAATATCCATCATTTTTTTGCTCTCTGCAAATAGGAGAAGTCAAATGTCCTCAAGAAAGTGTATTGCCAGCCTTTGTACAGGGATCATTACTTGTGAATTTATTTTATAGAGTGTTTTACCAGAGACTATACAGATATATGAAATATAAATTGTTGGTGGATGGTTTTTAATTTTGGAAGTAAGTTTGAGGATTCTGCATTTCAATGTGTTCCTACTCATTTTCTCACAATGTCTGTTGGGTTACGGAAGCAGGCTTATCCGCATCCTCACAATGATAACAAGAATTCATGCATCATCTGAATAAGTGACACTGGACCAAAGATGTTTATTAGCCTAGGGCTAGCGTGACTGTGTCCGTGTAGAGATGATTAAAGGCAATTGTGTTAACCAGCACCCTAAGACTCATTTCTCTCTGTGGGAGAAATGAAACTGAGACTAAAACAAGAACAACTGTATCTCACTACCTATCATCCCTGATGGAATTTTCTAATTAATTTTGAATTCATAATATTAAGATGTAGATCGTCCAGATCTAATGTTCCCTTCCATATGATATCATTCTTTGACCCTCTCAAAATTTTACATTTCACAGGTGAGGTGGTTTTTCTGAAAGCCATAAAGTGAAGTAATAAAAATAGCAAGGTGATCTAATTGCAAAAAGCCGAAAAGGTTGGAGGAGTTTTCACTTGGTGAAATATCAAGGCAGCTCTCATTGGGAGGAGGATTTTAGTGAGAAAGAAGGGCGAGTTGGAGGGTTCTACTCTGCTGTGACAGCCACAGATGCCAGAATTTCTTCCACTCCCTTCAAACTCACTGCGGCTCGTGCCATCTCTGGGGTTTTGACCACAAGGATCTGAACACACAACATAATTTAAAGATCATTCCCGTTGTTAAGACACTGCTGGAAGAGGCTAATCTTAGACGATTTAAAACACAATTTATAATCTTTCCCATTCTCTCTCCTTCCTCCACATTTTTGTTTGTTTTTGGATCAAGCTGTAGATCTACTGAGAGGCACAGTGCTATGGACTGGGCTGGTGAACACAGATGTTTCAGAAAAGACACTTCATTCTTTGTTTGTTCTTTGTAACCAACGATTCCCACGTGCTTAGTGACACATCAGTTGGAGAACCTCATAAAGCCTGCAGGGAAGAGCAGATTAAAAACTGGTTTTCTGAGGAAAAACAAGAGTGCTGCCTGAACCAAGAGGTCTCATAAGAACCATGGGGACCAAGAGCTGAAATGGCCTTGGGGGTGATCTTTGCGTTCAGATGAAAAACCAGAGGCCCGCGGAAGAGCAATGGGTGTGGAAGCATCTTCCCATCCAGGCTGGCTCTCTCAGCGAGCGTCACGGTGGATGGTGGCGCAGAGACACAGGGCACCAGCTGAGGCAGCAGGAGAAAGTCAGATCTGGCCTCTGAGGCAGTTTCTTTTAACCTGTGCCTGGACACTGTGTCATTTGCACATTTGATAAGTTGATGTGTGTGTGCGTGTGTGTGTGTGTGTGTGTGTGTGTGTGTGTGTTCACAGTAAAAACGTTTTTTATGCAGGTAACTAGGAACTTCCTTTTAGGATGATATCAATCAGTTAGTTTTTTTTTTTTTAACCTGTTTTACATTTTCTAATGCTGTGCAAATTATAGTATGAGAGACCCTCAAATATTCTGAGGTTAGTTAGGTGTACCAATCTCAGAAACCTAGTTTATAATAAAATTGTGTTTCCTTTGGCGATTTTTGGTTTTTTTATTTTTTTTCACCAAGGGTTCAAAAACTGTCCTTTCAATAGTCTGTTTTGAAATTTGGCAAAGGAATATCAGGCTCACGGTCTGGTTTGTGATTCTTCATTGTGTTTTTTGGCTGTGAAATGTTTTTTCAGTCTTTCTCCATCTTTTCCTTAAAGAACTGTTTGCAGTCTCCTGCGTGCAGTTCAGTGTTCTCATGAACAAGGAATCTCCATATTCTGGTTGTGGATCCTGAGGCCGGGCTCACCTAGACGCTGCCAGGTGTACATCCACCTGGGGGTCTTAGGAGAAGGAAGGGAGTCACCGAGGCTGTGACCACGTGGGGAATCGATGTCTCTCTATTTGTGAACACACGCGGGTGATTCTTGATTCTTCTGGGATGCTCTGGTAAAGGTTTAAGTGGCAGATCCTTGCAAGACAATCAAAATTGTACCCTTGCCCTCCCAGAGATTCTGTAATAAAGCAATTTCAGCTTGTACTAGTCTGCTCTGGCCGTCATCACAAAATACTATAGATTGAGTGGCTTAAATAATAGAAATCGATTTTCTCCTAGTTCTGGAGGCTAGAAGGCCCAGATCAAGGTCTGGCAGAGTTGGTACCCAGTGAGGGTTCTCTGATTTTTTTTTTTTTAATTTGCAAGGGTATGGATTAGAGCCTATAACTGATTATAATTTTACATTAATCCAATCATTCATTTATTAATTCAACAAAAAATTGTTACGTACTAACTCTGTGCCAGGCATCATTCTAGGCAAAGGTGAACAAAGAAGACAAATCATACCATGTGGGAGAAAGATTCTAGATGCTCTGTGACCATTTAGATAGTTCCTGTTAGTTTTTTTAATGCAATTTAATTAACTATTCTTTGCTTGAACATATTTATCAAGCATTTTGCATATTCAAAGCACCACAGAGAAACAAAATGAATGAATAAATTCAAGTGTTTAGTCTTATAGGGGGGAATAGTTATTGGTTGAGTAAAAAAAACACATACCAGGAACATCACTAGATGCTGGGGATATGATAATCAGAAAACAAGGCACCGGCCCCGTCTTCATGTAGTGGTGGGAAGAGAGGCAGACGTTATTGGAATCAGGTGGACGTGGAATCAGAATCAATGATAGGGCAGTATCAGAACCTGGAACACGAAGTCCTGATATGACAGCTGATGTTCAGGGAAGACCCTGTAAAGGAGGAACACCTGAGTCTATTAAATCTAAGAAGGTGTTAACTGGATAAGAAGGGAGAGACTGTCACAACTCTCATCCCGAGGGAACACGACATGCATGAGTGGCTGGAAAGGCAGGCGTGTCTGGAGCTAGAGGACCAGGTGTACAAGCAATGTTCTCTACTCTTCAGTATGTGGCAGTCTAGCTTCTACCTCCAGTTCTCACTGAAACTGCTCCTGCTGAGGTTGCTAATGACCTTCCAGCTGTGAATTTAATGAATGGAATTCATTCATTCCACTGCTCACCACTCCCTCCGTTATGAATCTTCTACCTCGATTTTAAGATGCCACAACTGGTTATCCTGCTGCTTCCCGCAAGACTCCTTCTCAGTCTGTGCTTTCTCCACATGACACACCAGTCTCCCTGGATTTTGGTCACTGCCAATCTGCTCAGTGCTCTGCCTGTCCCCTTAGTCATGCATGACATCATCCCATGTGACGTCCGTCCAACAGGAAAGTGCTGTGCTCTGCTTCAGTAATTATAGCTGCTGAAACAGGTCTCCAAGATTTTAGGGAAGAGATAATATCTGGTTGAAGACATCAGAATATGTGTCATAGAGGAGTTGCTATCCATGATAATCCTTGAATAAAGTGTAGAATTTCAACAGGTAGAGCTAGAGCTAAAGGAAGGAAGGAAAACAAAATCATGGATCTGGGAAGTTCAGGAATATCTAGGTAGTTCAGCTCAATTATACAGAACAGATAAAGAGGTGAGTTTTATATTGTGTTGAACATCACATGAGATGGAAAATATGTGTGGTTTATTTAATAGTCATTGTTAATTCAATAGTCAGTCTTTGAGTTTAAGATAGCATCTGATATCCTCTCCTAACTTCCCCATAAAATATATGTTAAGACAAAAAAAAAGAAGTCAAAATTCACAACAACCTAAAGCAAGTCTAACAGTCAACTCTGACAGAATTTGGAAGAAATTTCCACAAACTACAAAGCCGATAGTACCGATTGTCTCGTGAAAACAAGAGCTGCTGATCCTGGCTCTTTAACTAGAACACTGGGTAATTTCCTCTTCTGTGCAGATGTCATTTTCGGGGCTGCCAGAACACTGCCTTCGTCCTTCTTTCTTTAGACATGCTAATATGATCTAGTGTCCAAAAGCAATTGGGGAGAAAGAAAAGCTTTGGGGATGACGTTATCACCACACCTCCTGGGTTGTGTACTTTTCTGCCTTTGATACTGGAAATCGCTCTCGAGGTCAGGCACGTAAACAGTTGGGCTTTGTAACCCAGGCACGAATGGGCAGCAGGCAGGAGCAGCTGCAGACCCTAAAGGACATCCGTGGGGAGGACCCGTGGCCTTGTCTGAGGATGTACCTGATCCACAGAGCATACAGGAAATAAGCTGAGGAAACCAAACCTTCAACTGTGTTCTCTTCTTCCCTCCATTTGTGTTCTTGTCCTCTGATGAATCCAAACAAAGACCAGAAGGCAAAGGAGCATTGTAACTTAGTCTGCATTAATTAGTTTCCCAAGACATAGAGGAGGGTAGAGAAGAGTGGTGAATGGACCTAGAATTGCCAAATATATACATGTATATAATTAATTACACATATATGTATATACTCTCTCTCTCTATGTGCATATATCAAATCTCTTCAAATCTATTGTATACTGTAGTATAATATGCAGTATAATTCAATTTAAAGTGTAATATGCCAGTAGTCCAGACTTCTACTGATGGCTATTACTAATGGCTAATATCAGTCATTAAGATTGATTAATTAATCTAATTCCCTTTAGATTTAAGAGAATGATTAAATATCTGTCTTCAGGAACTCAAGGCTAGAGCTGCCTAAAGGTAGAACACGTGGCTCTTGGAATCTATTATTAGTCCTGCTCCCTTTTGTCCTGAGGAAGACAGTGGTGCTTTCCACCTGCTGTCCTGAGTGAGGAAGTCACCCAGCAACAAAGGTCTGAGGCTGAGTTTAGAGACTTCCTGCTACAGTTTCCTTCTGACAGGTAAAGCTTGGAAGTCATCACCTTGTCCTTACAACAAGAAAAACTGAAGAAACTAAAAATCAATGACTTTTCTTAGACTCACCAGAGAACTGATGTCACATGGCCAACCGTCATCCTGAAATCTGGAGGGGCAGGGGAGTGCAGAGGACCATGGCTGGGGGCAGCTTCCCCAGAGCAGAGGCGGCTGGAGCCATAAACTTGTAGGAACACTTACATGGCATTTTGTGGACTGATCTGAGAGTGAGAAACTCCCGGGGACCCTAGTGTGAGGGCTCCCCACCCCCCGCCACCCCCAGCTGGAGCCTGCAGTGCCACCAGCATCTCTAAGTCAGTGGCAGAATGAAAGACACGAAGTCAGATTGATATGCTGTTGCTTTCAGAATCCGAACACCCAAAGAAAATCAAGCATTTATTAAGACTGACGCTGAAAGGAAATACAGTTATTGCCAGTTGTAGTGTTAATTAACAGTTTCGGGGATGGTAATTTCTTAACTGCACTTAACAAGTAAACATCAAAATACATTAGATTAATTTTTCAGAGTTACCCACAGTACATATTCAGTGATATATTAGATCGTATTCATCTTAAAGGGCAGAATAAAAGAAGACTAATGTTACAAGCAGAGAAAAACAATCTTAAACAAGTTGGCTGCTTAATTTCTTCCTTACTTTACTTTTAAAAACGTGGCTGCAGTACTTGGGAGCCTCTACCCTTTGGAATAAATGACTTCATTTCGATTTCAAAAGTAAAATCACTCTGTGTTATAAGTAACCACAAAGATGTTCATCTTGATTCTCAGAGAAGTATAGTCAGTGAACGTTCTAGCAGCTGACATCATATTCTTTTTTATGACACTCCTCTGGTTATTATTTCAGAGTGCCACCCACAGATTACTCTTCTCTTTGTCTTGTCAAAAAGTAATGCCGAAAATATGAAAGGTTGCTAAGTGCTTTTGTGGAAATAACAAGGCAAAATATGGTATTTTTTAAATTTCCCATGACAAAAAACAAAAGAGCACATCATGTCATAGCTCCTCATTTACAATTTTACAAGGCATATCCTGCTAAAATAAATTTTATTGAAATGACTCTGTTTTGGAGGAAAGAACCCACATATTTTTCCACTTGGGCTTTAATACACACACAATTTCTTTGAAATTACATTTTAAAAATTTAGACTATTTGTTGTGGCTAGACTATATTTTGGAAAACTGACTGGTTAATCAGGCTGTAAACATGTTGTTGGGTCATGTAAATGTAGTGTGAGTTTTGAGGAAGGTTGACTACTCTGTAGCTGCTTTTCAAATTTCCCATTGGGATTAACCTCATTATGTTCCATAAAAAACATGAAAGAATGTTTTAGATATGCTACATATTTTGTGATTTTCTGTACATATATTGTTAATATAAAAGGATTCAGAAGGCATTCCTGAATCCTCTTGAATTCTTGTGCTCTGAAAGTAAATAACCATGATTGTACCAAGAAATTTAGTGTCTCTTACTTCAGACTTTCTCATCCATAGAGTGGAAATTACATATTGAGTTTCCTTGCCCATCTGGTGGGACTGTTTTGCTAATGTCATCAGCCTGTGTGTGTGTGTGTGTGTGTGTGTGTGTGTGTGTGTATGTACATGTATATGTGTTTTGAAAATAGTGACATGTCATACGTTCCTGAAGTTATCCTTATTGTTGTATAATACCTTCATTCTAACTCTGTTTTGTGTGCTGGTGACTAAGCAATGTCAAAAAATATATAGCCTTTCTCCTGGGAATTCCAACAATAGTAAAAGAAATTTCTCTTAGCTTCTCTCTTTTACAGAAAATATAAACAAATGCACAACTTGGAGTCCTGTGTAGTGCGGTTTATCCCAAATGTGTCCTTGCAGCTTTCATGGGCAGCTTTGTTGCAGTGCATTTCTGGGGTAAGTGACCTACCTCTACGCTGTAAAATTTTCTAGGGTCTCAAGAGCCAAAACTATTATATGAACACAATGTATTATTCAATTGGTGATTTTTTCGAGAGAGCACGTTCTGGACATTTACAAACACTGACAGGGTTAGAACTGGTGAGAAGGGAGCTCAGTCTACAGCCGGTGGAGGTTTGCACCAAGAGGAAATTGATGCTCTCGGCTGAGATTGTGCTGGAGTTAAAGGTTGTTAATGCCGTGATTAGAATTCAGCATTGCTGCTCTGTCTTCTGCCTGAGGCATGAACATTTTAGTTGTAAGAAAAGCAGTTATGTATCTTACATAACTCTTTAACCTGGCTGTTTGTTTAATCATGACTCTATGAAATTGTGCCACTGTTTTTACTTATGAAGATCACAAAAGGTATTCGTAAGTGCTGTTCCTCATCTCAGACAGGCAAAATTAAAGTCTTGAGCATTTAATATTTCCTTTGGCTTTAAAAAGTAAACCACACATACAACATAGGCCTGGGGCTTCTTGTAGTACCAGAAAGTAAAAAAAATAAAACACAAACAAAGGACGGAGGTGTGTCAGAGGGACCCAGGAGCCAGCCTGGAAGAGATCTCCAGCCAATGCCAAACAATTGGAGCGGTAAAATAAACAATGTGGGTTTGGATTATAACCCAAATTATAAAATACATTTACACAAGTCCATGCTGATATAAGTAAAGGATAAAAACGTAAATAAGTGGGGAAGAAGTTACAAATGTTTCTTACAGAAGAATTCCAAGTTATTTGTGTAAATATTTCACTCTACAGAAGTTGGATCTTAATCCTCTCTCGAAACCACAGGCTAGACTTTGCCACTTGATTCCATACAATAAAGTAGAGAAAGGAAAAAATAGTAAAGTTAGAAGGGAAAAAAAGTCAGGGTCACCTCCACTCGTGGGGGTTAACCATAGTTCATTCCAGAGGTGACCCTGACTTTAACAAGATTTTCCCTTTTATGCAGATTCCCTAATTTTATGTTAAGTGGGGAGTGAAATACTCATGTTTTTTCTTGGAAAAAGGTGGAGAATTCCTGGAACTGGGAACCCTCCCCATTTTTAACCTTGTAAGGCAATTTCTGGGGGTTGCCATGGTATTTGTAAACTGTCATGGCACTGGTGGGTGTAATTTTTACTATGTTAATGAGGGTAGGTCACTTGAGGATACTGTCACCTTACTTGTGCATATGCTCCAGAGACCCTCATTTGTGGTCTTGATTATATCTCCACTTTGTGGCCTTTCTACCTCTTTCTGATTGGTCAGTCCTTGGAAACCCCCTATCATGGACCAAATATCTGGTCAGTCCTTGGGAGCCCCTTGACACATCATCTGTTTCTTCTTGGAAGCCCCACTTCTGGTCAATATGTTCCTCCTAGTAGACAAAGCATCTCCTAACGTCATCAATTTCTCAATGGAACCTTCCCAGACAAAGCATCTGTTCCCCTTCCTCCTTGTCCAAACCTAACAGGAGAAAGCTTTTATGGGGTGAATATGGAAAAAGAGCAAAGATATTGTCTGATTGGTTAAAGTTTGAGAATGGCCCGTTGGCTGCCTGTGATTCCCTGAGCTCAAGTTTCACCTGGCTTTTGTAGGAACCCCAGGCATTAGAGCCACCCTATCTGATGGCTTCCCATTCAATTATTTTAACAGGGGTATGTATATAAGAACTCTCAGTACCATCTTTGAAACTTTTCTACAAGTATAAAATTATTCAAAAAAAGTTTATTAAAAAAAATACAATTTGACTGAAAGAAAGGTACATATTTTACCCCCACTTTATTATGAGTCAAATGTAATATTTCTCAAATAATTCTAAAAGTTTACATAAATGATAATGGGTCAGTGTTTAACCACTCATGCAAATCAATTAGCTTTTCTTATATCTTCCTTGTTTTGACTAAAAGTATTTGACTTGAAGTTTGCAAGGAAAGCAACAAACCTTATGCAAGTTTTTCTTTAATTATTATTTTAAAAATGGCAACAAGAGTGGAAATGGTAGCCATGGTCATTTAACTCTGCTCAGCTCAAAGAAGAGCCTCTTAGGCATTGCCACCCAGACCGAGCAGTGTCCTGCCAAATTAAGATTTGCCCTTAAGTATATGAGTTTGAGGATTATTATTTTATTTAGTATGGAAGTGATTACTAAGGAGGTCATATTTAGTAAGGTATGGTCAGCAGTGTCTATGGGAAGATCAACGGCTCAATTTCTCTGTCAATGAACTTTATAGAACACCAGATCTAAAGGAGTCTGTTAAATACCTAGAAACAACTGCTTATAACTCAGAGGGGGAAAAAAGAAAATCTAATTTTTGACAGCATATTTGTAACTATAAACCATCAAAGATAGCCTTATAGCTATTTTTGAGCTAGCATTGGTACTTCATTGATTGCCCTATGAAACCTCTGTGGGTTCATCACGCTTTCAGCTCTGCTTGCTGCTTGGATCAGGATGAGTTATGAAAGACCGTATAGAGAATGCAACATAACTTTTTTTCCTAATGGAAGGACTTTAGTTACATAATCAATTTGTGCCTACTAAAAATGGCTAGAAATAGCTATTGTAATTTTTTT
>CM052440.1:137214738-137233827 GCA_028533085.1 Varecia variegata
GCTCATTCTTACGGGCTGGCTTGTGTCCCCCACAATTCACATGTTAAAGTCCTAACCCCCGGTCCCACAGAATGTGGCTGTTTGGAGACAGGGCCTTTGAGGTCATTTGGGTAGGCTGGTGTCTTTAAAAGAAGAGGAGATCAAGCCTCAAGCAATACAGACCACAGGCTGAGGGACGACCGAATGGGGGCAGAGAGAGGAGGCACCCACCCACGAGTGAAGCAGAGGGGCCTTAAAGGGAACCAGCCCTGTGGACACCTTGATCCTGGACTTCTGGCCTCCAGGACTGTGAGAAAATGAATGCCTGTTGTTTTAGCCACCTGTTCTGTGGCAGTTTGTTTCGGCAGCCCTGGCAAACTCGTGCACTCACTCATCTCACTCATTCATTCTTTCAATCAAACAGTCGTGTCCAGCAACCCTGCTCCATGCTAGATGCTGCTCCAGGCCTGGGGCGCAGACAGCACCCGCCCCCCCAGAGCTCAAATCCCAGTAGCCGAAAACAAACAATGAAAGGACACAAACAAGACTAAAAACAAAATGAAACAAGACAATATTAGGAAGCATTAAAAGCTATGATAGAAAAAAGCAGGAAAATGTGATAGCAAGTGGTGGGGGCTACTTCAGACGGGGCGTTCAGGAAGATGCTCACGCCTAGAGCCACTGACATTAGCCACCACCTGGAGGTGGTCTTGGGGAGAGGACTCCAGGCAGCGAAGGCATCAAGTGCCAAATCCCGCAGCAACACCTGGGAAATTATCCTCCATCGGATGTCTGGTCTCTATCAAGCACCGTGCGCCACGCTCTTGACACGCAGCTCTCATTCTAGGCACAACCCTTGCCACACGGGAGCCCGGGGCTGTTTGCTGAAATCACCACCACGCACGCTCTCAAACCCACAGACACGCACACACCCACATGAACCCACACGGTAAACAAAGGCTTTTCAACAGATGCTAGACTTGGGTGGTATTAAGGGAACTAATTTCCAGATCTTATGTTCATTTTTTAGTTTTTCCCAAAATTGATCTTCCTGAGAACATGCCTGAGATGAAAGAGCTGTGTCTCCTTCCTACCTTCCCTTTCCCACCAGGAAAGCACACGTCTTCTCCCCATGAGCCTTTCTGTGTGCCTGACCCAGGGACTCAGAAACCTTGGGGCGGCCGCCGAGGGAGGACTTGAAATGTTGTTGGAACTGAGAGGGTTCATGACGCTGATAATTGGGTCAAAAATGCTTCTGCAAGTCAGGTAGTTTCCACTTCTTTGCTCTGAGGGACAAGCTGCCAGATAAATAACAGTGATTGTTGTTAATGATAAAAGACTATGAGACTTCAGCACATAATTCAAAAGGATTTAAGATAATTGAGTGACATTGTTATAACCAAACTCCCTCAATTTCCATCTACTTATTTATGTGAACAAGATTTTCAGAGATTCCATCTATAATCATGAAAAGTAGAAATAAAGTGGATGCTGAGTCCTGTCTCATTCCAGCAGTAATATCCAGAGATATATGACCCAACTGGAACAAAATAAAATAAACCAGCTCCATCCATCTCATTAACAGATGCATTTCCAATGTAAATTTAGATTATTAATTACTAACTAATTATTAATTAATTATTAATCATTAATTAATTACATTTTAATTTAAAATTACATGATTTTAAAATTGGGTTCCAATAATAATTATAATGATAAGTCAATCTTGAAGAAATGTTTAAACACCTGGAGACTTATAGTCACATAAAATAAGACTACCAAATATCAATTTATATTTAGAATATTGTTGGAAAAATATGATTGGGTTATCAATAGAAAGCTTTTCAACACAAGCATATTATAGAAAAATAATATTCTGTGAGAATGAAAATGAATTTAAAGAGAAAAAAGCAGTGTAAAATTTCTGGCTATTAAAAAAGCTAATTTATTAAGTATAAATTTTATAGAGTACTTAAATTTTACCGTATATGTTTAAGTAAATAATTTAATCAATTATTGAAAATTTTCATTATTAAAATATGCTAGGAATGAAATAATTTCCAATTGTTTGCATTTAGGAGAAACTTTTAAAAATATCAACCTATCTTCAGTGCTAACCTGTCAATGCTTAGATCCTAATCACAGCCTAATCTTGTTAATTCTATGTAAGCCTCACTAATATCCTTGTGTTTATTGGATGTAGCAATCCTAGGTCTACTTAGTTCAGAGAGAGACACTCTTTGACTATCTGTCTTTTTTGGAGTCTTAACCCTTTCTATTAAATAGCTCAGTAAACATTTGTCTTGATAGCTTACACTATGAATTGTATGTGTGAACAGGGTTGCATGGTTTTATAAGACATGAAGCAAAATAGGATGCAGTGGTTGGTAGCTCTCCTTATAGCTGGAATCCAGCTTCGTTTTTATCTTCATAGCTGTTTTTTGGGCACTTTTAATTTTTAATTTCTATGTGCCTCAAATTTTTCATTTTGAAATGGGGATAATCACAGCAACTATTTCCTAGGGTTGCTGTAAGGAATAGTTAAGTTAGTACATGTCAAGTGTTTACAGGAGTGATGAATACATGCCGTGACACAATTATCAAGTTTTACGTACGTCGTGTAGAGTTGCCCGTTACTTTATTAGTCACTCTGTAAGGCAGCATGTATGTATGCTATAAAACTCATTAAAATTTAGTGAATACACGTTATCACTTCCTTTAGAACTACTCATTAAACCTTAAATATATTTCCATACAAAAATTCTATACAAAGCAAGCCTTTTGTGTGCTGTTTTTCATTCCACTTGAGCACAAAGTTTATCTACCTTATTTTTCAAATAATTTTTTGTTATAATTAAAGACATATTGTCCATAAGTGTCGTGAAGTCCTTCTATGAATATGAAAGAATGACTTAGGGTTTGTCTGTTTATTTGGAATGAAAGAAATGATCAAATCACCTAGTGAATGAACTACATTCCTTTTTCTTTTGAATAGCTGTTAGATTTTTTTATTCATGTGCTAAAAACAATAGTTAATTCCCTTGCTCAGTGTGTACAGGAGTGAATAAAGGAGTTAGTGGGCAGAAGCTCAGATTTGCACCTTTTGCTGGGTTCCAATGCCAACACCTGGTGCCCTTCTCCAAGCCTTCTTCACTTTCCCATGGACCTGTCACACTGGGTCCATTGCTCTTGGGTAACTTTGCCACCCCCAGTGTTTTTCTTTTCACCGTTGCAGGCTAAGCTGAGGGGTTAAGGATCGAGTCAGCATGCTGCATGTGCAGGTGCGCCACGTCAGCTAACCCACATTCTTGGCTTATAAGCAAGGAGGTCTCATCATTTATGTGGCTTTATATGGCACAGGTAGAATATTTGGAGAGTCCAATGCTTGTTGCCTTGAACACTCGTGGCCAGTGGAAAAAAGTCATTTGAAAATTCATGTTTTGCTGTTGAAATTTTTAAAAGGAGAGTATTACATAGCAATTATGATATTGTTCTGGAATGAGTCATATCATTGTGTCATATCCCTTTTGCCTAAAATACTAACAAGTACCTGAGCATCTAATTGGAATGGGGAAAGGAGGCAAGACAATTATTAATGCTATAAAATCAGGAAATTGATTAATTATTTGCTCAGGATCTTATAGCTGGTTTGTGGTGGCTACGGCCTTGACAGCAAATATTGCCCACTTTTAGAAAACACTTTGCCTCATGCCATGTTAATCAACATGCAACAATTTTGGTATTGTTTGGGTATGCTAGGAGTTTATTAGAACTAGTTTACTTATTCACCAAAAAACATCATTGAGTAACTAGGTCTAGGTATTATAACTAATACCTAGTTGTTAGTTAATGGGCCCTCCTTTTTAAAATTTTTAATTCCTAAATTAAAAGGGGGATATGCCCCTGTATCCCACTGACAGTTAATCTAGTGCTAGCTAATAAATATTTTTACTTCAAATAATATAAGAAAAGTCTAGATTATCTTTTATGTCTTCCTTTCCTAAAAGAGATTCAAACTCATCTTGTTACTTCTTTCTAAGCAAATCAGATGTATTTGTTATAAGGCTATTTCTGTTGTTTTTTTCATTTATTTTTATCTTGTAGATTCTTTCTTTTAATTTATATCATTCCCTCTAATATGGGCAGGTGCCATGTCCAGTGAAAGACTATGGCTACCACATTTCTTAAAGTAGTGTGAGTTTTCAAAAGCTTAAAATTTGGTATAGCATTATAAGCATTTACTGTTTAACAGGACCTATTGTTCCAAATTTCCTCTAATTTTCAAAGTCCTTTTAATTATCACCCTTTACATATTTGATATAAATTTAAATATTGAATGTTGAATCTTTCATATTATTTTATTGTATTTCTTAAAATTATTAAATTTTAAATCATTTTATTTAATTTTAATATTAATTAAAGTACTATTATATAGATATTATTAATTGAAACTTTCTATTATATTAACATGTAAAATGTTATCAATTAAAAATAGTATTAACTCTTTTTTCTTAAATTATGTTTTAATTAAGCCAAGTAATACACAGACATCTTAATTATAAAAGATTCAAGCAGTACATATAAAGTAAAATGAAGACTTTCTTCCCTCTTTTCATCTTTTTTTAATCTACTCATTTTCCCAGAAGTGCCACTATTAATAGATTCTTGTGTATCCTTTTGAATGTTCTTCTGATACATAATGTATGGAGCAGTCCTATATACATCCTACGTACACACATGTGAATGCTTGGGTTTTTAAGTACCCCAAAACTTTTTATTTTTTGGTGTAAAATGTGGACTAAATCAGAATTCTCTGTTCCTTTTTGTCCTTCTTGACATTTCTTGGGGTTTATCAATGTGGCGACTCGAGTTGTTTTTTAGTGTTTAAAAATTGATTTCTACCATTTGTTTAAGTATTTACACTTCCCATTTACACTTCTCCCACAGCCATTTCTAAGATTTTGGAATTTTCTTTGTGTTTCCAACTCTCTAATACTTTCCATATTTGGACATTTTGAATAGTTTACTGGAGAAATCTTTTTATTAGTATTTCAACTAATTCACTTTTCAATTGGGTGCATATTACTTTTTAGCTTACTTAGTAATTTTTTGACAATCATATTTTAAAATTTCTGAGATCACCATGTTTCTTTTTAATGTATGTACAATCTTATGTAATATCCTTGTCATTTACTATTTATGCTTATTAATTAGATTGCTGTAAGTCAGTTCCTTTTTTGGTTAGTTTGGTGTATTTTGTTCCCGACAGTGTTTGCTCAAATGCTTGCAGATTTGTCTTTTTCTTTGAAAATTCTTGTCCATTAGGCCATTCAGTTTATAGGAGTAGGTCATCGGTGACTGTAAGTGAGGTGTTCAAGTGTTGTTTGAGGATCCTTGGGTGTATTAGCTCTCTGATGTCAGCATCTACCTCATTCTCTGGCTCTGGGAATCTCACTTCCTGCTTTCTGCAGAGCATAGGTGCTTCTTGACCATTGCTCAGTAAAGGGAAAAAAGATGTAGGGTTCAGGTGCTTCTGCCTTATGTACCATATTAATTAGTCCCAATAATTATCCTAGAGCAGTTTTTATCTGTGTGGTCTTAGCTCTCAGTGCCTTGAAAATCACTCAGTAGCGTTTTTTTCTGACTGCCTTTGTGATTTCTTCCAGGCTATTTTTTTTCCCCCTCAATTGCATTATTTGTCAGCTCAGTATGCTTGCTTTCTTTTATAAATTCTGCAGGTCTTCTGCTATGGATTGAATGTTTGTGTCCCTCCAAAATTCATATATTGACCCCTAATCTCCAATGTGGTGCTATTGGGAGGTAATTATGTCGTGAAGGTGAGGATCTCGAGATCAGTGCCCTTATAAGAGCATGAGAGAGCTTACTTCCCACCTGTTCTCTCTGCCATGTGAGATACAAAGAGAAGAAGACAGCAGTCTGTGAACCAGGAAGCTGTCCTCACCAGACCACACATCTGCCTGACCTCAATCTTGGACTTTCTAGCCTCCAGAACTTTGAGAAATAAATATTTCTTGTTTAAGCCACCCAGTCTATAGTATTTTTGCTATAGAAGTCTGAACTAAGACATATCCTACTCTTTCTTGATTTTTTATTTTTTAAAAATTTACCTTTTCTGTCATTTCATGGGAAGCAGGGTAGAAGTGATTTGCTCAATCTGATTTCTTGGCTCATTTGTTTCTCTACTGAATTCTCAACAATACATACGCAGTATACCATTGAGATATGCATTATTTCTTAGTGGAACTGGCTCATAGCAAAACTGGATGCAGGCCAAGTGTGTTGTCATCGCCCCAAGGTTTCCAGTTCTGTGCATCTCCTTCCACTCTGGAAGATTCCAGAATCTCAAAGATCATTTATACTCAAATCTAAATGACTAATCAAAGATTAAGTATTTGTTTCCTGGGGAAATCTTAAATCCAAATCATGTCTTAAAGCATTGCATGTGCTTACAAGCCTTTTGGGAACATTATTAACAGAAGCAAAGAGAAAGGGCTGGGAGTTACCACACAGCATTGCCATGATAAGTGCTTGTGTTAAAGGTAATGAAAGAGGCTCTCATTCCCAAACTTAGAGTTACTTGTTCTCAACAGATCCGTTTTTCTTATCCAGGAGGTCTTGAGTTATTTCTTGCTCAACGAAAGGGGGAAAATATATCATTGCTATATTATGTTACATACTATATTGTATATTATTCATTATTTATTCCATCCTGGTGCTATTCTGGAAGGCCATGAAAATTCCAGATGGTCAATATTAGTTGAAAATTGATAATTATTCCAAAATTTTGATAAGAAATATTTTGTTTATCTCAAGACAAATTAATGGAAAATAAAGTAATTTTGATATTGTAAGCTTTTATATTTTTGAGTTTCTGAAAACACATAGTGTTTTTTATTTCTTAATATTATAGAGTGTACTGAAGATAACTTGGAAATTAGTTGGTCGACTCCCTTAATTCAACAGAGGAGGAAACGAGTCATAGAAATAGGCCAAGGGAAGCACTCTCCCGTAACCAGCCACCGGGAAAAAGTGGGAAATTCTTATTCCCGCTCCCGTTTTCTCATCCTTTTCATCCTGCTATGATGGACACAGAGGAGTTTCCAGTGGCATATTTGTCTCTAATCAAGAATTATCCTAAAGGACAAACCTGGGGATAACAAATTAAGGAAATGATTTTCTTTTTTATCTAATCTCTTTAACAAACTGTAAAAATAGCATTCCCAGTAACTTGTGTCTGATTTTTCTGGAAAAGAAGAATGCAGAAAATGAAACAGAAAATACACAACATAGTTACTGAACTGATGGAATGGTTTCAATAAATGTTAAAGAGTAAATATTAAATAAATATTTAATATTTCAATAAATATTAAAACAGTAAATATATATTATATTTTTTACAGGGTGCAGTTTGTCTTATACATTTCACTTAATGGCCCCTGACTTTTCTGATGGTTTTTATAAATGGAAACAAAATAATGGGGTGCTTTTTCATGAAACTGGAAGTGACCTCTCACTCATAATCACTACCACGTGTTACATATGCATGCTTAAAGATGACCATTGTTTTTCACTCAAAAGCTGGAATAATATATGGTGTAGGAATCTTTCTTCACAAACGTTAATAAATTTCTTAGAAAAATGTTCATGGGTAGTAATGGTTTTGGTGACTCAACAGAATTCATATGCTTCTTAGATATCATATGGAATTAATGTGACGGTCCAAAATATGTGTGTTTGGGTGTGTGGTGTGTGTATGTTTGAGAACACAATTTATGCAACGTGGAAAATGTCAATCTTTCAAAATGATACAAATGTTTGAATTACATTAAAAAAGCTCAACAATTTGACATAAGTTAAACAATTAAAACAGTAATAATAGTAGCAATAACTAACTTGAGTGCTTACATCGTGCAAGGGACTTTTCTAAACTCTTTCTTTTGATTTAACCCTCTCAATCCTTACAGCACTACGGGACGGGCATTACGATTACTCTCATATTAGAGAGGCATGAAAACTTGCTCAAGGTCACATACCAGGGAGGTCATAGAATCTGGATTCCAAGCAAAGCTATCTGACCTTGAAATTCAAGCCCTGACTGTCTGCAGACTCATGGACCCAGACAGCTTCACTCTCTTTAGAGTGAAGCTACTTAGCAGCCCATATAGTGACTAGAAACCTGGGAGTACTAGGATTTCAACTACTTTAAGTCAGAGAGTGTGTGTGTGTGTGTGTGTGCGCATTTAGGAAGGTAATGGGAGTGGTGGTAGATTTCTAAACTGCATCTTTTTTCCTAAAGAATTCATTCATAATCTACTTTTAGATAATTTAAACAATCTTCCTTGTTAACTCTTTTGCTTCATCCCCATGGTTTCATCTCAACTGCTTTAACTTTCTATAAGTCTACTAAAAATGGAGAAAAATGGTAAATAATACATTCTTTCTAACAATAAATGCTTAACACATATTGTCCATGTTCTAGAGTCTTGATTTAGTTTTAACTTTATTGTCTAGGACCTTAAATTATAAGGTGTGAGTGCATTGTATTGTTTAATTTTAATTTGTGCAATGTTGTATGCATACTCTTAGTAAATAATTTACTACTAAATAAATACTTTAGTAAATACTCTTAGTAAATACTTTATTATTTTAAATCAATTTCTGGGGAGAACTTTGTCAAATCTGATAGCAGTATCTAATAGAGTTGTATTCAATCAAGAAAGAAGTTTTTTTGTATCATTTCTCTAAATAAATGCAATATTTTTAAAGTGTCACTCATGGAGCAGGGACTTTCTTTTGAATCAATGCTCATCATTTCCCCCACTGTGGCACAGCAGACACTCAATAAATATCATGACCAATTAACCCATCACACGCATTTGCCTGAAACTATTACCTGTGTACTTTATGACTTGGTTTGGATAATTTTAAGTGCTGAAATCTTCTTTCCATTTTGATATTTTGTACTAAAAACTAAGAATATGTGTGGAAAATTACCTCTGGCTAGGATCTTATACTCTTTCCATAACACAGAATTGCTGTGAGGATACAAATTAATATCCACAATGTACCCATTATAGTACCTGGGACATGATAGGATTTAAATAAATGGTAGCTATTATTATTAAGGGGTTGAAAAAAACAATAAAACATGAAAAATGTTCTCACATGAAGTGTTAATACTGTGGATCAGGGAAGTCCTACCTTTCATTGTACAAAACAGGTTGAATCCACACCTTTTGGTTTTCTTGCTGTACTTCTGTTGTTAAGAAGCTCTGATAGTATAACCTAAACTATAGGACCCCAGTGTACATCGCATGAAAAGCCAGAAACCTTTTTCTCTTCTGACAAGTCTTAGCTTGGGGAAACCAGGGGGCTGTCCGTGCCTATCCAATATGATCCGGATTTCATCTCCTCTCCCTACTGAGAGGCCGTGGGGATTTGGCTACTTCCTAACCCTTCCTTCTCTAACAGATCTCTTGATCAGCATTCAAAAGTATTCTAGACTGTCTTTGGGGGAAAAATCCTTTTTCTACCCCCACAAGCTCCTGTAATGACAGTTCTATTTTCCTTGCAGCCAAGCTTAAGTGAACTGTCTAATCATCAATATAGGATGTACCTCTGTTCCTCGCCTCCCCTGCCCTCCGGATCTCATGCCAACAGGACCCCACCACCCCACCTACACACCGTCACCAATGCCTGTCCCACTGCTAAGTCCAAAGGGCACCTCTCTGTCTTCCTTTTAGTAGACTTTTTGGTAGCAGCCAATACAGTTAACCACTTTCTCCTGGAGACATTTTCTCCTGTCAGCTTCCATGACACCCTGCAATCTTGCCTTCCTGCTCATTTGGTTGTTTCATTTAATGTCCTTCATCAGTTGCTCACCTGATTTATAAATACTGGACATCTTTAGGGATTAGTCTTGGGATTCCTTCACACTTCATACTCACTCTGGAAGATATTCCTCATTCTGCATAGATGTGGGAAGATGCCTTGAGAGATAACATGGGATGTTTACTTTATAATTGAAAGTTTAGAAGTGAATTTGAACTCTGCCCCCTCTCCCTGTGCTTCAGTCAATTTAATTTTCTGCTTCTGTTGGAATTATAATTTCTACATTGGTAAAAATAGATTTACTTTTAGAAGAGCATGGTTAGAATATAAAATTGTATCTAAATTTTTAGACCTAGGTCTCCATTATCTTGTATTTATGTATTTGATTTTTGTGATTCCAAATGTGGAGTATCCTATTTATTCATGGTGCATTTTGTCATAGTACTTGGAGTTCAGCATTCCAATGTAGGGGGATTATCTGAAAACTTGAGTCTGTCTTTCAACACAGTCCTCTTTCTCCATGCTTAGTGACGTACATTTGAAAAGCATGACTTCAGTTTTATTGGAATTAAGGAGAAAGGGCAAAATGGAAGAAGGCTAGGAAAGAGTACATGATACTTCACCAAAGGCCTCATGTTATCTAGTATTGGGGTAGTCAACCCTTTCCAGAGAAAGTCATTGTGAATGGAAACTGGAAATGGATTTTATTATGTTGCCACAACTACCTATCATAGCATACAAATAACAAACATTTATTGGGTAGTTATTATGTACCTGGTATCTTTCTAAGTTCTCTTATATGTATGAATCCACTTAATCCTCAGAGCACAACTGTGAGCAGGTATAATTAATAGTTACATCCCTTTTACAGATAAAGAGCCTGAAGTATAGCAATGATAAGTAACTTAAAGAGGACCACAAGGCTAGTGAGTGGCAGAGCTGGGACTTGAACCCAAGCAGTTTGACTCCAGATCTTGTACTCTTAACAAATATGTTCCTCTGCAAAGTTACTAGGGAAAATTCAGAAAGTTTTTTTTTTTCAAAAGCAAAAAAATTATTCTTTGGGAATGAGTTGCATTGTTTATTCAACTGGGGCCTTTTAATTACATTTTCAGGTAATTCAAACTAAAAAAAGCTATTGTTGTAAAAACATGACTATTTAGAAGACATATTTTTCAAAGTCCACAAAGCTAATTTATATACCTATGCACATTTTTGAACGAATAATATCAACCCTTTTTTAAAAAAATATAATGCTTCTCTTAAATATGGTTAATTTTTCTTTCTTTTTTGTCTGGCACATTATTTACCTTGGATCTCAATGGACATGTCTTAAATTCTGCTGTGTACCTGGTGTGGTGTTCCATATTAAGGGCAGTGCTCCCTGAGGACACAAGGTTCATCAGCTGTAGGGTGAACCTGCGGCAGCTGTCTAATGGCAATAGATCATTTGAGCCATGCTATTCCCAGTGCAGTTGTTCAGGGATTTTGTTTTATAATCCAGCCGCTTTCTGTTGACATTACTTAATATGCCGAACTATTCTGGAAACTGCATTAACTCTTTCAGAAGAGTAGAGACTGGGTAACATTCTGAAGTTGGAATTTCCTAAGTAATACTCTTGAACCCTGAAAAAGTGAATTTTACTTGCAGATGCACCCTGTTTCTGAGAAATAGGTTTTGGTCTCCAGAGAAGGGACTCAATGAATGTTAATTGATGATGATGATGATGATATCAGAGCTATAAACTCATCTATTAGCTTTGTAATTAGTATAATTATCCTTTGCATTCCTGACCCTACTTAAATTTGTCTTAAATATTTGGCTGAATCTGAATAAATATAAATTATTTATTTTTATTAATTTTAATATATTTTCTTTCTTTCTCTTGGTTTGAATGTGGAAGAAGAACCACAGGAAGAGGAAGAAAGGGAACTATTTCACACCCGACTTTCATGTTCCCAGGGCATTTCTCAGAAGGCTCAGCTATTTTTCTGCATTTGAGTCTAACAATATTTTTGTTAATAAATTCTCTTTATTCTGGCATGGGTTTGTCTGGATTTCTACACTCTGCAAATAAATGATTATAAGCCACTTGTAAAATAAGAAAAAAAAATAAAAAATGTACATTTTCTTTGACCTAGCAATTCCATACAGGGGACTTTATTATAAGGGGAGAATTAAATACTCATCAAAAATTTATCTAGCAATGCAATCAGAGTGCTGTTTGTAAGAGCAAAATTGGAAAATATCCTAAGTATCTATCTTTAGTGGAGTTTATAAGACAGTATAAGAGTGCGGTTCCATTTTGGTAAAAAATTGTAAAACATATGTTCATTGGAGAAAGAGACACAAACTAAGAATGTTTATTAATTGCATCAGTAAGGATTACTTTTATAATTTTATTTTTGTCTTCTCTCTCCTTTGTTTTTTATTAACACAATTTGATTCGTCAAACTTGTGCTATGTTACTTTTGGTTACAAGAACAAGAAAGTATGTCTTTTTTAAAAAGATAACAATGTTTTTTCCCTGACTCAAGGGAGCAGTCAGCACAGGCTCTCTGAACTCTCCCTTACCCAGACCTGCCCTTCCTCGTGTACATGATATCCTCGTCTCAGGGAGCGGCAGGAAAACCAGCCTTTTCACTTCTTTATCTGCACCTACAACACTGTCAGGTCTTATCCAGTGTATCTGTTAAACACGAACTCATTTCATTCCCTGTTCTCCATCTTCATAGCCACAGCCACTGCCTCAGTTTAGACTCTACTTCTTGTTCTTAAATGACCTTCCTGCCTCTGCGTCATCACCTCCGCTAGCTGACAACAAGACTAGAACACAAATGTGTTCTCATCAACGTCTGCTTAAATACTTCACTGAATGCCCATCGTCTAAATCAGGGGGTGCAAACTTTCTCCGTGAAAGGTCAGATAGTAGCTAGTTTAGGCTTAGTGGGCCCTGGGATCTCTGTTCCAACTCTCCCTAGCAGCTACAGACGATCTGTAAATGAACAAGTAAGTGTGGTTCCATTAAAGCTTTATATTCAAAAACAGGTGGTAAGTTAGATTTAGCCCAGCAGCATGGCTTACTGACTCCGAATCAAAAGAACACAGTCCTATTTTGATTATATCGACCTTTTGGTCCCATATTCCATTCTCCAGCATGCAGTCCCTCCACTCTGGACTCTGAGAGACCCAGTTCATTTGCACTTCCTGCCTTTTGCAAATTCCATATTCTCTTTTCAGAAGAACTTCCACTCTTTGATTCATTGGTAAATGTTTATTCATCCTTTGAGACTGAGTTTGGTGGCAATGCCTTGGGAAAGAACTGCTCTGGTCTCTCACCTTCTTCTTGGGCAAGCGTCTCCTTGGTCTGTGCATCACACTGCACTGCAATTACTCCAGGTCTGTCTCTCTTTCTAGACTGGGAGCTATTCAAACGTAGGCTCCTGGGGTAAGCTTACCTTAAAAAATCTGGGAGAATCTCATAAGATTATGTATAGGAGTGGGCCTTTGGAAAGCTTCCTTACTTAGTGGGCTTTGGGGACTGAGTGGTGCAGGCTGGAGACTTCCTCAGGAGCAGGCAGCGTAGCAACCCAACAGCTTTCATGAGAGCCTATCTCACTGACTGGGTCTATGGGCAAAAGAGGGCTTTAAGCGCAGACTGTCGCTGAGACAACAGAATGCTATTTGGGAAAGCTGGTCGTGAAACAAAGGCCCTGAATTGTTCAGCCATTCCAACTGTGAAGATAAGAAAGCTTACATAGCTTTAAGGTAAAGTCCTTTATATTTTCATTTTGTTTTTGTTTATTTTTAATTGATGCAATAATTAATGTACATAGTTTTGGCATACATGTGATAATTTAATACATTCATATAATTTGTAAAGATCAAATCAGTGTACTTGGGATATCCATCACCTTAACTGTTTGTCTTTTCTTTATGCTGGAACCATTCAAATTCTCGTGTTTTCATTTTGGATTTAGTTGGGAAGGGGAATGTGAGGAAGTTGGAAAGACAAAGAAAGGAAGTGTAAACATTTTTTCCTTTTATTCTTGCTTTTAATTGCCAGCTTATATTTTATGTTTCTAATAAAATGTGTCTGAGGTCGCTTTGCTGAGAGTTGGCTGTTGAATGGACGGTAGTGATGTAGAGTCATCAGCAGGGAGCCCTGCCAATGGTTACTTTCGGTACAGATTACCTCCAGTTGCCGACACAGTGTTTCCAATGTCTTAAAATTAAAGAAAATAAAAGAATTTCTGCAGATTTCAATCCTACAAGAAATGAGGTCATCACAATACATAGGAAACAGTTTTTTTTTAAATAACTGATGAAAGATGAACACACACGACCATGAAAATGTGCTCTCTTTTGATACATGTTAACACGCTTGCTGAGTACAAGAATCTTTTGTTTCCACTTCCTCCAGTTTCTGTGCTATTATCCACTTTTAGATAATCTCAGCTCCAGGAGACCTGGGTGAGATGGTGATAATAAAGGCAGAAATACAAACTGAATGGCTGCTTTAACTAGCCATGCAATCGTTTTCAATCCCCACTAGTGCTGAACTCCATTTAGAGCATCTGAATTGAACAATGACAAGGTTTGTGAAATAGATACTTGAGTGGAAAAGACTGTAAAAGAGAGAAGTAAAGAAATGGTAGGACAAGTTATATGGGACCATAAATTTCTTTAGCACCACATTCGGTTTAATCAGGGTCTGTAGGGAAAATACTACCGTGAATTGCTCTCTCCTTTCCTCTCTGCTGTGCAGACATCCTCAACATTTCTGAAGAACCAGTCTGACCTGTGGGAAGTGGCAAAGTGCAAAACTGACCATTATTATGATTTTGTTTTCCTAAGTCTAGCATGGTGCCTGGAACATAGCAGGAGAATAATATATTTAAAATTCATAATATAATACATATAGTTATATACACAAAGTAATATATTTTTACATTTCTGTCATATCAACCTCAGATTCTGCTCTTGTTCTGCATGAATGAACTTGAAGCTTAGGTTGCTGTAGATTGCTGGCTTCACTATGTTCAATTTGAATTGGCCATTAGACAGCATTTACTTTTTTTTTTTTTTTTTTGAAAAATGAAGGCCAGCGTTGATTCTATCTTTTATACTGTTAACAAGTCCTTTCAAAGGCAGAGATTTTACCAGAGAATTTCAATAAGGTGTTATGTTGATTGGAGTGGGTTGAATTACAGTTAAGACTCATCTTTGGTGACTTAATCAGGACAAGAGGTGCAAAGAAGTATTACTAGGTATGGGAATGCAGATTGGGATCCAGCAGTTATTTAAGAAAAGAGCAGTTTGACTTGGGGGGGATGGGGGTGGGGGAGGGGATGGGTGTATACCTACATGATGAGTGCGATGTGCACTGTCTGGGGAATGGACACTCTTGAAGCTCAGACTCAGGGGGTTGGGAGGGGCATGGGCAATATATTTAACCAGAACGGTTGTACCCCCATAATAAGCTATAATAAATAAATAAAAAAGAAAAAAAAAGAAAAGAGCAGGAGTGAAGATGGAGCAGGAAGTAGGGAAGTTGGAATATCAATGACATTCCTGTTAATACGTTTGGAGTAGAAATTAAATATCTTATCTATGATTATGAGTAAGAATCTTTTGATTAGAAACAACATGTTCTTTGTTAGTTGTATTTTGTACCAGGTCATAGTTCCTAACAGTTACTTGTTTTGTTTTTTTTATTTGATATTCAATTTATTTTACTTTAAATTTTTCATAAGGACTTATATTATTGCATATAATATTGCATAATTAAATATTGCATAATTACTGTTTGAAATGAAAGAGCAACCCAAAGGAAACATAATGAAAATGTGAGGACTCCCTGACCCTCCCACTCTATTTCTGAAATGTTGAGCTTGATGTATATCCTTCTACCTTGCTGCTGCTCACACAAACCTACGCGGAATATGTAAGCACAAAGAGGGCTCTTTTAAAAATAACTCTAGTGCAAAGAATCAGTCCCATAATTGTTCCATGAATGGCCCCTCCTCTGGGGAGTTTCTTTATAAACATTTATATAAGATAAACATTTAAAATCCATAAAACTAAAAAGAAACAATACAATGAGTACCCATCATATTGCACCAATACATATTAATATTTTGATTATTTTCTTTTATATTACAAAGCTCAAGCTCCCATCCATTCCACCCCATTCTTCTCCCTCATCAGAGGTAACTATTTTCACGCAAATTTGTGTGTAGTCTTCCACTATAATTTATATATTTTTATGTTCACAAATAAATTTACAGAAAGGGGAACATACAATAGAAATCATTCTTTGATTTGTTTTTCATTTTAACACCATGTTGTTAAAGATGGAACTAGTGTGGTATCCTCTCTTTCAAATATACTCATGTTAACGTACTGTCAGGTCCTTGGCAGCTTTTCCCTGTGTCAATGCTGCTGTGAACATCGCTGCACCTGTCTCCTGGTGCATGTGCAAGAGCTTCTACAGAGCCGTGTAACCCAATGTGTACCCACAGTCAAGTAGCAGCAGCATCACACAGGAGCTTGTTGGAAATCCACAGTCTCAGACCTCATCCCAGGCCTCTTGAATCAGAATCTGCATTTTAACAACATCTCCCATGATTTGTGTGCACAATACACATTTTTTTCAGAATATTACAGGAGTATAAATGTTTTGGTTATGTAAATTGCTTTTCTACCATTTGAGTCAAAGTTATAAGTGTGCCCATCCCCTCCCCCAGATAGTGTGCACTGTACACATTAGGTGTGAATTTGCTCATCTCCTCCTCCCCCGCCCATATGCTTGATTTCTGATAATTGTTATTTTCCATATGTGCACATAGGTGTTGATCGATTAGTTCCAATTTAACGGTGAGTACATGTGGTGTTTGTTTTTCCATTCTTGTGATACTTCACTTAGTAGAATGGGCTCCATCTCCATCCAGGATAATACAAGAGATAGTTCACCACTTTTGTATGGCTGAGTAGAACTCCATGGTATACATCTACCACATTTTATTAATCCATTCATGTATCGATGGGCACTTGGTTCTTTACACATCTTTGCAATTGTGAATTGTTCTGCTATAAACATTTCACCACATGACTCATGGCTGTTGGTACCTCACCTGGGGCCATTGACAGGAATAGCTACATGAAGCTCTCCCAATGTGACTCGATCTTTCTCACAGCATGGTGGCCTCAGTGTAATTGGATTACTTACATGGTAGCTCAGGACTCTAAAAATGAGTTTTCCAGCAACAAGTTGGAAGATGAAGCACATTTTATGACTTAGACCTAGAAGTCAGCAGTATTATTTCCGCCATATTTTACTTCCATCATATTCTTTTTTTCCTGTTTTTTAATAGCTTTAATGAGATACAGTTGATACACAAACTTTTCATATTTAAAGTGCACAACTTGATAAATTTTGACATATTGATGGATATAGATAAGGAGTAACAGACATAAGGCTATTCAGGTATCTGTTTTTTCTTGAGTAAGCTTTCACATATTGTGTATTTTAAAAAATTTGATGATTTTATCTGAGATTTCAAATTTTTGCCATAAATATCTTCACAATACTTCCTCATTATTTTTTTTATATCTGTAGAAACTATACTAATATCACTTCTCTCATTCCTGATATTGGTGATCTGTGATATCTCTATTTCTTCCCAAAGCAGTATATATAGAGGTTTATTCATTTTTTGATCTTTTTAAAGAACCAGTTTTATTCTCATACTCTATTACTTCTCTATTTCATTTTTTCACAAAGATCTTTAATAGTTCCTTTTTTACTTTTACTTTCAGTTTAACTTGCTCTTATATTTCTAACTTTATAAGGAAGAAGCTGAAGTCATTGCTTTGAGACTTTTCTTATTTTCTAAGATAGGTGTTTAGTGCTATAAATTTCTCCCTAGGTATTGCTGCAGTGGGGTTTCACAAATTGTACTCTGTTGTGTTTCCAATTTCATTCAGTTCAAAATACTTTCTAATTTTCCTCTGCATTCCTCCTTTGACCCATTGGATTTTTAGTAGTATGTTATTTAATTTCCAAATATTTAGGGATTTTTCACTAGTTGTTTTTGTTATTGATTTCTATTTTAATTCCATGATTGTCTTAACATACTTTGCTTGACTTGAATTCTTTTGAAATTTTTTGAGACTTGTTTTAAGGCTCAGGACATGGTCTATTTTGGTAAATAAATGTTCCTCATGAGCTTAAAAACAATGTATATTCTGTTGATGTTAGGTAGAGTTTTCATTTTGGATGACGTCTATTGCTGTATTTTGTACTCACTAATCTTCTGTGATGTTCAATCTGCTGTTAATCCTGTTCAGTGTATTTCATCTCAGATGTTGCAGTTTTCTTTTCTAGAAGCTCAATTTGCATTTTTAAATATCTCCCACATCTCTAGTTAATTCATGAAGTCTTCCTTCTAGCTTTTTTGAATATATGATTTACAGGTTTTTTAATAGTTTTATTGAGATATAATTCACATACCATGCAATTGACCCATTTATAGTGTACAATTTAATGGTTTTTAGTATATTCACAGAAATGTGCAACCATTGCCAGTCAATTTTAGAGCATTTTAATCATCTAAAGAAGAAAAACTGTATCTTCTAGATACCACCACACTATTCTCCTAACAGCCTTTACTGAGCCCTAAGTAACCCTAGTCTACTTTCTGTTTTTATAGATTTTCCTGTTCTGAACTTTCATTTGAATAGAATCAGATATATACAAAATATATGTACATTTGCTATGTATGCACACACATATATGTACACTCTTTTGTAACTGTCTTTTTTCACTTAGCATAATAGTTTCAAGATTTATCCACTTTGTATCAGGCATCAAAATTCCATTCTTTTTATGGCTGAACACTATATAGATATATTATATTTTGTTTATATACATTCACCCATTGATGTACATTTGGGTTTTGTCCACATTTTGACTGTTATGAATAATACTGCTACAAACATGTGTATACAAGTTGTTGTATGGACATATATTTTTATTTCTCCTGGGTATATACAGATGGTCTCCAACTTACAGTGGTTTGTTGGGACATAACCCCATCAAAAGCCGAGGAGTTCCTTATAACTTATGAAGGTATTATGGCTTCCACTGAATGAGTGGTGCTTTCACACCATTGGGGACAGTCTGTTGTGTTGCCTGTATTAAAAGCATTTTTGGTTTATTGGCATGTAGCCCCACCAAAAGTTGAGGAGTATTT
>CM052440.1:137244313-137320411 GCA_028533085.1 Varecia variegata
CACGCTTGAAGCTCAGACTCGGGGGGATGGGAGGGGCATGGGCTATATATCTAACCAGAACTTTTGTACCCCCATAATAAGCTGAAATTAAAATAAAATAAAATAAAATAAAAAGTGTTCTGGGTAGAAAAAAAAAAACAAAACAAAGGCTTCTGAATGCAGTGTATGGTTGTTCTTATCAGGGAGGGTGAGTTCTGTCTCAGTGTTGGTGAACTATTTCCCCGTGGGTTTGAGGGGTGAGACCATAAGTAGCAATGCTCCCACGCAGCTGTGACAATAGCATATCTATGTGACACCATTCCTCCCTCTTGTCAAAAAGCACCCTCCAGCACTTTGTAGACTCTCCATCATTATAAATACTTCTTCCATCCAAATGTCCCTGAATTTCACAAAGATAAAAACATAAACCACATTCTTGACATGTTAATTATATGCTCAGGATGAAAGTTCATCACTTTTCACACATTTAAAGTCTTCTCCCAGTTAATAGACTATATTGGTTAGTATAAGAATGAATTTTAACCATACGCATCTATTATAAACTTCATGATATACTCTTGTGAGCTATTTTAAATTTCTCATGCTGCTATAAAAGTGTGTTCTGAGCTCAGGTTGGCTACCACTTCTTTCCTCTAACTTATATATTAATTAGGCTACAAACACAGACTAAGGCAGCTAATGTAATGGATCAAAGCTGTGAGTCTCATGTGAAGTAGGATAGTAAATCTATAAATATCTCTGTAAATATCAGACTGAATCCAACTTCACAGATGCAAAACCGGATTGTAAAACAGTTCAAAAAGACAAACTAGAAACGCAACTCTGACCTAAGATCTTGAAAAAAAAATAGTTTAAGTTGTTCCCATCTGGCTTACATACAAATGTAGATGGAAACTTTATATGCCCCAGGTAGCTTCGTAATGCTGAGAGCAAAGTCGATTGTTTTAGCAAGTTCTGAAAAGAAATCTATCACATCAGAGGATTCAGTGCCAATATCAAATCATAAATGCAGTGATCAAATATGAAAACAAACAGCTTCAGAGAAATGTCTAGAACAAGTGAACTAAAGTTAGTTACTATTAATAATTTATAGAGGTGGGGTTGGTTATTTATTTATTTATTTTTGCTCGTGGGAAGATTTAAATCAACACACACAATCGCTTGATAAGGATTTCGAGTAAGGAAAACAAGGCATCGATGTTTGGATATATTTTACAAATTACCAAAGCCACTCTTTTTACCATAGTATGTAGTAGCACATTTCCTGTATGTATAGACGGGAATTCCTATCTTATGAGCCCTCTGTCTGTATTTTCAAAATTGGATAAATAGCGGCCAAACTGGATCTTCTACAGGCATCTCACTCAAGCTACAGTCATAGTTTCCAATAGACTCCATAAAAATCATTGTTCTAGAGAAGCCTAATATATTTACCCATCTCTTAGGCTCTTTTGTAAGCATGATAGTATGCGTTTTGTTTGTGTGTATGTGTGTGTACATGTGTGTACTTTGCGGCCTCCTGCCCACTCTCTGTGATACCTGAAGCTGGCACAAGCTCAACATAAATAACAGCTAACAACGTTAGAAAGCTTGACTTTTATGTGCCCATCAGGTAGTAGAAGATGGATGTTAGTGTAGAGGAAATTTTCATTATGGGAAAAATGCATACTGTTTGACAGACTATCCATTTCATGCTTTTCACACAGATATTATATCCCAAGAGGTATGTTTCAAAGTCATCAAAAATGGGAAATACTTTTTACACTTCTAGCTGAAAACATCACAACAGTAATTAGCCCACCTTTGGGGAGATGTGATAAAAAATTAATGACTATCACAACTCATTAAAAGCACAAGATTTATAATGATTTAAATTGTATACTCTTCATATGAATCTGTATAGAAATATAAATAACATTTTATAAATGCAATTTAAAATCTGAGTGCTTTGGTAAATCATTCAGACATCCGTATGTCAAAAGGATTGCTTTTATCTCTCTTTATAGTGAGAATTACTTTTCTATCCTTTACAAAGAAAATAATATAGATTTTTATGGAGTAAAAGTATTCAATCATTATTAATAATGACAATAGATGTGCTTCAGAAGAGAAATCTTGCCAGTATAAAGTATTTGATTTATACATCCTAATCAGAAGTGTATAAATGTCTGTTGAAGAGAGGATTAAAACCCCCTTCAGCATCTTAAAAAATAATAGATGAAAACTCAAAGTTCCCTTTAAAATCTACATAATAAAAAACAGTCCAAAAAATCTTAAAGAAATACTTCACAATGGAAACGAAGTTTTCTTAAGTGCAGTTTCATGAAGGGGAAGTTTTCCCAACAAGTCTTTTTGGCCTCATTAAGAATCTTATTAGTTTAGTGAATGCTCTCTAGTAAAATGAGAAAGACTCAGTTTTTTAAAACAATAAAAAATTTATATGGCTTAATATAATTGAGTTTTGATTTTTATAGTACTACTTGTGAACTTGTGGTTTATTTTATTATTTCAAAATATTATGAGGGTACAAATGTTTTTGGTTACATGGATCGTTTTTGTTATGCTTGAGTCAGGGTTATAAATGTGCCCATCACCCAGACAGTATTTATTGTACCCATTAGGTAGGTTTTCACTTGTTCCTCTTTTCCCGACTCCGCTCTACTTGATTTCCACTGAGTTTTTCTTCCCTCTGTGCACATGTGTGCTCATCGGTTTGCTCCAACTTAGTAACGAGTACATGTGGTGTTTGTTTTCCCATTCTTTAGATACTTTATTTAGGATAATGACCTCCAGTTCCATCCAAATTGTCTCATAAGACCTTAAGTCATCCTTCTTCATGGCTTGGTAGTACTCTATGGTATACATATACCACATTTTGTTAATTTGCTCATGAATTGATGGGCACTTGGGTTGATTCCACATCTTTACAATTGTGAATTGTGCTGCAATTAACATTTGAGTGCAGATGTCTTTTTGATAAAATGACTTCTTTTCCTTCGGGTAAATATCCAGTAGTGGGATTGCTGGATCAAATGGTAGGTCAACTTTTAGTTATTTGAATAATCTTCATACTGTTTTCCATAGAGGTTGTACTAATTTGCAGTCCTACCAACAGCGTATAACCATTCCTTTCTCTCTGCATCCATGCCAACATCTATCGTTTTTGGACTTTTTAATTAAACCCATTCTAACTGGGGTAAGGTGATATCTCATTGTAGTTTTAATTTGCATTTCTCTGATGATTAGTGATGTTGAACATGTTTTCATATGTGTATTGGCCATTTATCTATCTTCTTTTGAAAAGCTTCTGTTCATGTTTTTGCCCTCTTTTTAATGGGGTGGTTTGATCTTTTTCTTGCTGATTTGCTTGAGTTGTTTGTAGATTCTGGTTAATAGCCCTTTATTGGATGTATAGTGTGCAAATATTTTCTCCCATTTTGTAAGTTGTCTGTTTGCTCTGTCAATTATTTCCTTAGCTGTGCAGAGCTTTTTAATTTAATCAAGTCCCATTTATTTATTTTAGCAGTTGCTGAGATTGCCATTGAGGTCTTCTTCATAAATTCTTTGCCTAAGCCAATATCTAGAAGAGTTTTCCCAACATTTTCTTCTAGAATGCTTATGGTTTCATGCCCTTACATTTAAGTCTCCTATCCATCTTGAATTAATTTTTGTGAGTGGTGAGAGATATGGATCCTGTTTCATTCCTTTACATGTGGCTATCTAATTTTCCCACCACTTATTGAATGGGCTTCTTTTCCCCAGTGTATCTTGTTCTCTGCTTTGTCAAAGACCAGTTGGCTGTATGTGGATGGTTTTATATCTGGATTCTCTGTTAGATCAATGGAATTGGTGGTTATATACAAGTATTTATACACATTTTCTTTGGTTATACAAATGCCAATAGAATATTTTACTATCCAGGCTCCTTAAAAACTGGATTAATTGCTAAAAGTAAGGACTGGGTATATGCTGTGGTGTGTGTGTGAGTACGTGTGCATAGTGTGTGTGTGCATGATGTGTGTGGTATATGTGTGAGTGTGTTTGTGTTCACGGTATGTGTACATGGTATGTGTGGTATGTATGAGTGTGTGTGCATGATATGTGCATGGTATGTGGTATGAGTGTGTGTGTGTGTGTGTGTGTATGAGTGACTGCTTCTCGGCGTGTCAGCATCAACCATTCAGACCAACTTTTGCCATATGTCTGGGAACATAATAAATGATAGCTCTTACAATAAGTGTCCCATGCATTTTCTAGAGAGGGACTAACCCTCCATCCTCAGTTGGTATTTCAGACATTCCAGGAGGAAATTTGATAGTCCTGGCCTGGCTAACACCCTTTGAAGTACTGCTCAGTGTTCAGGGTTTGGGGCCAACCTTGGCTGTGGCTCTGCACTGGATCCGTCAATGGGACCAGAGAGAGAGGGCTCTGTGACACCAGAGAACAGCACTAAGGATGGTGAGCTGGAAGACCATACAATAGTGATAAGTCATAATGATGCCTCATATGTTTTATTCATTGTAAGGATTTTCATCTTTGTGTAATATATTGTAAAAGTGGGCCCAAACATATTAATTATTAATTATATTAATTTGTGTTAATTTATATTAATTTAATATATTAATTTTGACTAAATGGCATTAAGTGAGGTTTGAAGGATTTACCCATCACATTCTGGTTGAGAAGACTTAATAATATTACCTCCTTAATTAGCTGAAAATCAGTTTAAAATGTGCTTAAATACAAATAAAAATTCCAAGGAGAATGTTTTGGAATTTAAAAAAGGGATTCTAAATTCATCTGATGAGCAAACACATAATGAAAACCAATATTACAAAATAAAACTGTAAGATATTTGAAATCATTTTGACTTAGAAATTATACAAATTTGAAATGGCACAAAAATAAAAACATAAAGAAAATAAGAAGCACAGAAATTTAGTGTAATTTAGTGTAACAATAGGATGAAATTTTTTATCTACAAAAGAAGAACAAATGTTCCACTCATGGTATTAAAATATTGGTTAATGATTTAATAATGTAAAACAATAGAGTTGGAACATGATCTCACAGCTTATATAGAGGTTAATTCCAATATTAAATTTAAAAAAATTAAACAAAAGAGGAAAATTAAATGTGTGTGTGTGTTTTGATCTTGGAAGAGAATGTCCTTTAAAATCATAATTTCAAAGAGAAATCATATAGAAAGGGGTGATAAACTATACTATATAAAATGTAAAATTCTTACACATTACAAATATCTTACAGTTTTATTTTGTAATATTGGTTTTCATTATGTGTTTGCTCATCAGACGAATTTAGAATCCCTTTTTTAAATTCCAAAACATTCTCCTTGGAATTTTTATTTGTATTTCAGCATATTTTAAACTGATTTTCAGCTAATTAAGGACGTAATATTATTAAGTCTTCTCAACCAGAATGTGATGGGTAAATTCTTCAAACCTCACTTAATGCCATTTAGTCAAAATTAATATATCAAATTAATATAAATTAACACAAATTAATATAGTTAATAATTAATATGTTTGGGCCCACTTTTCTGTCTTATGCCTTCTACCATTTATTTCATTCATATTTTTATTTTCTATAGTTTGTTTTATTGTTTATATTTTTTGTCTTATGATGTGGAAACTACACAACACATTGTAATTTTTGAATTTTTTTAAAGTAATTGTTTTGGTTTTAATTAATAAACTTTATTTTTTATGGTAGTTTAAGTTCATTGCTAAATTGAGCAGAAAGTATAGAGAGTTCCCATATACCCCTTTCCCCACACACGACCTCCCCCACCATCAACGTGCTGTGTCACAGGAGTACAATTGTTACAAAGAACCCACGTTGACACATAATTATCACTTGAAGTTCATAGTCAAGGGCACATTGGTTCCTCACCAGCAAACCCTTGTTCTTTTCAGAAAGCAGAGGAAAATCTGGGACCCCTTTTTGAAGGCCCAGCATACATGATCTTCTATAGTTCAAGAACTTGTTTTATGATGACATTTTTTAGCTTTGGAGAAGTCACAGAAGCAAATATTGGGTGTTTGGGAAGAGCCTGGGCTGGGGAGTGAGGTAGTAAGTGTAGAAAAGCCTGCTAGCTCCTTTAATAAAGGAATCTAGAATGCAAGCTCCATGGTGAACAGTAATTTTCATCTTTTTAAAAAACTGCTGCAGTTGCAACACCTAGAGCACAGCCCAGCACATAGTAGCTACTCAATTGATATTTTTGGAATAAATAAAGAAAACCAAGCCCAGATTGTCTCTGGATGACTGATAATGGAGAGGGTGTTTTTACACAGGGATGGAATGAGGCCAACCCAAACTTCCTCTCTTGCACTTCTCTTTGCATTTTATGAGTAGCCAAGGTGGTGGATGCCCTGGCCATGGGGACAGTGCACAGCTGCCCGCATAGAGACTGCACCAGCTAGAGCTCAGATGTCCAGCTGGTTTAGGGTCTTACCCTACGTCTGGCAATGAGTATGACATGGCATGGATAATTGAGAGTTATCTGTAATTCTTTGAAAGCCTGTCATTTAGCTTGTAATTTGTCTTTTTCTAGTTCTCTTTAGGAAGGAGAAATCATAGTCTGTCCAAAAAGCTATTACAAGCAAGCATTACTGTTTAGGATCTGGCCTCTTTCCACAAAATAATATGTAGTATCAGACCATCATTTGTACCAACAGCAGTTCTATTACTTCCGGAAGAAAATGGTTGCTAGGTTTCAAACACCACATGCGTCATTCTGGCCTAAATGTGAAATCATTTGAGATACTGTGACAGATCCAGCACCAAGAGATGGTAACATAGAAATGACTTCTAAATTGTTGGCTAAACGGTAGCAGACACTGAGCAAGGAAGATTCTGGGTGAAGTCCTGCTTTCAAAGATGAATTCTCATTGTTCTCTGTTCTTCTAAAGATAAAGGAGTGTGCATCGTGTCTAGGAGGTTATGAGTTTCAGAAATAAAACTCATTACCTTAAGCGACTGCACAAACGACTACAAATGTAAAAGGTGACTCTTCCCGCATTGTACGAGTAATCTCTAATAAAAGTCATGCTACTAATATTGAGATAAATACAACTTAACTCCAATAGTAATAAGCTTATGCTATATGATAATGTAGTCAAGCCAAAGAAACACAAAATACATTGTTGTAGATCAAATATTTCCATTAATACTTTTATGTGTATGCACATGTAAATTACACAGATAAACTGCAAATAATAAAAAATGGGTGCTTTTGAATGTGTTTATTTAATTTCTATGCTTATAAAATTTTAATTTCTATGACTTGAAGACTTATCATAATCCCAAATGTGAGAAACAAAGCAAATGAATATAATTAATGCAAGAATGATGAAACTGGCTGCATTGTAAGTTTGCACCTGTTTAATTTACAATCTGTTGAACCACCACCTTAATGGTGGAAGCAAATAGTGATTTTTTTTAACCACTGAACTGAAAATGTAAATGATATAAATATTTAAATATTTCAGACTTGGCAAAGTTTGTACAAATCTGATTGAACATTGTAAAAAAAAGAATTCAAAAAGCCATATTCAGAAAAAGAAGCAGTACTCATCTTTGATGTTTTCAAATAGTGGTCACCTGAACATTACAAGTCATTTGTCTGCTTTATAATTTTTTAATATGAATTCACATATATAATATATATTAATTCTGTGCTAAAATCCATTATTTTGAAATTGATTTTCCTTATCAAGAATTTTATGTTTAATGAGAAAGTTTGCTTTTTGGTCAATTGAGATTATAATGTAATTCTGACATAATAAAGATGATAGTTGTATTTTATGTGTATGATATAATTTTTAATATCTAAACGGCCAACACATGTTATCTCATTTATTCAGCACTATAACATTTTAACATAGGACAAGTATCCACATTTTTGAGGAAATGAAGATTCAGACAGATTACATAATTTACCCAATGCATTAGTAATAAAGAAATGATACTTAATCAAAATAAGAAAACAACTAACTTTTATCCGGCACATGCCATGAGCTCTACCTTTCGTTGTGGTGCCCTGGTGATGGAATGATTACCTCATGAAGCTTTTAGCTGGTTGAGATAGAGAATTAGGATTTAAACAAAGATGTTGATGTCTGATTTTGGCTGATTTTCTTTCCACAAAATATTTTTGCCTCTTCTTGTTAAAGGTATTGATTATGAACTGGGCTTATAACTTGGGGTACATTTGCCATGTACACAAGTGGGTGGTTGAGCTATTCTTAAAGCCCAAGGATTGGGCTGGAGCATGTGAACTTCTGTCCAGAATGACCTGGAAAAGTATAGTTTAAGATATAAGAGAGGATTTGGAGTTGGTCTTTTTGACATTTCTGAAAATTTCATATTCAGATTCTAAACCATCAAAATTTCAACATTCTTGATTGGTGAATAAATGTTTTGAAATTCCAGACCCTCCTCCCATTTTTAATTCTTACCCTTTCACTGATTTCCTGAGAACCCTTGAATCTCACCACATCCTTCAGACTCGGGTAGGGAAATGGCACTGGTGTTCTGGAAAGATTCAGGATGAGTTATGTCTGTCTGTGTGATGCATGTAGTTGCAGTTGTTACACATTTCCCAGCCCACAAACTTAGGTGCAGAAAAAAAATGCAGCTTTGTTTTTCTGTAACTGACTTTGATTTATAATATGAGCTGCTATTCCATTATGTTGTCTAAAAATTTAATCTGAAACAATTTGGGATAAATGTAATCAATTCCATTTTCTTCCTTGGGATGACCATTGAGTGTTGAAGAGCTTTATCAGAGTTGTCAAGTTTGGGAAAAGAAGGGCATTTCTGATGGAGCTGTCCACTTTCCACATTGGCATAGAACTGATATACTGTTTTCTTGCCTCGTTCTTGGTTTCCTTCGTTACCCAGTCTGGCATATTCTACCAGGTCTTGCGTTCTGTAACTCCTACAATACAGCTCACATTAGGGATGTAAGAATTATTTCTGACCTGATGGATTTATGATTTTTCCTCCATCTCCAGTACAGGTATCTTCATTTCCTCTGGGGCAGGGAAAGTGACTTTTACTTTGACATACATTCTTCCCAATCTAGTATTTATAAGTGAACTTTATTTCTTGCGTCCCTCAGGGTTCTAGTATTTGGTTCCCAAAAAGACTTCAAATACATTGCCTCCCATACATATTGTCTCTACAATGAGTTTTGAAAACTTCTTTAGAAAAAGAGAAAAGCCAAGAACAATTTTGCTGTAACCACCCTTCTTGGAGGTAAATAATAACTGCTATCTATAGGGAAGAGGTGTGAAAGAATAAAAAATGAATTACTAAATCTAAATTTTGGATTTATCTATGAGCTTAAGAATCACTGGGACATACCAAATTCATACATTAAAAAGAATGTATGGCAAATAAATGCATTATTACTTTTATGTATGAAGCATTTATTACTATTCATATGTTTTCTCCATGTTAAAAAGTCAATGATAAACATGATACTATATTTAGAAAAAATATAAAAATAGTGAGAATGAAACTGTGTAACTAAGAAATAAAATAATTGGACAGCCAACTACTATTGCTTTAAATATGACCTAGCACATAATGGTCCTTTATTCAAAAGAATAATATTAATAATAACTTATTTTCCATCATGACATAAAATAACAAAAAGAGATTGTTAACTTCCTTTATTTTGTTGTTGGATTATCAATATTAGTGATAATAATAAGTAATTTGAATTTATTTTCATTTATTTTGTGAGGAATAAAACATAGTGATATGAAAAAGTAGAAACTTGCTTTCTGGAACTTAAAAACATTGAAACTGCCAGTTCTAAATAGTTATTTGCAGTGGAGTAGCACAAGGATCCTGTGGGGGAAAATGAATATTGAAATATTATTCCTTTTTATTTCAGATTTTCATGGATGATAAAAATGCCTTCAAGGAATGAACAGAACAGCTACATAAATTGAATTATAATGGCAAAGTAAAATACCAAATTAATCAGAAAATCTAGATGAAATTCTATTGTTCTATGAAAAGAAAAAGAATCATTATTTTTTTACTCCTTGGTTAATTACAATGGATGGTATACTCAATGTCAAATCTTAGGAGATTGACAATTAATTTAAAACATAATTTTAAAATCTTTTTTTATAAAAGTGAGAGAAGTATTTATACATATAAGTTGGAACAATGTGACTATTATGCAGCATACTCAACCATATTATGTGCAGTTTTACAGTTGAAATGACAGTGTTCTTCAGTTCCACTGAAGTGACATATAAGGTTTGCTTTATAAATTTTCTCTTTGGAGAATACAAAGATTCAGCTCTTTCCTTGTCTGGCAAATGAACCAATGCTGTAATGCCTGCTGTTGGTATTTTCAAAATGTTCTGCAAACTGAGGACACTCAAGAGCTATTTCTAAATAATAGAACATTTCCAAAACTATGCAATTGAGAAAAGGTTATTTCTTTTGTGATGCTTATTAACTTGCTATTGTTAGAAAACTTTTAGAACTGAGTACTTTTTCTTACATGTCAGATTGGCAAAAATAGAAAACTTTGAAAATATACTGTTTGGGCTAGATTCAGATTCCCAGTTTTTCTGCTGTTTTGTTGGTGGGGATGCGAATTGATAAAACCCCTGTGGAGGGGACCCATGGTTTGGGAATATCTAAGGAACTTGTTACTCCATGTAATCCTTGCCTCAGCACTCCCAATTCTATACATATAACTGGAAGATTCAGTTTCACAAATAGGGGAAAAGTACGTAAGTTTCTTCAGTGTGCTATTAGTGTAAAAACAAAAGATTGGGAAATAATATCCACCAACCTAGGACACATCCCAAGTGGAATGTTATCACCTATAAATACACAGACACACACACAGAGAATAAAAAATCACCAAGATATACTTGTAAGTGATCAAAGCAGGGGCTGTGGGATATTGTATATATTGTGTAAAAAAAAAAAAAGGGAGAAATAAGAACACATCCAAATATATCTGTTTGTCAAAAACTAAGAGGTGGGCCGGGCACGGTGGCTCACGCCTGTAATCCTAGCACTCTGGGAGGCCGAGACGGGAGGATTGTTTGAGCTCAGGAGTTCGACACCAGCCTGAGCAAGAGTGAGACCCCTGTCTCTACTACAAAAATAGAAAGAAATTAGCTGGACAACTAAAAATATATAGAAAAAATTAGCCTGGCATGGTGGTGCATGCCTGTAGTCCCAGCTACTCGAGAGGCTGAGGCAGGAGGATCACTTGAGGCCAGGAGTTTGAGGTTGCTGTGAGCTGGGCTAATGCCATGGCACTCTAGCCAGGGCAACAGAGGGAGACTCTGTCTCAAAAAAAAAAGGAGCTAATGAAAATGATGGGTGGGAACTGGGTAGTTGATTCTGGGGTACAAGCAAGAGTTTTATGAGTGTATTTTTAAACAATAGTTTGACCTTGGAATCATGAAAATATTTTACATATACAAAAATTAAATTAAATTAAAGGGAACAAAAAACAACCGCTAAAATGGAAACCGTTACAACTAAAACAGTGGAATATTTTTAGAGACTAAATTAGCATGACCATATTGACCGTCAGAGTCCAGAAGCCAGCCAGAAAATTGACAAAGGGCCCTGTGGGGTTATGAATCATCATCCATAATTTAGAACTTATCCCACCATCATGATATTGAAACCTGCAATAGACATTCTGTCTTCACATAAAATTTCACTCGATACGTTTCCCAGGCCCTGAGCTGGCAGGTTATTACATGACCTTCTCTAGTATGTCCTTAAAAAAAGTTGGGGCAGTTTAGCTTTTATTGTGAGATGTCTGGGAAAACAGTTTACTGTGTCCACTGATGTGTTCATAAGCTGTGATGAGCCCAAGTGACAATTTATATTCTTATTACTTTGCTCATAATGCATGGGACTGGCCAAAGAGGTCACTAAAGATAAATAGAAACTGATGACAGCCCAAATCAGGTGTGCAAATAAACATCATCATCTCATTTTAACATCCCAGTGCTGTGTTAGGTATGAGGTATCACTTTATCCATTTTTCCTAGGCAGTTCAGCAATCGTCAGTCTTTCCCCATGCAGGATCAGTCCCGTGTCTGAATTGGGCCACCCAATGCCTGGCCAAGGGATGCCTCATCTTGTCCCTTCTAGGTGCTGAGACCTACACTTCTCTATCAGATCAAATTCAAAAATCTCTGGCCTGGCATGCCAAGTTCTTGGTGTTCTCATTCCACTTTGCAGCTCACTGAAATACTTCTATCCTCTGTATGTATCTAGCCTGGGGTACTTTCTCTCTCCTGTCATACTCATCTTTTTTCTTTGTTTTCCCATTCTTTTTTTCCACCATTAAAGATTTACCCTTTCTTCTTTCTTTATGTCTTAATAAGACTACTTCTTATTGCTTTCATGATGAGAGCTTCTCATAATTCATTTGTCCCTTTATCTCAACCTTTTTGGCATATAGTTCAGTGTATAACGTTAGAACATCTCAACACTTTCTTAAGGTGATTCATGTATTTAAATGTAATTTCCCAAAACAATTATAAAATTCCTAAAAATCCCTCTCTTTCTATTCTCTATAACACCTTTCACAATTTGGAGAATTAGAAGATGTTACCTTCTTAATAAGGACCAGGACAGAGTACAACATATCCAGTTGAAAGACATATATTGATATGAAAAATCTTATGCTATTCAGATCTCCATGCATATTTTTAAAATTACATAAAAGGTTATTTAAATTGATGTAATTTCCCCAAAGTGGGGGAAAACTTTGATAGCTATCAATTATCCACTATCAAGAGAAATCGTAAAATATGCAAACTATCTTAATTTTGTTATCTAAATATTTGCAAGAAATGTTCTCATGTTATTTGAAGTAATATTTTATTTTTCTTCCAATGAACTAAATCTATTACTTGACAACAGAGTTGCTGGGTTCACAAGTTGTACAAACTGGATATTTGAAGAAGTCCTGTTTCCTCTTTTCTCTTCCCATGTTGATGTAAGACAGACTTAACTGGCGTCTAAGATCCTGCAATTAGAAGTGTATTCATTTGACCTACGTCTTTTTCTTGTAAAGTTTATATAATGAACATATAACAGTTTAACTGTGAAGAAAATTCCACAAAGTAATGTATGAACTTGAAAAACCTTATTAATCAGTGAAAAATTCATGTGAATCTGCTCAATCCCTAAAGGGAGCGTTGGGGTTGGAGTGAGTAGGTGGTCGTTTTCTAGGCTAGGGGGACGTGCACGTCTAAGATGAGCAACTGGACAGGAGATGGAGAACTCTCCTGTGCTGAGACAGGTGGCAAATACCTTGTGTTCTTTTTAACAGCCTGACATAGAGAAAATATATTTCTAGGATATTTATGAATGAAGAAATCCACAGACTTGTGCTTCAGATATTCATCTGGCCACTACCTTAAAAACCATGTTGACATCTTGTTGCTGATTTTTAAATACTCGAGATATGGAATGACAGTCCAATTATTTTATTTGTATTCAGAAGGACACAGAGAGAATGTTTGTGAATAGACATGACTTATCTATTTGAGTCCTTTCCAGTCAGTGGCTGCACTTCAGCCTTTTAAATTTATTCCTTGTTAGTATCACAGCATAAATCAAACTGCCCTTTGACAGCAGTGGCTCTTAGTGGCTGGCACCATGCATCAGACAGTTTGCAACAATGCACCACATGGTCAAAGAGGGCTAGATCCAACCGGATGTGATAATCAATACACATGCTCCAAAAACAAAAATCAATGTTCGCTATACCAGATCTCTGCTTTGTACGCACCAATAGATTTTCCAATCCTGACAGCATGAGAGGTCATCTAATTTAATTAATAGAAACTAATATGACCTCTATGAAAAAAAATCAGGAAACTGAGAACTGCTAATAACTTATTTTACTTTCAATAGAAACATAAGGAAGACTAGAAGAATTTTAAATAGCAAGTTGTGTGATAGGTAGTCAATTCAGTGCTACAGTTTTATGACCGTATTATACACCTTGCCTCCTTTAATACACATTGAAGAATGCCAATTGGCTTTCTATAAGAACAGGCATACAATGAAAAATAAAATTTAATATGCATAGCGCTGCCGTTCTGTCCTATAGAAAGAAATAAAATGGGCTCAATTTCAAAAGTAATATAGATTCTTATACCTTGTTTTATGCTGTGTTCTGTTTCTTTTTTTTCCATGATGGCGTGAATAAGCCACTGAACTTTTTTGAATATCATGTTTCTTTTCTTGTAAACTGAGGAAGCTGGATCAAATGCTTCTTAAAATAATTTTAGATTCTAACATAATATGTGATTTTTTTTAACTGGTAATATTCTCTACTTGGAGTTTTGGCAAAAATCAAGGAAAAAGTAAAAGGAAATGACCTACATAATTCTTTTATATAAATAAATAAATAATAACATATATTACTAAAATTTCATATTTTAAGTTTAGTTTCTTATGGTTTATTATCTATTAAAATACAGAAAATACAATTTAGTCAAGATATAAATATTTTTATTTTATTCTGCTCATCAAAAAATTGTAGGTATCAGTTTAATAAGATAATGATATGTCCCATGGAGCACCTATTAAATATTTGGCAATTATAAATATTCTTACATAGCTATTTATAGACATATGTTTTTATTCCTCTTAGAGAAATACCTAGCATTGGAATTGTAGGGTTTGGGGAGAAGTATAACTTTAGTTGTACAATAAAACGTTTTTTGCAAAGTATTTCTACCATTTTCCTCTTCCACCAACAATATATGAGAGATACAGTTGCTCTACATCTTCTCTGGTGCTATCAGTTTTTCCTGTTTCTTCTGTATCTTCTGGTTTTAATTCATGTTTCCCTGAAGACAGGTGATATTGAATATGATTTCAATTAGATATTGGTCATTTACAATCTTTCTTTGAAATGACTGCTAAGATCTTTCGTATGAGTTTGGTTGCCCTTTTATTATTAGTTAAGGAGTTCTTTTTACATCTTGGATTCCAGCTCTTCATTAGAGATTGTTTTGTAACTATTTCACCCCGGTTAACTTCTTGTCCATTCATTTTTATAATGGAGATTTTTAAAGAGAAGGGATAGTTAATTTCAATGGACATTTATCTATCAATTTTTGTGGTTATTTCTTTCTGTAACACAAGAAACCTTTAACACAGGCACAGTTTATTTCTATTTTCCCTTCTAAAAGCTTTATGGTTTTAGTTTCCACATTTATTTATGTTAATGAACTATTTAAAACTAATTTTTGTGTATTATATGAAATAGAGGTTAAGATTTAATTTTATTTTTTCTATATGGATAGTTAGCTATTTTAGCAACATGTGTGGAAAAAATTTTCCATTTCGAAATTATCTTTGTGGGAAATCAGATATTTGGAGTCCAGTTTTTATTCTGTTCCATTTGTTGATTGTAGGCTAGTACCACACTGACTTGATGGCCACTTGATGGTACTTATTGTTTTAATGTTTGTGAGCTAGTGGAGGGATAACTCCTCTCTCATTTCTGATATTGGTAATTTGTGTTTCCTCTTTCTTGTCTTGATCTGTGGAGCTATGGCTTTATCATTAGTCTGATCTATTCAAATCACCATATCTTGATATTGTTCATTTTCACTATTGCTTGTTTGTTTCCATTTGGTTTATTCAGTTCTCCAAATCATTTTCTTAACTACATAAAATCCTGATACTTTGGAAGTTTTGCGGTACCACTATTTGATTGTCTTTAGATTGTCATTACTTAGTTGAATTTTTGCAACATCCAACAATCTTTCACATGTGCGTTAGTCCATTTTGCACTGCCATAAAAGAATGCCAGAGATGGGTTGTTTATAAAGAAAAGAGGTTTATTCAGCTCATCGTTCTGCAGGCTGTACAAGAACATCGCACCAGCATCTGCTTCTGGTGCAGACTTCAGGGAGCTTCCAATTGAGGCAAAGGTGCAGGGGGAGCAGACGTGTCATGTGGCGAGAGAAGCAGCGAGAGAGGGAGGAGGTGGTGCCAGCTTCCTTCACCCAAGCAGCTCTTGCATGAACTAATCAGAACTCACTCATTGCAGGGAGGGCACCAAGCCATTCCTGAGGGATCCACCCCCTCATCCAAACTCCTCCCACCAGGCCCCACCTCCGACACTGGAGATCTAATTTCAACAAGAGCTTTGGAGGGACAAACATCCAAACCATACCAACGTGTTCAAGAGGGAGATGACTTGGCCTTAAGAAAGAGAGAGATCAAATTGAGGATAAACTCTGTAAGTTGTTAGTTCATTGGTAAATAAAAACTTCATCATAGTAAACTCGTAAACTCTTTCATTCTCTGTCACTCTCTTTTACACACACGCACATAAAAGAGATGGTATGTTTATTCATTTAATAAGTACTTGCTGAGTGTCTAATCTGTGTGTGAGCCATTTTGCAAGACACTGTAAATATAATACCTATTAATAATCATAACTGTGATTTATTAAGCTAGTATTATGAAGCATATGTATTATTTTTTATCACAAAGATTCTATATCATATTTTCCAGCTAAGGAAAATATGACTTAGAGGAGTCAAATATTTTACTAAGTTTCAAGAAGTTTCTTTGTGTTGGGGTTTGAAACCAGGCTGGTCAGATTCTATAATCAAAGCACAATAAATTGAGGCCAACAGAAGAATTAAGGAAATAAAAAGAATGAAGGATCTTAAACTTTTTATTTTTGAAAGTACACTAACAATTCGGAAATATCTGGAATATGCAAAGTCAGCAAGGTGGTTTGGGGTAAAATTTATTAAAAAGCAACATCCTGTAAATCTAAGTCATTTTTGAGCATACTATATCTTAATAATATTATCTTGAAAGATTTCTGCAGACAACCTTGGTTGGAGATAAAGAAAAAGTCATATTATGAATTACTATAGCAACCAAAAGTGATAATTTTGTTCCAATGGCAGGTATAACCTAGATTTTTCTTTCTATTAATAAATGATATTTTGTGGCTATAATAAAACAATGTATACAAACGATTCATTGCAGTAAAGGCAGAGACCGAAAGAAAAGATGTTAAAAATTCCATTCAAGTTTAGCTTAATCTCATGATATGTCCATGAAGTATCACTTGAAATTAACAAACTCTGTCTTAAGTGATGATTATTGTGCTTAATTTTAACTATTCATTTTTTTCAGATAAATACAATATAAAAACCATTTAAGCTTAACTTGCGTTTTGGCTGTCAGCATCAGCCGCAAGAGGTCACTTACTGAATTTTGTTTGTTAAAGATGATGAGATACAATGTCATTTTGTAATATTAACTAATGCATATACTACGTATGCCTGTGCAACTTGAGATAGTGTTGAATACGTTTTTATGGCCATTTTTCTAATGCCTTATTCAATAGCTCTAGTAGAAACTTATTCTTCATCACAGAGACATACTCATTAGAGTGGCCAGTAGGATTTACTCCCAAATAGCCATTCTACAGAGGACACAAGCCAATCCATGTAATTGCTATAATCCCCCTGATCAATGACTCTTTTAGACATAATATTATGAACTAATTCTGCCCAAGGAAGCATGGAGGAATACTACTGTAGGACTTCTAAGGAAGGTCTTCTCCCTCTTGGAAAAGAGACGCTGCCTTAGGATAGGGCCCGTGACACGTGGCATTGCACAGTCATGCGGGACCACAGGGGCGGAGGCTGAGGGCCAAGCTGACCCGCTGAGGGGGGCAGAGCAGAAGCCAGGACGTGGGTCTCCGATGGCAACAGTGAGCTGCTGAGTCACTCAGGCCTGGACCTTGCCCCACCCTCAACTTCTTGTTGGGAGAGAGAATTTATTTCCACACTCTGTAAGAGAATCTGATTTGGGATTTCTGTTACTTGCAGCTGAAAATATCCTAAAAGATACATTCCTTTAGTTGCACATAAACATAGAGTGGTCAATTCAGATGGAAATCTGAATTTTTGGTGCTCAACTACAATTTGAGATTTTACTGTAGATTGTGTTTTGACCACTTCCCCAGTGATTTTTTGCTCTGTTGATGAGGCATATGCAACTCAAGAGAAAGCTCCATGGAACAGGACTGTGGAAGCCTATTCACCGTCCGTCACAGTGCTGTGGAGCATCTTCTGAGGAAGGAAGGAAGGGGGAGTGTGCAATGGAATACGTTTTACTTCTACTAAGAATAGGCACCAAGACTAGAGAAAATAACAGGGAGGGACTGGAGGCATGCATCATTGTGTGCCTTTTTAGAAGAAGACGAAACCCAAAGTGCAATAATGCTAGATTCCTGACTCAAGAGAGGGATTCAACTAGCCCAATACCTTTATTTAGATTTATGGAGACCAAAAGCAACTGGTCTTTTTAGAATCTTTACACTTCTGCTCTATTTAGAATCTTTACACTTCTGCTCTATTTAGAATGCAGCCCACAAACCAACCACATTAACCAGGTAAACTTTGTTGGTCTAACAACTTTAAGTCATGTCTGATTGGACACTGATCTGCAATGTGTGGTGGAAACCCTGAGACAGCACATTGTATTATACGTTGTTCATAAGAATCTGGCAGTACACATAGTGGTTTGGGCTGAGTCAGGAGGGTGGGGTGAATCTAAAGCGCATTGTGTGGCATCCCTGAAGCCTTGATAACTATTTTGACAAAGTCCTGAAGAGGCCTCTTACCAAGAATAGGAATCGAGTTTCACATACCTCTCTTAAATGCTGCCCCGTATAGTAATTTCACATATTACCAAGTATTTCTGTTGGTAAGACAAATAAGAAAAAAAACTGATGGAAATAGAAGAACATAGGAATATTAGAAGAAATGAAATCTCCAATTTATTTATGTTAAATCATTACAGAAATCCAGTACAAAAAAATTTATATCCAGATATTTGCATACATGATATGGATTACATGGGAATAAGTAAAAGTGATAAATCACTTTTCAAATAGCCATCATCAAATGCTCTTATCCAATTTAGTTTTTAAATTTGCCAGAGCATTTATCAAATCTTCATTCTAGAGAATTAATTTTAGAGGAAGGGAAGTGGTTTGTGGCAAAATGACACAGAAATTTGGGTACTAAATTCTGTCTTCTGTTCTTCAGCTCCAGGGGCCAAAGGCCTGGTAGAAATAATGACAAACACATGAGTGCAGGCAACATATGGTATGTCCTCCTATTATGGGTTTAGGTCCTGTATACTACTCACTGATGTATCCCCAGGGTCTACCTCAGTGCCTCGGTGCACAGTTAAATGCTCAATAAAATGTTTATTGATCTGAAGCAGACTCTTAGAGTTACAAACATTCTGAGTCTGTTTAGAAGATATTCTAAAATATTATCTAAAGTTAGTTTAAAAGATATTTTTTAAAGTGTTTCCTATCTCCATATAAAAATGATGTGAGCATTGAGAGGAGTTCTCCAATTCTGATCCTACATGCAACTTGGAATGAAATCTGTGTTTTATACTTCTTGTGATCCAGGAAATCCCCAATTTACAAATTAGCTTTACTACAAAAGTTTGTATCAGTTTGAAAATTTGAATGCATGTTTTTCACCGTTACATTCTAACCACCGCATTTCAGCATGGCATTTCCCAGTGCATTTTAGCAGTTCAATTTAGGAAAAATGTATTGAGTGTATACTAAGTGCAAAGCATTAAAAGGTGTTATATATATTCCAAAGATAAAGAACAAATTGCAGGCACCAAGAGCTCAGCAACTGCTAGAGGTAGCACACATAGAAACATAATTTCAATATAAGGCTGATGGCCAAATACACTTGAGTGGAAAATATAAACAATGTGTTGAGTATAAGAAACAATACTAATTCTAATAGGCAGAAAATAATTTTATTTGTAGTAAAGCTATGGTTCATATCTATAGTTGAAAAGAGTCAGTAATTTTTTTAAATTTAATATAGCAGCACTTGAAAACTAAGAATATGTTTAATTGCTTACGAGAAAAATAAATAAGTGGATGCACCTTTTTTGCCTGTTCTGAAGGGTATTTTGGGGAAACTGTTAACTGAACAAGAATTGAACTAAAATATTTTATCTGTTTTCACTTTAAAATTTGGATCCTCACATTTTCCCTCGTACATCTGTGCTGCATCCAAATTAGATTTTTTATACATAATTTAGTTTATTATTATTTAAACAACATTTAAATAATATTTCCTACTTTATTAAGCCTTCTTATGACTACCAATCCTCACCTTTTACCTTTAAACTCAGAGTGGTGGCTATCACTGTCAATGTGCTTACATAATTCTTTGAACATACATAGTATCTTGACTATGCTCTAAGGGCAAAGACAAGACCAGTGTCTCATTTTTCTTTTAACTTCCTTCCAGCATCTGGCTCAGCACTTCACAGTTCCAACAAGTATTCATTGAATGCTGTTTCTTGGGCTTGCTAGCAATAGCTTTAATTTATAGACGTATGATAAGAGCTAAATGTTTGCTTCTAGGTAAAGTGAAGGTGGGATGAGAATGGCAGGTTTTACCAGCTAAGGGTGCGAGAAGAAAATGGAGACAAAGAGATGACCATGATTTGTCCTTTAATCACCATAACTATCCTCAAAGGGGCTAATATTAATATTCAAATTTTAAAGTGGAGAAAACCAAAACAAGAAACTCAAATAACTTGCCCAAGTTGCACAGTAAGGAAGAGGTGGAACCAGGATTCTATCCAGACTACCCGACCATGCAGCCCTGACCTTAGCTGCATATGCTGTACCCATGGGCAGCAGCGTCAAACCCACTCAGCATTCGTACAGCTGACCTGGAATCCAGACTGTCAGTGTCTTAGAAAGAGGGATCTGCAGAGGGGCAGGCGCACCGTGTTGGACACTGATGGATAGCACAGAAGGTAAGAGAGCTGGAATAAACCTCTGGTCATCATCCTTATGCAGACATGCATATTTTAAAATGTCTTTGAACACCTAGTGCTACATGAGCAAGTGATTATGGATATATATCCCATATAGTTTAAGTAACTAAGGAAAAACAAACCTTGACTTTTGTATTTAATTCATCTCATTTAAGTTTTCAGGAGTGCCTTGAAATTGCACTTATTGTCTAATTTTAGTAAATAATATTTCTCTCATCTTATTAACTTTTTGTGCATACATATTTTGACCAGATCCCATTTCAACCTTTATCTTTCAAGGTCAACGGATAATTTTGCATACTTCTATATGGAAAACCAGTTCGTAGACTTTTTAATTTATATCTCATTTAAACATTTTATACAGGGAGTTCAGAAAGTTTGTACTACCTGGTTATTATACAGAACAAGTAATTTCTATATCTTTCCAAAGCTAGATCAACGCTGGTTTTGAGTGACAACAAAGATATATCCAACTTGGCAAACTCAGAGGAACATAAACTTTTGGATCAGGTACCCTTAAGTTTATAGAATATTTGTCATCATAAGGTTTGACTCATCTTCAGAATGAGAAACGGTCTAATTTTGGCTTCACAAATGCATGCCACATTTTTGCTCTATGTACTCACCTAGCAAACAAAACCATGAGCAATGCATCCGTCTAGCTGATCGGCCCCTGCAGTGTCTCTTCCAATCCCAGCACCTGAGCTCCACAGTGCAACGGAGTTGACATGTCTAGCAGCCCCCAATAACCTGGAAAACTATCCATACATTTTCTCCATGCCAGACTAATCACAGCTGAGGGAAAATCATGTTCCTACTTTGGCATTATCAGTCTGATAAGTTTAAATGGAAAAAAATGCTTTTCATTTTTCTCCACAGTCATTGAAACTAATATTTTAATCTAAATAGTAGCCTTGAACTCACATTCAAGTGCTACTCTCCCATGTAGTTTTAATTTTTCCCCACTTTGAGGATATAACCTTGGACTACTGTGCTAAAGAGACAATGGCTGATTCAATATTTACATTGAAGGGTTTGTTCAGTGAATCTCAGTGAAATGTATACAAACAAGGTGAAAATGCATTTTTGCAAATCATCAGTGTCTTCTTCTGAAAGTCTATAGAAAAGAATATATCAAGCTTGCTATTGATTGTATGTATTGTCTCTTTTATGTAATATTTAATTTATGTTCACAGAAATGCCCCCAGTGAATACAGCTCTCTCCAGCTTGAGGTTTGTATTTTCAGAAGTGATTCAGAGTTCAAAGCTTCCAACTTTGATAGAATTGTCATCACTGCAGCGCCAAACATCTTTTTTCTGATACTTGCTTACAAATAGACATTCAGTGGGCCAAGTGATGAAAAGTGGGAGTTAGTGCAGGTGCGTGCCCTAGTTTGAGCATGTTTGGTATTCCAGTCCTAGTAATAATGTTTACTTGCACTATGCATTATTGTTTACAGGGACCTGCCATGGCCATTTCTCATGGCTGCAGAATTGGCTGTAATTTCTGAACCATTCCAAAAGGTCTTCTGCTTGAGAACATGTGCACTATTATTCCTGCTAAAACTGCACATCTTAGGACATTGTTATTGCTTCCAGCTAAAATAATGGGAAGAGGAGATATGTTCAGGTGTAAGAATTGAGGAAATATGTGTCGCTTAACAAAGACTTCATCAGGAGTCTAGTGGAAACCAGTGATTGCTTTTTGGCGACAAGCTCTTCCCCAGGTGGAGCTACTTGACCTACTGAGCACAGAGGTATTTTTCAGCCCTTGCTTTTCTCAGGGAAGACAGCACCACTATTTCTTGCAGTCGTTCAGGGAAAGCACACAGGAGCTCTGCTCTCCCGCAGGGGATCTGCCACGTAGAAACTGGGTGGCATGTCAATCAGTTTGTCATTCAGTTGATGTCAATCAGTTGATGTCATTCCCTTGTCAAGGACACTTCAATGACTTCCCTTTGCTGATAGAGTAAAATCCAAATTTCTTCGAATGATGCACGGGGCTCTAGATGGCTCCACCCTTGCCTGATTCTGCAGCGGACTGCACCATCCTGACATGGCCCGCGGTATGCCAGCCACACAATTTTGTTGCTGTTGCTGCTGCTCTGTGTCATCTCAGGCTTTCATTTGCTTTTTCTATGCCAGAAATTGTGCTCCCAGGTACTTAGATGGCTGGTTTATTTCCACTTTTTACATTCTAATTCAAAGGCTACTTCCTTCAACAGGTCTTTACTCCTCAAAATCGATTCTTATACCTCCACTTAACCACTCCCTAGCTCTTTACCTTGTTTTGTTTTCTTCATGGCACTTAACACTATTTGTAATTATCTGTAGCTATTTATTTGTCTCATTTTTTTCTTCTTCCACTAGAACGCAAATGCCACGACAGTAGGAACTATGTCTGTCATATGCGTTGCGGTATCTCCGATGTCTAAAACAGGGTCTGGCTCCAAGAGTAGGTAGGTACTCAGAACATTGTGATGAAAAAAAAATGCAAAAAAAGAAAAAACAAGGATTTCCTGGAAATGTGTTTCTTGAGGAAAAAAAAGGGAAATCATTTAAATGATTCGAACTACCTTTCAAGAATTAGAACTATAAAAATGCATCCATCTTCTGAAACCTTTTTAGAGTTCCTTTCAGTTGTAAGTTTGGTGGCATTTCTTTAAAATAATACTCTACACGTTGCCTTTAATCATGTGACGTGTTTCTGTTGGAAAACTGGTCGGGACAGTGGTTGCAAATGCTGACTGATAACCACCTGCAGTGAATGGCTTCTTTGGCTTCTGTCCAAGAAACAGACAGTAAAACAAACCAATTTAACTTTCAAGATTCTGGTTGTGGAGAAAAGGGGTCAGTTGGAGGGGATGTACGTGCAGCGATCTGTGCCAGGATGGAGAAGGAGGGGGGTCCTGGGGCACGTGGTGCAGAAAGTTCTGCAGGGACTCTACGTGCTGCCCAGTTATGCCGGCAGTTGGATTTTCTCACATTTGTGTTCAATGGCTACTGCCCTCTCTTAGGTCCGCACTCACTGGCTAGTGTCTCTGCTCTTTTTGGAGTGTTGAACTATATGACTACTTACGTGCAGACGCAAAATAGAAAACAAATCGTAATTGCTTAGTTAATATGGCATGTTAAAATTCATGGAACTCATTTTCCTTGAAGGACTCAGAAAGATGATCCCAGTCCCTGATGCGATGAATAGTCCCCATAAAAACCTGGCAAGTAAATAAATGATGGCCCATTTCAGTTTGGTAACTGATCAGAATGTCTAGTTAAAGAGAATAACTGAAGTTAGCAAAAGGACTAAGGATAGATCTAAACTGGCCCGAGTTCATTCTACTTACAATTAGTCTTAGTCTCTGTGAAGCTTCATTCTGTTAACTTTCTTGCCTCATATCCACTTTCGCCACTGCTTCTTTTTGCCACCTGGATGTGTGCAGTCGTCAGGATCCAGTGGTTGTCCCTGTCTGTCCTCCTTGCTCTTCTCTCAGAGCCTTTTCACCTTGCACGGCTTCAGATGGCCTCCAGAGTGGGACTCACATCTGTGTCTTCTGCCCTGAATTTCAAGCTTGTCTTCTATACATTTTTCTACATTGTGGTATTCATCATTTATTCTGCAAAATCATCTGCTTATTGGTTACTTTTTTTTTAATAAACTCAAATACAATACCCTCATTTTTGTATGGCATCAGCTCTAAATTTCGGACCTTAAAAGTATGAGGAGACAAGCCTAACGGTCCCCCTGCCCCGCTGCAGGCCTGACAATGCCTAGTCTGCAAACTTACTGTCAGTCCACACATTTATTCACATCACTTCTTAGCTCAAGAATTAGCAATAGCTTCATGACTGCCAAGGCCAAATAAAAATATGACAAGATATCCACAAGTGTGTGAGCTGACAGAAGTGGTTTTAAAATAAGATATTCTTTTCATTTTTAATAAAGTTTCAATTCATTATTTAAATAAAAAGAAGACATTTTCATTTTTAAGCATAATGTCAAATATTTTCCAATTTTATTAGTCACATATTATTCACACAAATGGATACAGACACACTACACCCACCTAAACAAATATTATAGTTCACCATTGTCAAAATTCATTTAATTCATTTATTGTTGCTCTCTATATATGTATTGTCTTCAGTAATTTTCCAGCTTCAGTCTTTCGTCCCTTAATGTCTTGTTTTCTTTCTTTTTCCCTTTGTCAATAAGTCTAAGAAGTTTGTTCACATCTCTGTTTGCTTAACTAGCCATTTTTGATCATTGATTTCTTTAAGTGGCATTTTCATCAAGTCATCTGAACATGGCTGATTTGGGAATTTAGACCTTACACATTCTAATTTCAGATAATTAAAAAAATATTTTTTTATTTTTATTTTTATTTCAGCATATTATGGGGGTACAAAAGTTTAGGTTATGTATATTGCCCTTGCCCCCCACCCCTGAGTCAGAGCTTCAAGCGTGTCCATCCCTAGACAGTGCGCATCACACTCATGGGTGTATACACCCATTCCCTCCCCCCCATATCTGCCCGACACATGATTAATATTATTCCTAAATGTGCTCTTAGGTGATGATCTCTAGTCAACCATCTTGCCTCAGGATCTTGGTATCTAATTTTTAATTTTTAAAGTTATAATACTAAAATTTAAAGTAAGCCCTCTCACTTGATGTCACAAAATCTGTATTTATCTATCTTTACTTTTCTAATTTTACTGCTGACTGGAAGACAAGTGACCTTCCTGTGGAGAAGGGAATGAATTTGTGTCCTTTTACGTTTGTGATTTTTGTTTTCCCTCTCACTAGCTGGCTCTTGTTTATTCTTTTTCCAGCAAACAACGTCTAGCTTTCATACTCCTATGAGAACCTTCTTCTACATACCAATTTGCAGACGCCCTCCCCAGGTGCCTCTCACAGTTGTAGTTAAACAGCTTTCATAAATAAACTATCTTAATTGGAACTAATTTGTTCCTGTTTAAGTGAGAAAATCTTGGTTCCTCTGGAACATATGAAGCAGCCAAAATTGACATAAAATAGGTAACAAAGAAGTCTGAAAGAATATAATATTCCAGAAATATTTATTTCTTCGGGTTGCAGCATAACTATGTATTCAGAATATACTGTATGTTCAGAGGAATAAGAATCAAAGCTTCAGTCATTCTAATTTTCTTCAGTCTACGTCTAAAAAGACCAGTATATCAAGATCTTGTGGGATTGTTGTGTACCTAGACTAGCAAATTCAGTTAGCCAAACATTGAATAACTTCAAACTTTCTCCAGTTGCCCTGAGATCACCTGTGTGCTGGAGAAACATTGGTATTTTTCTTTCATCTTCGATGATGGAGAAATTAAGGGAAAGCTCAAACATTTTTCATACGTATGTTATTCACCAAATTAATAATATAAACTTCAGTAGTTACCTCTTCTCTGCCTTTACAGGCTATTAGTTGCCTCTTAGCAGAGTGTTGCTAGAAGGATATAATTGAGTTATTTACATCTGTGTAGGCCTATCAGAAGAGCCTCAGACATTTTGTTCGGTTTGATTGATGTGGAACTATTTACCCAAGCATTCTAAAAATACTTATTGTGCACACTTCTCCTCCAAATATGTTACTATATGCTGGAAATAAAATGGCAAATAAGACAGTCAAGATGGTTGTGCTGGTCAAGTTTGTATTTTAGAGACAGATGCGATACACAAGAAAACAATTAGAAGGAAATAAACGGAATAGTTGCCTCTTGCAGTGGGTTCTTTGAAACACAGGAAGGCCTGATTTCTGCTGCGTGGTCAGAGACAGGCTCTGTGCAGTGCTGACACGTCAGCTGAGGCCTGGGGCTGAGACGAAGCCAGACGTGCTGCCTTCAGCAGAAGGACCGGAGGTGGGGAGGAGTTGATAACAGAAGGGGCGGGGACCGAGGCAGGCCTGCGGGGAGGTAGGTGGGCAGGAGGTGGAGCGAAGCCAGGATGGGGTGGCAGGGGAGGAAGGAGGCCCATGAGTAGAGCCACTCAGGCCAGAAGAGTTTCCACTGAAGACTTTGGCTCATGTCACGGGGTTCATGACCCCAGACACAGCTTCCAGAGCATTAGGGATGTCACGTGGCTTTATGTTCACATACATGGAAGGAAAGCATGAAGAGACAATTTAAGAACTGGGAGTGTTTTCTCAAAGCAGCAAGCCCGTTCAGTGTGGTCTGTCCCCGAGGGTCACAAATGAGCTGTAAACACCAACTGTTTCCATTGGGTTTGGTTTACAAGAGCCTGCAAACCACAGCCGAAGCCCTGTTGGAGGATCAGGCGCAGCCCAGACGTTTGACTCTCGGTTACGAAGCGCTCATGGTTTGTTTAAACAGTTCACACTGGTTTGTTTAACCACAAAAATGCAAATTATTCTCGGGTTTTAGTATTGTGCATTTCTTAAGGGTGTTATTTAAAGGAAAAAAACCATAATGAACTGCATTTGAACACAAGAGTTTCTATGAGAGTGAGACAGGTTTTGTTGTTTTGTTTTCCTTCCTCCCTCCTTCTCTCTCTGTCTTTTTTCTCCCTTACGTTTTTCCTTTTTTTAAATATAATTATCGTAGATTTATACTCTGTAAACAAGTTTAATACCTTATTAAGACATTATCAAACACCAAATAGGTGAAATATATTTGTAGAAGAAACCATCTCTCTTTAATTGAAAATAATATCACCAAAATATAATGGATGCAGAACGTGTACCTCCCTGCTCTGCACGACTGGTGGCGCACTTGAGCCGTGGTAGTAGGATACACACGTTGCCTTGACTCAACCCCCGGGCAGTGTTGCAAGTGTGCACATAACCGTGGTTGAAGTTTGGCATTCTCAGAGAATAGCTGAGACTGGATTTAACCGGTATTTAACTGGTATTTATGTCATAATGCCCAGGGGAGTGAGAAGTGTGGTTGATAGAAAGTGTGTTTATTGACATTGTCAAGAATCTGGCTCAAAACCCTATCATTGCATATCACCAGATGATGAACACTCTCAGAGAATATTGTTCTAAAATTGCAATCAAAAGGGAAAAAAGTCCTTTTAGAGTTTCAAATTTTAGGATTGGAAACTCCTTTTAGCTCACAAAACCAATATCCATGCTAAGAAGCTAGAAGTATCAGAAAGACTGGTTTGCAAATGACGTTTTTCCCCCGACTCCATTTGTTAAATATATCCACAGATTATTTCCCCTTGTTTTCTTTTTTTCTGCCATTCCATAATTTAATTGGAGAACATACACTTGATTCAAAATATTTTTGCATTTTACACCTACGATGTGACTAAATACGAGATTAGCTATTTCATTTAGAGCCAAGTCCTCCCCCTGTGTTCAGCTGTAATTGTCATGGGAAAAGTCTGCGCCATATTGAAGACCATTAGTAGTTCCGCTTAACCAGGTAAAGACTGTAGGGACATTCTGGGACCCAAATGACAAATCACTAAGGACAGCTTGCTGATGAATTAAAATGACAATAAAAACAGACCCAAGAAATTGGGATAAGGAAGAGTTTCAGTGAGATGGACATTAGGAAGTCAGGAAATTCATGTGAGTGTAGAAATATTAGAATGTCTGGGCCCTTTTGCTGCCAGGGTCTACTTGCCCTTTGCTGTATTCTCTCTCTCAGTTTCTCTCGCTTTCTCCCCTTCCCGATCTTATTCTGTCATTAACACAGCTCTCCCACAGTCTAGGTAACATAATGTTTTCCAAACTCTAGGTCGCCCTTCAGTTAATGTTCTCCTTTCCTTTTTCCAGGGTTCCACATCTCCTAGTGCAGCAGATGTAGGAAATGTATATCGCTTTCCGCACTGCTTAAACTCACTTTATCATAAACTGTTTCACTATATAAACTATTCTCTGCCACATTGTTTTCTGCTAGCCACCTCCTAAGAGCTGGTTTTGTATTACATTTTTAAAATTATACAATTATACATACTGTCATATTCAAGGTTCTTGGGTGGTCCTGGTTAACCAGCTTCTCCGTAAGAGACTTTCCCCTTCTGCCTGCTTCCCGTCAAAGTTGGGTCTTTGTCTCCCGATGTTCAGGCATTTTATCCCGGCAGTGCTCTTGCAAGATGGGTGGCAGACGCAGGCTGGTGGCATGGCCCAGACACGGTCAGGGGTCAGATGGCCACCTGAGTGGGAGGGTCTTTATCAGGAGGCCATTCTCAGAGTTTGCGGGATCCTCCCTTCTTTCTTCTACCTGTAGTCAACCCAGGTATTTCTTTGGTAAAGGTGAGTTTAAGCTATTCTTGTGAGGGTAAGCATTGTTTTAAAGCTCTAGAAAGTAGCATCAGTGCAGTGGCCTTGTCTCTAGGACAACCAGGGTTTTAGGTCCCCTTGTCGTAGAGGTCAGATGATCCTGAGGCCAGAGTTGGAACTCCCCAGGCCGGGTTACACTATATTGCTAAGTGATACATAGTGTTGGCCCTGCAAGATGTTTGAGTGGGTCTTTGGGCTGTTATTAATCTTATAGCCACAGTATGTCCCTTATAGTACACTGCATACAGTCATAACACTGTGTCACTCTGCATGGCACTCACTGCGTGAATTCTCTGCACTGCTTTCTATCGATGCCTGAAGGGCAGAGGCCATATTTAATGTGTTTACTGTTGTTTCCATAGTGATGCCTCACATGGTGCCTCTTCCATAGAAGGTCCAAATCAATCTTTGTTTAATTAAAGTCTTAATGAATTAATTGTAAAATCCAGCAGAACACACGTGCGAGGTTCTTCTGAGGACTGGGGGCCATCGACTACATATGCCGCATACTTTAGAATTCTACAACATCTAATAGCCTAAAAGTGTTTTACAAAAAAAATTCTAAGGTAGAGTGAGTCCTACCCCCTGAAAAAAAATGCAAACATTTTCCCTCAGAAACCTAATAACACATCCCAAACAACAGGATGTTTGCCAAATATGTGCTACTGCTTTGCTTTGCTTTTTTGGATTTTCCATATAGGTCAGAAATACTTGACTTTCATTTGTAGAAATGAAACTTCAGAGAACCTCCCTCTGTAATGGGTACTTCTAAACTAGACATGATGTGTTGCTATGTTTGGTTAAAATATTTATTTTCCCAAATTCACACCTTTCAAGTTCAGCATTGTCCATCACTTTGGCATTTGTTTCTAAATGTAACATTACGTATTGTATCATGGGATGTAAGTGTTTGGTTGTATAATGTGGCTGAATATTTAGAAACATAATGTTTTAGTGAAATGGAAAGATTTTCAGGAAATTAAAGTAATCATATCATAGGCGTTCAACAAAAGACAAAAATGAAAAGAAAACCTCATCGAATTGACATGGAATGTTGTTCTAATCCCTACATTATTCCCTCTGCTTAGAAAAAAAACTTACTGTTTTTTTTTCTTTCCTTTTAGGAAAGTGAAGTCAAGTCATGTTGTGTTTTGGTGGCTAAGTTACAAAATTTCCCTATTTCTAAGGACAGAAAATCAATTCTAAGAAATGGTGATAAATGAAACAGGATTCTTGATGTTGATCATATGCCCTTTTTGTTATACAGTAAGATGCTTTAATCTGATAGTAGGTTCATCTCCCAGATGCATTCTCTTTAATATGGGCATATTTCTTAAATTCAATAGCCAGATTTATGTAATCCAAAGATTTCCAGCTCTGCTAAGCCTCCATTTTATGAATTAATAATACCTGTGTATGCACAATATACACATTTTTAATTCAACAAATGAATTTGGCAATATCTAAACATTTTTTAAAATAACACTTGATATGACATGTAACTTTTCCACAGTAGGAAAATGTGAGAGGCTTTAGGAGGAGACCATGTTTAATCACTATTGAGGTATATATGTTGACTTAAATTTTATCTCAATCAAACCGATCTGAGAAATCTGTATTATTACTGATTCTGTTATTCTAAGCTCATGGTGTAAAAGTGAATGAAACATTTGTGAAATCAATTTTTGGCTTATCTAAGGTGGGTCATCATTTACTTCATCATGTGTCAGTTTAACTATTTTTAATCACAATTCATGGGTTTAGTGTCATACAATTTATATCACACTAAACTATTAATTTTTCTAAAACTTTTCAAAAATTTTTATTTAGTACATTTTTACATGTGCTTACTATGTAGTGGGCTCTTCTAAACATTTTATGGCTTGTCTAGGCTCTTAGCCACCATGGTGGTAGGAAACACTTTTTTGAGGTATTAATTTTTGCTTTGCTCTTTGAATTTTCTCCCTCTGGTCTTTCTCATTCCTCCTTTTGGGAATAAGACCTTTACTATTTTCCCTCCCCAGGGATCTTTGCCCACCTGAATCAAAATTTTAGAAAGACAACAGCTCTTTATGACTTTTTCCCCTTTAAGTAAAAAGGTAAGGACATTGAGGAAATAAATTATAGAGAAGGGAGACAGAAGAGAGCATCTCAGAGTGTAGCAAAAGAGTGGAGATTTTCTCACATGCTGATGAAGGGGTGAGGGGGTGATGTCAGTGTTTCCCGCACTTTCTACGGAATTATCCCCACATGGCTAGCGTGTTTGGAGGTGGTGGCCAGACTTCGCTGGGGATGGCGAAACAAAGGTGGCTGGACCCATGACCCTGACATTCACAGCCTTTTTACACATCCCTGGGGTGAAAGGAACAGAGATCCACTGGGCTTTGAGGAATCTCCATGGCCTTGGCCAGGGGGATGTCACCAGGGACCATAAGGGGGTGAATGTTAAATGAATTTCATTCACTCTCTAGATGTTACAGAAATCTCTAGATTATCTGAATCAGTTGTCCTGACTTTTTGTCTTTGGTTTATTCAAAATCATTGCTTTGAAAAAATTAGAGACTCAGAAAAAGAAAATGTAAGTATAGCTATTTCTGTATGCTCCTACCTGTATAGATGTAGTCTCATCTAGGGTGAGAGAGAGTTCATATTAATCAAGAGATTAGTTTTGGGTTATTTTCTTAATACACATTACCATCTTTAGTATGAAATATGAAAAAAAATTATAAATGAATGACCAAAGTACCCGGTTTTGAAGTTTTAAGAGAGAAATTCCCATTCGTCTGCTTGGAGTGGGACTCTGGCTCTGACATGCTTGTTTTATCAGTTTTTTGAATGCAAGAGAATTGCTGGGGCTAGGGACAGATTTCTGTGACATAAGTTGGTTTTAAGAATGGGGGTTCTAAATTTCTGCCAGTTTTGAACATTCAGTATGTGTAAAACAGGTCTCCTGATTTTAAGAAAAGCAAAGAGTATATCACACTAACAAAATGGATCATGCTACAGTGTAGTAAGGAAGAAAAAAAAGATAAAGAGAATGGTAAATTCACTCAGGCTGCTTCTGGTTACGAGGATATCACTGGGGAAAACAGGAGGTAAGAAACTGTATTAAAAGGAGATCGTCATTCACACGTATTGCAAATATCATGGCACTCCAGGGCTTTTTCCCAGTCTGTGCACTCAGCATTGGAATCAGGGTAATAGTTGTTTTTTGTCAACTGAAGTCAGGAGTAGTGGCTTCTGGCTGAGTTTCGAATTAATTATTTATCTACTCCAGGTCCAGAGTCACTCGTGGTACATTCTCATTTTGGCCCAGAGGCCTGAAATCACAAGAGCAGCGAGCACAGTGTAGAAAGTGGTAGAAAGGCTCAGGACGGCTCTTGGGAGAATCACTGAGAGCTGTACAGAGTCGATTGTTTCCTGGTCTTGAATTTTAAGCTGTCCGAGTTCCAGAGGACTGTAAACGCTTTGTAATTTGGTCATGAGCAGGCATTTTTTGGTCTGCTCCTAGGAGCCAAAGCACATCAGTGAGTCAGAGATAGTGATTGTCTAGAATGGACCACACTGCGTTGAGATTGGCTCACTCGTTACCTTCTCTGTGCCAGAATCGTTCACGGCGCCATCGCTATCTCCTCCTGCCCAGACTCTGACTTTAAAGACGTCCTGTGTATCCCTGAGGTTATGAAACCCACAATGGAAGAATTTAAAATCTCTTATCCTCATAAACAAGAAACACCTGGGATCACATTCACTCCCAGTATATTAGGCCCTGATAGTTTCCTCTTCTCCCCATATAAACACAAAATATTAATATATGAGCCACTCTACTGTGGACATGGAACTTTTATTAATTTTTCCCTAGAAAATAAAATATATGGGTTTTATATATGGGTACTTTTTAGAGATGAATTTACCATTTGGACTTTTGCACAGGTTTATTATTACTTTGAATATCATGTACAAGATCAAAATACGTCAAGAAGCTTTTTACAAGGTAAAGCCTGGTGCTGTCATGGAAACCAAGTGTATTAGTTAGCTCAGGTTGCTGTAACAAAATACTACACAGACTGGGTGGCTTGAACAAGAAAATTTTATTTCTCACAGTTCCGGATGCTGAGATGTTTAGAGAAGAAGAGGCTGGCAAGGGAGGTTGCACTCTGAGTCTTCTTCAGAGAAGACTTGTAGGTGGCCACCATCTTCACATAACCTCATGCAACCTCTTTGCATATGTTCCTAGAGAGAGGTGACTATTCTTACAAGGTCACCTGTACTCTGAGATTGGGGCCCCACACTTATGACCTCACTCAACCTTAATTACCTCCTTAGAAGAGGTCTAGTCTCCAAATACAGTCACTCTAAGGGTCAGAGTTGCCACACATGAATTTTTGGGTGGACACAATTTAGTCCATAACACAAAGGTAAGTCATTATGACACAATAGAGTGGCGATAAGAGAAGAATGAAATGGCTTGAGAAAAGCTAGAGTAAGGGCAACATTGAGCAAGATGTTATATCCATGTTCTGTCCACCTGCTTCACTGAACCTATTGCCATGATGGTCACCTCTGACTTTCTAGGAGCTGTTCCAATAGATTCTTTTTGTTCTTCTTCTTTCTATTTTGCTTACTCTTGAGGAAGTTGACAATGTGGCCCCTCTTCCTCTTGAAATTCTTTTCTCTCTTGCTTCTCATTCCCTCCATTTCTTTTGGTTCACTTCTTATTCCCTGCCTGCCCCCTCTTTTGTCTCCTCAACAGATTTCTTTTTCTCTACCCACCCCTTAAACGACTCCATTTCCAAGAATTGAAGACTAGACCTTTTTTTCCTTCTATTTTATTGCTTTATTCAGGCACCCTTGTTTGTGTCAATTCATTCATGTATAACTTTATGATGATGACTTCAAATTGATGTTTTATCCAGCATTTTCTCATAAGCTCTAGGATTAAATATAAACCTACCTTTTAGACGCTGCACATACTCTACAGACTCAGCACTTGTAAAGTTGGGGTCGCTGTATCCCCGTCTCTCCACCGAGACGCTTCCCCTGCTCTTCGCTTCTGGTTCTGTGGGCCCGACAGTCATCCTAACTGGCCGCTCCTTCTTTTCCCTCATATTTCGGCTATAAGTCACACTGCTAATGCTATTTAAGTATTAATAAATCTCATATTGGGTCCCATTTTTGCCTTCTCTTTCCATGTGGCCATTGTCTTACTCAGGCCTTCCTCATCCCTTGTTTGAACCATTAGCAATTCTCATTGCACCCTCTCTGGCCCTGCCCTCTCCAAGTCAGCTTCCACCTATCAGTAAGAGTGATCTTTCCAAGATGGTTCTTTGAAACCAATCGTTGCATTTCCGATCTCAGTGGTCGCTGCAGTCTACAATTGATGATTCAAATTTCTTACCGTGGCGCACGTGCATAGTAGCAGCCAGGCACAATAGTCAGACGGTCTGTTCTCAGAAGGTCAGATTTTGCTCTCATGCTTCTCTGCCTCTGCCTTTTCAGTAGAATAATTTCTATTTATTCTTTAATCTCACCTCAAGCAGAATTTTTTTTTTTTTTTTAGAAAAGCCTTTGAGATTCTGCCAAGCAAATTTAGAAGATCCCTTCCTTAGGCTGTATTAGCAGCAAACTTGCTTTCTATTTCTCCACTAGTGTCTCCTTGCACTGTTTTCCCTTGTTTGCTTTTGCACACTCGTAGGCTTCCTGGATTTGGGGAAAACAAGGCATCCTTCGGTCCCATGACTTAGAACATTGCCTGTGTTTAATAAATGTATAGTGAATGTAAGAATCAATAAAATTTGTTATCAAACGTATAGTAAGTTTGCTATTTAATATATAGAAGTGTGTTCATAAATGTTATTAAATATATAGAAATAAAGGCATTAAAGAAATGTGCTTCAAAAATAAGCTTTCACGGATGAATTACATTTTTTGACTAGAGATGGGAGAAGTAAGATTTTGCAGACAGAGAAAGCGGTGCAGACATCGGCACAGGTGATGTGCAGGTCTAGCGGGCTGTTTGGTGGAGCAGGAGTGGAGGTGTTGGGGGAAAGAATGTGAAGAGAACTGTGTCTTGGAGGCCTTGGATGTGTCATATTTTATTTGATTATAAAAACAAAACAGAACAAAACTTGAGCACAGACAGTGTGTTATACAAAGGTGTTAGTTTTAATCCACCCCCTGGAGGCATTAGGTACTATTTGAAATACTGGGAAAAAAACAAAAATAATGAGAGTCCAGGGGTGGTATTTGGCATTTAAAAGACTTTAATGAGGATTCCACCCTGCAAAGGGAGCTGTTAGGAGTAGTTCCATTATCTGCTATCTTGATCAACACTCTGCATTTTTTTTAATCTAACATAATGAATACTGAAAATATTCTTTCATTGGTAGAATGTGTCTCATTAGAGACATGTGAATTCGCCTGTAAAACACCTCCATCCTTGCACAGACGAGGCATGCGAAGTTAGGGAGTCTGGCGACCTGTGCTCCTTTGAGCACAGTCTTGGCTCAGGGATCCATTCTACTCTGCCTCTTCTGTCACCTGTTCTCATGAAAAAGGTGACCAAATCCTGCCACTGAACCATTGCTCCATTTGCCTTGCATGAATCTCATGAGCAAGGCCATCGTTGGAACGTCATAAAGGGAAAAGAGATTTGTGATATTATCAATCAAATAACAACAGATTACATGATAACTGTGTGTGACAGGTTGCTTGTGGTTGGGGGGAGGGGTGTAGAATTAAGTCTGAGACTTGATTTTGTGCCACCTGGTCATAGTAGCTGAAGGGAGGGAACCTGTAGTTTTCAACCAGGTCTATCTTTTGGAGACTGATTACCTTTTCCCCCCAAAAGTAATAAAGGTGTAAAGCCAAACTAACAGGGCAGCCCACAACACAGGTTAAGGACTTTGTATTTAATTGCCAGAAAAAGGAGTATCACTGAAGTTTTTGAGCAGCTGATTACCTTGTTGGTTAGTACCTGATGCTTTTGAGTCAAGAAAAAGAGTTGTTCTCTGATAGGAAATGAGCTTCAACTCTTGCTAAGCTTGGTGAGATTGTCTGTATGTAGATGTAAATCTGAACTCTATAAATTGGTGTTGATGGATCATTCCAAATCCGTAACTATGTATCCGAGGTCAAGCTTGTACCACTTGCCCCCTGGACAGCCCGTAAGTCAAGAAGCAAGATGTTAGGGCAAAGAAAGTGACTTTTATTCAGAAAGCCAGCAAACCAAGATAGCAAACTTAGGTCCTAAGGAAATGTCTTAAGTTAGTATGAACTTTAGGCTCCTTTTTATGTTAAGGGAAGGGGGGGAAAGAGGTGAGTTGCAAGAGGTAACCGAGGAGCCTCCTCTGGGCATGAATGAGGGTCAGAGGAGGTTGAGAAACTTCTTTGTTCTTAGTCAGTTAACTTTAAAGAATGATGGTCAGGCCAGCATGTTCCTACAAATCTTTAATATAGCATTGTCACTTGTATGTATGCCTTCCTTATCTCCCCAGGAGTTAGTTTTGGGAAAGGGATGGTTGTCACCTTTCTTCTAGCCTACGTGCAGAGCTAAGCAGAAGCTTTTAACCTGAAGGATATTACTGCAGGGGGTCAGAGCAGAATGGAGTGAGTTATGTGAAACTATTACAACTATTTCTACTACTACTACTTCTAATTATAGTAATAATGATAATAAACAGATCTCAGAAGATACATCTTAAGTTTTACCTTTGGGTTTTTACAACTTTGATGCAGTCGTCGGTGTACCATGAGTACTATGCAACTCAGTATTGGATGAGGTTTTTGTTCCTTTGCTTGTTTCTCTTGGGCTTTACCATTTAGGTTATTTTAAGCCATAATTTTTCAAATTATTGGGATAACAGAAAATTTGAATGTTCTTACATTATCCCTCAACCCTTTCTGTATTCATTATTGGTGTCTTTGCTTGCCCCGACTACACTGGATGGTAGGGGAGGGCATTGGACAATAGCTAAGTTGTAAGTTCTTTTCTCAAACCCTTGGAAGACATTCTCAAAAGTTCCAATCCAGGAGAGGTTTTACAGTATTCACCTGGGACAAGTCCTCCCTTTCTGCTACCTTCCTGGGACAGGGCAGGAAGACTGGACAGCCAAACAAATGAACAATAAATTTGAGAGCAGCTCCTACAGATATCTTTATTCCTTTCTGTGACTTTGGCAAGTTTGATCAATGTTAACTTTCTCTATTGTATAGCAAGGAATATACAGGCATGAATATACCTCATGAAATGATTAAAATTCAATTAAAGTTAAAAGACAACCTTACTTTGTGTCAGAGCTGTAACGAAATTTGAAATTCGTTTTCCTACTTTCTATTAAGCCTCAGAAGCAGGAGGCACAGGTTTGCCTTTAATAATACCAGGCTATGTTATATATTTGTCTTAAATGTATCAACCTGTTAGGAAGAAAAAGTGTTTCAGAAAGATGTTAATTTTCCAGTCTCTGACAAGCTGTCTACCAAATGACTTTCTGGTGACAATAAATAGGTTTTGCTTGACATGTTTATTTACATACTATTTAATATACCTTGCACTGAAAGGAGACAAATAATAACTTAAATCAATGCCATATTACTTTACTGTATGCAGATGAGAAGCTAAATTCAAGACCTCTGATACAAAATGACACTAATCTGTTCAGTAGAGAATGAGAACTGAATTCTTCACACTTGCCTTACCTTTGTAGGGAAGAAACTTTACGTAAAGGGGGTACTGTCCTTATTTCCTCTTTTTGAAATCAGTGTAGTAACTGAATCAATAAAGAATAAGTATGATAAAATTCTAGAGATCACTGAACAATATAGCTTTTTCACTTTCACAAATTTGTAAATAAATAAATTTATCAGAATATAATGATGGGAGTTTGTTTTATATCTCCCTATACCCAATTTTGGGAGACTTATTCTAGGTTTTTAACATTTCAGAATTCATCTAGCAGCTATGATTAAAGACCAGCTTCTGAATCTTAAAATTTTATATTATTAATTACTTGATATTTTTTAGTAAAAATATCTTCTCATATACAACAGGGATTGCTTTTCATAACAGAAAGCAAAATGATCTGATCAAAAGGCAATCCTTACTTTTTGGTGAACACAGTAAAAAAAGGGGGTTCTGGATTGCTATTGCTAGAAAAAATGTAGGAGTACAACAGTATAAATAATGCCCAAAGTAGCCCCTATATTCACCACCTGGGTCTCCTTCACCCGAACTCTGGATAGAAGATAAAAGATTGAATAGAGGACCCCAAATGGCTAACTGAGATCTCACTGGGAAGGTCAATATAGGTAGTAAAACCTCTACTACCACAATCGTTCTGTTTTAACAATAAAATATTTTTTGCAAACAAACTCGTTAGTACTTTATGGTACAATCATACTTTAATATTCCTTTTTGACCTACAGAAAGAAGCTGAAGCACAAAATAAAATTTTAAAAAGTTCACCGGAGCCAAAGTGAGGACAGCTGTCTGGGAGACTCAGACCCAGGGGACCTAGGATATGAGCTTGGTTAGGCCTTTGTTAAAAGCAGGTTTTTAAAGGCAAAAAGGGGGACAGATACGAAGATGTTTGTCAGGAATTCTCACTGGTTTTCAGAAATAGCACTGATGAGTCATGGGCTACACACTGTATGGCTTATGGGGTCCACTGTGGAGCACTGTTAGGTTAATTTGGAGCTACTTCTGGTGACAGCAAGCAGATTCAAGAGATGATTGCTTAGCACAAGGGGGAGTGGGACGTGACTGTTGTCTTCTTCCATGTCTCTCTGGACTTGATAATTTAGAGGAGGCTCACGTTCCACAGATAAAAAGTTTCTTTTCTTTCGCATCTTTGAGAGATGAGCAATCAAAGGAAAGATCAATTATAATGTTAAAAAACGGAAGTAATCACACTCCTCCCTCAGAACCTTAGGTTTTGCTGGGGTATCATTATTCTCCTCCTGTCTGAAGGTTTGGTGTGAACATTTACAAGGTATCATGAATTTCTCAGGCAGTCCATACATACCTGTGGTCGCCTTCATTCCATCCCTGAGAAATTTCTCCAAAATCTTGTCTAATTCAAGTCATCAACAGTGGGATTATCCTACTCAGTATGCATTACTTCTTTTGTGACAGTTTGTATGAGCACATTTATTCAGTTATATATTAATATATATAAAACCCAGAAATTTATATTACATTTATATTAATTCAAAGATTAAATCAGTTATAAATATAAAAACCAAAAATATATTTTTATACATGTATGTGTATGTATGTGTGTGTGTCTATATGTGTGTGTGTATATATATAAATAAACTAGAAAAATAGGCTACCTAGAAGAAGTTTGGGTAGATACTTAAGAAATCTTCTTGAAATTAAAATTAACTTAAGAAAGTATAGCATCAGCAATTGCAGAAAATAATATTGTTATGGATTTGTTTAAAGAGTTTCAACTTTATAATTTTGATGTCAATTCTCATTCATGAAAAATACAATTTATAGATGAACTAGGCAGTTTTCAACACATTAAAATATACTTTTAATCCAAAAACTGAGGCTCATTTTTATTTGGTGGCTTCATTTGAGCTGTGCAATTTTCTCTTGCCACTTAATGACACTACAGGGTCCTGGATGTTGCCTTGTATCACAATTGTGAGCTGTCAACATAAGTAAAAGTAGGTATTAAATCTGATAACTTTGGTCAATTATAGGAACTCTTTTCTAACTGCAATTATGTAGTCAGCAAAGAGCTCACAGCACTAATTCAAAAGGCCCAGTAGAGACTATTGGAGGTTCTCTTTCATGTGGGGGAATTCTTAAGTTATGAGGTAGGCTTCTGAGCCCATATTCATCCAGAGTGACCAGGCCTTCATCTAGATTTTTTTTACAGTGTATTTCCATTTAACTTGACACAAACAAAAGAAAATTCATCTTTACAGCAATCAAAATAACCGTGACTGGCTCTTTCTGCTTTGTAGTGCCGCAGATCAACGTTTTGCTACATGCATTATTGACAAGTGTAGATCCTGAACTGTGAAAATTAGAACTATAAAATAGACCTAGAAAAATTGAGGAAATGCCTCCTCCCTAATAGCATTATCTGGTATATGCAACACTAAATGCAGAATTGTGGAGGAGGAGTTATAAACACATAGTGTACAAACACAAATATTAACACATCTCTTTACTTTGTATGACAATATCTTTTGTTATTTAAAAAAATTAATAGTGGGACAGATTTTTTTCCCCAAATACTCTATGTATTTAGGTGCACATTTAAAACATACCTAAGTGCCATATATCTCCCTTAGCATAAAGTTATATATACATTTTAAATCTCTGCTGATATTGTCATCCAATATTTAACTACAGCACTCAGCTGATCAGCCTAAAGTTAGGTTGAAGCTTTGTGGGGTATTTGAAATCCTTCAGGTTGTCAGTTTTTCCAGCCATTAGTAACATAGGACTGCTGTTTGCAAATTATCCTCATCCACAGGTATCTCACCCCTTCCATTCAACAGTGTAGACAACTCACTCAAGTTGTTTATTTGTTTATTTGTTTTACAAGGAAATCTGTCCTTTTTCAGATTTTGCTTCAAACTATTTGATAGAAAAGAGTAATATTTGTAAAAATAGTGTAGAGTCATATAGACATTTTTGTATTTTATTTTAAAATAGACTATTGCTTTTTCTTGTGATTTCCATGAAATTTTGGTAACAGGTAGAACACAAAGGTAGATTAGTTTCATCTAGTGGTCTAAAGGAAATATTTAATAAACTATTTCCATTTTTGTATTTGTATGCAAAATCTATTTAATTTCTCTGATGATTCCAGACAATACCACAATGTGTTTTTCAAATCTCTTTCTTTTGAAGTTCAAAGAAATTCATTTGTATTCTTGCAGTTCTTGAGTGACCCTAAACAAACCAGTTTCAAGTTTCTTAAGGGTAGCTATAAATAATAAAAGAAAAAGAATGATTTTTTTTATGCTATGGGAAAATGTGTTGAAAGTAACCTTTTTAGTTGTGTAGAGCATAAAAAATCAATGTTTCATTATATTTTTGCCAGCAAAGTGTTCTTGCAACTTGTTCACCACACAAAATTATTCCAACAGTTTTTGTTTTATTTTTGCAACTAGTTCTTTGGGTGCTATCCACTCAAACTGTGAAAAGAATATGCTGCTTCATGGCAACTTTTCTTGATGAGCTGGCTTAAAGGTTCAAAATTATGATTTGTTTGCACACATAGTAGGACTGAGATATGTCGTGATTCCCAGGGTAATAAACAAAAAAGAGGGGGAGATAGATTCAAATGCTTATGGATGCAATGAGTAATTCTTAAAGTACTGAATCTTAAGGCGGGTCATGGTGGCTCATGCCTATAACCCCAGCACTTTGGGAGGCCGAGGTGGGAGGATTGCTTGAGCCCAGGAACTTGAGGCTGCAGTGAGCTGTGATGGTGTCACTTCACTCCAGCCCAGTTGAAAGAGCATGACCCATCTCTAAAAAAATAAAATAAAATAAATTTTAAAAAAGAAACTACTAATTCACATGAAAATATAGAATATATTTTCTAAGTTATATTCTAAGGCAATTTACAGTGCCAGCAACTCTTTGGAAGACATGTAAGCTAAGTCATTGCATTTCTTTGATACATACATAGGATCATGTATTATTTTTCCATCATATTTTTATTTCTTCTCACAATATTCCATATATTAGCCAACTCAGTGGGGTTGTACACATTATATATGAAATTAAGGGCTATGAATCCTCTAGCTATGGGATTTCTACATAAGAATTTATATAAAGATATAAATTCATTTGGAATACATAAATAATTCAAATATTTCAGTGAAAGGACTAAATACTTTCCTATTGTTTCTAGCAAAGAGTTAGACATGTAGACAAGAAAACCAAAAAATTTTTTCTTAAATTTTAACTTTATCTCAGTTTTCCATGTCACTTCTAGTATAAAGGCAGGAATAAGATCATTCAAATTTTATCTCTAAAATTTTATCTCTTTATTGATTTATGATTTTACCCGTAATTCCTGTCTCCATTAATGCATAAAACTGAGCTGTGACCTGGCTGTCCCACACATGTTTTCTCAGGACCTCTTGAGATTACGTACCCTAGGCCATTGGTCACTCATATTCAGCTCAGATAATCCTCTTTAAATTATTTTACAGAGGTTTTTTTTTTTTTTTTTTCTGTTGACAGAAACATAAAATTAGTCCAGATTCTTTGAAAAGTTTATAACCCTCATAGGAACAAATGCTACAAACCAGGACATTTCTGATTGAGGGAGAACCACACATATCATAAAGATCACCATAAAAAATTGCAACTACCACCAGGAAGCTGACAGCTATGAGTGAGAGTCAGCACATATAAAAACAGGAGGTTTATAGTCTAAAATTAAACTTCTGAAGTGATTTGAAATAATCAAACAGAAAGGGAAAAAAAGCATTAGATAAGGAAAAAACTGTATTAAACCGTATCTTAGATTTTAAAAATCAGCAGCTAGTTTAAACAGATTATAGAAAGTTGAATAAAGTGCTCGTGAGTTTACTTAACTGGAATACAGACATAGGAAATGGCTGAACATGGAGCTCAGTGGGGAAAAGAGAGAGAAAATGTGAAAGAGAATTTGAAATGGGGGCATAAAGACAAAGCTCTAGTCTTTGTCTATGAAAAGTCACAGAAGCAGGGAATCAGGACAGTGGTAAAGATGTCATATTAAAAAAAAATTTTGTTTAAAATTCTCCAGAATTAAGAAAGACATGAGTGCTCAGACTGAAAGTTTATCCTAAACTCCAAGTAGCACAAATAAAAAAAAATTCCTGCATGGTGGCACAGAGGCCAAGCATCAAAGAGAAAAATGCCAGAGATTTTTCTTTGGTATCAGTAAATGCCAGGTGATAGTGCCATAATTGCCATGAAAAACAAAGACAATCTCAGACATAAAAGACTGAGTTTATTATTCACAGACACTTACTGAGAGTTCTCCCAAAAGATGTACTTCAACTATAAAAAACCAAAAACCTCAGATGAAGATGTAGATACAAAGCAATTGGCCACAATGAAATTGGTAATAGTCGTTACATTTAGATAATTATTGATTGAAATTGTGAAGAAACTCAATGACCACTTTGGTGAAACTTTTAGAAAGATGACTATTAAATGCCAGATTTCAAAAGTACAGAAAATGGGAAGGGTATGGAATGGTATTGTTTGGAAAGATGACAAAAATATGGAATCACTTTAGCCTTTCAGAAATTAAGCATGCATGTTCAGCATGTAAGGGTAAACACAAAAGTACACTGCTTTAATTTCACACCACAGAAAACCAATATCGGAATTAAGCAAAGGCAATCTACCAACAGTGGGCAGAAAAAGGAGAAATAGAAAACAAAGCAAAAAATATGGCAAATTAGAAGCCACAAAACTGGATCATAGAAACTATTCTGTAATATCAGTCATAATAAATAAATCAGTAAGTCTTATTTTAAGACAGAAACTTTTAAAATGAATAAAAATAACCCAGTTTTGTGAGAAGTATTAATAGAAGGAAACTAAATGTCTATCAAAAAGAGGACAATATAGAACATTGCATTATATTTGTAAGATGCAATAGTATATAGTGTTGGGGCCCAGAATATGACATCCCAAAATGAAGGCCTCAATAGCAACTTCAGAAGCAAAAGTTTTTCTGACCTTGTCCTGCCCTCCTGTGTCTCAGCCTCATTCTCCTCTAAGGCTAGTCATAGAAACTAGAATCTCTTTTTCCCAGGTGGGTCCTTGAAATCCAAATTCTTTTTCCCTAAAGCCAGTCATAAAACCTAGAAATATAACTTTGAACTTTCCCCCTTCCTTTCTGTGTAAAAACTGACCATCAAGAAATTCTCTGACCTACCTCGTTTGACTGCAGGTCATAAGACCCCCATGCCAGAGAGGGTCCTGCCCCACACCCAGAAGGAAGGATGCTGCTCAGAGAGGCCAAGAAGACCTAGACAGACAGGTCTCTCTGGGTTTCCCCACTTAGTCTGTTAGCATTAGATCTTACCCTTTTTGTACAGTCACATTTCTACCATACTTTGTTGAACCTAAGCATAAAAATGGACAATTTCTCCTATATCTTTGGGTCTTCATTCTGAAGGCTCCTATGTCAAGTAAAAGAGTGATCCCAAAATTTGTATGCTCTTTCTCCTAATAATCTGTCTTTTGTCAGTTGATTTTTTCAGCGAAACTTCAGAGGGTGAGGAAGATGAGAATGATATACCTGGCATACCCCCTCAGGGAACCAAATCCCGAGTACAGACAGCGGCCTGCACGGCCCGCATCGTAGGGTCCCTGCCATCTCTGTCGCTGCAGAGCCTTCTCTTACCACTCTGTCCCCCATCCTTCTGACCTATTCGCAACTGAGCTTGCGTGAGCAAGTGTGTCTTCAGGCCAGGACCTTCACTCTGCCTGAAATGTTCTTCCTTCAGATCTGCGCACAACCTGCCTTTCTCCTTATTAAGGTCTCTGCTAAAATTCTTCTCCTTCGGGAGGTTCTTCTCACCACTCTCTCCAAAATGCCACCTTTACCCATAACCCTTAATTAGATATTCAGTAAGTCCATTTGCCCATCTCAGTCTTTCTACTAAAATGCCTGCTTCGTGGGGATGGGACAGAGCCCACCATGTATCAGTGCTCAATTAATATCTGTTGAATGAATATATATGATGGTTCTAATATGTTTTAATGACCATATATTTCATCTTGTTTAGAGGTGCAAATGTATTTAAGGAGGAGCGAGGAGGTAAAATAGCAGGATTTCTTTCCTCTTTCCTACTGTCTCAGGGTCACACTGATGGTATTCCACAGAGTTATGAGGGATTCCAAGGCATCCAAGCCTGGACAGCCTCTTCTCCTGTCACAACAGGAACCCCATATTTGGATCGGCAAGGCATCTGCCAACCTGAGATGACACTTTCAGTTGCCCACAGTGTGATGGGATGTGGGGGGGTCCCACGTGTTATAAGCAGTGCTACTGAGAGGACCTTGAGCCCCCAGGGCAGAAGCAGGAACCTGTGGAGCAGAGGGACTTCAGAACAGAGGCAGATGGCCAGACAGGACAATTGCTCCTCACTAGACCTCAATCTATTGACAACAGTAGAGCAGCCCCCTGTGGCTCAGGCCACCCACGAGCAGTAGTTTGCACTGTTCAAAAATGGCTACAATCCTATTTCCCATTTCACATGCTCTTCTTGCAAAGTGACCTTGACAATATTTTCATTGAGCAGTCTGAATTGTTTTCCTTCCCTTGTATCTGGGTGAGCTTGTAACTTGCTTATAACCTGTAAAGTGTGGCAGAGGTGATTTTGAGTGCTTTCCAAGGGTAGGTCAGGAATGGAGATGAAACATCACCTTGACTCCTGGAATACTTGCTTTTGAAGAGTTCAGTTTTCATGGAAGCAGTTTTTTCTGCCTTCAGGCAGCCATGCTATGAGGAAGCCAAAGCAAATCCATGCAGAGAGATCACAGAAAGGCGCCCTGGGATGGTATGAAGAGAGGGAGAGAGGCCTGGCTATTCCTTTCTCATGGTTTCTCAGTTCAGCCACCACCTGTGAACAATTCATGAGAAACCGCAAGCCAGATGCACACCCTGACTTCTAACACTCAGAAACTGTGGATGTAATAGAATGACGGTTGTTTTGGGCAACTGAATTTTAGAGTAATTTGTTATACAGCATGAATGACTAGAATAGGCCCCCTCAGGTATAATTACAAGTGACTGTTAGGTACCTCATAGACCCATACACTAACTGGGGTGGGGGGGGGTGAGAAAAACAGGAAGAAGAGGAAATTAGAAAAAAAATGGTCATTTATTCAAAAGAGGTAGAATTACTGTAAGGGAATGTGTAAACCAGAAGAATTTGAGACACTATAAAATTGGCATTTTAAATACTTCCCCATCCCTAGTACCCACTGTGGTAGGATAAATTCAGGAAGATTAGATTTAGAGAAACCAGGAAACTGGGTGTAAAATTACACAGAAACTTAAACGTGACAATATAAATATGAAATACTTTGCATAGAACAAGGCACATAGTGAGTATTAAATTAAAAAGTAAATATAATCATTATTATCACTGCCATTGCTATTGTTAATAGCTGGTTTATCTCATGCTGATAGCAGTCACAAACATGTGGATGAGGGAAATGTTGATCTTGAATCCACTGACACCAAAAATAAAAGACTGAAGGGAATATTTACTCTCCATGTCTACCTGGATTCTGAGAAAAGCTAATATCTATGCAAAGAAACATACTTAACATCCTCAAAATTCTAAATAAACAAGCTCACTAGGTAATTTACTATTACTGGAAAGAGCCGTCATGGAGATGCTCATGCATTTTAATGGTACAATTGCATACTGATCGATACAGTTGCTTGTACTCTCCTGTATTTCAACATTTCAGAGCTGTCAGTGGACCTTCGCTCTGTAGACACTGGTGCAAAATGTTTCTTCCTGAGAATTAACATGGTTATGATAACAATGTCTTTAAAGGCTCAGCCGACAGCTTCATGCCCACTGAGCTGAGATACTGAATTATAGAACTTTCTACAAATACTGTCAAAGATTCTTTTCTTAACATACTAATCCTTGTGTTTGGCTGGCAATGCATAAGGGTGGCTGAGTTAACTAATTATCTGAGAAAAGTTCTTATTGCAGTGTTTTGTCACAGCAAATTTTAATGTTATTAATTACATGGGGGACAGAAAAACCCAAAGAATGATAAAATGTGCTGTGGACTCAGGAGGAGGGGATGTGAATAAAGACATGCTAATTGTTGGCAGAGCATGAGGTTAACGTACCATGAGGACCCAAACCGTTTGACTGGTGTTAAAGAATAGAATGATTTTAAACGTTTAGGATTGCTGTGGTTCTCCCCATGTCTGGGACTAGGACAGAGAGCTGGGTGAATAGAACGTTTTTAAGTCCTGTGCTAGTAACTTGATTAATGGAAGACACTCAAGACAGCAACCAATACATGTTTGAAAATAAGCAAACATGAATGGACATATCCATGAATAACAACAGAATGTTGTAGCTGGTAGCTATGCCTGTCTTCACTGTGAATAAGCATACTCACCAAGAGGCTCGATGTATGGCCCAGGGTTATAGCTGAGTTTGCACAGGACCTCACAACTTCTAGGTGCTGAGACCCAAGCCTTCTCCTGAAGTCCTCTTTTTTTTATTTTTAATTTATTTCAAAATATTAAGGGGGTATAAATGCTTTAGGTTACATGGATCATTTTTGTAATGCTTGAGTCCTGGCTATAGGTGTGCCTGTCACCCAAATAGTTTTCATAGTACCCATTAGGTTGGTCTATTTCCCTCCCCTCCCCCCTACCTCCATCCCTGGTGCTTTCCACTGAGTTTTATTTCCCTCTGTGCACATATGTGCTCATCAGTTAGTTCCAATTTAATAGTGAGTACATGTGGTGTTTGTTTTCCCATTCTTGAGATACTTCACTTAGGAGAATGGTCTCCAGTTCCGTCCAGATTGTTGCAAAAGGTATTAATTCATCATTTTTTATGGCTGAGTAGTACTCCATGGTATACATATACCACATTTTGTTAATCCACTCTGCATTGATAGGCACTTGCGTTGATTCCACATCTTTGCAATTGTGAATTGTGCTGCTATAAACATTCGAGTGCTGGTGTCTGTCTTGCCCTTTTAAGACAGCCAGGGGGAGCCTGAAATTGATCATAATACATTTATCTATCAGTTGAATGCCTTCATTAATTACTTCAGTCATGTATCATTTATCTAGCTATAGACTCATGCAGTAAAACAAAAATGGAGCAAAGGAGTAAGACACAGTGGAATCAGCAAGAATTGATGAAATCACTCATTCTTCACACTGAGAGCACATGTCATGTGGCAGGCACTGGGACTGCCACTGATGAGCTGTGGTCACAGTCTAAGAGAGAAGCCTGGTGCATAAACACACACTTGACATCTTGGCACGAGAGCCACGTTAGAGATGCTTGTGCATAGCGCAGTGGAAGTCCAGGGGAAGGAGAGATCTACATTTTTGTGTGCTCAGAAAAGGCTTCAAGGCCGGGCGCGGTGGCTCACGCCTGTAATCCTAGCACTTGGGAGGCCGAGGCGGGCGGATCGTTTGAGCTCAGGAGTTCGAGACCAGCCTGAGCAAGAGCGAGACCCCGTCTCTACTAAAAATAGAAAGAAATGATCCGGCCAACTAAAAACGTATATAGAAAAAATTAGCCGGGCATGGTGGCTCATGCCTGTAGTCCCAGCTACTTGGGAGGCTGAGGCAGTAGGATCGCTTAAGCCCAGGAGTTTGAGGTTGCTGTGAGCTAGGCTGAGGCCACGGCACTCACTCTAGCCCGGGCAACAAAGTGAGACTCTGTCTCAAAAAAAAAAAAAAAAAAAAAGAAAAGGCTTCAAAATGATATGGCTATGGACTGTTTAGGGTGAAGGAACAGTATGTAAAGGCACAGAGGCATAAGGAAACTGTTGCAACTGAAGAATTCTTTTAAAAAATGAATTTCAGGTAGTAGAATATAAAATCACCAAAATAATCAAGCCAATTCCATTGCTTTATAATGTCATTTTTTAAAGGAAATATTTTTGTCATAATTAAAATCTCCAATTTTTTGTCTTCCATGTTTCCTTTTATGATAATGTGAATACTTTCATTTGAAATACTATCACCATCACAGAAGAGAAAAGGTGATTCCGCGTGTGTTAAAAAAATTTTTTTTAGATAAACCTAGTGTTTCTCAAAGTTTCTCTCCTCTCCTGCATTGGAATCTTTTTTTTTTTTTTGTTTTTCAAAGCAGAAATTTACAGAGGTGATTAATGATTTTTCTTCTTTTATTCTTCGCAATAATCTCTTCCCTGTTGCCTGAGAAATGACATATAATTATTGTGAAAGTATTTAATTAATGATAAACAACTTAAGATAAAAGAAAATTTGTCAATGTTACCATCAATTTAGTGTAAAATCTTAGCCCAATTATACTCGCCTAGATTTACTCTCAGCTATTCGAGAAGACAAAAGAAAGCCTGAATTGAGACATCACTGATCATAGAGGAAATGGGAAAAAACAAGTAAAATGAGCTGTTATAATCCCCAATCCACAGAATGACCTTGGGTAGCCACACCATGCCAGATATCACATTAACCACAGGTAAAGCAAGAAAGAAAGAGCAGTAACAACTCGCACCACATATTTCATGGAGATGAAGGTAGAGTTAATGAGAAAATGTTAGTAAAACATTTTAAGCTCCTTTGTAGGAAGACACTATATAAATACAGAGCAATATTATTAGTCATTTTAATGGGTTGGGATTTTTACTGCTTGAGAAAGATACCTCATTTGAGTTATGCTAGCCTTGCATTGCCATATATCCTTTGCTTTATAACACAGTACAGGTGTTTTAAACTTCTAACTTTCTATTATCTCTGCATATTGGGGATGTGGCTGTCTCAACCAGCAGCTCTGCCCTGAGAGTTCCAAAGGGAAAGTTTGATATTGAATGGCTTTTGAATTCCATGGCTATGGCGATGTGTTGAGAGGTGTATTATTTATGATCGCTATGCACAAAAGAAAATCACAATAAAAAAGGCAAATGCTGAACTAGAGAATACAGTCTGTCGGTCAGGTCGGTGGCTACGGAAATCCCAGGGCAAACATTTCGATTGTAATAACTCAGCAGTCCCACTCCCCTTGCTCTCTCTAGCAATAAAAGGCCAAGCAAATCATTACAGGTTCAACCAAAGAGCAAAGCTTTCAAGGATGACAATCCACTGTTCGTTTCACATAACTACAAAGAGTTATGTCAGAGCCCTGCATAGGAAGGCAGTGTTATAAATTTCTTGGGCAACTAGATTTCACCAATGTGTTTCAAACAGTGAAACTTCAGGTCCAGGTTTGTGTGAATATGTCCGGAGGGGCACACTTCACCTTCTCTCTGGCAAAGAGACCCACGTGGGCAGTGCCGCTAGAAAAGAAAGGTTTGTAGTAAAAGCAATTCTTATTGTTCCAAGGACTACAACCCACATCAGTAAAAAAGCACTGCCCTTTGCAAATCCCCCTGTTTGAAACACATTGGAAACAACTCATAAAAGAACTGGCTGCATTTCTCCTCTGCCTTTAAGTTTCAAAAGATTTGGCCCGAACTCCCTTCATATCGTCATTGGCCACGTTTCTATATCACTTAGCTTACTTTTCATCCCATCCTGTCTCCTTCCAGCTTTCTTGCTGACTTATGGTACCCACATTGACGATCATCACCCTGGCCCACATAGCCTCGCCCTTCCTGACTCGGGAGAAATGTCTTCTTCTTCACTTAACCTTCTGCCACGACCGATCCCCAGACCACATCATCTCTCAAAACCAGTCAGTCTCTGAAGCTGTAAATCCTGAAATTATATTTCTACTCCTTCTCTTTCCTTATTTTAGCATCCTATTCCATAACCTTTCTCCCAAAGCTGTGTCTTCCTTGGGAGTCTCACCTGTCCTGGTGGTCTCTGGGCACTCTCTTCAGGTAAGTCCTTCGCCCCGTAGCCTGGAGCTCACGGTTGGGTGAGAGCTCTGTCCACTGCACTGTTTTCCTGCTCCTCTGTCTTTTTGCTGCCAAGATTTGGCCAGCTTTAAGAACAGAACTAACTCCTGGGATTCCACGTCCCTACGTCCTCTCAGAAAATGTCACAGCAGTGGTGACAGCACCATGACCTTTGAGCTCCAACCTCGGCCAGATTCTCAAGACTTCGTAGGAAACCCCAACCAAGGGAAGAGGTGGCCTTGGTGACATCCTTCTTCATTTGGTACTCCTTCTGTTTCCATGACACACTTTGAGACTTGATTTTCTCTCAGAACATTACTTTCTGTTCTCCTTCCATGGCTACTCTCTCTTCATTTGTCCGTAAGGTAGGTGACGCTTAAAAGTGTGTTCTCAGCCTGTTCTTCTCTGTTGTTAGATGGAAGGCAATTTGTAAATTGTTGCATCTTACTACTATGAGACCTTTACCATTATAAAACATCCCTCTTTTTCTCTATAACTACTCCTTGTTCTTAAGTCTATTTCTTCTTCTTAAAAAAAAATCAGATAATTTGACTTTTGTTTGGAAAGTTTAGTCCATTTATATTTTATGTGTGATTATTGCTAGGTTGGTGAGACCGTCATGTTGTTATTTGTTTTCTATTGGTCTTATTTCTCTTTTGTTCTTCTCTTTCTCCTTTACTTCCCTTTTCTTTGTTGAACAGATATTTTTAGTGCATATTTTAAATTCTACTACTGGATAATTAGCTGCATATCTTTTAATCTTTTCCAGCATTGTTCTAGTGATGATGGTATTATTGAAATTTACCCAAATATACTTCAAGATGACACTGACTTACTTCTGATAAAATATAGAAAATTTACTCCATTTCTCCCCCCTTCTTTGTACTATTATTTTCAAATATTGTTTACATCCACATAAAACAGAGAAAAACAATATTGTAATATTTGCTTTATACAATCATATGTTGTTTAAAAAACTGAGATAAAAAGAAAGAATATATATAGACATTTATATCTGTGTGTGTGCACAATTTTTCAAATTTGCCCAGATATTTACCATTTTCAGTGCTCTTAATTCAGTTTTGTTCATTCAAGTTCCCATCTAGTATGGTTTCTCTCAAACCTGAAGGACTTCCTTAATCATTTCTTATAGTGCATTTCTGTTAGCAACTAATTCTCCTAAGTTTCTGATAAGCTAGAAATGTTTTAATTCATGTTCATTTCTAAATGTTAGTTTTATTAAATATAGAATTTTGGTTCATTTTTTTTCTATGTCATTCCAATGTTCTCTGGCCTCTGTTTTTTCTGAAGTTAGCCATTGTTGTTTTTTTCTTTTCTTTTTATCTAATATATCATTTTAACTTTTTTCCTCTCTTTCTGAGGTTGATGAGAATCTATCTATGTGTCTAGTCATGGTTTTCTTTGCATTTATCTTACTTGGAGTTTATTGAGCTTCTTGGACCTATAAATTTAAAATGTTCATAAAATTTGAGAAGTTTTTGGCCATAACTTCAATTTTATTTTTTGCTGTCACCTCTCTTCTGTCTTTTGGGGATTTCAATTATTACTTTATTGAAGATAGCTTAGAGATTACTGTGCCTCTTGTTTTTCCTTATTTTTAAAACATTTTATTCTTCATATTACATAATTACTATTCATCTAACTTTGAGTTCACTGATTCTCAAATCTGCTGCTGTGTCCTCTAGGGATTTTTTTCATTCCATATAATATACTTTTTGATCTCTAGAACTTTTACTTCTTTTCAATATTCCATTTTCCCAATGAGATCCCCTATTTACTCGTACTTAGCAATTATTAATATTATCTAGTACATGAACATATTTCCTTTAGATCATTGAACCTCTTTCAGTTTCACTATGCTCCCTAGCATCTCCCACTCACATGCAAAATCTAGCAGCTATGCAATGATTTGTTTATTGTCTCATCCCTTTTATGTGACTTTTCTAGGTGAGTGGACTTTTCTTCAAAAATGTCATCCTTAAATGTTCAGCTGCTTTGTTGGTTACCCCAAATCTACTCTGCCACCTCCAGCTGGTAAATTCATGGGTTTGCAATGCTTAAATCAGGAAGGATGGTTTCTTAGGCAAAAACAACCCCAAACTGACCTTTTTCCTGATGTAGTAGCAGTTTTTCACAGTAAACACTTGTCACATTGTTGCTGGCCTTTGGTCATTTTCCAATGTACAGAAATGCTTTCTTTTGCAATTTTTGTCTGTTTTATACATTTAGATTCTACAGATTATAATCACATGACTTCTTCATGCTGCCCTTACAAAAAGTAGAATCCAAGTTTTTTAAAAAATAAAGATATTTAGTGCTTAATTTTATTGAAAATTACTTCTAAAGAGCAAAAGTGAAAGCCCTACTTTCCTCTCTTACCATCCAAAATTCCCCTATGACTAAAACCAACATCTTTAATTATGATGAATTGTAAAAATAGCAAATTGGTGATATATCATACATGAAAATGTATGTAACATGTAATTATTGACTTTGTCTAGATTTTATATTCAAGTTGTACTTGTCCATTTGAAGAGTCTTTTTCAGTGTTGATTGTTCTCTAAAGAACTGCTTTTGAGATCCATGGCCTATTAATCCATTCAACACCACAGAAAGGACCACTTCCAAGGAGCCACTCCCTTCCTTGCTTTGGACATTTCTACAACTCATCTATGCTTCACATATGCCTGCCCCTGCCATGCCAAAATGTATTTCTTTGAGCAAAAGACATGAATCTTGTTTATATTTCCAAATTGTATCATGGTGTCAAAAAAAGAGAAAAACTATTAAATGAGTGTTTTATTGACTAAATGATTGTTATTTTGCTTTTATATCATTGATGCATCAGCTCCATTTTGGGCCATTTTATTCATATAGCTCATGTCTGCATTTATCAGCACGACAGATTCTGAATAGTATGTCCTAGTTCTGAGAGAGGATGATAAGAAATGTTAGAACGTGTGTCCCAATTTTGGGTTCAGAAAACATGATCACTTGATTATTACTAAATGTTGAAAAGAAATTTTGAAAACTATAAGCTATTTAAGATTTTATAAGCTTAGGAATTCTCTGGTAGCATAACAGGAAACATCCCCTTCCCTTTTTATTATTATTTGTAATGTCTCATTTTACTTAGACCTAAAGGAAGGATGTCTTATCTAATTAGGGTGGGGCAATATGTTGCCTTTCTGATTGGAGCTCACATGGTATATGTATACATATTTTCAGAAGAAATATCATAATGGTTTTCAACATCATATGCAATGTTCTTGACATAGTTCTGTTGTTTTTTTTATCCTTCAACTTCTTGCTAACTTGATATCTGTTTTGTATTATTTTTCTTAGTTAAAAAAAAAAAAAAAAACAGGCAGCTTTATCCAGGTAGTAATTATTTTTGTAAAATTGCCTTTTGGTAATTAAATTTTCATTGTATTACAAAAGGCAGGGATTGATACACAAGCAAATTTCTTTGTGTTTCCTCTTTTAATATTAAAACAATCTAAGGAATCTTAGTTGTTCTCTTCATGCTAAATTTTCTGTAAAATGTCCTATTAAGATCAATTGCAATGCCTTTCTCTTAAAAGGATTCTAAATAAACAACAGTAAATCATGCAGCCAGTTTTCCAATATTGCAAATCTGCATAGGAATAACTATAAACAGAATATTGAAAACAGTTCTTTGAAACTCTGGAGAATAAAATCAATTCAGAGGACATGCAATCATGAGCCACATTGCAAAGCTAGGATTAGGAAGGGTATTTTTGCTCGAGAACAATATCTGACAATTTTTGATTTGTTGTTTATTACAACATGGCTAAAAATTTTCTTTCAAAATATCTACTAAAAACAACTGAACATTTTCCACATCAAAATGCAGCAGAGACAAATCAATGCAAACACATATTGTCTCAAGCTAGTTAAGTCAGAAATCCTTCTTTTAGGCCTAAGTAAAATGACATCATTTACATTTATTACCCCTGCTTTATACAAGTTCCTTTCCACAGCAATAATATTCAATTTTTGTTATCTTTTAAGTTTGACATTAATAAACTACTAGGATTAGGCATGCATAAAATAGGAAACATGCTTTTGTTTCTTACACAGTAAGACCAATTAAATTAATGACATTTCATTAGCTCAGTCAATTTTTGTCTACTGCTTTAGCTTCCATGTCACTTTCTTAAGTTTTTCTCTTTATTTTGTTTTAAAAAACATTGCCAGTGCTTAAAAACTGAAATTATCATCTTTTCCACCAAAAAATATTCCTTCAAGTGATGCCAAGAAGAACATTGCAAATTTTAAGAAAGATGGAGAAATGTAAATATTTAATGGTAAAATAGGTAATAACTCAGGCTAAGTGCCAAACTTATTTCAATCTAGACCAAATTCAAATAAATTCCAAAGAATAATAAATCCATAAGGAATGCTTTATGATGCTATTAATGCATTAGGTAAGTTTACTCAACTTCAAAGTTTAATTCTGAGTTTACTCCAAAGAATTCTTGTTCATGTTAAAAACATCTTGGTTGGTCAAGTGTAAGCTATCAATAGTTTTGTGACATGGCTAGAAAATATATTTTCTTTGTTATTAGCAGCTCCCTACAATCTTTGGAGGCTGAAATGAGAAGATGCTTATTTATCTTTATTAAATAATCTCATAATTCACAACTATTCTATAACAGCATTACTGATGATCATACATGCTTAGTAAATGAATACAAAATTTTGAAATTGTGAAATTTTACAGTGTAATGACATTTGGAGTTATATCTTGTCAATAGCAGATGAAGAGAGACTCAACATCATTGGCCAGAAGGGAAATGTAAATCAAAACCACATTAAGATACACTTCACTTCCAAAAGAATGACCAGTTAATGTTAAATAATTAAAAAGACAGACGATATCACATATTGGAGAAGAAGTAGAGGAAATGGAACACTTACACTTTGCAAGTAGCAATGTGAAATGGTGACGCTACTTTGGAAAATAGTCGGACAGTTTCTCACATGATTAAACATAGAGTTAGCATATGACCCAGAAATTCCATGCCTAGGTGTATAGCCAAAAGAATTGAAAACATATGTGCTATGATTTGGAAATGGTTTGTATGTCCCCACCAAATCTCATGTTGGAATTTGATCCCCAGTGCAGTGGTGTTGAGATATGGTGTCTAGTGGGAGGTGTTTGGGTCATGGAAGTGGTTCCCTCATGAGTGGCTTGGTGCCATTCTAGTGGGGCTGAGTGAGTTCTCACTCTCACAAGACTATCTTGGTTGCCAGGGAAATGGATTAGTTTCTGTGAGAGTGGGTTCTTATGAAGCCAGGATGCTCTTAGGGTTTGCTCCTTCTTCACATGTGCCCATTTCCCCTTTGACCTTCTCCACTGTATTTTGACACAGCACAAAGCCTTCACCAGAAGCAGAGCAGATGCTGGCACCATGCTTCTTGCACAGCCTGCAAAATAGAATTACCCAGCTTTAGGTATTCCTTTATAGCAACACAAAAAGAACTAAGATGGTATCTACACAAAAGCTAGCACATGCATGTCCACAGTGGCCTTATTCATAATAGCTAAAAAATGGAAACAACTCAAATGTTCAACATCTAAACAGATAAATAAAATGAGGCATACCCCTACAATATATTTTATATTATTCAATCATAAAAAGGAATGAGGTATTGATTTAATGCTACAACATGGATGAATCTTGAAAACACTAATTTAAGTGAATGAAGTCTGAGATAAAAAGGTCACATATTATATAATCATAACTTATATGCAATCCTGAAAGGGACAGAAAAATGAGCGGTTTTCAGGACTAAGAGAGTGGCAAATGGGGAGTGACTGCATATAGGTTTTGGTTTTCTTTTTAGGGTGATGGAAATGTTCTTGAATTAGATAGTAATGATGGTTTCACACCTTTATAAATACAATAAAAAATACAGAATTTTTCACTTTATAAAGTTGAATTTTATGGTATATAAATCATATCCCCAAGCTTTTCTTGATGATTTGACCATTTTGTATCTAAAATTATGTAGGACACATTTTTCCCCATGGAATAGTCTTCTTAGTGTAGTGTGAAACATGCATACCATTGTTACTTTTTTAGTGTTTTGTAATAGCAGATAAAGTAAAAAACATATCAAGATAGGTAGAAACAAGTTTTATCGATCGAAGGCTTTGCTGTGAATTTTAGAGATGAAGGATCTCATGTAAGAAACAGAATATTGACAAGAAAGAGCTGGATGTGTTATAATCATTGTGATGTTTTAATTTTTTCTCTACATCTATTATTATTGTTAATTTCGATGATGATGCATCTCAAAATGTTTGTAACCTGAATATTCCCCCAAGACTCTGCTAACATAAAATTATTCAAGGTTCTGGTGAGTGCTCTTTTAAATATCCTTGCATTTTAAATAGGTATTTGGATTTATTTTCTAATCCAATAATAAGATACTTGACACAAAACTAGATTATGTGAACGCAATGCTTCGGGCAGTTTGAATTACATAGCCCTATGAGGCAGGCAGGACATGTATCATTATACTTTTAACAATGAAGAAACCCAAGTCACAGAGATAAAAAATGACTTATGAAAAATGGTTCCAATATAAAGATACAAATATGTTAAAAGTGTGGGAAAAGACAGGCCAGGCAGACAATAATCCAAGAAAGCTACATTGGCTACACTAACCCCAGACAAAGTAGATTTCAGAGCAAGGAGCATTAGGAGATATTATTTTATGATAAAAGGGTCAAGTCACCAAGAAGGCATAATAACCCCAAATGTGTGTGTACCTAGTAATAGAGCTTCAAAATATATAAAGAAAAACCTGTTAGAAATGAAAGGGAAAATTGTCAAATCCACAATTATAGTAGTGAAATTCAAGATTTCTATATCAGTAATTACTAGAACAAGTAGAAAATTAATCAGTGTATATAAAACCTGAAAAATACTACCCACAGATTTTATCTAAGTGCATTTATGGAACATTCAATACAATAGTAGAATAATACACATTCTTTTCAAGTGTACAGGGATTATTAACCAAAACAGAGCATATTCTGGCCCATAAAGCAAACCATAATAATGTTTCAAAAATTAAAATCAAACAAACTATGCTTTCTGGACATAGTAGAATTAAGCTAGGAATTAATAGAAGTATATGTAGAATATCTAAAAATATTTAAAAATTAAACCACATACTTGTAAATAACCCATGAATGAAAGAGGAAGTCTCAAAGAAATTTAAAAATACTTTGTGTTGAATAAAAATAAAACACATTTCAAAATGTTTGAGATGCTGGTAAAACAATGCTTAGAGGGGAATTTGTAGCATCAAAAACTTCTATTAGGAAATAAAAAAAAGTCAGATATCAATGGTCTACATTCCACTTTAAACAACAAGTAAAAGGATGGAAATCAAACCCAAAACAAACAGGAGAAAGGAAATAATAAAGAGGAGTGAAGAAATTAATGAAATTGAAAGCAGAAAGTCAATAGAGAAATGTCAATGAAACCCATACTAGGTTCTTTGAAAAGATCAATATAATTAATAAACCTCCAGCTATATCATCGAAGATAAAAAGAAGATACAAACTATCAAATAACAGGTATAAAAAACCATCAACTCTGGAGACCCTGAGGTCATTTAAATAATGAGAAGGAAATATTAGGCATTATTTTGTGTCCTTTTGTCCTACAATTTAGATGGAATGGACAAATTCCTTGAATGATACAAAGTACTTGAATGACACAAATTCCTTGAATGATGCAAAGTCCGTGGAGAAGAAATAACCAAAGTGGTCATAATATATTAAAGAAATTGATCTATAGTTAAAAACCTTCCAAAAAAGAAAACTCCATCCACAAATGACAATGACTAAATTGGTGAATTCTAAAAAAAAGTTATTTAAGGAAGAAATGATATAAATTCTACACAAACTCTTTGTGAAAATAGAAGGGGAGGGGAGACTGCCCAACTCATTTTAGGATGAGGCTGTAATTACCCTGCTACCAAAACCAGAGGAATACATGGCAAGAAAAGCCAACTACAGGCCATTATATTATCTCTCTAGAACATAAGCACAACATTTCTCAAGTCAATTTTTACGAGTAGAAACTAGTGACACATAATATAGGTAATAGGTCATAACACAGTATGTTTTATCCTAGTCATGCAAGGTTCATTTAACAGGTGAAGATAAAACAATGTAATTTGCCAGATCAATACACTAAGGAAGTAAAACGTATGATCATCTCACTAGATGACAAAAAATAACAAAATTTAATGCTCATTCATTATAGAAACTATCAACAAGCTAGGCATACAAGGAAATTTCTTCAACTTTATAAAGTGCATCTACAAACAGCCAGGGGTTAACAATAAAGTATGTTTATTGACCATGTTAAAAAAAAACAAAACATTTAGTTGGTTTCCAGTTTTCAGCCATTATGAATAAATTGGGTATAAAATATTCACACAGAGTTTTGGATGTACATAAGGGCTCAGTTCTCATACCTAAATATCTAAGAGTGGATTTTCTGGCACAGATGATGAATGTACATTTCACTTTGTTAGAAGCTGCCAAACAGTTTTCCGCTTTGCCTTCCTACCAGCAAGCATCGCAGTCCTGCATCCTCGCGGCACCTGGTGGATTACAGAGCACAGTCTCCCAATACTCTGCCGTCTTTCCGTGTCTTCCTGAGCGATCTTCAGAGCAGCGCTGAGGATTTCTAATACTTCCACAAGGGATCTTTACACACTGTGAGGTCTGGCTATCCTGGGGGGCCGGTGCCATTCTGCTGGTCTCTCCTTATATGACCAGCTGTGGCTCCATCTCTACTACAGGAGAGGCCGTGTTTGTGTTCCATGAGAGGACTGTCTGCTGTGTCTGCTCTTTAGTCATCCAAAATCTGTTCCCATGTGGTGACCTTCCACAGCACTTCCTGGATGTTATTATGATAAATACTGTATAATGAGGAGACTTTGGAACAACGGGCCCAACTGGCTAATGATGATGGTTCTAATTACAGCCACAGCCTCACTGTGCATTCTTTATCACTTGAAATGGCTGCTTGGAACTCGAGCCAGGTGTCACCAGTGGAAGGCAGGTGGTCTTCTTCCCAGAGATGTGTTCAAAGCTTTCCGGTAGGTTACCAAGGAGTTATTGAGCAAGAACAAGACAGAAGTTCTGCCAATCCGTTAACTCTCTTCAGAATGAACATCTTTCCTCAAAGGCTACCCCAGACTCCCAGGGGATAGAATATTCAGATCCCTGTTTATTTTAGATTCATAGGACACTGTAGCTAACCATGGAGATTCAGAACACTTACAGGTAAGACAAACAGTGACAGAGAGACTGTTCTTTTCCTTTGTGGAGACGTGTACACTGTCCCACTTTCAGAAAACCTTAGGGAATTAAATGTAAGTAGTATAAAAATGGCTTAGTAATACACTTGACTTTTTTGGGGGAAAACTATATTATAGTTAAGAGTTCTACTGCATTTCTTTTTCATGAACATAGAAGTATTCTCTATTGAATTATAAATCTTAAAATTTATAATATTGCTAATAACATTTGTATACTAGACATTGTCTAATATTTCTGGAGGCTTTCAAATTTAAAACTTCTAATCATACTGGTGTTATAACAGTATATTCAGTAGCAAAAAACTAATACATTCTTTTCAGGATGATTCAGTACTGCCTGAGTCTTTTAAATTGAAAACTCCTATTCATAGATGTATAAAATAGATATATTCAGTAGCAAAAATCCTGATGCAACATATTTTTCTGGATCAAAACATGTTATCTCAAAAATTTTGCTACTACATTTTTTCCTGATTTATGGAGTAATAAAGACTTGTGAAATACACACAGGAAGGAAAGGGATATTAATGGAAACCTGTTTAACTCCCTCTTATTTTTGCCTTTTTCCTCTCCTTTACATAGTAAGTGGGAGCTTACAGTTTGAATAAAAATAAAAGGCAAAGGGTAGAAGTATAGAAGAGCAGCTATTTTGACAAACTTTTTACTTGGAGTTAGTTGATTTTACTATGACTAAGTGTAATAGTGCATGGGAAGGTAATACGTGCTGTTGTAAAGTAAAAATAGAACAAATGTGGGGCAGTTGCAATGTTATAGAGCAGTATGATCTTCAGTATTTTTATGGTTGAAATCGCTATGGTCTTTCTCAAACCTAAAATCCTGTAACCTAAATCAGCACTACCAAATATAAATATAATGCAAGTCACATCTGCAATTTAATTTTTTTCCTTATGCACATCAAAAAAGCTTTGAAAAGGGTGACATTAATTATAATAGTATATTTTTACTAAATATATCCAAATAATCATTTCAACATGTAATTGATATAAAAGTTATTGAGATATATTCTTTTTTTATGCTGAGTTTTTGAAATGTGATGTGTAATTTACACTTACAACAAACCTCAATTTGAACTAGCTGCATTTCAAGGATTCAATAACAACATGTGACAAGTGACTACAATATTGGGCTGCACAGATTTAAACATAAAACCAATAGTTCTGTTATTTCCTATAAAGTGGAGAAAGTCTGAGTATGAGTGAATTTAGTAAATTGCTGGGCATTCTCAGATCAATAACTTTACTATTCCTCTATGATTACCCTGTGGATTTTTTATTTGAACAAAGAATTATATATGTATGCATGCACACACACACACACACACACACACACACACATGCAGACACACACACCTCTAATGGTGTACAGCAACAAACCTTAGCCCAAGTCTAAAATTAATCGATAATTCCAAGCAATGCTGGATTTTTTATATCAATTTTAAACAGTTTTAGGAGATTAACAATATATTGAACATTGATTTTAAGCTTAACTGTGCTCCTGTCACTGTTTGCTATTAAAATATATCCATGGAATAATTACAACCAAATTTGATTTGGTCATATATGAATTTCTACCTTTTATTCTCATTTGCTCAAAAACAAGGATTGCATACATGTAGTGTGGGGCCTTTCAAATTTAAGCAAAAATTATCACATATATATTATAGTTTTTTAACTTTTCAGCATTTTCTACATGCTATGTAGGACAGAAATTATTAGAAAAATGACCTCATGATGCTGTAGGAGCAGATTATTATGGATAGAAATTATTTTCAATATTACTTAAAGAAAACAAAAATTTTTAAAGTGAATTTAACTGGCTAAGGATTCAGGACCTCAATAAAGAATAGATGTTATGTTTCAGAAGAGTGAGAATGGGGCCCCAATCTCTTCTTGCTTGTAAGGTTTCAGTTGAGAAATCTGGCGTAATTCGGATGGGTTTTCCAGAATATGTTACTTGTTTCTTTCTCCTTACAGCTCGAAGAAGGGCCTCTAAATCACAGAGCTAGCATGGTGTGGCGGGTGCACACCAAAAGCTTTGGATGCAGAGAGTTTCTTATTTGAACCTCAGCTACTCCTTATAGCTGTCCAAGGTTGGGAAATTTACCTAAACTTTCTGAACTTCAGTTTCTTTCTCTATTAGCTGGTAATACTAATATTTACCTCACATTGTTGTTTTAAACTTAGAATGAATAGTTGTGAACCATTAGCCTGGGTGGCAGCTGTCCTGTTGCTGAATGAAGTCTGCATATTGATCTACCAAGCAATGGCCCACCTGGATATGGCCAACCTAAGTTAGTCAAATTGCCCTAAAGCTGGGGAAAGGGTTGAAAAATAGAATAGAGACAAGGGAAAATGCTAAGGTGACAACTAAAATCCTATCACATAAAAATAACTCAGATGTATTCTTGATGTTTTTTCCTCTGATTTTGAAATTTTTAAAGAATAACAACAAAATAACGATTTCATACTACACCTTATCCATGATGAGAGAGCTCTTTGGAAGGAAACAAATGTGGAATGCTCATTTGATATGGTCTGATTGACATTTTGGAATGTGGCACAGCTGTGAGCAATGTGCAAACCTTTCTGTTATGTGACTGAGAAGATTGACAACAATAAAAAGAGACAAGAGGTTAATCCTTAAATAAAGTGTTTATCCAGAAATGACTATGAAATATGTATTATCTCATAAGACAGGAATTGGACAATATATAGCCTATTTTTGTTAGGCTTCAGCAAACTATACTTTTCGAATGATAGAGTTGACATCAGAATATTTCAGGATTATTTAAATAGCTGCCTCATTCAATTAAGGCCAGTTGGCTTAGCACTTACTGGTAAATGAAATCTATGCGATAAGAATAGTTGCTTTGCTGCAGAGATGTAGATAATATACATCACATTTATCAATTTAAATTCCTTACTGTCTGGCAAGGTATTGGAAGAATTCTCAAAACGTTTTATTACGAATAATTTTAATCACTATTAGGCTAAATCTTGTCTTCCTCCTTTCTCATTTTATGCTTTAAGAAATCAGGCCGGGCGCGGTGGCTCACACCTGTAATCCTAGCACTTTGGGAGGCCGAGGCAGGCAGATTGTTTGAGCTCAGGAGTTCAAGACCAGCCTGAGCAAGAGCGAGACCCCCGTCTCTACTAAAAATAGAAAGAAATTATATGGACAGCTAAAAATATATAGAGAAAAATTAGCTGGGCATGGTGGCGCATGCCTGTAGTCCCAGCTACTCAGGAGGCTGAGGCAGAAGGATTGCTTGAGCCCAGGAGTTTGAGGTTGCTGTGAGCTAGACTGACGCCACAGCACTCACTCTAGCCCGGGCAACAGAGTGAGACTCTGTCTCCAAAAAGAAAAGAAAAGAAAAGAAATCATAATTACAATAAACCAGGATGTGCCAGCCACCAAAATGTTCCCAATGACTGCAGTATAGACTAGCAACTCCATATCACTATGGGACTGTCAAAGCTTTGCTTCCAAACTGAAGCAAAGTGACTAATTGAATATGTCTCAGGATTACTCATGCCATAAGCAATTATTTAGCTAATGTTATCCTTTATAAATATAATTAATTACTTAGACATGATCTGTTGAGAATTCTATTGTATACACAATTCCATGGTAACTGGGGGAAATAGAGGAAAACTTTATGTGTTTAAAGACAGTATATTTTACTTCTATTACAAAATAGACAGACATTAATTCATATAATATATGACAATAAAAACCATAGCAATATAAACCCAGTGAATGTAATATAAAACCAATTAATGTAAGAAGTGAAAAATATATAGCTCATAATCTCTTATTCATATTTCTTATCTGTGGTGAATTTTGGATAATGTCTTTGAATATATTTTATAATTCATTAATTCTCTTTTTAGTTGTGTGTAATCTGACATTTAACCAGGAAATTTGATTTATTTATCCTAATTTTTTATCTTTTCTATATTTTTCTCTTTTCAATTTGTTATTTTGAAAAATTTTAAATTGAGGGAAAAATTGAAATAATAGTGCAATAAACACCTATAAACCTTCATAGAGATTCACAATTGGTAACATTTTTCTACATTTGTATTCTCTCTCACTCTCTCTCTCCCTCCACACACACACACACACAGACACATGCACACACACATGTATACATGTACACACATATGCACACACAAACACACACAGACACACATATACACACACATGTATGGTTTTTTTTGCTGAACTATTTTAAAATTGCAGGGATGTTGATGCCCTGAGGACTTCACATATCCCCAAAGAGCAAGCAGAATATCCAAAATTACCACATTAACTTTCTCACACTCTAGAATTTAACATTATTATAGTATTATCTAATATATAATGCACATATAAGTGCCTTAATTGACCTCAAATTATCCTTTGTATGTTCTTTCCTCACCCAGGTCCACTCAAGGATTTATGTGTGCTTATTGCTTTCTCAGAGTCTGTGGCAATGCCTGCCATAAGACTGCAAATAGAAACATTTCAGCAGAGTATTTATTCCTTTTCCCCCCCAAAGAGCGAAGGCTGTGATACTCAAGCTTCCCTCTTATATCCCTCTTCTGGTAAGTAGATTTTTTCTAGTGTCCCATGATGCTTGAGGGATGGATATTATAACCAGTTAACAGAGAAGAAGAAACTTGAGCTTCACTTATAGACGGGGCCAATAGATTGATGTTAGTCAACAAATAGAGGGCTGTGTACTACAGCTCCCCACAGAGTAGCCCTAAAGGTCAGCGGTGAGTGGAAATCCTGCCAGCGAGCAGGGTTCATGCAGAGCCCCTGGCATGCACTGTGCCTAGCAGGAGAAGTGGCTTGAGATAAGGAAACAGACAACTGGTTAGTGGACAGGGGGTTGGCCAGGAAGGAGCAAACCAGAAAGGCTGGGTTGAGGGCTCTAGGGCAGAGCCATGCACATGGAGTTAGGGAACAGAACAAAAATCATGGGCTTGTTTTGGTGCCGTGATGTTGCCCATCAGAAAGCATCCCTCACCCAGCGAGATGGGAGAGGTAGTGTATGATCTGGATAGTGTGTGAAAGTCAGGCTCTTCCCATAACCAGCGCAGTTTGGTGGAAGGGCCGTGAACAGAGGCGCCATGGTGGCGGGGATGGAGAAGAGGCCGGTTGGCGATTACCTCAGAACCCTCCCGGCCCTTTAAGGAGTGACAGCTCTTATTCCAGGGGGCCAATGGGAGAAGTGAGCTAGCCTATTGGAGGCACTAATTATACTCTGATTACCCTGAAAGCAAGCACTGCTGCTACACAAAGAGAGTAGGACACGTAGGTCTGACATCAGGGGACTCACTGGGCTATTCCTTGGTACTTTTATTCTCAGTAATAACCACATACGGGCAACGGACGCAACCTGGGCCTGGCAAGGATAAAGCAAGTAAGAGCTTTGCTACTTTGGGGACGAAGGTCAGTGTCACGCAAACAGGCAAGCAGCCCAGACCCACAGTAGAGCCAGGTGAGAGTGAGGGAACGTCAGAACGGGCATCAGAGAAAGGAGAGGGAGAATTCCGGTATGATTTTGACAGCAATTGCTGCAGCAGAGACTACCTTACGACCGCCTCTTATTTTGAATGATTTGTGCAATTTGGGGCTATCTCTGTGAAGGCTCTCTGAGAGATTGTAATTAATGTAGGGCGTTAATATTATCCAAGTGGTGCAAGAGGCAAGCTGTGTTTAGACATCTTCTGACCCTGTCTCTCAGACACTCGGGCTGCAGTTTTGCTCCGGCTGCGCTGCACTGTGCGCATGCGCACTGTGGCCCGCTAGCACGGTGTCCCGACCACACCGGACAACTGTTGCTATCTAGTGCCACCGCGTGCGACTCCAGTGGGACTCTGCTCAGACATTCTGATGCGTGCACAAACCTTAGGAGAAAGGGAAAAACAACCTTTCTGGAAATCCTCGTCTAATGGGAAACAAAATCAGTGAATAAATGATCCCATTCTTCTACGTCCCAGGCAGACAATAATGAAACACATTTTACATATCTCCTTGGGGTTCTTCCAGAGGAAGTGAATCTAGTTACCCCGGGTAATGAGGATGTTCGGCTCCGCACACACTCTAGGGTTGCTTTTTCTCTTCCTGGATTTCACTCTTGCTACTGCACCCGTATGTGTCTCTGTGGCTGCAGGAACTACATGTACGCAAACCTTTGTCTCAGGTTCCGCCTCGAGGTGAGGTGAAATGAATCCAACCTAACATATCTATGAATAGGGTGACCGTGTAATTCATGTAACTAACAAGGGCTTTCCCAGGCAAAATGGGATATATGCCTACTGTGTCCAGACGGGATAAATATCAGGTGTAAAAGTTATAGACTCAATATTGAGGGTGTACAAGTGAAGAAAAGCATACAGTCCATAAATGAAAGATCAATGTAATAAAACTTTAACAAAGCAAAGCAATTTTTGAAGTGACTGAACTATCTTCATTCATGTACCAATTTCCACTTAAATTTGTTTCACTCCTACTCTCAGAAAACATGCATGATTTGAAGCTCTCATACTCTGCAAATTTTCTGATTACTGGTAGATTTCATTTTGTAATAACGGAGTAGACATAATAATGAATATTTAAACTTGACCACTGAGACAATGGTCCCTGCAATATTTTTGTGCCCAATATTGAATTAAAGGACTTACTCTTATTTTTAAAAAAATCAGTCCTTGGAAAAAAGTACCCATTTTCCCCCTTTTCATTCCTTTCTCTTAACCTCCAAACTCTTTGAAGGAAGGGATCATATGTTTAATGATTTGTATGTAGTGAGAATTTTAGAAAGTGCAATAGAAATTTTCTCTTTTAGGATAGGTTATTAGAGATTCTATTTTCATGTTATTCTGATAAAACTCATGTGAGCCACAATGATGAGATATATTGGAGATGGTGACTAATGCTTACAATTAAACTCTTTATCAAGTCTGGAGACAGTGGACAAGTGCTACTCACCCCTTAATTTCCAGAGACTGTTTCAGGAATGAAAAAAGCTCAAGGAGAAAATAAATCGGGATGCATGGGCTTGTTTGGGTAGTACTGGTGGGGTATTAGTGGGGTTGGATTCTTTCTGCCCCCTCCCCAATGCAAACTGTGTGTGTGTGTGTGTGTGTGTGTGCAGACAGAACTAGAACCATACTAGTAGGTTTCTGTCGTGTCAACTTCAGGGGTGGCGATGATGCGCAAGGTAAGTGAAAGGGTGATGTAACCAGCCAAAACAGAAATGCCAGCTGCCACCCAAAGTGGTCCTATTAGCTTGAGGGATGGGAATCCCATAAGGTTCTGGGAATGTCCCGGGAGGAACAACAGATATGCCAAGAGGAGAGCCATGATGGTGCTGCAGAGGACGTGTGACTGCCCAGGGTTCTTCAGGGAAGGAAAGGATTTGGGGAGGTGAGACTCAGCCACAGAGCACTATGGTGTGTACCTGGAAAACACATGTTAGCACCAGGAACTCTGCCGAGACTCAGCATTGCGTGGTTCTTGGTACACAGTGTGTGCCTTTCAACACTTGCTGATACTGAAAGTGTTAGGGCAAGATTAGCTCAACAAAAAGGAACAAATAATATTACTTTCCAGGATATATGCCAGAAACAGAAATATTGATTAGGATGCTGTTTACCTGAATCATGCCCAAGTGGTGCAGAAATAACTTAGAATGTCTGGATGATTTAAAAGAAAGAAAGAAAATAACAACTTTGGAAGTAGTAAGATACTTCAGAATGGTGATAAGAATAAGAAAACTGGAAAGTACATTATAAAAACATTCAGAATTCATTCCAAGGTAAAATTACCCTGCTACCCATATTTTATATGCATCCTAAAGAAAATGTTATACAATTACAGTCAGTAACCTGAATTTTATCAATGCAGGAAATAGTGGATCTAATTGCTACCACTGGAACAAGATAATGTGTCCACTCCTAATCTCCCAAGGGGACCCTAGAAATTCCAGTCATATCTGTACCATAGGTTGGAAGCAGTCAGACAAAAGATTGCCAACTGTAGTAATTGGAATTTTCTTAATGAGAAGATAATAGATGCCCAGAAAATTGTTGATTGCCTGGCATATACAAATAACAACTCAGGGCTTGTTGCCAAATGAGTAGCACTGAACTGAGATGATTCATTTCCCTACCCTAACCTGCAGACTTTTGCATTCTTCCTTTTTGACAGCTATCTAATGAGAAGTAGTACATACAAATACATCTTTATAAACTACTGTTAACAACAGATAATTCCAGGATTTTGTACAAGACCAAAATAACTTATCAGAGTCGATAATAATTCATGTTAAAAATATGAACCTGTTTTGGTCATGGTTTAGCATTACAATGACATGATATCTATTTAATTTTCAATCTTAAACTTTTGTATTAATAAATTAAAACCTCCTCTATAGAATTCCCCCATAATTATATCTAATTATCCTTGCATATCCTTCATTTATGATAAATACTATTTGCTCCCTTTTAGTTTTTGGTTCACAAATTTATTGTGATTGGCAGCAAAGTTTTCTGAAATTTTTGTACCTGATATTTTATGTTGGACTTCTATACAAAGCAAAGAATCCTCAAAATATTCCACAGGGTGAAAAAAGAAAAAACTACTGTTAGCAGGCTGAGCTATTTCGGTTTGAACTTCTCTATATTTTAAGGTATGTTTACCTTGGAATAGGGCTAATGTCTCATAATATTTGCTGGGCTATTTCCCTGCTGCCACCTCCAGCTAGAGGTGTTTATGGAAAAGTTTAGCACTTTAAAATGTTGATTTCTCTGATATTATTTTCATTCGAGTTATTTCAAGGCAAGCAGAGAAGGAGCCGCAGCTGAACACCTGGTAGCTTTGCACTTCTTATTGACTATCATGATCAGAGAACACCCGTGTGCACACACAATCACCTAGCATGTTTAAGACCTTCCCAAGGGTCTACGACTAGATGTGTTGCATGGTGTTAGAGTGTGGATTCCAGGGTCAGACTGCCAGAGTTGGAAGCCTGACTCTGCTACTCACTGGCTAATTGGGCTTGGGAAAATTTCTTAATCTCTAAAACACACCTTCCCATACTATAATATGAAGATGAAAAACAGTACCTATCATGTTAGGTTGTCTTCATATTAAAAGAGGCAATCAATATAAAGAAAATATCAGGGCAGTGCCTAACACATAGTAAATGCTCAATAAATGTTAGCTATTATTATTTTAGGAAATGGCTAGAAAATATCTACATATTGGCCCAAGCATACGTTTTAAAAGTAAAAATGTTCAATGTTAGGAAGAAAGGAGGAACTAGCAGTAAAATGTTGGGAATCAGACACATTGTGGTAGACTGTGTGTGTGTGCGTGTATCTGTGTGTGTGTGCGTGCACACACGTATGTGGTGGGTACCATGTTTCCATTTCTTACAACAGCAGAACACTTTTTTTCAAAAGCTGTCTATTTCATACGGTTCAGGTGACGTGACACCACATGCCGGCTCTTGCCCACACAAGTGGGCACAAGGCTCAGGTGTGATTAAACAGAGCCCCCGCTTTCTCACCACAGTGTTTGGTTCAGAGAAGGACATATGACTCAAATGCAGCTGATAGTCTTCAAAGATGTGACGTTAGATTTCAGGTATCAGACAGTCATTTTCCTTTTGGTATCACAAGACTTATGGACATGTCAGAAGCCAACTCTTCCACTAAATGTGGAGAATCTACTTAACTATAATGTCAAAAGATCAATAATGCTCAGAAATGAAGAGAAAAGGAAACACAGCCCCCTCAATGGGACTGTTTGAGCCCCTGGATCTGCTTGTGTGAGAAGCCAGATATACTCTTGGATTTTGCAATTTTGTGCATCAATAAATCAATATCTTTACCCTAAGTATGTTAGAGTTAAATTTCTGTCATATACAATCAAAAGACTGTTGACCTAATATCTTTTGCTGAGATGCAGAATTTTATAGTGGAGAAAGCTCTAGAATTGGAACCAGAAGACAGAATTTCAATCTCTGATACTACTTATGGGTATTAAAATCAGGGTGAAATCTAAGATTCTTTAACTATCATTTTTCTTATTATAAAATAAAGATATCAATCCCTACTTACTTCATAAATCTTTAGGAAGTTCGGTAAGACAATATATGTGAGGGCATATGCTATGGAGGGTTAAATTTTGTAGTCACAAAAATTGATATCTGGGGTAGCTAGAGTTTGTAATTTCTAACATTTTTGAAAAATGTATCTCTAAGTTGTAAGTACCCACCTGCCTTTACACTTAAACATCATAAACATATTAACTTATTAACAAATAAAATAGAGTAGAATAGGTGACATTTCCTAGTTTGCAATATACACATCTGAACGTTTACTAGATATAAAATTTCAAAATTTTCTTAGCAGAATGATTGAGCACAACCTTTAAAACTGTATACTCTCCTTAATTATGAGTACTTTACTGCTACTGAGAAGCATACTGATGCAGCTTGAAGAAGGAAATCCTGAAGACATCATTAAATATCTTGCATGAATTTCAAGGACTAATTCAGTAAATATTGGCTCTTCTATTGCATTGTTAATGGTTCTTGCCTGCTCTTGAATTATTTAACATGAATGTATGTTTGCCTATATATACACGCAGATAGCAAAGAAAATACATGTAATATTCTCTATATTTAATTTTTTCATTATTCAACATATTGGTAGCTTTGGCTTTCTAGAAAATGCTTAAAATACATTGGCATTTAAGTAGAAGCAGTAGCTGAGATTTTTGCTAAAAATTGCTAACATTGGTGTGGGTTAATGGGGTGAATAGTAATAGTATCTAGAATTCTTCCCATCATAAGTCATCAGTCCAGATTTCTCCCAGTCATCATGAACTGTCTATGTCATGTTCACTGGCCTATAAAATGAGCCGCTGGGGTACCTGCCTGCGTTCAGTGATCCAAAGCATAAATACCATCCAAGCTGAAGCCATGGCTGCAATAGCAGCCGTCTTGTCAGAAAGGGCCTAAGTTGGCCAGGCCTTGAAATGAATCCACTTTGCTCCTAGGCAGAGTGAAGACACTGATAGAGAAATATAACCCAGATGATGTCTTAAAGGCTGGCGCTGTCCTCAGTCCAATTTCCATTCTTTACGGGTATCCATGTAATGCCTTAAATTCAGCTTTAAAAAAATCTCAATAGTTTTCTTCTTGGTCTTGTTGTTGTCTCAGGAAAGCCCTTAAGAATTGGAATTATGTTCAGCGCATGTTGGGAGTGTGTCCAGTTGGATCAAGTGTAATCTGATCGTAGGCTCTGAGCTGAGGCCTGTGAGGGGAAGATACTGTCAAGACTCAATTTTCCACGACAATCTCAGCTTTGTGCTGTGTCAGACAGATTGGAGGGGCTGAGATGCTTTATCACCCTTTGCAATGTCAGCAGACACAGAGTTGCATCAGGATTACGTGCTACCACTGTGATCTAAGCTCAGGAACTCAAGTTTGAGAGCCAACTACTTACATAAATCTGGACAGCATTTCAATCAAGGCGGGAAGTTTGGCATTGTAAGAGAGGTATTCAATGAGGGGTTAAAAAGACATTTCCACAATTGTGTACACAGCCTTATAACAATCTTATTTCTAACTTTCTTTTTTTCCAAATCTACTTTTGACGTAAATGTCATTGTATGTGTGTTTATAAATATACATAAGTGTGTAATTTTAATCTTGCAATATAATAGGATTTTTATCCCTCAATAGTTTCAAAAGAGAAGTAAGCTTTCAAACGTACCTGAGGAAATCTCTTTTAACATACTCCTGTATCATTATAAAATCAAATGTAGCATTTTGGAGGAGTATAGTTAGTTCCAATGATGGAAGATAGAGCATGGATTTGCTTCTCAGAGACTGAACTTCCTTCATGAAGAATCTTTAAGCTTTGCTTAAATCATGCCTTGAGATGCTTTAGTTCATCAATAAGAGCTAACATCTAAAAATACTTTAAAAAATAATTTGACCCTATTTTCATGTAGGAATATAAGTATAAAAGATTGGGTGATCACTCTTATCCAACAAAATTTAAATAAGTCATTTTTTGGCATGGTGTGTCTTGTTTTTAAGGCAGTACTTTCTTTTGTTTTTCATTTTTATGTCTTTTACATCAGTACAATAATAGTTGCTTAGAGAGAACTCTGTTATTTGAAAAGTCAATAAACATTTATTTCTAGTTACTTAAATTGTATTAATAGAAAGCATTAATACTGTATACACACCAATTATCAATTTTCAAATAAAGGTTACAATAGTGAATATTTGCTAATGGTAATAGTCTAATCATTGTTCAATCTTTGTTTTTTCTGAATTTCTTTGTAGAGTCAGTGAATTCAATATTCCTAGGACATCACACCAAAAGAAGTTAAGACTAAGAGGTAGCACTTTAAGGCAGGCTATGGATTACAGATAGTTATTCTGGAAATATCTTCATTTCCAAGTTGTAATCAGGACCAATAAAGGTCTCCTTTTTCTTTATAGAAAGTGTAATCTGACAGGCGAGAGCGTCTACTCCACAGAGACGTGCTTACCTTAAGCATCACTGGCGGGGGTGAGAACCCACAGCCTCAAGACCACATGTGGCCCTCCAGATCCCCCTCGACCAAATCCAAACTTCACAGAAGAAATCCCTTTATTGTTTGTTCTGTAAAATTGGATTCAGTCAAAAGGCCGCAGTCAAGGATTCAGAAGGCCACATGTGGCCCCAAGGCCGCAGGTTCCCACCCTGACTGACTGAGATTGACTTCCGTCAGGGTAAAATAAGAGCTGCTTTAGGTCGTGGAGGTGAAACGTGGCATGTCCTCGTGCCTCCGCCTGTGTTGACGTATTTGTGCCATGAACGATGCAGTGGGTCCGGCTAGGCCTAGGGCTAAGAATTTGGGGCAGTCACACCACATTGAAAATTTTACCTGGTGAAGAACATAAGGATTTATATCAAATTTACCCCCTCGCTATACTATCAAATGTGAAATCCACCATTTTTGTTTCTTTCCTTTAGGTTTATAAACTGATAAGTCATTCCTTGGTCTTGACCTGTCCACTGCACAGACAGAAAAAGGGGTGTGAGGTCCCTTTCCTTTTTCCCTTCTCAGTTCATATTGGAATGCAAATGTGTGAAGTGGGGAAGGGAAATGATAAAATGATGTCTACTGTGCATTTACCATGTGCTGGGCGCTGAGCCTTGTATTTTACATAAATAACCGTATTAAAGCTTTATATTGAAACCAGTACCATATGCCCATTTTGGTAGATGATCAAGCTGATAGTATAAAAGACGAAGTGACCAAAGATGATATAATCAATTAAACCTGTCCTCTGTGCTTTTGCTGCTATGCTTTTAGAGGTTCCCATTTCCCTCTTAATAGCACATTCTAAATAATAGAATAGACTTTAATTTATGTTGTTTAGAATACTTAGCAGAACCTAATGACATAGAATATTCAGGGGCCCTGTTCCCTCAAAGAATGTTTATGAATTCAATGGTAGTGTAATATTATTTTCTTGATAGATCCTCAAGTTAAGAAAGTTAAGAAAAACAAGTGTGTGATGATGCCAGGAAAATATATGTATACCTATAATCTGTGACATTTCAATGCCTTCAGGCTCAATGACTTGAAAACAACTTAGTACTGCTTCTAAAATATTAGACAGCAGACACTTACCCTGGAAGTGAAATAATAGCTTAGCAACTGTGGCTTTGTATTTGTATAAAGCCATTTGGAAGCTGGAGAATCATTTTCCACACATGAAACATTTTACTCATTAATGTAGAACATTTGATTCATTGCACATCATAGACCTTTTGGCGTTTTGTGTTAGACAAATAAACTTAGGCTCAATTTGATGGAAGGAGAGTTATGAGTAGAGATGCTACTTATGATCAAGTGTGACTGGTGCCATAAGAAATAATAATTTGTCAACCTCAGTAAGAATTAAGAATCTGGGCTATTAATTCTGAGACATGACAGGACTTGAATTACATGTTACTTAGAAATATGGTTGTTCAACTTGATGGGAAAATATGATTCAAACATCAACTGCTTCTGTGTAGTTTTCATTTTGATACTCTATGAAAACTGCTTTATGTTTAGAATTTTATACCACACTTTTGAAAAGTATAGTATGCATTCTCCTATCCATATACTGCTACCTATGTATTAATTTCAGCAAATATATGTTGACCTCAACTGTAGATCTGCCTTTATGCTGAGGCTGGAGGCCTTGTGCATGCTGGGACTCTGAAGGCTTGATGTTCCCGTCATGACAGTTTACAATTCAGAGCAGATATTTGGGTTGCCACAAACATGTTTTCACTTCTAAAAATGGCAGTCACTTCATTTCTATGCCATTATTGAACATATGCTCAGGGTTGTTTCGTTGCCAGATGATCTGAATTGAATTGTCTACAATGAATTGGTTTGCATGTTAATATTTAATGCCCTGTCCAATACCATCACATTTGTATTATTATGGAAATTACATACATGATGATTACACTTTCTGGAATTGTTTGCTTTCTTCTACATTTTTAAATAAGTTAAAATCAATTTAAATATACTAGGCTTTCTAAGTCTATAAAACGCTTTGAGAAAGAAAAATATACCCTGCCCCATCTACTTTCTCTCTCTTACCTACAAGTTCAAAGCCAATGTTATGGGTCAACCTTGCTCATAGGTGGAGATTCCAGTTTTCTTGGATGTCCTTTTGTGTTTTGAAATCTGCTTTACTTGTATTAGTTCTTCTCATTAAGACATTTTATTCAAGTATAGTTCAAGGTCACTCATACACAGTTCAGGCATGATGTGCAAATTTGTTTGTTATGCATTACCAAAAACCAGAAGGGTTCTATGCTTCATTACTTTAGAAAAAATAGATTTAACACTAGTTCAGCGAAGCTTTATGATATTGTTCTTTCAAATCATTTTGTTTTATTGATTAAATAAAAAGCAATTTGACTTGTTTAATGATATTTATATGAGAAGGATATGTATGAATCTTTGATTTTAAATATTTCAGGATGCAATTATACCCTCTGTATTTTTAATTTTTCAGTATAGACTGCACACTGATTTAACAATGAGTATACTGCCTGTCTTAAGTAATTTTGAGCAATTGGGAAGCAACTTTTGATTCAAGGAGGAAAGATGGAAGACAGTAAAAGATGATTCTTTTCTCCTTTTTATCAGAAAGTTCCTATTTCTTGTGTCCTGCTATGGGCAGGAAAGAGAGAACCAAGAACAATGTTTTGAAATAATATGATAGACTACCTCAGACTGCGAGGATTCCAGGAAAAAAGGTGAATCAAAGACATTAGTGTCTTATTTATTTATTTATTTATTTATTTATTTATTTTGGGGTTCTCACTCTGTTGTCCAGCCTGGAGTGCACTAGTGTCATCAAAGCTCACTACAACCTCAAACTCCCGGGCTCAAGTGACTCAGCCTCCTGAGTAGCTGAGACTACAGGTGCGCACCACCACACTGGCTAATTTTTTTTATTTTGTAGAGACAGGGTCTCACTATGTTGCTCAGGCTGGCCTCAAACTCCTGGGCTCAAGTGATCCTCCTCCCTTGGCCTCCCAAAGTGCTGGGATTATAGGAGTGAGCATGGTGCCTGTCCAACATTAATGTCTTAACACAGTAAAGAAACTCATGGCTCTGATAGTTATCTCTTGGTTGTTTTTTCTCCCAGATCTTCTCTTCTCCCAGGGGCTCACTGATAATGAATAACAACCATGCCTCACTTTACCTTGGAGCTGCCATCAAAGCCTACATGGAGGCAGATGTCACTACTGGCCTTGATGCTACAAGCTTTACTCTGTCTCTTCAAAA
>CM052440.1:137320911-137344493 GCA_028533085.1 Varecia variegata
CTTCCCTTTCCTGAGTTCCTCCCTCAGACCACACAAGGTACTTCTGCCTCCCTAAACAGGTTAAGAAAGAAAGGTCTTTCTGTGGTTTATTTCCTTCTTCAAGCCCCCTGAGGTAAGTTAGGTCAGAAGATCCAAGTTAGAACAGAAGTTGGAGGGAGCCTGTTTTTGTTTTAGTACCAAGCTGTGTTCTCATCCGGAGCTTCTACTATGCAAGTGGGCACTAAATGTGTTTTAGTTCGCATCGGCTCCTGTGCGGAAATACCATGTACAGTTGCACAGGTTGTATCTATTCTTAATGAGTTCTACTCTTCTATTAATATCTAATTTTAATCAGTTCAGAATCTACAGGGGAATGTGAATGAAGGATTAATTCCCTCCAATCTCCCACTATATTTGCCTTTCTAAGTCTATGCCACAGGAATAAAAACATTTTACTTTATGTTTATTAAAAAATTGCATAAGGAGAAAGAAAAACATCTTTCGTGTTATATTATCCTTATAAAACAGGACTTACAGAAAACATGTTAAAATAAAAATTGTGCTTTGAAGTCTTTATGTCATATATATGTTGAATATTAGAAATCATGCCACTTTTTGGATTTTCAAAAGCAAATATAAAACCAAGCTTTTATCTATAAAATATTTTTTGATTTCAATGTAATATGAAGATATGACTTTACACAGGTATATAGTTCAAAAAAAAGAAGCACAAAAATTGCATATTTCATGCCTATCAAGTATATTGCATTAGAATAATCTAAAACCCAACAATTTGCTTTGTTCTGGGATGGCCTAAGTTCCAAATTTTAAAAAAGTAAATCTATAATTGGTGTTCTTTACTTTTGAGTATGATTCTTCTCTTTTATCTTTCAAAAATGATCTGGGAACCATGATATTCTGGTTTTCATTAAAAAAACATGGTTTTGATTTCATCCCTAGAACTATGGGGTAACAAATTTTGTGGAAATGTTTACTATGCAATAAACAACCAGTACTATCACAGCTACCAGCTGAAATTGAAAGAAAGCCTACACGTACATGGAAAGATCAAATAGATGATGTACGTCAATGCAGCTGAGAGTTGGCAATGGCGCCTCTGTACCTGGGACTGATGGTCCCGTGGTTTTACAGCAAGTGGTCTCGAACATTATTCTCAGGTATGGCTCACAATTTATTAATAGAGGAAAAATAGTTGTAAAATTTTTATGAATTATGGATCTGCCATTTATTAAATGGCATTTATTAATGGAAGATCCATAATTCATACTAAGAGAAAATATTTTTCTTCCATTATTTTAAAAAAAATTTCAAGGGAAAATAATGCCTATGTAGTCTTTGTTCACTTTTATTTTGCTTTAATCTCAGGAAACATTTAACATACTTTTCTAAAAATAAATATTAAATACAGATATCATTTGGGAAGCACAACCATAGAAAAAAACTGCACGGGTACGTGGACAATTTCTATGTATAAATTTGATTAAATTTACAAAACATTTAAATACAAGTGAATTATTGGCAAAGTCAAGGCTTTTCTTAAAGAGTCACAAAGATAGGAACATTTGGTAAAAATTAAAGGGGAGAGTTGCTCAATCAATGTTCACATAGGGGAGAAACACAGATTTCTTAATTGCTGTTTCTACAACTATGCTTTTCAAAAATATTACACAAATTTTATAATTTAACTGAAATGGCACATAAGGAGAATTTGATATTTTCCCTTCTAGAAAAGTTCCACTTTATTCATCAAATATGCAAAGCAAGTTTATTATGAAAGGAAGTGGCTTTTTAATAATGCAACCCCCTGGGATCTTTAAAAAAAAAATTGACATAATCAAATGTACTCTTAATTGCTGGCCTTTCATACCAATGATGAGGTTTGGGTTTTAACAAGGGTCTCATCTCCAATAACCCTTCCTTTTATCTAGGGATGTAGTGGGGCTTCAAAACTGACAATCACACGTGTATTTAATACATCGCAGTCTTGTGACTTTTTAACTTCAGATGGATGATCTGTGTTGGTCATCAAGTGGTTTGTGAAATATCTGGCTCAGGTAAAATGGGAAATTAGATGTCTGGTTTCTGCTACTCTGTAGGGACTTTAAATAGCTTTTTGCATTTCGGTACAATAAATGTTTCTGTGATACTCAGCGTAGACACCCATTTCTGTTTTCTCGATCTTATCTCTCTTTTCTAATAAATTTGGATCCAAATTTGACAGGTTGACATGTTTCTGTTTCCAGCAATGGTTTCATTATCTTACTAAAGATGTATGTGCTTTGATAAGGAATTTGCATTTTTTACTAAATAATGAGGGGAGGATATGTATGGGTAGTGTGTGACTTTGCTGATAAGAAAAAAGTGGGCATTAATTATCTAATGACCCCAAGGCCAGAGTTTTATCACTCATTATTTAGTACCTTGTATTGTGCTTCAGGGAACATCTGGAGAATTGAGTCCATCTGATTGAAAAGAAAGTATCATACAGGAATATTGATAATCATCACTTTAGCAATACCGTATATTAACTTCTCCCATCTGTGCATCTTCCTGGAAATTGCTAGGATTTGATCCTCTATCTAGAAGCTTCATCCATCCTGGGACGTTTATCCCAGGAGAATGTGCCCTGAGCAGGGGTGCAACTGGTGGTAGCCTTGCACAGAGAGCACTTTAGCCAGGCACAGCTGCTCTGAGATCCAGCTTGAAAATAAATAAGACTCATGTAAATGTGAGCCAAATGCTTCTATCACCAATCCTAATAATGTTTTGAATATTTTACAATTTGTTACTCCCAGATGTTACAATCAGGGCTTACTTGCACATGGTATATGTAGAGGAATGACTAAGATTTCATTTGCGTAAGTAAATAATTTTTTTTTATTGTGTCTCAATTTCTTACTCTCTTCTGTTAAAAGCTGATAGCATACATCCGGGTATTTGGGGTCACACTCGTCACTATCAATGCATTCTTTGGGAGTGAAAAGCAGATAATGCCAAAGGCAGTCTGAATTTTCTCATACAGTCTTTGTTTCACATTAAGTGACTTTGGTTGCCATTCTATTCAGAAATGGTCCCTTGAGGAATAATTGCAAAAGCTCAATGGAATTGCTTTAGAAATGTCTTGGATCTGGAAGTTTCTTTGTGTTTGGCATGATTAAGCCTCTACCCTGTCCTTTGTTTTATTAATATAATATTTTTCCCCAAGAGGCTGGTAGGGGACTTTTCCAAAAATATTTACTATACAATTTTTTTGCCCAAAAATGTTCAATGTATTCTATGGTTGTGAGCTACAGAGTTCATTTCTTTTACCATTGATATCCAAATGCAAATATTTTATTATCTGGTAAAGTGATATGTCACTGAAGAGAATTTCTAGATTTGCAGAAACTCACAATTTCAAAGTATAAAAGTTATCCTTGAAAATCTATTACAGACCCTAAAATGAAGGCTCTCCCCTAGAGCAGAGCCTAATATGTGGATCATATGAGCCATCATGTAGAGATTTTTTCACCATGGCAATAAAAATTTGAAGTTCCCTCTTGAGTTCTAGAAACAATTTCAAGTTAACTATTGATGGGCTATGTAACCAGTCTGACCTATTTAATTACGGCCAAGGATAACTCACACATTTTGGATTCTTACTGAGGCTCTCTTTTCTTTTCCTGGCCCCTGATTTTGATTTATTAGGTGATATTTCTTTACTATTGACTATGCATAATTTTCATTAGAACTGAAATGTATTGGTTTCTTCTGTAAGTGTCCTATTCATTATTAACCATAATTTATAGCTAATGTGTTTTGCCCTCCACCACCAATAGGTGAAACAATTGGATTAGAAGCAGCATCAATGCTTGTCATGGTTTAAATGCAAAAGGTTGAATATGGTTTTATATTAATAATACATTGTTCATTAAGAAGCATTCTGGGGAAAATTGCTACACCAGTCTATTTATATTTGACACTATGTCTGGGGAAAATTCTATGGTATAAGACAGAAGAGAAGGAGAAATTGATGTATGTATATGTATATGTATACACACATCATGTATGTATACAATAAATGTAATATTATAGTGTAAAATTAGTGTAATGCACTGCAGAACAAGTTCAAACTGGTCCAACTTTGTCAATACGCTGGCAGATGCTGAGTTGTTTTTCAGTTATAACAGACCCCAGGGTGCAAGTCACATAACTTGAGCCTGCAGAGAAGAGAAAGAACTTAACCTCAAATATTAACAACGCTCAGAACCAAACTTTGCTTCCTGAGGAACCACAAGGACCAGAACCTGAGCACTGGGAAGTTTTCAGAAGCGAGAGGTCTATTGGTCAGGAAAATCTGGTGCTAAAATTTGCCTCTTCATACCTTACCATAAATGGTTGAGTTTTAAACCCTCCAGCCAAAACCTGCCTCACCAGCATTTTTTGTATACCAGTCTGTCCTCCCTAATCAGTAAAACTTGCCCCTAGAACCCAGAAAAGCGAGATGGATTTGAGCCTCACCTTCTATCTCTTTGCTGGCCAAGCTTGCAATAAAGCCTTTTCTTTTCTCAAAAACTGTTGCCATGGTATTGGCTTCTGCGCACATCAGGGGGTGAGCTCACTGCTTGGTAACAAATTCGGCACCCCAGATGGGACAGCACCTGCCTGGGGCAGTGTGGCTCCTCAGGGCGGGCGTTTCAGGCCCCTTTACCCACCCTGAGTACTGTCACCCAGACTGGCTCGTCTAGAGGCTTGGCTGTGGAGTCCCCGCTTCTCGTCAAGTGGCACTTCAGGCTCCTCTGTGCCAGCTTCTCTTTTGGGAGAAGCATCTGCTTCTGGATCAGGTATCTTTTGGGTGATGCCTTGTTAATATGTGTTTTACCTTTGTTGTTGGTCTTATAAGAATTGTGGGTTAGAGTCCCACCCTTAGGGACCGCTTGCCAGGTTAAAGTCCTGAATCTTTAGTTGGAGTCCTCAGGAATAAGGGCGATACTAAAAAGCTGTAACCACTGAGCTACTCCATTTGGTTTGGTTTTGATTTTCCTTTGTCTGCATGTCTGTATTTGTGATCTGTGAGACAATATTTAGCCTGAAGGAAGTTAAAAACTTTGATGGCCATAGCAATACCCCTTTTAGAAGTTTATCTAAATGAGAGTCCTCAGACTCTGAAGATGAGACATTGCTCCTTCTGGCCCTTTTAGGGTGTTCCTAGGTGCCTAGGAACCCAGCAAAGGTATCAAGGTTTTTACTTGGGACATGAAGCAGTCTCATAGGGAATCACACCAAAAGAACATACCCTGTTCCTGGGCTGGAGGGAACTCCAATAGTTCGTCTAGGAAAACGAAAAAAAAAATTAGCCAACCATTGTGGTGCACACCTGTAGTCCTATCTACTTGGGAGACTAAGGATGGAGGATCACTTGAGCCCAGGAGTCCAAGGCTGCAGTGTGGTGTGATCGTGACACTACACTCCAGCATTGGCGACACAGCAAGATCCCATCTATTAAAAAAAAAAGTGGAGAGGATAACAGAAGTAGTAATTTCAGTATTAATAGAACTCAGTCATATATATATATGTAAAATTTTAGAGTTTGCTAAGCATATTGTATATTTTTGATCTACTTGATCTTTATAACTTTTTTGTATATTTTGTGGTGTCACGTTATTCTTCCCTGTTTCCAGATGAGGAAATAGGATCAGAGAAGCTAATACCCTTTTCAGTATCTCTGATTTCTTGCATTTATTCAATTTCTGTTAAGCACCCACTGTATACAAATTACCTTGGCATAGAAATTACCTATATAGAAATGCAAGAGAAGAAACCCTGATACATACCAGGATATAGTCCAGGTCGATATTAAAAATATTTAACAACATATGTACATGAATTCCAGATGTGACTATCTTTTGGGAACCTGAATATCAGCCCTGCAAATAGATGAGAAAGCATGTTTTACTTGGGTAGAGAAGGAAGCTAATTTAAAATAAAGAAATTATGGAAATTAAAGAGATAATTTTCTGTTATTTAATCTCTCTGTGCCTCAGTTCCTCATCTGTAAAATAAGAATAAATAATAACTCCCTTATAAAAAAACTATTGGTAGGATTAATTTATAAATACTAAATTATTTTGTACATATAAAATGTTCATAACATGGTAAGTACTCAGAATGTTAGCTCATGTTATTATAATTATTGTTGTTATGCATTTTGGAGGTTTATATATCTAAAAAATTGTGTTAAGGTAAGCATAAATAGACAAATGATTACCTCTGAAACTTAGTCTTGATGTTGAGGACTTACTTGGGCATTAGTGACTAACTGTGAGAATCATTTCCAAAATTAAGATACATAAAAATACCTACTATTAATTACACTAACTCCTTGGGTTAATAGATTTCCTCTAAGGAATGTAAACTTCGATTATCAATTGCCTACTAAACTCCTCCTCTTCTGTAATGCCATGCATAGGAAGACAACCTGGGAGAATTGGGGGACATGTGGCTGCAAGGGTGACCAATGTGCCCACACTTGCCACGTGTGCTTACACCAGTGCAGTGGCTGTCAGTGGGACCAGGAGCAGCCTGCCCAACTCTGAGGAATCCACAGCTAACATTCAAAATGAGACATGCCACTAACTCTGCTTCACAGTTACCTTTCATTTATTGTGCCCTAATAGAAACTAATAAAATTTAGAGCCTCCACAAACCATGGGAAGAAGGTCTTTGGATTTGACTTTTCTTATTTTAATTCCATCTAAAAATATGAGTGCTGCATTGATAGACCTGGGATGTAGGAGTTGTTTCTCTGCTTCAAGGAAGCTCAAGTATTTTGGGACTTAGTTTTGTCATGTGCCAAATAGTAATAATTGTATTTTCTTTTTGCATTTCAGGGTCTCTAAACCCTTAGGTTTGTGTGTTCAAAAATCTGTGGAACATATAGACGTCCTTGAGGTTGGACTGCTAACTAAAGTAGTTGCACTTTGAGTTTGGGGTTTTGCTCAATAGATAGAAATCATTTGGTATTTGTCTTGGTTTCAAACTCCAAGTCTGTGTGGAAAGACAGTCTCAGAATACACCGAGAGGTGAGACATGCCAGCAATATCTTTGACGCAAACCATGGAGTACTCTGATGTCATATCTCTTCCAACATCTAAAACGCATTTATACAAAAACTGAATGCCTTTTCAACATTGATGTAATTGAATATGAATATTACATCATGCTTTTTATTTCACAGGTTTTACAGACATGAAACAAGAGCTATTATTTCAAAAATAAGTGTTATAATCTGAAGCACAAGGCCACATTGAAAGTGAGTGTTTTTGTTGGCTATATCTTTGACATTTGTGCATTTACACCAGAAACCCAGCTTCAATTTGACTACTTTTAGAAGATTTTTGCATGATTATGTGACCATTAATCTAGCACCTTGAGCCCACAGTGAATTATGTGCCTTGCATGCTTTTTGAAGAGCAGCCCATATGTTGGGAATGTTTAAACTTCCTTAGAGGAGACTATTTTAACTGCAAAGTGACTGACATAGTCACTCATGAGTCAGGATAACAGACTTACAAGGAAAACTCTAATGGATTTACTAATGCAGGTTATTTTTCTTATTTAAATAAAGCAACGACACATTTTTGTTATACACAGTCTTTTTATAAAATAATATTTTGGATTATGTAGGGTGTATGTGAGTTAGAAAAACAGATGAAACGGTGAAGAGACAGGAAATAAGCCAGTCGAGGGAGGAGACATGTGCTGTATCCCATGTCAACCTTTGCACCTACGATTTGGTGAGAGGCTGGTGGCTACTGAAAGACGCATTTGAACATATACTTGAAGGTTCCCCTTAATTCTAGCTTAGCGCTTGCATCCTTTTTGCTTTTAACAAGCCAGTTGCTCCACTACATACTGGTCATTTCCTATTAGCCAAGTTTTCAGTTATCAAGTTGCTCCCATCCCCCTTGTCCTTGGATAACTGAGAACACTGTATTGCAATTGGTTTAAACATCTCTAAGAACAATAGAGACAGAGGGTCCTGTCTTGTACCTGTGGCTCCTCAAAAATAGGTTAGGAGAACTAATTTATTCAGGAGCCTGAGAACTCTTGTTCACTTGTGAATGTAGAAGCTGTGTATGTAGCTGTGACTACAGTAGTTTCCTCCATGTTCCACTAGTATAAAAATATTTAAACATGAAAGTGTTAAGAATAATATTAATAAAATAAGAAATAAGAATCTTGGCCATATTTCTCATTTCTTAGGTCTCTAATTTACAATGTCATAAAAATCCAAATAATGAGCCACTAAACAAATGTGAATTTTCATTTTCAACACTTTTACAATCATTACTATTATAATTATTTACACCTCACCTCAGGTAGCTCCACTATAAATTATGTAAATAAACCTGGCTAGGTTATAGGACATTTCACAAAACTTAGTATGCTCAGCAATTCAGTAGGCAGGTTATTGAAAATTGAGATTTCTAGGCCCCATTTATAGAGTTTCTAATTAGGAGGTCTAGGATTTGGTCCAGGAATTTTTCTTTTTAATAAGCACCCAGATTATTCTGATGTGGGTGGTCCATTATCAGTGTTCTGAAAAATATTGTTTTAAGATATTTCAAATATTGTTAAATTTTCTCTCTCTTTGAACTTGGCAGATCCACCCAGTAGTTATAATAATTATTTGTCTAGGACATCATTCTAAGTGTTGTGGGTATATCATCTCCTTCAGGCCTTGCTACGGGGAGACGGGTACAGGTAGGCGCTCCTTGTGGATGGAGAGGCTGGTGCCAACTCCAGCTCTGTCACTTACTAGTCGTGGATCTTTGAGGAAAAAAAATAATTCCAAGCTTCCAAAATCAATGATCTCATCTGTAAAATAGAAGGAACACAAAACCACTGGGAGGATTGATTAGCAAGCACCTGGAGAAGAGTGAGTTTCCCGTGGGAAAGATAACTGATTTAAAAAAAAAAAAAGTTTCTTCAGGGAACTTCCAATCCCCAGGGTGGCCAGGTGAGGTGTGGTGCAGTTGTCATTGTCCTGGCTGGATGAAAAGTTCAACCTCCACCCTCTCTTCTGTAGTCACTGGGGAACCACCAGGAAGAGAGAAAATCTGACAGCAGGGACAAATACCCATTTCCTTTTTATTTGCTTTTTTAATCATAGTAATTAAAAAAAAAAAAAGCCCTAAAACAATACAATGATGTTTGGAACCAGACTATAACAAATGCCTGGGATTATTTTTCTAAAGAGGAGAATGAATATTTTGTTATAAATTTCTCTTTAAAACAAATAAGATTATATTTTTATCATGTATTTTCCTTTCCCCAGTTTGGAATTTTGGTGGTGGTTTAGAGCTGTCACAAATGAATAAGCCTGGTGGTGACAGTGGAAATACACATTAACTTCAATTATGGGACCTAAAGAGTCTAATAAAAGAAATCAGCAGGAAGGCAGTGGTGAGAGTTAAGACAACCAGGATGGAAAGGAAAAAGTCATCTGTCTTGAAGCGTCAATTAAGTTTAATGTTTTGAATAAATGGACAATCTCAAAAAGATCAGCTTGATTTAAATCGAGCATTTAAATGTCTCTACTCTGTGGTCTAAAACCTTGACCAATGAAACAATAACCCCGACTTTCATTTGCAAATGTAATGCTTATATTGACTTTTCCTCTCCTAAAGTGCCTGCCTTGAACGCCATAGTGCCCCTCCCTCGCCGTCACCCCTTTCCTGCAGGGGCTTGCACCCCGCTTCACTTGAGCCCCCTGTCTCGTGTGAAGAAGGGCAGGGCTGCAGCATCACTCTTTCTAGCTCCAGATCAGTCCGTGTATCATGCATTTCTTATCCGTACGTGTTTGCCTGTTTCTCCGTCTGTCTTTAAAAATGACAATTTATTTTTGAACTACGTGTAGCAATATTTAACCACTGAACCTTTTAATTCCTTACCCTGCTGACAAGAGCACTTTCAGAGTGGAGGAAAAAAATCCTAGTGTGTGAAAATTGAATTCAAACAGCCAATGACTGCACCTTTGGCATTATTAATAGATATCCTAGCAAATTTATAGCGCAGTGAGCAAGCCCAGGGCCGCTGTTTACCGCAGGTGAGGGTGGCGCCAGTCTGTATGCTGTGAGTAGTGTGAGCACGTCATTGACACATTTGATTTGAAGCAGGAATATGTGCAGACAAGGATAAACAATAACACAGCAATCCCTCCCCTGTTGCAATTAGGAATTTCAATCTAATGGGCCTTTTTCTAAAGGAAGCACTCTGGAGAACAGGACAGCGGGGCTGCCACAGGTTTCTGTGTTTATGGAATGGATATTCAACATGCATGACTCATCTCGCTCTAATTAGTGAGATAATGGGTGGTTATTTAGCACACCTTCTTCATTTTTAAAACACTACTTCATCTTTATTCTATGGTCAAGCAGCAGTCCTCAAAAAAATAATGAGTTTTGCCTCTGGTTTCAGGCAGCATTTATTGAATACCTAATGTATGTACCATACTGTCTTTGCATGTTGTGTTTGCATAATTTATTCCATTATTTTGAAAAATTAATACCCCAAGCCAAAGTTAGTGTCTAAATTGGCATAGAGTGCATGAGAAACTTGAATTATTGAGAGATTCAGAGGCTAAACAAACTTTATGGTAGCGAAATCCCAGGACTAGTGTCGGACTAGAGGATCTTGTTCCAACATTGGAAGTGGAAGTTGGCCTGGGAATTATAGACTTGAAATTAGTTTTCTATGTCTTTGGCTTAATTTCTTTTTCAATAACTTTTTTTAAATTTTGGAATTAATACTGGTTTGCGTAAAAACAGAATGTACCAAAAAAAGGAAGAAAAATTACCCATAAATCTATTACTTAATAAAAACCTCTATTCATATTTTTCTAGATTCCATTCCATTTTTTCTTTTATACACATGTAAATGGTAGATTTAACAACTAGCTGCAGTTATAAAACAACTAATTTACATTTCCACATTTCCTATTAAATTTGCTCTCTTGAATACTTAATTTCTCTGCTCACAGATGAAATCTCAGGTAGTTCTCCTAGTCTTTCTCATAACTCCTAAATAAATAAAAGTTTAATGTAAGATCGTAACTCCAAAGTTCAGGGTTTTTGTCACTTTCAGATTGGGCCCCTAGTTTTATGAGCTCTAGGCTAGAACTTCAGGATGTGCTGGGTATCAGATGTTACATGGCCTCGTCTATTTTGAGCCAGAAAGGGCCTCATTTTACGTTATGTGTGGTCAGGCTTACATACAAATAAGTTCCTCCTTTTTCATTTAATATTGCATCGAGAGTATTTTTCTATATTGTCAGAGGGTCGTATAATATAATATCTGATAACTGTGTAATAGTGCATGATAAGAAAATACCATATATTCTTTAATTATTCCAATATTGCTATTTTCATTTTTATCAATGTTAAGTATATTTTTAATAATAATTTTAGAATGTAAATTCTTACCTAGTTTTAAAAATTTTGGGAGGGGGGATGGGTTCAAAGTTCACACAACCCATCAGTTTAAGTATGTGCTCACCAACATGGGCTTTCCCTGGTGTTTGAATTAACCACAGCATCAGTGACCACTTTTCCACTTTGGGGAAGAAAATGCAGTCACAGCCCAGGTATTTTTGAATATTGTCTCTGCTCTCTGACCTCTAACATCTCAAGAACCCTGTTTTCCCTTAGACAATCAACTGACTCTAATTTGATGCCTTTTATCTGAGTGATTTTGGTATTGAGATTGGTCCAAGGAACAAGGGCCACAATTATAAATTTGTTTTTCCATACTATTAATACTTCAGTCATGTATGGGTTATAAAGCAATGTAACGATTCTGTTTATTGGACCTCCAATTATCTTTCCACTCGCTGGAGATCCTTAGTCAGCTGTGTGTGTGCGTGTGTGTATATATATTAGCACACACACACGTAAACACAAAGACACAAAAAGAAAAAGAAATAAGACAACTGGGCAGATTAAATCCATGTTTCTATGTTTACGTCTAAGCAATATGCCTCCTAATTTATCTTCTGACAAGATGATTCCCTTAGGGGAAGATATGATTTCCAAGACAGAATGACCTAATATTCTCCATGAATGTTAAAACTGTCTACAAAAACCTCTATATAAAGTGTGAAAAATTCTAACAACTCTTCATTGCATTCTAGCTCTTTATACTCTGAGTATTCATAGACTATTTCACTGTAATACCATAGAGAATACAGATGCCATTAGAATTATTCTGCAAAACTGCTAGAATACCAATAGCATGTGCTTGTTTTAATTTATCTGGAATTTAAAATCAGGGGCCAGCAATGGCTTACTCTGCAATTAAAACTGGGTTTGAATTTTGGTTCTACCATTTAATTTACTAGCAGTTCGTCCTTGGGAAAACAACAACTTTATCAATTTAAACTTCTTTTATAAAATTTAGAGAATAATAGTATCTGCCTCACAAAGTTGTTGGTGAATTAAAATAATTCACGTCTTGCGTTAACCCTTCAGTAATGTTGGTTTTGTTATCATTGTTATCTCCTAGTCTACAATCAGTTTATTATTGCCAAAATGTATTTTTTAACAATGTTCTAATCTAGAAAGGGAGAACATTGATATTTTTCAAGTCACATCTATTTACAAAAGTGCTATTTCTCATATGTCAAGGGTTCCTTCCTTTCTCAGGGAATACCCAACAGTAGTGATATAGACATTACCAAGACTTCCGTATTCTTCCTATTGCTTCCATTATGGGCTTCAAGAAGGATAAATCTGAAAATACATTGCATGATGATTCTTTTTTTGACAAAAAAATGAAGTCATAGAAACATTAATGGTTGTTCTTTTCTCTAAATATCTCTGTATATCTATATATCATATATATTGAGAGAGAATATATATACACAAACATGAGTATCTATATCTATATCTATATCTGACATACTTTAGTGTCATTCTATTTGCTCAGTAGTAACCTGGACCCAGATCATTGCATTTCAAGTATAGCTACTATGCTATTTATATAGTAGACATTCTACCATCAAGTTTAGTTAATAATTGCTTTTTTCCCCTACAATAATGATCTTCAGTTTGTTATGAATTCAATGTAGTTTAAATAATGATTTTTCTATTATAGAAGGTGCACTGTGGGGTATTTTCTTAGCCTGTGCCTCATCCTTTTGGTGTTGTCCAGAGTCCACAATCCCTTCTGAAGAGGTGGGCTTCGCAGAGGGGAATGTGCTATTTGACCTCACCCCCCTGAACTTCAGCGGCTTGGACTTGTGGTGGAGTTTTGTCTCTAGGTCGGGCTGTCCCGATGTTCACTCTGCAGAATTTGAGTAACAAGACTTAGAGAAAGTGATCAGATAATGGTGAGTGTGAAACTAACAGAATTGGCATCAAAGCAAGTCAAAGCTACATGCAAATAAAAATTACGGGACAGAAGGAAGCCATAATGGAAGAGAAGCAGCCATTGTGCAGAAGAAAGCAGAGGAGATGAAGCTGGAGCCAAGCAAGTGGCTCTGATGGCTGTGACGAGCTGAGCCTGGCCCAGGAGCTCTGGGGAAACTCTTTTCTCTTGAGCCAGGTTGACTGATTTGCTGTTCTCTGTTTCCAGAAGTGCCTGGATGGAGCTTCTTTCTTGTTTTGTAAGGCTAAGATTTCTCTCATTACATTTCCAAATGTCCTCCTTTTCTAACTATGTACAATTTAGTTATGTCTGTATATTTTAAAGCTACAAGTAATAAGATTGAGCAAATACAGGCAAATGAGGAAAAACAAAAGGTATTCTTATGAAGAATATGTTTGTTTAACAAAACAATTGGCTACATTAATGTACTACTGGAGCTTTACTGTCAGGCTACAGATAGGCTATTGGGGGGCTCTGTAAAATTGCTGGCCCATTAACAGATCGTATCATTTCATATAGTTTAATATTTAAAAATTTTGGAACTTTAAATTAAAGCTCATTTAAAGTTTATTCAGGAGAAGTGCTTTAGCACAGAATGATGCTATTATTGTAGCAAGCATAACAAGTTCTAGGTATAAAAACTTGCAGTGAACTAACACGATTTGGGTCAATTTTGTTGGAGTCTTAATCACATCTTTGTAGTATAAGGCAAAGGCCAAAGTCAGCTTGTGGAATAGAATTATTAATTGACTTTGAACACAACTAGTGGACAATTCTAATTGATTTACATTTGTCTCAAAAGCTGAGTTTAATACTGTGCATTTATTTCCCCTTTAAGATACACCTAACACCATTTTTAACAGCAGGATTTCTAGACACTTTCTTAATATACTTTTATCTGTGTGAGCATAGTTTGATCTCTAACAGATTTTTTTGTCTTCTTCCTCCCAAGCTTTAAAAAGATTCTGTCTACTTATGTTCTTGTAATCATGTTGAAGTCCTAAGAACTTGAACGATGTTAGATCATGCACGAGAAATGTAGTTCCAACATCTTTTGGAGACAGTATGAACTATATTCAGTTTATGATTGAAGACAATTTGTGGGGTGATACACTTAGAGAAAACGGCACTGAGAAACTTCTCTGTGCTGTTGGTGTTACTGCTAGCTGTGAGTGCTGCTCCAGCTGTCGGAGCCAGATCTGATAACCCAGAACCCATCTCAGACAAACATGAACATCCCTTGTCAGAAGGGAAACTGATGATGCTGCCAAGGCTAAAACAGAAAGATAAGGAAGCCCAAGAGAACTGGTAGAATCAGGACATTTATGCAATAAGGATTTGAGATCATTTAAAATGCTTATTTTGAAGTATAAAAATATGGCCATATTTTCCACTACTTCTGTTTACAAATGTTGAGAATGTACCAGAATTCTTTCTTCCTTATTATGAGACTTATTTGGCAAATACCACAGTTGATTTCAGAAACAATTAATAGTTGGTGCTCAGGGAAATGAAAAGTAAGTCATTTACATGTCTTCATGCCTAGATTTTAGGTACAGGATTGTGATAGTAATTAGAGGATTCTATGAATTAATCTCGTCCCTTTCAGTTTTTCACAATTATCTCCTGCTTTCAAAAACCAGAATAACTCCAATGGGAAAATGAGCTTTAATGTCACAGCTTTCTAGAACTGTTAGATTAGCATTTATATTTTTCTAAAAATGAATATTTCAGGTGTTGAAATAGTTAAAAGCAGAGAACATAATGTTATTTGTGCTTGGCAAGAAACTCTCTTGAGTCACTGTAACAATATATCAATAATTAATTGAAATTTTCCATTAAGTTTTCAACCATGGCTCAGTTGTTGTGGTTTATGAGGCACAGTGAAATGTTCAGAACATTTAGCGATGAAATATTAAAACTCATGTAAGAAGCAAATATTATGATTACTGTTGCACATAAGTGTAATATTGGGTTTTTCAGGGTGTTGTGGTCCTATAATGAATTTCTATTGATAGATAGATTACAAACACGCATCTTCAGAAGGCAATAGACAGACTTATTTCTCATACTTCATGTTGTATCTATTATATAAACATTAGGATGTTGAAGCAATCTTTAACAGCAGCATAAAGAGTAAACATGTTTATTTACTTAATAGGATTTGTTTAGTCTCAAAATTGGGATTCCAAGCAGGGTAATTAAAATAGAATAGTTAAACTTGTCTTTTTTTCTCTCTGATGATTCATTTATTTTACTTTTTTTCGTGTGGAAATCTCATTTTAGGATGACATGCTTTAGGAATATCAAATGCGATCCTATGATCATAAAAAGAATACAAAGGGACAGATAGAGTATAAAATTGCACAATTATTGTAACTATACTTCAGGTTGCTGCAGATTTGAGAGTTCTTGATGGATTTGCTGCCTGTGCCCTGATAAAATGGTATACGGAGTGTCCAGGTTTTAATGTCCTATTAAAGGCAATAATTGGTGCCCTGTCACTTTAACTCATCTTCAGTGTCATATGAGAATCATATATTACTTTAATATTTCTCTTATAATGATATCTGCCTTACATTTATTAACAACATGGAACATCAGTTGGGCTGTTTTGAACTGTGTTCACCCTTCAAGCAATCAAGCCCCTTGGAGCTCATTGGTTCTCATGCAAAAGCTTTATGATTGTGCTATGAATTTGCTTTTGTCCCATACATAGCACTGGTTAGACACTCTGTGAAGGACAGCCACCAGGCAGAATGTGATCACCTTTTAAGCTCCAGAGCTAGGGACAATAAGACTTCCATCTCTTGTTTTGAATAAATACATTTTGAATAACATGTTTTTATGAGTTAAAGATGAGTTTAATAATGCAAGAAAAATTGATTGTGAACAAGTATAAGAAAATTAAGGAAAGATGAATTGGAAAAACAAGAGACATATAAAGATTTTTATGTTAAGAGTAGCAAATTGGCTCAATACACACACACACACACACACACACACACACATACATATAGGAATGGATTAAAACATTATCCCCAAAATGATGGGCAGTGGATTCTTAAATGTTAATTTTGAACTTCTGAACAGCATGATCATATTTATTATTTTTAGCACGAATCATTTGTAATTGAGATTCCAAAAAGAGTCCTAAAAATGTATCATCAAATAATTCTCTTGCTTCTCAAAACACGTAAGCAAGAAAATGAATAGAATCAAGTGTTTCTTATTTGTTAAGGGCTGACAGTGCACACTGCAGTGTACAAACCATTTGTTTCCTTGGAGGCGTGTGTGTTGTGTGTGTGTGTGTTTGTGTGTATGTTATATCAGATATCATTCACAGAGAGAATAAAGATTTCCAGTTTTGCCAGCACAACAATGTTTAGGAACTGTGAGGTGTTTTGTCTTCATGAATATTTCTGTTGTTTTGCCTTTTTTTATATTTTTAATTGTTTTTTATTTTTGTGGTGGTGGTTATTTCTTACACTAGTCAAAAAGGAGAGAAAGTGATAAAAGTTTCATGAGTTCATTAAAGTTTCACAGGCACTGCAGTGCCTGGAAAAATAATTGTTGCTCTAATATTCTGCAGTAGCTTGGTTGGGTGGCATCTTATTCATTATGGGATGAGGGACTGGGGATGAGAATGGGAAAGGGACAGAGGAGATGGCAAAGCCAGAGGTGGATGCGTGCTCTGGACCATGCTGCCAGGTGTCACTTGACAAACACTGTCTGAGGGGAAAGCAGGTCGCGGGCCCCTCAACTGCAGCAGTTTAAGGGATCATTCAGTTTCAACTAGACTAAGAATTTGCTGTATTTTGCTAACCTCAAGATTAAGCTTAAAATTTTTGGAAATCATTCTTCTTAATTTGATCTTTTAAAATGATTTTACTTATGTTAAATCAGTTTAATCCTGTGTGATTTATGAATGTCCCTAAATAAAAAAATAGATCTGGTAAGTTCCACAAAGAAATTGATGTTATTTATTTTTAATAATGTAGACATGGGCATACACTGTATAGGAAAGCATTTGTGTTTTACTCATTTCTAAGCCTTACTGCTGATTACAGTTTTTGAATGAAAATAACAAATCATAAAGAAAGCAAGAAATGAATGACTCCTGGAATCACACATCATTGTGGATGGCTGAGAGAAGTACAGGTAACAAAATAACCCTAAATATTTGAGAAAACATTTACTTCTTTAAAATAATGAATGACAAGCTTGAAGGGATCAGAACACACCACCCCGAAATAGGCAACTTTAATGCAAGAATTATTTTAAGCTGAGGGCATTTGAGTTCATGAAATCCCTTATCTGCCTGGAAATACTACCTCCCAAAATAACTCGATGGTCCTACATACTCTCCCTGGGAGCTGCTCTAATTGTAACAGAGTAGCTGTCCCTCCTCCCAGAGATAGGGAAGAGAAATATTGAGAGTGTGAAATATGTAACAGAGGAACAACCTAAAACAAAACAAAAACAAAAACAAAAACAAAAATGTCTCTTTAAAACTTCCCCCACTCTTTCTAACCTGCATCCCTGCCTCAGGCCAGTGGTAGGGAGGAGCAGGAAGAAGCCCTTTTGTTCTTATCCCACGTGGCACCAGCCCTCCAGGTGGGTGGCCAGTGGAGTTCACAGGCCTTGTCTTTGGCAGGGATGGAGCAATTAGATAGTAATGGCCTAAAATTGAGAACTCATCCTTTAAAAGCTCTGTATTTCTGCTTATGTGCAGAAAATTTGGATTTTGAGTCAAGAAGGTCTACCATTTTTCAGCCTTTGCTGGCAAAGTAAAATCTCTTTCCTCATCCCCAAAAGACTTGTCTCATTCTTCTGATTCAGTCTCCTGGACAAGTGCGGCGTTTTCGGTAACATAATCTTCTCTTCCAAGAGAAAAGAAGTCATCGCCACCAGCTCTCATATCTCCCATCTATTCTAAGGGCCCATTGCTTTTCTTGAGTGCCCTTTCTCCCCCTCCCTTTTGCCTACTACACTAGGTGTATAGGCACCAACTTCTAACCATCCCTTTGACTTGCTAATTACTGAGTTTCTTCCATGTGTTTGGGCGATTCACATGCTAATAACATTTGTATGCTTTTCTGTCATTAATCTGCCCTATGTTAATCTAATTTATAGGACTCCAGCTGGAAAACCTTGCTGGGGTGGGGGATTCTTTATTTTTTTCCTCCCCAACACAGTTAACTTAAATAAAATACCTAAAAACTATAAAAGTTTGAAAGAATATTGTGGGCAGTTGCTGAATATTTCATACTTCTATTTCACACCCAAATAGAGCCTGCCTTGAGGCTATTTAATTGCTTTTGAATATCCTTTTCTATTACTGCTTAATCTCAGCTTTTAGGTAGAAGTGTAAAGTGGTATGTTACCAATGCATAGCTGCTTACTAAGTCTGCTAATATCTTAAGTGGCTCTCTTAAATTCTCCTGATCTAATTTATTTATCTGGTTTTATGGAACAATTAGTTCCTGCACAATTATCAACTCTTCTCCATCATGATTCTTTTGAATGACTCTGAGCTCTTTTGTATACTAATTTTTTCCTGCTTACTACCCAGGCTTATTAAGTTTCCAAGAAAGGTGGCAAAAAGGCCAGCGTGGTGGCTCATGCTTGTAATCCTAGCACTCTGGGAGGCCGAGCTGGGAAGATTGCTTGGGGTGAGGAGTTCGAGACCAGCCTGAGCAAGAGTGAGACCCCCGTCTCTACATCTCTACTAAAAATAGAAAAAATTACCCAGGTGTGGTGGTGGCACATCTGTAGTCCCAGCTACTCGGGAGGCTGAGGTAGGAGGATTGCTTGAGCCCAGGAGTTTGAGGTTGCTGTGAGCTAGGCTAATGGCATGGCACTGTAGCCTGGGTGACAGAGTGAGACTCTCTCAAAAAAAAACCAAAAACAAACAAACAAAAAAACAATGTTGTAGATCGTGGCACTTGATGATTCTCTTATGTCTTTCAGGTACTTGTTCATGTGCTCAGAGTGGCCCCTCCAGCCACTCTCTCATCACTCCTTTTCATTGCCTTTATTGCAAATTACTTCTGAAGTTGGTCATTTTTCTGCCTGTTTAATGTCTTTTTCCTCCTCTCTCCACATTTCTCCCCAGTACCCAGCTGAAAGCACAGATTTATCTATACACTGCTGTATCTGAGCATCATCTACAGTGTTGGCCAAATGGTAGAATTCAGGAAATATATGGTTAATGAATGAATGGATTAATTCATTAATGTAAAGTCAATGTTTCTGTGGAGTATTTGCATAATCAATAATACTTAAGTGTTGGAGATGATTCTTTTAAGGCTACACACTAGAAATAGAAATAAGTGTTTCTTTGTTGCCACTGAAATGGAATTGAATTGCACTACAAAATGAAAGTTCTTTATATCATTCCTAAGTACTACCATAGAATTTACAGGAATTACATAACAATATCAGTTTTCACCATTTTCCCAGATTAGCTGAATTATATGCAACCATATGTGCTCAAACATAGGAGCTCTCTGTGAGGGACAGTTGCTGCTCCTCCTTTTTTCTCAGCTGACCAAAATCATTATCAGCATATATGCCTGAGAACTTGCAGGGCTGGGAAGTGGAGATCTACCCAAAACTATTGATGGGAAACACTTTTGTACCCTAATTGTCACACATCCCTTTTTAGTTTTTATTTGCTAAAGATAATAGAGAATACTTTGGTGAGAAGAAAACTGAATATACTAGTAGGATACTAGCTCTTCAGTTCACAAAGGGTTCATTGGGATGTAGTTCCAAAGGCACAACTTAATTTTTTTTTTTTTAATTTTAGAGACAGGGTCTCACTCTGTTGCCCAGGCTGGAGTGTGGTGACGTGGTGATAGCTCACTACAGCCTGAACTCCTGGGCTCAAGTGATCCTTCCACCTCAGCCTTCCAAGTATCTAGGACTACAGGCACATGCCACCATGTTCTGTTAATTTTAGAAACCTTTTTGTAGAGATGGGGTCTCACTATGTTGTCCAGGCTGGTCTTGAGCTCCTGGCCTCAAATGATCCTCCCTCCTTAGTCTCCCAAAGCATTGGGATTACAGGTAGTGTGAGCCACACTGCATCTGGCTCAGAGATACAACTTATTTTAAAGCAACAATTATTTTAGAACATCTGGTTATGCAATATAAATTGAAGAAACAAACCTCTTCATTATTTCATTCCTCTTATCAGAGTGAGTGGTTAACAGCTAAAAATTATATTCATTCACACATCCTTGTATTCTTTTTCAAATAAAACCCTTTAAATAGCAGTTGTTATATATCATATACTATATTGATTTCTTGGGCTAGGGAAGGTAGGAACATATAATCCCTGCCTTCCAGAAGATTAAAGTCTAATATGGAGGGTAAATATGAAAAAAATTATAATAATCTACTAGATTCAAATTAATCAAACCTAATATTGACAGACCTCAAAACTTGGGTGTGTGCAATTGTCCTTGTATGTCTACATATTTGTCTTACAGAACCCAATGTAGTGTGTATTTTGAGTACTGCTTTCTACCCTGTGATAAACACAATCTTCACTGATTTCAACTTTTCTTAGTAATTTGACATGTAATACTTACTTGAGTCCCATTCAAACATCAGAGCTAGAATTTTCCCTTCCTTACAGTGATTTTCCTCTTGGGTCCAAGGTCAAGGATGTCTCCTTGTCTGTAAAAAAGTGTCTATCCAGGACAGTTCAAGCAGCACATGAGAGGGCCACGTGCATGCCACTGGCAAAGAAAGCTCACACGCTACAGCCCTAGGCAAACCATTAACAGGGTTTCTCTCCACCGTGATGAATCATAGTGCTATCTCAATGGTGGGAAATGCTAAAGACGCTGGCTTGGCTTTAACACATTGTCTGAGTTCCCACAAGATGTCCAAACACAGGTCACACGCAGAGCAATCTCCTGCTGCAGACTCCACTCCAACTCTCCCTCCTAGGCTCCCACAGGGCAGGTACACTCGTGTGCTCTAAGGTCACACCCATTCCTGTTCCATTGCCTTTATTCTGTCCTGGGAAACCCTTCTATCGATTTCTCAAGAGTAGAGACACAAGTGATAAAGTCTGTCTCTTCCTCTACGCTCTTTTCAATTCCATATATTAATATACATTTAAAGTGATATCATTGTAGCTTCTTGACAAATGTTCAAAACCTTTTGGAAAACAAACAAAAAATTCCAAAACAAATAGAACAACAATAGAACAAACAATATAAAAACAAAACAAAGACCCTCAACATTCACCTGTTCTTTTAATGTTATGCAATGGAAAGTCTTACCAAAGAATTCTGACTAGCGAGGAAAAAGACCACCTACAATGAGATAAGGGAATTAAAGACACAAAGATTAATACTTAAAAATAATCATCTCATTAAGCAAGAGTAAGCCCAATCCAGTCCAGGTTCCCCACCCCTATTTGTTCTCAGGTGCCCTCTGTGTTATGGAGGCTTACTTAGGGCCATGGCATCACCAGGTGACGTTGTGTTTCTGGTCATCATCAGTGAACGTGGCTGGCTTTTGCTGAGTTACATGTGGACCTCTCTGGTTCTGATCCCATCTGCTTCTCAGACATCCACACCCCTCCTTGTTGATTCCTACTGAATTACCCATGTTTCCACTTTACCTCTGACATGTGGTACAGAAAGCTTTTCCCTGGGTGTCCCTGGTCGCAGCTCTCAGATGCCTGTACACTTGACAGCTTCTTCTGTCATTAGCGTCTGTGCACGCCTATGGTGCCCAGACACCGTTAACAGCCATCGTGCACTTTCCTCAGCCATGGGCACCTTACTGGAGTTGCCTCTGGTCTCCTCAGGCCCTGTCACCCCACTTGCCACCCTTCTTTTAATGGTCCCATAAGGATCACTGATAGGGATTTTGTCCTATATGATCTCTTCTTCATGAACTGCTTGTCACTGTCTGCTGGTGGGGACATTTCTGTTGCCCCTTCTGCTGCCAGATTTCTCCATTGTTTGCTAGTTGTCTTTATTGATGGTGCAAGATTTCTTTTAAGGAATTCTAGATATTCTCCCCTTGCTCTCTATCCCCCCAATCTCACTAGAGTCTCCTGAATTTTCCAGAAGTGCCATTTCTCCTTCTGCACAGAAATCCTTAATCACTGTATCCTGTAATCTGTAACTTTGAAGGACCGTTTTTGTGTTTCTTCTCGGAAGGATACACCATTCTCTTCTCTAATGTCTGGTCTGCTTGAGGTGGCACAGCCATGCTTCAGTTTGCAAGACTCCAGGTTAAAGGGACCTGAGTTCACTTACATGGTGAAGATCAACTGAACTCATGGATATCATGTAAGGATTCCTCACACATGTTGAAAAATAATGTCCACAATTCACCAGGAACTAGATGGTCATATTTTATCAACCCTTGTTGTGAGAGGAGACCGATGAAAATGCATAAGTATGTTTTTCCCACAAACGTCTTCATAGTGATCTACACGACATTGCATTTAAAGATTAAAAAAGAACCCATAAAACATAAACATAGATTTGTAAGAGGTTCTGAATAAATAGAGAAGGAAAATAAACTTCAAAAAAAAACTATCTTTAAAAAAAACCATTTCAGCAATCAACCATTTTAGACAATAAATTCTATCTGATACTGTTTGAAAAAAACATGAAATAAATCTTCTACTAGGATATAAACTTCACAAATTCAAAGATTTTTGTTTACTTTATTCCTAATGCATTTTCAAAGACTAGAATTTTGTCTGATGTATAATAAATTGTACAAGTGTTTCTTAAGCTGTAAATTTACATAATATAAAAAAGAATATGTAGTGTTATAGTAATTCTGGCTATGAAAAATTCAGTTCACATTTATATACTTTAATTATATAGTATTTAATTATATATATACTATATAATTAAAGTATTTATAAATACTTTTATTTATAATAAGGTATTTCCCTATATTTAAAATTATTATATTAGCAATTAAACAGTGAGAAGAAATTAAACACACAAGGGAAATAATGTCAAAACCACAAAAGATTTGAAACATTTGGAATGGCTTATTTTAAGCAAAATATTACAAAACAATTTCTTTTCTAATAAATGGGGAAAAAGTGGTCTTCCATTTTAATATCATTATAATTAGTCACCCAGTCTTGCTGGAGTATATTTCAAATTAATTTCCAT